>CM070875.1:177188289-177798289 GCA_036365515.1 Torymus aiolomorphi
TTTTTTAAGTTTGTTGGAGATGTAGAGTGTATATTATTTATTATAGGCGTTTTTAGAGTAAAAGAATTCGTTTATGAATTTCAGAAATATTCGAGGTTAAAACTGATTTAGCCTTCTTTTTAAATCGTAATTTTTTGGATATATCTATACTAGAAAATGGAAATAACACGTGCTATGCGTGCGTGTTGTTCACTTGCTTTTGTTTTTTATTGAGGGTAATTTACAGCGCGATCAAGTTTTAACCACTTATTTTACTCATTGAAGAATATATTTGGTTGAAATTTCAAAAAATTATCTTTATTTTTTACTCAAAATATCGAAATTTTTTGTATAGAACAAGTTGTAGAAGAGTGGACAAGTTATGCACATTCAGCGAAAGTTCATGGACAAGTTATGCACATTCAGCATCATGTAGCATTTTGTCACATAATCTTAACATAATCTTAAACTAATTTTATCATAATTTTATCATAATCATTAACATAATTCACTATATTAACGATTATGATTGTGTTTAATTTGTATTATTTGTGTTTTATGTATAAAACAGTTATTATATTATACACAAGTTATTTGAAAAAAAAAAATTTAATTAATGAGCATTTTGTTAATAATAATATAATAATAGGGTTAACGCAACCGTTATCAGCCATTTGTTTAAAATGTTACATATATTATTACTTAACATCATAAATTTTTATTGAAAGGTATTTAAATTATGTACAATTTCTTTTTTTAACATTTAAATTATCTTCACTCTGTCATTTATTATTAACGAAAATGTGCTCAAAATTATTTAATACATTTTTCAAATAATAATTAATTTATCGACTTCAAGGTCTAACCACTTATTATACTCATTGAAGAATATATTTGGTTGAAATTTGAAACAATTATCTTTATTTGTTTTTTAAAAAAACAATGTTTTATAAAAAAGTAGTAGTTTTGTTGTCACGCGATAACAATATTAAGAAAATCAACCAATAGTCCTAAAATTTGGGAGAGATAAATAAATAAAATCGAACTATTACGACGAAAGATATTTGAGGTTTAAAATAAAACTAATTGAACATGTGATAATATTTTGAAAAAATTGATTTATAAAAATATCGGGTTGTCGTACGAGAAAAAGAGTAACAAGAATGAATTTTCGAAAAATATATATTAATTTATTACGAATATTCATAAAGAAAATTGGGTATGATACAATTAATTATTGTTACAAAAAATTAAAAAAAAATGAATAAATACATTATTTTGAGGAAGCTAAGTGCCAATGTATTGGCAGCGGTTTTTTAATTCTTTTATGTATCAGTCGGTACATCTAAACCTAACTCAATTTGTTGTCTTTTCTGACTAAGGCATCTCCTAACCGCTTTTGTATGGAATATTTATTGGCCTCTCCAAAAGCTTGTTAAAAAATTAAAAAGCCAACCATGCGAGTTGGTAGCTTCCCGCAATCTCGCCCGAGTTGGTACCTCGTTCTCCTCAGCCGACGTATGAAGATTGACCCCATCTACTTTTTCGGCTGATGTCTATACAAGTTTTGTTTAGCATCACATTGCTACACGGAGAGAAATTTTAGAGTAAAAATTACCAAGGTGCCTTGGTAGTGCATGGATAGACTGTCAAAAGCCGTGATATTCCCAGGTTTCTAATACAATTTATAAGTTTCCCAGGAAAAACTACCATAACCACTTAAAAAAAATACCAAATTATCGGAATAAAAATTACCAGACACACTGGTAAAAATTGAGATCTAGTCATTTTTACAGGGTAACCTAAGAATTTTTACTAAGAAAACTGATAAATTTTGCCAAATAACCTGGTATTTGTGTATTCGCGCATGCGCACTGCGCATTATTGTGTTTCAGAAGATTGATACTAGAGGTGTGCGCGACGTTAAAATGAAAACAATACACATATTTTCAGTAAGTAATAACGGCGATTCAAATGACTGTTGGTAACAGCTTCCGTGGCGCAGTCGGTAGAACGTCGGACTCTCAACCCAAAGATCGTCGGATCGAATCCCGCTTCCGTAAAAATTTTTTTTCAGTTTAATGTTTTTTCATCCTTGTTTCTGTTTCTATTTCTATATTAAAATACTATATATCCATTAATATAGATAAAAAAAGTTAATTTTTTTAATTTAAATTAACTAAAAAAAAATTTTACCAAGGCACTTTGGTAAAAAGTTTGAAATTGTCAGTCTGTCCATCCATTACCATAGAAACTGGTAATTTTGCCTCGAATATTTGTAATTTTCACTACAAAATTTCTCTCCGTGTATAATAACTTTGGACTTCGAAAAACCCCGGTACGATGTCATTTGCGCTGCATGCTATGATGCGCAACGAAATCGTCTCTTACACCGAAATAATCCTCAGAAACGTGTTCAACAGGTCGAAAAATCTCCCAGGTACCGTGAAATGTGCGAGAATTTGCGAGAAAATCATCTTCTAGGCACGAGGATTTCGTCGTAGAGTAAAATAGTCGTGAAGAACGTGTTCAGCTTGTCAAAAAAAAAAATCCCAGGTACCCTGAAATCTGCACTAGATGCTATGAACGCGAGTAGATCAAAATAGTTGACAAGACTGTGCCCAGCGGGTCGAAGAACCCCCCCGGTATCATGAAATTTTTACTAGATGCTAAATTGCGAGAAAAACATCTCCTAGGCGTAAGAGTTTAATTGTACACCGAAATAGTCAACAAAACGTGTTCAGCGGGTCGAATAACCCCTCCGGTACCATGAAATGGGCAGTAGATGCGAGGATTTGTGCGAACATCATCTCCTGGGCATGAGGATTTCGTTAGAGAGCAAAATTGTCGTCTGGAACGTGTTCAGCGGGTCGAAAAACTCCCCAGGTACCATGAAATATGTACTAGATGCTAAATGGCGAGAAAATGATCTCCTAGACACGAGGGTTTAGTTGTACACCCAAATAGTCATAAAAAACGTGTGCAACAAGTCAAAAAATCCCCCAGGTACCGTTAAAAGTGCATTAGATGCTATGATTTGCGGGAAAATCATCTCCTGGGTACGAGGATTTCGTCGCAGAGCAAAATAGTCGTGAAGAACGTGTTCCGCGGCTCGAAAAATCCCCCAGATACCATGAAATATGTACTAGATGCTAAATGGCGAGAAAATGATTTCCTAAGCATGAGGGTTTAGTTGTACACCCAAATAGTCATAAAAAACGTGTTCAACGGGTCGAAAAATCCCCCAGGTGCCGTGAAATTCGCACTAGATGCTATGATACTCGAGAAAATCATCTTCTGCGTATGAGGATTTCGTCGTACACCGACATAGTCATCGAAAACATGTTCAGCATGTCGAAAAACCCCCCAGGTACCGCGAAATGTGCACTTGATGTTATGATTTACGAGAAAATCATCTCCTGTGCATGAGAATTTTATCGTACACCGAAATAGTCATCGAAAACGTGTTCAGCAGGTCAAAAAACCTCTAAGGTACCATGAGATTTAATTAAATTAATGCCAAATGCATGAAAGTACCTGTAAAAGTATTAATTAATTAGTTAAAGATTGTATAATTAACAGGGCATTAATTATACGGCAGTGAGTTGAATAAAATATTAAAAAGTTACTTCTTAAACTTAAGTCTTTCGTTGAGCGTTGTTGTGATAAGATCTGTTAGCTTTTTACGTCTCAGAAAAGTCTAAAAAAAATAATTATTCGGAATTCGGACTCATTGCATCCTGAATTCCGGAAATGCACCGTGTTTTCAGACTTGATCGGAATCATGTCTGAAATCATGTCGGAATTCCGGACTTGATGGCAGTCAATTCCGAAAGCAATTCGGAATTCCGGACTTCATCCTCCTCAAGTCCGAAAACACGTCGGAATTCCGGACTTCATCCTCCTCAAGTCCGGAATTCCGATGTGGTTTCGGAATTGACACCCATCAAGTCCGGAATTCCGGCGTAATTTCGGACTTGACCACTCTCAAGTCCGGAATTCCAAGGTGATTTCGGACTTGATTTCGATCAAGTCCGAAAACATGGCGGAATTTCGGACTTGAAGAGGAATTTATGGCCTCCGGGAATTAAGTACTCGCAACCCTGGTCCGGACCATTATTCTGGCCATCACCCTGGCCCGCGGCGAGGTTGTTTGTCGGATTTTTTTGTTCATACTGACGGTCGATGGCGGTAATAAACGCCGCTCTTCACGAAGTGAAGGGGATCGCGACCTTTGCGCGCGGATTATCTCGACTTGCGAACGAGGTCTTCCGCGTTGCTTTGTAGATTTAGGGGTCGTGGGCGCCATTGGGTTTTGTTCTACTCCCAGAAGTAGTGTAGCGGAGGCTCGTGACCGCGTTACTGGTCTCCGCGGGGGAGAATGTTGTACGGGCATCCGTGTATGTCCTGACTCGTGGATCCTTTCTGCTCAGCAGAATTCGGGCCCCACGTTGGACGCCAATTGATGCAAGAGCAAGTGCTAGAGCAAGCGTAGGACTCGTAGAGATCGAACGCACCTTCGAGCGAGTACTACCTTGCACCACTTCCTGCTTTGAGAGTAAGGCAAGTATACGGATGCGGATAGGTTAGCGGAAGGCTCAGTGAGCGTGAGCGTGAATATCGGCGGAGTAGAGGGCACTCTACGCCGGTCGATGAGAAGGGCGAGCTCAGTACGCTGCCGCGTACTAAGTTCTCAGCTGTGAACGCTGAGCTGAGAATGCCTGCTGAGGCGGAGTCCCCCGTTGCCGGTCGCCGGGACCGTTATCCACCGAAGTTGCTTCCACGTAGCGTGGAGAGTGGACACCGCACGGACCCCTCCACGTCGACTCAGGGTTGAATCTGGACGAGAGAAAGCCCGCCCAACTTAGTGTCGGCCGCACCACCCGGTTGTAAAGGAGGGATCTCCGCGGAGATTTTAGTTTTGGAGTTTTTAGGGGTTAGTCCCGTAAAGGACCAACCCACTAAAAAATTCCGAGGCTAAAAAACGCCCTTAACGGCCGACCGTAAGGTCGATTGGTCCTCCCAAAGTTTGCTTGGGAGTCCCTGGTGCTCTCGCAGGGAGAGTCAACGCCGGTTTGACCAGGACGTTACTCAGCACCCTTGGTTTCCCTCGAGGTCTTCCGGGCTTTCTCGGGGCGGTTGGTTTCCTCTTCGTGGAACAGATGAGCAACGCCGTCCGTAGTAAGGCGCCCTTCACCTTGCGAGTAATCGCCCTCCGGTAGGCGAGGGTGGAGGTGTCCACCGGCGGATCGAGGAACCTGAAGATCCTTGAGATCGTCCCCGGCTGCGAGACTTGATTAGTCTCCAGCAGCTCCCTCAAGACGGACCTTTGGGGCAAGGCCGATGACTCCTCCGGAGTCGAGGGGTGTTCTGCCGAAAGGCAGGTGGCGGAGGGTTGGGAGATCGAGACACCGCTCGACGACTCTGATGTAGCCGAAGCCAGAGGAGCAGAGACACAGCTCGGCGACCCTGGGTCGGTTTGAGTCGCCACGTCGACCCTCGAAGCCCGCCGTCGGCTCTCCAAGACCTGCTCACGATGTAGTCGAGCGAGGTAATGGTGACACAGCAGCAGCACAGCAAACTGCCCGCGGTCGAGGACTGGCATGGAGAGGATAGGCGGAAGAGGAAAGGAGAGCGCAAATAATAAGGCAATTATCATTGCTCACAAAAGTAACCTTTTATTCACTCAATAAACTTGGCTGGGTTTGCCGAGACCATCTATCAAAAGGCGAAGATGTTCGAGCGAACGAAGGAGGACGAGCCATCTGCCGCGGCGGCTTATATGCTCGCGGGCCGCGCAACTGCCAAGAAACTCGACGCCGCGCCGCCTAGCGGCCGCGCGCGAACTACGCCTCCGCGGCAGCCGTTTTGGCGCGCGATTCAAATTTCGGATTTCGCCTAAACTGCGCAGAGGGTCTTAATAATCATTTTAAATAGTCTTTTATGGTTAATAATGATTATCGATAATTAACATAATTATCAAGTATATGAGGCGTTTCACGTCAACCCTCCAGGCGCGGCGCGCGAGCGCGAAATCATGCTGTTTTCAGCTTGTGTTTGAAGGGCTAAAGTGTATCTAAAAAAATAATCCCCAAGTGATTTCGATGAATTTTTTCCTCAGCTTTCCGATGGTGCTATTAGTTTCTCAAAAATTTTCAATCCTAAGTATTTCTTGAATAATATCTCGAAAAAATCAAAAAACCCCTATGTAGAAAAAGGCTATATCCATGTAAAATTTCCTCCTCTTTCGATCTAGCAGGTCAAAAAAAATATTAAAAATATAGTTTTTGAGTTATAACACGTTTTATGTTTTTTTGAGGTTAGAATTGAAAAATTTTGAGAAACTAGTAGCACCATCGGAAAGCTGAGGAAAAAATACATCGAAATCACTTGGGGATTATTTTTTTTAGATATTTCTTAGCCCTTCAAACACAAGCTGAAAACAGCATGATTTCGCGCTCGCGCGCCGCGCCTGGAGAGCTGACGTGAAACGCCTCATGTATCAGAATGGGATAGGTAGCATTTAAAAGAGAATTAAAATACCTATATTTTCTAAAAAAAGAAAGTTTCTGGCTATCACGGTTCTTTGGTTATTAACAAAAACGTAAAATCTGAAAAATGAAAAAAATGAGTTTTGTATGTCCAACGATTTCGGTTGGAAAATTGTCGTAATTTCTTCAAAATTCATTCTGGAGGTAGAGTTTGGATAACTCCCGGTCGAGTTCTTTTGGCAAAATAATTGGTCCATAAATTTCAGAGAAATTTGAGGTTAAAATTTTTTAAACTTTTTTTTAAATCGTAATTTATCGAAAACGGTTCGATGAATCAGTTCCAGATTTTTAAACAATTTTATATGTGATATAGATATTATGTATGTGAATTTTCATCAAGATCTTACGATTACATTTTATTTTCTTCTAAATTATACATTTCAAAACTACTTAATGACAATTTTTGACTTACAATTGAGAATTTGAAAAATATAAAAAAATAAATATTGTTACGTGTGGATACACGTACGAATATAGAATAACGAAATAAGCAAGGCGTCCAATTACAATATGACGCTGATTATCAGAAAACCGAGCGGTGGCGGCCTTGGCTAGGATGATAGGGTTTCTGACTCGCGAGTCGGCGGCTTTGGTTCGATCCCAGGGTCCGTCACTTTTTATTATAAAAAAGTTGCGAGAGCTGACTCGTGCTACGTGTGAGCCTATCTCGGTTCACGCACGTACGAAGGGTTCTGAAGTGTTCGTGTCGTTCCAAGCCGAGACTCGAAACGAAGCAGTGAATTTACAACTAGAGTTAAAGTATACTTACGTTATTTATTAAAATACTTATACGCGCGAGAGAGATAACCTAACACGCGTTCGCGATGCAACCGATCGACGTCCTCTCGTGAATTCATTGTCCGCTCGTCCTCGTTCCTCGTACCTCGCTTCCGTCCTCTCTCTAACTGTCACCGGTGCGTTTCCCTCCGGTTTTATGTCTCTACCTCGGGGTTCATAAGTGGGGGATCATTGCTTCATCTGCCGTTCGTTTCTTCCCCCTAATTTCATGTCGAGATCTCGTACCGGTGATTCAGTGCCTCGCGGATTCGCTGTTCTGCTGACTCGCATTGGTTGATGTCATGTGCCTTCGATATTCGACGTTCTCTATCAACGCTCTGTATATTGCTGACCCGGAGTTTGTGTTGGGCTATG
The DNA here is from genome assembly GCA_036365515.1 of Torymus aiolomorphi. Lineage (NCBI taxonomy): Eukaryota > Metazoa > Arthropoda > Insecta > Hymenoptera > Torymidae > Torymus > Torymus aiolomorphi. The sequence continues at coordinate 177,195,972 of CM070875.1, forward strand.
TGTCTTCGTTCTTCGAGCTTCTGCATGAATCATTGGCGCGTGGTTTTCGAGTTCATGGCCACACGCGCTTTCTTTCTAGAAACTACCACTCGTAACACTCGTAACAATATATATATATATGTTTAAAATTTAATTTTTTTTTCTTTTCAAGAAAATTTATACCGTAGAAAATGAATGATTTCTAATTATAATTTATCTAGATTTTGAATGCAATTAATATATATAAATTCAATAAATAACATGTGATAATATCTTAAACATTTTAATTTGCAATTTCATAATTACTATATAACTATTTTAAATATAATTTTCTAAAACATTTTAAATAATGTATTTATGGAAAATAAAATATACAAAAAACATGAAATTTATATTAAAATATACATTAAAAAAATCATTTGATGTACTTTATCAATTCTCTTTGAGAAAGCATTCTGCTAAAGCAGTTAGCAGCGGTTTTTTCAAAAGGAACATTTCCAATTTAGATAATGTTAATATTTAATATTTTTCTTTTAAATGCACATTAATATTTAAATTTTACTTTTTTCTCTTGTGCTGTATAGATTCAGCTGCGTTTCATATATTTTTTGCTGAACGTTTTCGCGCTTTCTACTGTACCTTCCTGTAACTTCTGAAAGATAATTACTTGGTTTTGGCCGCAATGTTCGTATTTCCAAATTTATAACATATCCTATCCTTTTTAATTTTAATCTTAACAATGTTCAAATTTTGTGTTCTGCTTTTTATGATCCTTTCTTATAGAGTAAGCTTTGTAATATTTAAATTTATTTTTCGTTAAATCTCTCTAGAAACATAATTAGTGAGTAAGCTAATTGTCAATTAATTGTCATCGTTTTCAATTCATTTACAATCATTTTTAAATCATCTATTTGATTTTCAAGGTTTTTTGTTGCTTTTTTTTATTTCTCCATCAAAGTTTTTATTGGACTAACCCTGTCCCAACTTAACGTACACATTTTGTATCGTATCCCGATAGCGGAACACATTTCATGACATTTATCAAAATTTATTTTAAAATTTAAAATTTAATTTTAAGATTTTTTTTTCATTATAATGCATTCTATAAATAATTTTGATTTTACATTTAATATGAATTTCTTCCCAACTCTTCTCTGTGCGATGTTTATCGTAGCAATTGCTTGGGTTGCCCTTCGCTACCTTATACTGATGATGCCCAACCGATTTCCACGTCGTTTTACGATTCATCGACGATCGGGAAGGCAATCATCGTTCCCTAATCCTTTGGATTGGCATAATCCAAAATCAATACTGCGTCGATCTTTTGGATCGGCTTACGCTTTAGCCGCTGCCCGACGTGATTGTGTCCAGCGTGAGGTTCGCATCTCTGGATATCATACCCGCGGGCGCGAGCCGGCTGACATAGCAATTAATATCCTCGCCAATCACGTCGGGTTTCAAGAAGCGGTTTTCCGTATTGCTGAGCCATTATACCAACGGCACCTCGATCGGCAGCTTCTACGTGAAGCAAATGATTGGCTCCAGCTGAAGTACGTTCCGGACCATGATGATCCATCAGAGCCTGAGGGGGCCTATGCGATTTATTTGCATCTCACGTATGGCCCACCTCAGAAGGATGATGATCAGGGTCGTACTTACGTACAGCGTCTCAACCTGGAAATGGGTCGAGCACAGTCCGGTAGCACAATTTATGGATATTGTGAGTTATGCTCAGTTCCCCTCAGAGTTTGGCGGGACTGCAGAACATGTTTTGAATCATTTCTTCGAGGTGTTGGGCTGAATGCATCACAAGCATTAGAATGCAACTCTCCAATGCATCAAGAAAGTTTAAGAAACTTTGTTTGCCCTTACTGCCTCGACCATATATCAATAAATAATTAATTAAGTTCAGAAATGTTTTATTATTCTTATTGGAAATAATTTTCATGCTTAATCGTGCATAAGTGTGCTTAACTGAGTAAAACTGTGCCAAACTTTGTCTAAGTAGGTAGGTTTCATACATTTTGCACAGATTTATCACAGATCAGCACATTTTTTTTTAATATTGTGACACACTTTTACACATTTTGGCACTGTTTTGTATAATGTGTCACACTTTTACACAGTTTGGCATAAATCATTTTCATCTATTGCAAATAAATATAATTTTATTTCCGATACAATTATGTATATTTTTGCACACTTTCGGACACTTTATAAAATTTTAGCATAGTTTGGCAAAAATAATTTTTAGTTATTAAAAATAAAATTAAGTTTATTATTTGGAACAATTGTGCAACTGTTCGAACTCGATCGAAGTGTTCTTACCATGTTGGACTCATTTCGCACTAGATGAGCAATAACGTCCTATCTCCACTCGGTGCGTAGGAACGTCTTATCTTGTCTCTGCGCGTAAGATCTTCCTATCTCGAGGAGATGTTATGAGACTCAGACTGAGACTCAGTCCCTGAGGAGGAGCCGAAGCGGGCTCGAAACGTTGGACAATGTGGTGGTGGTGGGCAGTCAGATCTTCCTTTGCTAACAAAGTTTTTTCCAGGTTTTAATTAAGTTTTTATTTCAGATTCTGCGGGGGTGATTATAAACAAGGGCAATCTAACTGCCATAAATATTAATTATTTTAATTTAATTTGTAAGACTGTAAGACCGATAGAAAAATTCTTATCAGTTGATAGTAAATTGCAGTCGACATAAGTAATATTTTTAACGATAAACACACACACACACACACACACACACGCACACATACACACGCACACATACACACACACACATACACACTCACACTCATAACATCTCCTCGAGATAAGACGTTCCTACGCACCGAGTGGAGATAGGACGTTATTGCTCATCTAGTGCGAAATGAGTCCAACATGGTAAGAACACTTCGATCGAGTTCGAAAAGTTGCACAATTGTTCCAAATAATAAACTTAATTTTATTTTTAATAACTAAAAATTATTTTTGCCAAACTATGCTAAAATTTTATAAAGTGTCCGAAAGTGTGCAAAAATATACATAATTGTATCGGAAATAAAATTATATTTATTTGCAATAGATGAAAATGATTTATGCCAAACTGTGTAAAAGTGTGACACATTATACAAAACAGTGCCAAAATGTGTAAAAGTGTGTCACAATATTAAAAAAAAATGTGCTGATCTGTGATAAATCTGTGCAAAATGTATGAAACCTACCTACTTAGGCAAAGTTTGGCACAGTTTTACTCAGTTAAGCACACTTATGCACGATTAAGCATGAAAATTATTTCCAATAAGAATAATAAAACATTTCTGAACTTAATTAATTATTGAGTCTCAGTCCCTGAGGAGGAGCCGGAGCGGGCTCGAAACGTTGGACAATGTGGTGGTGGTGGGCAGTCAGATCGTCCTTTGCTAACAAAGTTTTTTCCAGGTTTTAATTAAGTTTTTATTTCAGATTCTGCGGGGGTGATTATAAACAAGGGCAATCTTGTTGCCATAAATATTAATTATTTTAATTTAATTTGTAAGACTGTAAGACCGATAGAAAAATTCTTATCAGTTGTGTGTGTTTATGTTTGTGTGTATACGCCTAGATCTTAGCCTCTACTCGGTAGATTTTAAATGGACAAGTCTCATTTTTTTCATTTTTTTATAGTGATTGCTGATCAAAAATCAATTTTTTGATTGGTCAGATGAATTCTTGTTTTATTTTGTATTTTCGATTTTCTCAAAGTTGTTTTTTACTTCTTCTTAATATGTGTTTGAAATTCCGAACGTTCATAATGAACGAAGTTTTAATTTAAAGTTTCTAATTTTGGTTAGAATTCGTCGGAGGGTGGTTTAAGTGAGAAGTGATGAGATACAGTTATTATCATTTTTTAAATGTATTAACTAGCCAAATTTAGCTAAATCTGAAAATGGAAAAATCTTTCGTTCACTATGAACGTTCAAAATTTCAAGCACATTTTTTAAAGATATGATCAAGATATTTGAATCAGATGGATAGCATTAGAAATAGAATTAAAATACCTATATTTTCTTAAAAAAAAAAGAAAGTTCTCTAGCTATCACGATTATTTTGTTATTAACCTTTAGGCTGCGGAGAAATTTCAGTACAAATTGACCTCTCAGAATTATGTAAAATGTATACATAATATCACTGGATATTTCAGATAGAGTCGCTGGCCTGACTGCTGGTCCATATATAGACCAGCCCCGCAGCTAAAAGGTTAACAAAAACTTTTTTTTTTAAAGATTATAACTCTTAAACTAAACGATCAATTTTGTTGATAAAAATCATGATAATGAAAAATATAAATAGCTATAATATGTAAAAATTAGAATTTATTCTGTTGGTCAGTTTTTGTTAAAAAAAATGAAAAATTAAAAAAATGAATTTTGTATGTCCAACTATTGTGGGAGTAAAATCAATTTAATTGCTTTATTCATTATTATTAAAATCGATTTAATAGCAATTCATTATAGAGGTATATTTTTGATAGTTCTCGTTCGAGTTCTTGGGGAAAAATAATTGGTTAATAAATTTCAGAGATATTTGAGGTTAAAATTTTGTTAACCTTCTTTTCAAATTTTAATTTCTTAGACGAATTTTTATGTGATAAAAATAATATGTGTGCTAATTTTCATCAAGATCGAACGATTACTTTTTGAGATATTTCACGAAGAGCTCCCCTTTTCAACTATTGCATGGACAGCTTGACTTCACAGTTGTACAGTTTTAGTTAATATCTTTTTCATGTTAATAAAGTTTCTTCTCGTAATAAAATAAGAAAAATAGTCGTTATTTTATTTAAGATTACATTATATCTTACATTTACATCGATTTATTTTTCAATAATGATTAAAAATATTAAAATATATCAAACTTCATTAACCCTATCTACATAAATGAATGATCGTATAATAAGAATTAACAAATATTTTGTTTAAACAGGTATTCATCTGAAACGTCGTCCGATTTAGTTATTTAAATCAAATGCATCCACTCATCATCTGAAAATACAAAATAAGTTATATATTTTTTAAAATTAAAATAATTCAAAAAACTATTTTCTATTATTTTATTATTTTTTTTCTTTTAAATAATTATCTTATTTTATTTATTTATATCAGATTTATAAATACCCCATATAACATATTTTATAATATTTTAATATTTCAATTCCTTTCTCACTTTTTTTCTCACCCTTATCTCTCTTAAAGATAAAATATCGTTTCAAATATTAATAATATAGATAATATAGTATATAATAAATATGCCCAAATATAAGAAAACAAACAAACATTTGACAAAAAAAAAAATTAACACGAAAAACTCTCGTAAAAATAAAAAAAAAAACAATTAAAATTCTTAATAAATTAAAAATATTCATTAAAAACAAAAGGACTAATAAAAATTATTCAGAAAATGAAAAATTAAGAAATACTTCATCTTTAAAATTATTACGAACAAATGAAAAATATAAATTAAGAGAAAACGAACTTAATAAAAAACGGATTAAAAAAAGATCAAATTATACATTTAAAAACAAAGAAAATCACCAAAACATTGTTAAAAACCAAAAATTAAGATCAGACAACGCTTATACATCCCGTGAAAATCAAAAGAACATTGATAGAAATATAAAGTTGAGGTCACACGATGATTACAGATCTCTCGAAAATCAAATGAATATTGCTAGAAACCAAGAATTAAGGTCAAACGATTCTTACACATCTCTCGAAAATCAAAAGAAGATTGTGTAACGGGGTGAATTTAAAAGAGGGTATTAATCCCCCTCTGGGATGCGCCAGGCGATAAACGGGCGTCTACTACGCCCAGAGCAGCGCGCCGTTATAGACGGACCCGTCGGCCGGCCGGAGCGCGTTGGCGCAGGCTCAGAACAAGCGCGCCCGGCTTTCGCTGTAGAAAGCTTAGGCCACCTTCTACTAGACCCGGCGCTGCGCTCTGCCGCTGCCGCTGACTTCAGCGCACAATTCACCGGCGGCTAGATATGCACTAGCCTGACCTACTCTCGCCGGTGTTCCCGTACAACGTCGCTCAGGTTAACCTGAGCGACTTTCACTACAATTTCCCCGTTGACGTTGCTCCTCTAGGAGGTGAAGCCTCCGACTGCTGCACCTGCTAAAAAGGTAGAGGGCGGTATCCGGGGGGATAGGGAACGGTTACTCGCGAAATGACAGACTCGACACGAATAATGAAAAGTAAAATGAATAAAGTTTATTCGTCAAAAGGAATCGCGCTAAGGGGCGCGAAGCCCGAACATCTCCTACAAAAACGAGCGCGCAGGCCGAGACTTACGCGGAGCCGGCCGGTCGCACGGCCGGCGTCACCGCGCCGCGAGACGCCACAAAATGGCCGCCGCGCTCTCGCACACGAGGCCGCTTGCCTCTCCGCAGGCGGCGTCGGATAGCCGCGCAACACTTCTTACGCGTGGCCGCTCGCACGCAAAACCTACGCGGCAAAAATACAAAGGAAGCGCACACTTACTTTAGCGCTGGCCAGCGCGTCGCTCGAGGTCTATCCCTCTGTCTCTCTCTCTCTCACGCTCTCGCGCTCTCGCTTCCTCGCTGCGAGGCGTCGGGCCTCGTGGCTCCTCGAGCCTCGGCTGCCGCCTCTTTCTCTCTCTCCTCCTCTCGCTTTCTGGGTGGCGGAGTGGCCCGGCCGGCGAGGCAACCGGTGATGCCTCGCTGCGGGGCTGGCGGCGGATCGGAGGCGCAAGGGCTGTTCCGCAGGGCGGGATGCGGCACTGGCGGGGCACTCCGAAGCACAGCACTCGTATATGGCGGGAGAACACGTGCGCACCTGTTACGCTACAGGACTAGACTGCCATCAATGGCCGCGGCGTCCCTTCGGAGCGCCACGGCGGCGTCTTCTTCTTCTTCTTGCTTCGCCTCCCGCGCGTCCCGCTTGGCGCGCAGCGAGCCGCTGTACGTGCAAGCGCGCGCGATTCAAACCTCGCGGCGCGGTACACGCGGCTCTTTCGCCTTTATTGCCTGCACCCGTTACAATTGATAGAAACAAAGAATTAAGATCACAAGAATCTCTTACACACCTCTCGAAAATCAAATGAACATTAATAGAAACCGAAAGTTAAGGTCACAAGAATCTTACACATCTCTTGAAAATCAAATGAATATTAATAGAAACCGAAAGTTAAGGTCAAACGAGACTTACAGATCTCGGGAAAATAAAATGAACATTGATAAAAACCGAGAGATGAGGTCAAACGACGCTTATACATCTCGTGAAAATCAATTAAATATTACAAGAAATAAAATACTAAGATTAAACCCAGATTATCTTAAAAATGAATATTTAAACAATCATGAATAGAAAAGCATGAAATGTACCGACACATCATATGTAGAAAAGGAGAGATTAGAAAATAAAAGAAGGATTAAACTTTTACGACAAAATGATGAATATATACATTTCAATAATATTAAAGAAATTGGAAAGAAAAAGAAACTCAGATTGGATGAATTATACAGATATCGAGAAAATTATTCAAATAAAATTAATAGTGAATTAAATGCTGGAATAAATATAAATTCTAACAAACTTATATCAATATTTATAATTGATAGAAATAAAGGTCCTGAAATCAATTATATATGTTGTGATATTTTTTTTTCTAGATCGGTAAATTTATTCAATAAAAATAAAATAAAAGACAAAATCGATTCTCTTATTGTTAATAAAGATGACTTTTTTTCACAAATTATGAATTGTAAATCAAGTTATGTATGTAAAACATGTTTAAAATACATTTTAAAGATCATATACCAAAATTATCATCAAATGACAATTTACGTTTCCCAGAAATACCTGATGTTGTTAAAAATTTATCATCAATAGAAGAAAGAATGGTTTCACCTTATATTCCATTCACGCAAATTAGAGCTTTACAACCATACGCATTAAACTCTCAATTGTCTTTAAAAGGCAGTGTTGTTAACATACATACTGAAATTAACGATATGATCAGTGTTTTGCCTAGAAACTTTGACGAAATGTCAGTTATACAAATCAAATTAAAAAGACATTTAGATCATAAAACTCATTATATGTATGAAACAATTAAACCTTCTAAAATATTTGAAGCCTTAAAATATCTTATAAATACACCGTTATATAAAAAACATCATGTAAAAGTAAATGATGAATTTTTCAAAGGATTTGAAAGAAATAGTGAAAATGATGTAAATTTTATTGTTGATGACTTTGACAAATCTAATAACAACAACTGTAATAACAACTGTAATAATATAAATACTATATCAAATGAAATACAAAATGTAACTACAGACAATAACGAAAATGATACAGAAGATGATTTCGAAGTAAATGACGAAGTTTTAATTTTAGATAGAAATAAAGAAATTACTTCAGATGTTATAACAATAGCTCCAGGACAAGACAAACAACCTGTACCATGGCATAAAGTTGAAAATATTGATGAATTATGTTTTCCTAAAATTTTTGGGGGCCAAATATTAGATAAAGAAAAAAAATTAACTTACACTGAACGTACATTATCTGAAATCAGACGACGTGATAGAAGATCTTGCGAACCAACTAGATTACTATTCATGGCAAAACAAAAAATAGAAAAATCAGTTTTTTCAAATATGAATACATGCTTGGGAAAAATTAAAAACAATGAAAATCTATCTGCAGAACATGTGTTAGATCAAAACAAATTACATGACATTTTCAAACAAGACGACGATTTCATGTTTTTGAAACAAGTTAGATCCTCCCCATATTATTGGCAAAGCAAAAAAAAGAACTTTTTTCTGTCATTAGACAACTAGGTATACCAACATTGTTTATGTCGCTTTCTGCCTCAGAAATAAAAAATTTTGATTTATTAAAGATCTTATGACCGAATCCATCTCAAATCAGACAGCCCGCGTATGCCTATTTCACCTATCATGTTGAAATAAAAATATTTATGTTCTACTCGAAAAAATATTTTACACGTGTTTTTTTATTTTTTTGTTTCATCAAAATTTCATGCGTTCAGCGATGCCGAAAAATTCCGAGAAAATTCTTTCATTGAGAAAAAAAATTTTCAATGTGATTTTCAGACTGCTATTGTTTCAGCAGTTTTTCGAGCTTTTAAACGTGTAACACACAATTTCACTCAGTTTTGAGCCCTCTTTAACGGCCTTAATGTCATTTTCAAAAAAAATAAAAAATCCACGAGCTATGCACTTTTTACTGAAAAATTCATTTTTTAGGGAAGTGCCTTTTTCTCGAAAACCCCATGTTTTTTTTGCACAATTTTTGTTGTCGTGATAGAGGACGGTAATGCCTAGCTAGACGTGTTTGTGAGATTCGGTACTTTTTCCCTGGGATAGCGATCACTAATGAGATAACACACAAACAAATTTTTCACGCCTAATGCTTATATATAGTCAATGATATTAGAGTCAATGTAAAGGTATTTGTCTTTGTGTGTATGTAATATACAGGTACACATAACTATTTATTTATTTGTTATTTGCGTCTTTTTGATTTTTTATTTTTATACCTTTTTTTCATTTGTATACCTATTTTACTACCTTTGTTTTTCTGCTTCATTGTTCTTAATTCAGTAAGCGGACGATCAGCGGTCTTTGCTGTCAAACAATGTATTTTATCGTCACATGTTTTTTTAACCCATATATGAGTTTTTTGAATTCCAGGATACTTTGGAGTTGTAAGCCAATCAATATTTTTTTCTTTTCTGAATTGTTCTATTTCAGCATCTTGTAAATGTATTATTTTAATAGCATCAGTATATTTTTGAACATGTATTGCAAAATCATTTGCGTTTTGAATAGCTTCTTCAAGGGGCTCTCGAAGATTATGCGAAGTAGCATAATGCTTTATAAGTCCACCCACACCATCTACAGCTCCTTTGCCGTGCCCAGTAGCAGAGAACAACCATTTTATATCACACGGTGCTCGTTTTAGTTCATCTAATTGAAAGCGATTTTTAAAGTGACTCGCAGCGCCGTCTGATACGATGGTAATTTTTTTAATTGAATCACAACAATTTTCTTTCAAGAATTTTATAATTTTTTGTACTGCTAGCAAAGCATACGCTGAATCATGTTTTCGGTCATCACTTATAACTACGAAACTTTGTGTCGAATCCCCTTGATAAGAGACTGCTGTGAAAATTTGATCATTAACCCAATGATTTCCTTGAACAGCTTTATTATGAATCACAGCCCAGTTTTCAGCGTCAAGTCTATTTCAAGAGCTTCAAGTCTATTTGAAGAACTAAATGATGTGAGTCTTTTTTAGCACTTTCTCTTTCTGTTTTTATAGCTTTGCGTTGTATATTTTTTACATACATGTGAGTACTCACCCTCATGGTCCAAACCGAAAGTTCATCTTTAAAAGCAGAAATTGATAGTGTCTTTTTAATCAGGTTTCCATTATCCCACAAAGCATATGTAATTTCTTCTGTGCCTTCTACATCTTGCAGTTTTAAAACATGAAACGTAATTCCCTTAATCCCTGGACATAGTTTACATTCTTGTAAATAACATAAATCAGATTGCTCAGAACACATGGTTGCATTTATTATTTGTGACCGACTTTCATCCAACTCTGTGACGTTACTCCCTCTAAAATTAATTAAGCTCGTAAGAAATAAATCATAATTTGCGCAATAGATACAGAGACAAACTTCTTTGATGGGGCTAAGTAAGACATACTTTGGTCGCAAACTATAAAATTTCGATTTTCCAATTCTCAATTCTGGATAATCATTTTTAAATACTTTATACGTCTCTTTTAAACTTCGAGTAAGAAAACGCTTAACTTTTTTCTCTTTTTTATTGTTAACTTTAATTGTAACAACGTCACATTTATTAGGACTTTGTCTTGAACAATTAAAATCATCATTTAAATAATATTCCATAACAATTTTTTCCATGTTTTCATCAATCGGATGGCCTGAATATGCATCTGGTTCTGAATAAATTCCTTTTTCTTTAACAAGATTTCTCGATTTGTTGATCATATACATTGTTATTTCTGGAAATAAAGATAAAATTTCATGTTTTGTAAAGGATGAAGGTAGCAAAGTCAGAATTTTTATTTTTTCTGATACCGTAGAACACTTTTGCAAGGCTAGACCAAGATTTTGTATCCATTCTGTACAATGGCATACAGTTGATTCATTTGCTGTTATAGAAACGTCATAAACATTGTTCAACTTCACATCAAGGGTATTAGACAATGTTGAAAGTATTTTTTTTTCTTCTTTGTTACGTAATTTTCAATTGATTTTTCATGTATAAGATTTTTTCTTTTAAGAGGCGATACAGAACCTAAGAAAGATGTACTTATTTCATTATTAAATTCTTCAATGCGTTCTGGAGTACTTGGTAAAAATCTTCATCTCTATCAACTACGTTATCGGTAACTTCATTATCCGTTATAAATTCATTGTCAGTACTACTCACCAATTCTAAAGCACGATTGTAACAATGTTGACACAGATATGTAGAAGGTGTCAAAGGTAAATGAGGATAGAGGTGCTTCAATGGATGAGCAAGATTCTCAAGTTGTTTTAAACGTACGGAACTAGATTTGTAAATAATTTGTTTGTGTTTGTCTAAAAAGTCTGCACATTTGATTCTCTCTGTTGAGTAATATTGAGACATCGTAGTTGAGTTGATAAGGTGTAAATATGTAATAATTTTCCAAAAGATGATGGTTTTAAATAAGACGAGATGTGTGATATATAGCAGAAACCGAACTTTTCTTTGTAAATGTTAAGTCAAACCATATCCATCTAGCGGACAAATGTACTAGTACATATACTCCTATAAGTAGGCGCACGTACATGTATATTACACATACGCACAAAGATAAATACCTTTACATTGACTCTAATATCATTGACTATATATAAGCGTTAAGCGTGAAAAATTTGTTTGTGTGTTATCTCATTAGTGATCGCTATCCCAGGAAAAAAGTACCGAATCTCACAAATACGTCTAGCTAGGCATTACCGTCCTCTATCACGACAACAAAAATTGTGCAAAAAAAACATGGGGTTTTCGAGAAAAAGGCACTTCTCTAAAAAATGAATTTTTCAGTAAAAAGTGCATAGCTCGTGGATTTTTTATTTTTTTTGAAAATGACATTAAGGCCGTTAAAGAGGGCTCAAAACTGAGTGAAATTATGTGTTACACGTTTAAAAGCTTGAAAAACTGCTGAAACAATAGCAGTCTGAAAATCACATTGAAAATTTTTTTTCTCAATGAAAGAATTTTCTCGGAATTTTTCGGTATCGCTGAACGCATGAAATTTTGATGAAACAAAAAAATAAAAAAACACGTGTAAAATATTTTTTCGAGTAGAACATAAATATTTTTATTTCAACCTGATAGGTGAAATGGGCATACGCGGGCTGTCTGATTTGAGATGGATTCGGCCTTATATAAGCTTCAGTACAAAAAGCCAATTGGTACTAAAGATGTTCTTAATCTTGATATGGATACAAAAACTAAATTAATCAAGAACGATCCAGTAACTTGTGTAAGATATTGTCACAATAGATTTTGTAATATTATGAATTTATTAAAAAACCCATATGGACCATTTAAAGAACATTTTATTATTGACAGTTTTTTAAAGGTTGAATTTCAAGCACGTGGATCTGTACTTATAAATTGGAACATTATTATATTGTAATAATGTTCCAATTTATAATGAAAATGATCCTAATTCAGAACAAAAACTAATTGAGTTTATTGATAAAATAATAACTTGTGAATATGATCCGAAAAATCCTTATATGACCTTTCAAAGACATAAACATAAACCCACTTGTTATAATGATCGCAAAAATAACAAAATTTGTCGCTTCAATTATCCATTATATGTTATGAATAGTGTAAGAAGCACGTGGGCTTTGACTGCTTTGAGTTCACGCAACGCTCTACAGAGGAACATCACGGTATGCGCCGCTGTTCACAGCGCCGAGATGGCGCCAGCCTACTCAGCAGAGGAGCGCAGTGGATGTACTGCGGTCTCCCCTCTACACGACAACGCCTGCTCCGTGTTCACGCCTACGATGGCGCGGCTCTCTCTCTCTCTCTCGTGCCGAACGCCGAACAAGCCGGACGCATCACCTTCGCTACACCCTGTGCCACCAACCTACTCAGAGTCTCAATAAAGAGTTTTATTGTTTTATATAGTGTTTTGGCCTCCTCATTTATATACCCACTCCAACATGTTATCGGCCCAGCCACGCTGTGAGCTTTGGAGGCAGGCACTTAGAAGAAGATCGGTGAGTACCTGAGTTTTTTTGCGAGGCTAACCGAGAAATGCGGCCATGTTGAGGTTCTGACCGCGTGGCAAGAGGTTTCAGACGTAAGTTTGTTTAGAATAGCAAAGAGCTAATTAGAAATACGCGATAAATAGCTCTCATTTATAAGATTGAATAATACTGCAAATTATAAGAATTATTTAAGATTAACTTCAGAAAATAATCAGAAGCATTCAGAAGAAAATCTATTAAGACGCTAAATCAGACGAGAATTTGACGGGGCGTACGAGGAGAAATATCGAAGAATTGTGGTGCGGGCACAAGACGCGACTAAGCAGTGTTTCTTTTTCATAAGTAATACACGCAGAATAAGACAGAGTAAGAAAGCAGTTGAAAAGCACGCGCAGCGTGCATGCACGGACGTGCACACGCGGACGAGGCGTGAAGAGAAAATTAGACGCAATTTTTTTCACATTAACGTGTTCTATCCGTTAGGCACATACATACAGAAACTCGCACACACACAGACGAAACGTGGAGAAAGCGTCAGGCACAATTTCTTTCATATAAGTGTTTTCTCTCAGAATAGATTCAAAACAGAATTCTTCGTGAGGGAAATTCAGAGATTCGGAGGGAGTGAGTCAAATTGCTGGTGCGCGCGCGGCGTACACGGATAGACATGCACACGCGGACGACGCGTCAAGAAAGATTCAGACGCCATTTTGTTTCACAAAAGTATTTTCTCGTCGTTGAGCGCGCGCTGCACGCACACATACACAATTCTCAGAATTACATTCAGACGCGATATATACACTGTAATGATGACATGAGGCGTACATGATACTGCCGTGCAGAGAATTCTTGCCTTCATGTAAAGTCGTTACAACCGTGTGAATCATTGGGACTGCGTAAGTGCACGGCCAACCCACTGACACTATTGGCGTCATTGCTGTGCGTGACGTCACGATCGGAGGGGGCACGAGCGTGGGACTGGTGCACATGGGAGTAACGACTGACTTCGAACTTACTAGACTTGCTGTGCGGTCTAGCAAAGGGAGAAGCAACAATATCAATAAACAAATATTGAAAATAATATAATTCAGAATAAATATTTGGCGTTAGAGTATTCAGAAGTCAGAAGAAATAAGAAGAGAAGAGAGATTTAGAATGTCTAACAGAGACGATCAGACGCCAGAGAAACAAAAATAATTTGTTTTTAAACTTTATATATTAATATATAAATAATTTTCTCTCTATCTCAATTTAAATAAAGTCATTTACACAGTGTAATAAAAACTATATTAATATAAAATTATATTACGATTGTTATAAAGATAATATAACAAAATTGATTCAGAGCAGAATGTAAATTATTTAAGAGAATCAGAATACAGATCTGTAAAAGTTTATTAAATTCAGATTATTCAGAAAGACCAAATATTTATCAGAATAATTATTTACGTATAATCAGACGAGACCTCAACATCAGAATCTACGTACACGCCGCCCGGTCTATCACATTTTTGCTCGATAAAACCATCAGAGAAAGTGACGCAGATGATAGAAACAGAGAATAATAAAATCAGAATATTAAAAGTAACACAACCATTCCTCAAATCCACCACTGTAAACCCAGATGATAATATAAATTCAGAATCAGTAATAAACAATACACAGTCACACCAAAACAGAATAATGGGCGATTTTAATGAGTCTTTTAATAAATAAAATAAAATAGTTCAAAATTAAATATTAAAAGAGACTATAAATTGTCACAAAAAGTAGTTTTAAATGTGTGGTTAGATTACCTTCATTCAGAGTTAAGATCTAATGATTTATTAGACATAATAGATGATAAAGTGCAAGCCCCATTAAACTTAACCGAAAAAGAAGTAGAAAAGAGAAATTCATTAGTCAAAGATATTATCATAAATCACTTGGACGAATACTATCATAAGAAAATTTTGTTCTTAAAAGATCCCAAAGAAATTTTAATTAAAATCAGAGAATTCAGAAGAGTAGAAGCAAACGTGACAGCTTCCTCAGTTAGGGCTCAATTGTATCGCTTAAAATTAAATAAGAAAGAAAAGATAAATGCATTTTGTGACAGATTCAATACGATTATAAGAGAGTATGAGAGTTGCGATACAATTGTGCCACTATCTGAGGAGGTGAAAAGATCAGCTTTTTACCAGGCGGTTTCATGCGATAACTCTGAACTTCGTTCAGCCTACCTAATCAGAAGACAAACTGACAATAAAGAAATGAATTTAGAAGAAATAAAATAATTTCTTTTACAGTTAGAAGCAGAGAAAAAGAGCTCAGAGGAAACCAGAGGACCCAGGGCGAATTTGATTCAGAATGAACCAGAGTGGCAGTCGGGGCCACACGCTAAGTGTTTCAGATGCAATAAGCGGGGGCACATGGCACCGAACTGCCCACTCATAAAGCAAAACCTGTGGTTCTGCTATTTCTGCAATTCAGAGGTTGAACACAGAGGCACAGACTGTCCTAAAAAGGGGACAGTACAGGCACTCAGAAAAGGTTTGATAATAATTATATTAAAGAATACGCAACACTAAACAACACAAATGATTACACACAGTTCAGAGGAAACAAACATATTAGAGAGAGAGGTAATAACAGAGGCAGAGGTATTGTTATAAGAGGTGGTGGAAGTGGAAATTTCAGAGGTAAGGTTTTTAAAAGAGGTGGAAATCGAGGCGCGAGAGGCGCATCACAATACACCTTAAAGCAAGGAGCAACAACGTATATTGCAGGTACGATTAAAAATCAATCAAATCCGCATACGAACATTAAATTTATCGCAGACTCAGGTGCTACTGATCATATCGTAAATAAGGGTATAATATTGAGCGATTTTAAAGAATGCACGGGAGAGGTAATCAGAAGCGCGAATAAAAATGATTCGGCAAATATAGAAATAGACGGAAAAGGAAATTTAATTGTAAGATCAAATATTAATACAGATGAAATAATTATTTTGAAAAATGTAATATCAGCAGAAAACATATCAGAGAATTTAATCTCGCTCAGACGCTTTGCAGACGTAGGTTTAGGAATTTACTTAGATGATGAAATTTTGAAAGTCTTCGATAAAAATACAGGTGCTGAATATATTACAGGAAAATATGAGAAACCAAATTGAATTATAAATTTAGATGTAGAAAAACAAAGAAATATAAATAATCAAAATTCAGATTACGAAAAATATTCATGCATGGCTAGGTTAGTTACGTTGGACGAGTTTTTGCAACAATCTCAGACGGATGTCATGAATTTAGAATTAAACAAATTATCAGAAGAGAATACAGAGAAAATTGATACGAACACGTCTGAGATTGGGAGGGAGAATCGAGAATAACTCGTTCAAACAAAACCAAATATCAGAAGCCCTCAAACTAGCGACTTCGATTTAGATCAAAGAATTTTAAACAGAAAAATACATAACCTAGATAGCATGAGCATAAATGAGTCAATGGAAATTTTGGACTATAATGAAAAATCAGAGGATAACAAAAAAAGCAAATTGAATGAAGGCATGCTATGGCATATCGGATTAGGTCATGCTTCTTTAGGTTATCTCAAACAGATGCAAAAATCAGATGAAAAATTAAAAGGAGTTAAATTCAACAAAGACATAATGGATTGCGAAGTGTGTATCATGGCTAAGATGGAAAAATTACCGTTTTCAGAGAATAGAACCAGAAGATCCAGACCGTTAGAAATGATACACACGGACACAATGGGACCCATAAAGCCAACTTCATTCCCTGGTGGTAACAGGTTTATAATTGTATTTGTAGATGATTACACGAGATTTGCTAAAGCATACTCTGTGAAACATAAAAATGAGGCTGGTGATTGTCTTGAAAAATTCCTAATAACAATGAAAAATCTATTAGGAAAAGATGAAAAAGTCTGTTATATCAGAGCTGATAACGGAACAGAATTCATCGGAGGAAAGTTCTCAGAAGTAATGAAACTAGAAAAGATAGAGTATAATGTAGCACCTCCACACACACCAGAACTAAATGGAACTGCAGAAAGATTTAATAAGACGTTGAAAAATAAGATCAGAGCTTTAATGATTGATTCCGGCTTACCAGAAACATTGTGGATATTGGGAGTAGAAGCCGCAGTTCACATATACAATAGAACACCATATAAGTCGTTAAACTCAGAAACTCCAATAAATATGCTAACTCCAAAAATCAATAACCACTTAGAGAAAATCAGAAGATTTGGATGTGTAGCATATGCTAAAATTCCTATAACGGAAAGGAAGTTCTCAGAAAGAGCAATTAAAGCTATAATGGTTGGGTACTCGCCAACAGGCTACGTCCTTTGGCATCCTTCAACTGGAAAATTCCTTCACTCTAGATATGTCAGATATAATGAAAAACTGGTTTACAAAGATATTTACAGAGATAAGTCAGAGAACAAATCAGAAGAGACAGAAGTATCAAAGGATCCGGAAATAGGAAAAGTACCATCAAACTCAGAGGAAAAAGAAAAATCAGAGGAAAAACAATCAGAAAATAAACAAAAACACAAACAAAAGAAAAGGAAAGCTGAAAATAAAGAGACAAATAACTCAGAAACTGAGAAATGCAAACAACCCAGAAGAAATGCGAAAACAACAGAAAACAGAGAAAAATACATGTCTATCAGAAGAATCCAAGTGACAAGGCAATTAGAAGGTACAAGCCTAAAATTAATAGACCAAGAACCAACACATAATTCAGAAAGAAGGTGTGATAAAGAAAATTCAGAAGATGAAATCAGACACGCATTTATAGCCACAATTAATAAAGACCCAATAACATACTCAGAAGCCATGGCATCAGACGATAAAGTAAAGTGGTCAGAAGCCATAAACGAGGAAATTAAATCAATGGAAGAAAACAGCGTTTGGCAATTTGTTGATAGACCCTCCAAAACGAAAGATGACAAAAAGGTTCACATAATAGACTCGAAATGGGTCTTCAAAAAGAAAACAGGAGAAAAAGGAGAAAATGTGTATAAAGGAAAGTTAGTAATTAGAGGTTTTAAAGACAGAAATGAATATGAATTGAAAGAGACATACGCACCAGTATCTAGATTAGCGATAATCAGAGCGGCGTTAGCCATAATAAATAAATACGACCTAGAGGTATTTCAGATGGATGTCAAAACCGCTTTTCTGAATGGAACACTGGAAGAGGAGATATATATGGAGATTCCAGATGGTATAAACTGTGATGCAGAAATCAGAAGAACAAAAGTATGCAAACTACAGAAAGCTCTATATGGTGTGAGAATCAGCCCAAAAAGATGGAATGTAAGGTTTTCAGAAGAAGCACTAAAACTAGGACTGGAAAAAGACATAAATGAACCATGCCTGTTTACTTGGAGAAAAGATGGAAAAGTAATTATGTTAATTCTATACGTAGACGACATACTACTAGCAGGTAATGACAAACAAAAATTAGAAGAAATCAGAGAGAAACTAAGTCTTGTATTTAAAATGACTTAGAAGAACCAGAGAACATCTTAGGAATGAGAATTATCAGAGACAGACAAAATAAAACCTTGGCATTAAAACAGACAGAATACACAGAGAAAATCTTAGAAAGATTTAACATGACAGAATGCAAAACTCAGAGAATACCCATGGTGACAAGACAAGTTAAAAACAGAGAACTTAGAAGTGAAGAAAACTCGAAAGAATCAGAAGAACCAAAAATAAAAACCAAAGCACCATACAGAGAAGCCATTGGAAGTTTGTTATATCTGGCAGGAGCTACGAGACCAGATATCGCATTCGCAGTCAACTATTTATCCAGACGACAAGTAAATCCAACAGAAGAGGACTGGATAGAAGTAAAAAGAATTTTCAGATATCTCAAAGGAACTTCTGACCTAGGGCTGACATACAGAGCAAAAGACGAAAATCTAACAGCTATGACAGACGCAAGCTTTAGAGATTGTTCAGACTCATCTTCCACAGGTGGTTTTATAATAAAATTATTTGGTGATCCAATAATGTGGAGAAGTCATAAACAGACGTATGTGACACTGTCAACTTGCCAAGCAGAGTACCTTGCCATGAGCGAAGCATGTCAAGAACTTTTATCACTCGATAAAGCAATCAGAGACATAACAGGTAAAACCATGTATCCAGTAACAATTTGGTGCGATAATAAGTCAGCTGGTGATTGCACTCAGATGGATGGCAGCCATAAACTTAAAAATTTCGATGACAATCTAGAATCAATCAGAAGGAATTTAGAAAACAGAGAAATGACAGGAAGTAAAAGTCATATGGCAGCCACTCACGGTGACTATATAAAATCATGTGTCTTAGAAGGAAAAGTAACAGTCAGATGGATCTCGACTAAAGAAAATGAAGCAGATATAATGACTAAACCACTTCCCTTTGATACGCATAAATATTTAAGAGATAAAATCATGAATTCAGAATAGTATAAAAATCAGAGAAATATCACTATAAATAAATATAAAATCAGATGATTATATATATAAATGTTTACTGCTTTAATTCAGAGATTTACCCAGAGTAACTAATTTATTTATTTAGAATGAATTTAATAACTACAAATATACACATATACAAGACCCAGAGGATAAACCGATAAGATCATCAGAAGACACATATACGAGAACCAGAAGTTGCGTACCCTCAAAGGGAGGGAGTTTAAGAAGCACGTGGGCTTTGACTGCTTGGGTTCACGCAACGCTCTACAGCGGAACATCACGGTATGCGCCGCTGTCCACAGCGCCGAGATGGCGCCAGCCTACTCAGCAGAGGAGCGCAGTGGATGTACTGCGGTCTCCCCTCTACACGACAACGCCAGCTCCGTGTTCGCGCCTACGACGGCGCGGCTCTCTCTCTCTCGTGCCGAACGCCGAACAAGCCGGACGCATCACCTTCGCTACACCCTGTGCCACCAACCTACTCAGAGTCTCAATAAAGAGTTTTATTGTTTTATATAGTGTTTTGGCCTCCTCATTTATATACCCACTCCAACAAATAGTGCAATGATATTAAAACCATTAAATGAAAATGAATTTACTGGTAATGAACATATTCATATTGAGAAAATTAAAACTTTAATTAATATATATTTTAATTCTAATACTGATGAAAGTTTTGAAAATATGTTGGAAACGTTCTCAATGACAGAATATGAATATATAAATGCTATCAGAAGTACATTAAAGAGGAATAAAATTTTTTTAAAAGATCATCTCTTGAAGTTGCTATAAATGCATATAATCTAGAAATTTTAATGTTATTAGAATCAAACATGGATTTACAAAAAGTATTAGATGCTTATATTGCTGCTTTTTATATGGTAAATTATGTAACTAAAATAGAAGCAGGACTATCAAAACTATTGAGAGAATCATCCGATGATATTGAAAACGGTAACTTAGACTTGAATCAAAAATTAAGAAAAATTGCTAACGTTTTTATAAATAGAAATGATTTAACTTCGCAAGAAGCAGTTTATCATTGCCATTATGCATCTCAAGCAGAAATGTAGTATATAGTAACACAGTTCCTATTAATCAAAGAAGTAGAATTTTAAAAAAACCTAAAGAATTGAAATTATTATCTAAAGATTCAAAAGATTCATATTTGAAAAATATGAAAAATGAATAAACCAATTAAAAGATGTATGTTTGGCTGATTTCGTAGGCAACTATAATTTTTCAAAGAAATTATTACATAATGATACCGACGATGAAGATATAGATAATAACAACGAAATTATGAATATCAAAGTTAGAAATAAGAAAAAAGTAATACGTTACTATAGATATAAAATTGAAACTGATTCATTTAATTACCATCGTGAGCATGTCTTGTTGTTTTTATCATTCAGAAATGAAGAATTAGAGATAGAAAAGAATGATGGTGAGAAATTGTTTTATGACAATTTATCTACGATACAAAAAAACAAATCTCAGTATTGTTTGATAAAAGATGATTGTTTAGAAACTGCTTTAAAATATGCAGATAATGAAATGTTTAATGAAGAACATAATGATAATTTTTTTGAACAAACCAATTTAGAGAATTTAGATATTCTAGAACAAATAGGAAAAGACAAATAAAAAAAAAGAAAAAATTTTTCAACATATTGTTTTACCTAATATAATAAATAAAGAACAAGTTTTTCAAATGATAAACGAATTAAATACTGATCAAAGAAATATAGTAATGCACGTTTTACAGTATTTCAAAGTTGATAAATTACCTATGAGAATATTTTTAAGTGGCTCAGCAGGTGTCGGTAAAAGTAAAGTTATCAATACAATATGTCAATTGCTATCTACTTATTTTAACGAAATTCCTGGTGAAAACTCTGATAAACCAAAAATTATATTATGTGCACCTTCCGGAAAAGCCACATTTTTAATTGGAGGTATTACCTGTCATACAGCTTTTGCTCTACCTGTAACTCAATTCAATAAATAAATGCCTGAATTATCATCAGATATTGCTAATACTATAAGAGAACATTTCTTCAATGAAAAATTACTAATAATTGATGAAATTTCTATGGTTGGAAGTAATATGTTGACATGTATAGATACAAGATTAAGGCAAATATTTGGTGTTAAGTAGTAGGGGCAGTGCGGCTACTACGCCACTTACCAACAGAGCAGACTTACCAACCGAGTAGCGATATAATAATCGTGTGATGGTAAAAATGGTTAAAATCTGAGTGCGTGTACGCCACTTATCGACCAAGCAAAGAATTACAAATTGATTAGCGATATATTAACCCTGTGATGGTAAAAATGTTTTGTAACAGTGTGATTTTACCATCACGTTAATGACTCAGTAGCATGGCCAGACTATGCTACACCCATGGCTATAGTAAGAGCGTATAGTAGACCGAAAGACACGGCCCGTGTCCCAACGTGCAGGGAGCATAGGGCATATGTATGCGTCGTTATGTTTAATTTCAATCGCATGGGGCATGGGGCATGAGACATTCATGAGCAAGGATGTGGGGGTGAAATAAATAATACGATGTTTTTTTTTTTTTTCATTCATTCATTTATTAGTAGTAGTGTATATACTACAATAGAGAGACGACGGTGAGTCACCGCCCCCGCCCGGGCCACTGTTATCTGTGTTTTGATAAACATGGTAATTAATGTATGTTTAATTGCTTTTTAATGGTACGTTTATATAAACAAACATAAACAAACAATCAAAACAAGCAATTAACAAGCAATTAAACAATCATGAATTACACGTGTTATTTATGTTTTTAATAAACATGGTTGTTAATGAGTGTTTGATTGATTGTTTATGTAAATAAATATAAACAAGCAATCAAAAACAAGTAATTAAACAAAACATTAATTACAATGTTTATGAAAACATTGATAACAGGGGTCCCGCACCGGGATCGATCGTTCACTTCGCCATACCGGTATAGCGTAATGCGTTTGAGACTGTATGGTACAGTCGACTTCGATTGGACTTGTGCAAGAGGTATATACATATATACCCGATAACACTGGCCCGTACGTGAATCGGAGACTCACCACCACCACTCCATACCAGTATAGCGCGTACTTTTCGAAGAGTGTCCGAGCATGCTATTATATAGTGGTCGACAGCTGAGCGAGCTCGGCCCTGTCGCAGCAGCCGAAAGCCTGCAAAAGCTTGCCTTGCGGCGAGATTGGTGACGTCACGATTTTTTATCTCATCAAGTGTATTTCGGCTATAGCATGCTGAACTATTCCATCTCTTCTTTGTTCCGATATTCGTATAGAAGCCTTATAGCTATTAATTCTGAGAACTCCAGAGTATTTCTATTGTGTTCTCCTTATCCACGCTCTTTCGCCTCAGTTACAAAATTAAAAAATTTTTAAATTATTAATAAAAATTTACAACGTCATTGGACTCGTAAGATGTGTTCTCGCAAGAGAATCAAAAGTCGATTATTTTTTCGATATACTTAACGCGAGCTACAGATTTTAAGAATAAAAAATTCGATTATTGTTCCGATATCTTTAACCGTTTGCGAGATACGAGCAAAAAGAAAAAATCAGTTATTCTACAAAAGTTAAACATTACTGATGAATCAATATTCGAATTGATAACCACGCGTTCACGCAGCATACATACTCATCAGCCATGCATTCTCCGAGTTCATTTGTTCTGGTGGAAAAAACCCCAATGAAAACCGTTAAATTTTCTCACCAACTACCCCCGGCGGCGGCGGCGGCGCGGCTCGGGCGCGGCTTGCATCAGATGATACCGCCGCGCGGTATAAGCTTATACACCGCGTTTGCGCGCGCTATTAGCTTGTAACACGCGCTATTAGCTTATAACGCGCGTTATTAGCTAATAGGTGCGCGGTGCTCATCAGCTGATTTTCCGCGCACCGGGCGCATGTGTAAGCTTATACATCGCGCGTTATAAGCGACCACTTCGTGCACGCGTATGTTCTCTAGAACATTCATCATCAAATGCTTTTTGACGGCACGGGTCTCATCTTTAAGTAAGACATATAGGGTATACCGAGACGGTATCAAATTGCAACTGTTTCCTGTCAACTGCCCCCTTCGCTTATTTTTTCGACATCTAAAGCCGTTCGCGAGATATAGAATTTATTTGATTGGGCATGAGTTTATTGCTGAGATTTCGCAATTTTGAGACGTATGAATGAAATTTAATATTTTGTAGGCGCAATTTCTTATAAGCTACTTAATACTTTAATTTACATATGAGATATGAGGAAAGAAAAATAAAAACGGTAATATTCAGTATAAGAAACGTTTATTAAACATAATTTTTACATGTATTTGCATTATAATTTTACATTCATTGAACTGCAGCCTATTATTAAACATAATTTTACAAGGAAGTTTTTCATATTATATTAGCATTAAGCGTACAGTCTCTTCTTAAAGGTGGTACTACACTCTCTGTAGGATTGTGCTCTCGGCAACGTAGATATTTGAGAATTTCTTAATCGTTTTTTAAATCATCAGATAGTTTATCCCACGCTTGCTCGATACTTTTTGCTCCAAATGTTGTGAGAAATGTGTTAGGTAGCTGAGCAATATCTGTAGGACTCATAAAGGATAAATATTCTGTGCGAAAAAATATCTCAAGAGATCTCTCTAGTGATGGAGTATTATCATAACAAAATTTTCTTAGCAACAGTACATTTCGATGTGCACAATTTGCCTTGTAAGCAAGTCTATGATGTGGACATAGCTGCTTCAACACATCAAACTTGAGCCACTGCAGTGATGGAAAGCGCATATAGCTCATATCATATACGCTAAGGTTGTATTGTTCAAGCCACTGCTTTTTCTCAAGGCCCTTCACATAGAGGACACTTGCATCATGTAGACTGCTTCGTAACACATTTTCCAACTCTTCATAGGGCAGCTCACCTGAACTCCAAGATAAGCCATGATAATTACGTTCCAACCAGCAATTTTGACTTTTATACTTCGCTGGAAGTCTACACCACGGTGTGGGTGGCTTGAAGGTAAACACCGCTGGTTTCACGTTTCCACTCAGAGGAACAATGGCTAATTCTTTGACAACAAATTCGTTAATGGGTTGCTTAAACCCTTGCACATCCACCACGTACTCCATGTTGATTGACTGTTCAGATGGCATTGTAGGGTCTTTTATACCTTCTTCCCCTCCGTAGACTAATTTCTTAATATCCCCACTTATGGGATTATATTCGATAATACGATCGTGTAATATCAGGCAGTAGGCTGATGTCTGTGCTGGAAAATTTTCTTTAGCCTCGAATGCAAGACGAACGTCAACTGGAGCCTGCTTCAACGACTCATTCTGCTTTGAACAATCGATAACAACTAAAGGAGCATGCTGTATATACTCTCCTTTCTTGACCATAGGTTCTGCCTCTTTTCCATAATACACATTTTGAAAGCTTACATACATATCATATAATAAAGCGTATTGATTTTGATCAATGTTAAGATTGAGATTTCCATAAGAATAGTATTGTGAATTGAGAAATAGTTTCATATTACTTATATTGCAATGATCAAAGCGGCTAGCGTTAGATCCACTTTGTCCTTTACGATTAGTCTGAAAGCCTAGAATGACGAATCGGGGTTTTTCCAGCTGATTTGAGGTCTTTACAGTCCAAACATGCTTCGATGTGATTGGGAGTAATGGGCACTCATATAGCTCCCAACTACGGAAACTCATAGCAATCGATTTTTCCTTCTGTAGGTAATGAAGGAGACGTATTTTATGCTTGTCGGATAATACCACATACGGCATTAACCATTCAATTTTAATTAGATTAATTTTAAACTCCTCTGCTTGTGTTTGCACAATAGCATTTACATCATTCTTTGATCTTGTGAGAACAATCTCATGCTCGCAATTGACTATGATTTTACGATAGTCTTCCGCAAAGCCGAGAATCATACTTAGTAGTATGGACACATCAAAGTAGCCAGCATTATCAGTTATTTTCTGAGTTTCTCCAATATCAATCCAGCCTGCGTTTTCCAAGTTTTGTGTAGGATTGAACGACACCAAACCTTTCATTAGACTTGTCAAACCAACGTTTTTACATTTATCAATCTCTACAGCATAAATTTCATATCGAATTTCTTCGAAAAGATGACAGAGCGCGTTGTTTACAAGCTTAGTGTTGACAGCAGCTGTACCATCTGCCTTAGTTAATCGACCATGAATATGTAATGAACTACGTGAAGGTAGTAGACAGAGATCTTGATGTTGTATGGCGATACGAATTTCATCGCTGTTATTGAAAGCGGATGAAGTGTAAGGCTGATGTGCATGCACTTCATAATGAGCGACAGATTCGTCAAATTCCACGGGTGATTGTACGTTCAATATATCTTTCATCTTTGAAAGAGCAGAAAAACAGACAACTTATTTTCTTCCAACGTTTTTTTTGACCTGGAGGCCTAGGCTTCTTAGGAAGCAAATGTTCTGTGGTGTTAGCTCTTTCACTGTTCGATGATGACTGATCTTCTGATGACATGGTTCGTTCTTAATATAGCTTTTGCGGTTATATACGATTCCCATAATTATGATGCTGCTTTGACGTGTAGTCTAATTGTTATAATTTCTCCACGAAAATTCACAAAATTTCCGTCTTGGTCGACAATTCGCGACTGTATATTATTGATAGTATGAACTGTAATTGGTAAATAAATAACTTGTGTTGGAATTTCAATGATCTTATAGCCTGGAGGAACAGCTGGAAAAAATTCGTGTACTGTATGTACTTTCCGTTCGTTTATATAGGCTCCAGCTGTAATATTGCACTCAACTCGCAAAGCGTTAACCTTGAGAATAGCTACAGGTAAATCTGATTCGTGAGTAATATTTGCTGAAAGAGTACGCTCTGTAAAACCTAATAATCTTCAAATAGAATCTTCAGGTTTAAAATCTATCGTATGACTGCACTTTATAGTACTACGAAGAGTATTATTATTATATTTAAGGTTGAGTACTATGCCTTTAGATGTAAGTATTTCCTGTAGATGGCGCTCTATATGTTCAATCTCCCAGCTACCTGTCGGTAATGTCACTATCTTTTCTCTGACGTAAAACTTGTTATTTCCGATATCAATATTGGGTATTGAATTGAATGTTAAAAGTTCAACCAATCTTAGAACGTATCTTTTATTTGGCAAGAGTTCAATTGGTGGAAAGTATTGAGCTTCTAGTATAGATGACGTTCCAGATAAACTTAGCATCAATGATTCACCCATTACTGCATAATTAATACTGACTACGTATAACATTTACATGGTTTTATATAGCCTCATTCAGCAACTTTAAACAGAGATGCCCACAGTTGTACGAGTTATAATCTTGATATCTATCGTGATTATACTTTACGGTGCTAACGCCCAGGTAATCCAGAAGTTCTACAGGGGGTTGAAGGTCTCCAAAACTATCGAAGTACACAACATCATTACCTCGTTTTCGATAGGCTACCCAATGTGTACCAAGTCCTCTTTCATCATCGAGATTAACGATCGCTGATTCGCGGTAATGTGGACCTTTTGCTGGTAATGTATTTTGCATGAATACACCTCGAAAGTATGGAATTTGCATAATACGAGCATATTTTATCAAGTCAGCGTCAGTCAGTGCTCTATGAGGCAATTTTACATCGAAGTTTTATTTTTGCCACGTCCGCTGTAGGGTTTAAGATGGATACCATAACCCGTTTTGTGTCGTTTAAGGTAGAGACCTTTACCAAGAGCAATAGCTTCCATCGCTCTGTTATGTCGTTAACTTTCTTCAAGTTGCCGTTTAGCAGCTTTTGCATCATTTACTGCTTTAGCTATGCCAGCAGCGCCACCTGCCAGTGCACCAGTTGCACTTAGACCCGCAAACAATGGAATCAGAAAAGGTAGGAATCCAGCGATTTTTCGTGGAACTGGTAGTACACTAGGAATGTGTACTTTGGCTCTACGACCAGCCTTCTTTACAGCATCTCGAGCACTTTTCAATGCAGCTTGAATTACCTTGTGTGAATCACTACTATGGGAAATCGGTTTTGAGGCTGCTTTAACTACTTCAGCGAGTGTAGTGGTTGGCCTCTTTTTCAACCCCATACCGAACTTTGATTTTAATTTCATAGCGTTTGTTACAGTATAAGCTGCTGCTTTCTCACCAATACTTGCGTCTTTAGCGAAAACACGTTTCCAGGCTTTATTTTCTAATACTCTATCAGCAGCGTTTCTAGCCTCAACGCTCTCTCGATTCTGTGAGTAGGCAATGTCGTGTTCTTTACAAGCTTGGTCTAAAGGATTAATTCCAGGGTCACCTCGAGCAAGACGCTTTGCAAGTTTAGTCTCAGGTCCGCAGTATTGATAGCCGGACAGATGTAATTCAAATGGAAGTTTATTGATGACTGTATTAACTAGGCCTCGACCTTTACGCGTATTGCGTTTACGCTGCTTATGCTCAATCATGATGTTAACACCTCGGAGGATAAATACATACTAACTGGAAATGTATATAAGTATGATGTATATATACGTTCAAGGTTAGTTTTCTTTGAGACGTCAAACATTGAACATGGAGTTCAAGGAGCAACACGTTAAACTACCTGTTGTGAATTTTGATAAATTAATGATGCAACAAAAATCAAAAAGACGTCATGGTGAACTGCTTCCCAATAATATTAGAGCTATATTTTGTGGTCCATCAAACTGTGGCAAAACAAATGCTCTACTCTCACTCATTACTCATCCTAGTGGAATAAAATTTGAAAATGTGTATGTTTACTCAAAATCACTGGAACAGCCTAAATACAAATTTCTCAAGCTTCTCTTGAAGTCTATAAATGGAATTAAGTATTTCCCATTCAAGGATCATGATGAAGTAATATCAATAGAAGATGTACTTCCAAATTCAATTATCATATTTGATGATGTAGCATGTGAAAAACAAGAAAACATTAAAAATTTCTTTTGTATGGGAAGAAACAAAAATGTGGACTGCTTCTATCTATGTCAATCTTATGCTCACATTCCAAAGCATCTAATACGAGATAATGTTAATTTATTAGTATTATTTCGACAAGATGATATAAATTTAAAGCATGTATATAATGATCATGTAAACACAGATATGTCATATGCTCAATTTAGAGATTTGTGTTCAAGTTGCTGGAATAATGATAAGTATGGATTCCTTGTTATTAACAAAGAGAGTGCACTTGGTATTGGTCGATATAGAAAGGGGTTCGATCAATTTCTTATAAATATAGCTGCCCCAAAGCAAAACCGATTAGTATGATTTCAATTGTTCATCAGACAATATGGCACACCTCAAGCAAGAGGAAAACGATCTCAATCAAATTGTAAAATCGAGAGAAGCAATTAAGCGAAAGTACAAGCAGTTGAGGCAAGATAAAATGGATGTAGAAAAGGTGTTGGGGGAAACATTTAAGCCTATTGTAAGTCCACTTGAAAAACTCGTTGGTGCTGCACAAACAGAGAAAAAGAAAGTAATTAAAAAAAAACCGAAGAGGAGCAAGTGCCAAGTTATGTTCAAGAACTTAGCTCAGATAATGAAGATGAAGAGGAATCACAAAGTGATCTTGATGAAACTGTGAAGACTAAAAGAGTAGACGCATCATTTGAAATAGCTGAAAGCGGACATGATGATGATGACGAAGAAACAGAATTTGTTAAACAAACTTACCTACAGAACATAGAAAAACGTCCCAACTCACTCGATAATATCTATGGGGTACGAATAGAAGATAATGTAATGAAAATTAGTTACTCACCTACAGATTTTCCAAAAACTTATGTGAAAGTTCAAAATGTAAACTATCCGAAAACAGTAGGTTTACTTCAATTGCTCTTTCAGAAGCAACCTGACTTGATGCACATAGGTTCCAATGATATTGAAAATTATCGAAAAATCATAGAAGTAACGAATGCTTTCAGAAGAAATTATAGTGAAACTCAACCTCTGCGTAAGAGCAACAGTAACAAATATAAAGACTTCATAGGTCCCTATTTCGATAAATCAATAAACAGAAATGTTAGTGGCTCAGGCCTCTTACCTAAATATAAGATTGCAAGAAAAGATATGCGTATGGATTATGTATACTGGGATGATCCTAATGAATTAGTTGATCGTCTTCGCTTACTCTTGGCTGAAGTGGAAGCCGGCAATCAGAACCACACAAATGAGATTCATTCAATCATTGAAGAACTCAAAGAAGCAGGTTACATACATTAAGACGTCTTCGAAGATAGTTCACTTTGATGCTAAACCAGTTATTCATGTGATGCATGTGTGGCCCTATGCCAGTCGAGCTGCACGTCACGGAGAATGGGAGCAGATAGCACTTGATCGAGAGCGTTGTCGGATGCGAATTCAAAGACTATCTGAAATTATTACGCCTGTGCTCGTACATAAATATAATATATAATACATATTTGAGTATAAATTGATTGAACGCGATGGTATTGCAGTCAGTTGCAACATGAGTGTCGATGTATTCGGACGTAATCTCGAGCGTGCTGAAGGTAGTCGTGGCCCTTCCGGTGTTGGCTTCAAAGTAACTTCTGACCGACAATACGACATTGATAGCAAGAGGCTATGTAACATTGCTGAGCCTACTCAACCCGGTGATGCTGTTAATTTGGACACTCTACAACGTATGATTAAAATAGAAATAAGGAGCTTGTATGAAGTAACTGCGAAATTACGCGGAGACTTCGATAATTTAGGCGTTATTGTTGAGGGTCAAAAAAATGAAATTGATACGAAAGTCTTAAAATTACATTCATCTATTCAGAATATAGATGTGAAAGCAGATAGTCAAGAAGCTTATATGCGCAAATATTTATTATCAAACAACCATACGTAGATCTTATAAATAGCTCTTCAATTATAAATTTATCCCAGTATCGTTCAACCACTTGTTGAGGATGGATAAATCAAATAGTACTGCGAACAGTAATATACCATATACAAAATTTTCTGACAACAGTCAAAAAGATAAACAAAAGAGCGAATCACAGTGGAAAAATTTTATGAATAAATTTTCTTCGAATACTTCTTCCTTGCCTGAACGACAAAATTACAAGAGATTTCAATAATTCAGGATGAAGGACATGCAGCAGCAAGTGGTTAAGGAGCTTCATACACCTGCACGTCAAAATTACCGACGACGCAAGTTTATTGTACGTGGCTTGGATGAGACATGGCAAGCTGATCTAGTGGAGATGCAGCCTTATGCTTGAGAAAACAATGGCTATAGATATATGCTCACTGTTATCGATGTATTCTCCAAGTATGCATGGGCTGTTCCTGTAAAGCAAAAGACTGGCAGTGATGTCACAGCAGCAATGGAGTCTATCTTGCAGCAGGGACGCAAACCAACAAATTTACAGATCGATCGAGGCAAAGAATTTTACAATGCTAAATTTCAAAGTCTAATGCAACGATATGGAATTAATCTCTATTCGACATACAGTAATCTCAAAGCATCTATTTGTGAGCGTTTCAATCGCACCCTCAAGCAGAAGATGTGGATGCAATTCAGCTTGCGTGCAAAATATAAGTGGCTTGATATCTTGCCCAATTTGCTAAAGGAGTACAATAACAGCAAACATCATACCATAGGTATGAAGCCTAAAGATATAACATTGGCCAATGAAGCAGAAGTACTTGCGAAGTTTGCTCGACAGACTAAAATAGTGAAAAAGTCTAAATTTAAGATTGGAGATACAGTAAGGGTTAGTAAGATAAAGCAACTATTTGAGAAGGGTTATACACCTAATTGGTCCACAGAAATTTTTAGAATAAATTAAGTAATGGCTACTATTCCGGTTACCTACAAGCTAAAAGACTATCAGAATGAACCCATCGCTGGTGGTTTCTATGAACAAGAACTGCTCAAAGCTAAATATCCAGATGTCTATCTTGTGAAGAAGGTGCTTAAGAAGAAGGGAAATAAGATTTATGTTAAATGGTTATGGTTTAATAACTCACACAATAGCTGGACAAGCAAATCAGATTTATAAAGGTTGAATTAATAAATAGCAAAATTCAAGAAAGGTGATATGTACTTGTAGTATTTTGATGGATGCAATAATGCGTTTGAGCTTGTGATTCAAAGAGACGAGTAAAAAGAAGTGCTCTATCAAGATGGGCTGCAGTTCAATGAATGTAAAATTATAATGCAAATACATGTAAAAATTATGTTTAATAAACGTTTCTTATACTGAATATTACCGTTATGTTTCTTTCCTCATATCTCATATGTAAATTAAAGTATTGAATAGCTTGTAACAAATTGCGCCTACAAAATATTAAATTTCATTCATATGTCTTACTTAAAGATAAGATCCGTGCCGTCAAAAAGCATTTGATGACGAATGCTCTAGAGAACACACGCGTGCACGAAGTGGTCGCTTATAACGCGCGGTATACAAGCTTACACATGCGTCCGGTGCGCGGAAAATCAGCTGATGAGCACCGCGCACCTATCAGCTAATAGTACGCGTTACAAGCTAATAGCGCACGTTACAAGCTAATAGCGCGCGCAAACGCGGTGTATAAGCTTATACCCGCGCGGCGGTATCATCTGATGCAAGCCGCGCCCGCGCCGCGCCGCCCCCGCCGGGGGTCGTTGGTGAGAAAATTTAACGGTTTATCAAAACACAGATAACAGTGGCCCGGACGGGGGCGGTGACTCACCGTCGTCTCTCTATAGTAGTATATACACTACTACTAATAAATGAATGAATGAAAAAAAAAAAAAACTTCGTATTATTTATTTCACCCCCACATCATTGCTCATGAATGTCTCATGCCCCATGCCCCATGCGATTGAAATTAAACTTAATGACGCATACATATGCCTATGCTCCCTGCACGCTGGGACACGGGCCGTGTCTTTCGGATTTATCGGTCTACTATATGCTTTTACTATAGCCATGGGTGTACCATAGTCTGGCCATGCTACTGAGTCATTTACGTGATCGTAAAATCGCACTGTTACAAAACATTTTTACCATCACAGGGTTAACATATCACTAATCAATTTGTAATTCTTTGCTTGGTCGATAAGTGGCGTACACGCGCTCAGATTTTAACCATTTTTACCATCACACGATTATTATATCGCTACTCGGTCGGTAAGTTTGCTCTGTCGGTAAGTGGCGTAGTTGCCGCGCTGGCGTAGTAGCCGCGCTGGCGTAGTAGCCGCGCTGCCCCTACTACTGTGTTAATAAAAGTTTTGGAGGAATATCAGTAATTTTAGTTGGTGACTTGTATCAATTACCCCCAGTAATGGATCTACCAATATATACAACTCCGAATACATCAGAACTAAGTATTTTTTCTGAAAATATTTTGTGGGAAGAATTTAATTACTATCAATTAACTAAAATAATGCGTCAACAAAACGACACAAATTTTATAAAGGCTTTGAACAATTTAGCTACAAATAACGTAACAGAAAATGATATATCATTGATTAACTCAAGAATAACTGATGAAAACAATATTCCTGAAGAAGCTATTAGATTATTTGGTGAAAATAAGTTTGTTGATGAATATAATGCAAAAAAAATCAACAATCATCCAGGCATAACTTACAAATCAAAATCAATAGATTCTGTACCTGACTCTGTTTCTGAAAAAACCGTATCTTTTACAATCATTTCAAAATAAAAAGAGACAAGAATGCGGAGGACTAAGCGCTAAAGTAATGTTGAAAATTGGAATAAAATATATGATCACAACAAATATTGATGTTGAAGACGGCTTGGTTAATGGAGCTTGCGGTATTTTAAAACATATTACATTCAATGAAAATAATACACCAAAAATAATTTGGTTAAATTTTGGAGAAAACATTAAAATAGGATCAAAAATTAAAAATAAATATAAAGATATTATGAATAATTTAAAAATAGATTTGAATTTAATTCCAATATCTGCAATAGACGTAATTATAAATACAAAAGAAAATTATGAAATAGTTAGAAAACAAATACCAGTTACACCAGCTGAAGCTATAACAGTTCATAAAAGTCAAGATCAAACTTATGATAAAGTTTGTATAGATTTTACAAAGTTTACTAAATTTAAAAAATAGGGCATTATTTTACGTGGCGTTAAGTAGAGTTAGGCAATTATCAGATTTATATATAATTGGCAAATTTCCAACTTTAAATAAAACAAAATATGATGAAACAACAAACGTAATAAAGAATAATTTAAAATTGAACAAAAATTTAAAATTATCATTTACGAAATGTATTCAAGGAAATGAAATAATAATAATTTATCAAAATATTAGATCTTTAAATAAAAATTTCGATTACATTATTAATGATCACTGGTATTATCAAGCCGATATTATGATATTTTCTGAAACGTATACAAAAAATTCAGTTACATTTCAAATCAATGGATATAATATCATATATAAATCTGACAGTAACGTAAAAATTCTAAAGGGATTATTTGTTTTGCTAAAAAAGAAATACATTATGATATTATTAAAAATGTTACTTATAATAAAACTAACATGTTACATCATCTTGATATGGTCATGTTAAAATAGTACATTTCGACACTGGTGCGGAAGGTGATGATTTACTTCATGTGACGTTTTTCGCACGAGCGAAGCGAGTGCGAAAAGTTACATGAAGTAAATAATCAACTTCCGCACTCGTTTCGAATGGTATTTTATACCACGAGCGCCGAAAAATCATACCAAAGTTGTGATTTTGAGGTTAGAGTGATTTAAATAAATAACACGTACATTTTAACTGGATACAAATCACCTGCCGTTGACAAGCAAACATTTCAAGTCATTTTAAAACATTTGAAATAAATAAATAAATACAACAACAATAAATTTATTATAATTGGAGATTTCAATTACGATGCTTTTTTAGAAAATAACTTTATAGAAAAATATTTAACTCATCAAAATTTTAAAAGAGCACTTCCAACAAAAATATCGACTACAAATTTTAACACTCAAATAGATATTATTTTTATAAATAAAGAAAATAACCATTTTGAAGCTGGAGTGTACGAAACTTACTTCTCAGATCACAAACCAATTTTCATTGGTTTATCTGATGATAATGGAAAAAATAAAACTAATGAAACTTTCATAAATGACATTGATAATCATAATATTTATAAAAATATAAATAAATATATTAATGTTGATAAAATAGATAACGACATAACCAACGATTTAAATATTATTAGATTACCAAACAAAGACAATGTATCTTGCTATGCTAATGCAACCATACAATCATTGTTTCACTGTAATGCATTCAGAAAACACCTTTTTATTTTTCAAGAAAACGACTGTTTAAAAGATATTCTCATTATACAAATCAAACCATTTTGATGCATTGGGATTTAGACAAATTATAAACAAAGAATATGCATTATCTGTACAACATGATGCAGCTGAATTTATCGTGGATATTTGCAAAAAATCAAAATTATTGTGTTGGGTTTTTGATAGGTAGGAATGAATACGCAAATAAATCAATACATACGCAAATAAACAATACAATACATGTATGTATATACTCTTGTCTTTATTACTCGCTCCTATACATACGTGTGTATCACGCTGCGGGCAAAGTCCGACTGACTCTGCGTGCACGCAGCGCTCGCTCTAGCGCTTCGTACGCCCTCTACCTTTATTATCAAATACAGTATAATACGATGTAGACTGTACACCTATAACTCAACACTCCCTCTCAATCAAATCACATTATACATTTCACCACTATTACGCAGTTACATATTTATCTTACAAAAATGCAATTTCTTAACAATATCAATACATTTAATCTAGAGTTGACTCGTATTTCAGTCTTGTCAAGTTTATACTGGGTTTTGGATGATTTCCGTCACAACTTGCATGGGTCTACCTCAATCAGCTGTCTTAGAATCAGTTACTGTCGTCCCAGTTCTCGCTCTTTCCTGTAAACAGAACAAATTATTAAACATCATTCTTATTAAGTATTTGCATGTTAACCTTTAATGTAAATTTGTTTCTAAGGCCTTTGTAAAAATATCGGCCAACTGTTCTTTAGATTCTAACCAGTTTATTTGTATGTAATCGTTATTAATACATTCTCTGACATAATGAAGTCTCCAATCTACCATATATCTTAGTTTATTATCATCATTTAACTCAGCACACGCCTGTGCTGTCTTGTTATCACAAAGCAGTCCTTGGATACAAGTCTCGTCTAATTATGAACTTCACTGGGTTGTATAACGCCATCAAATCTTGGCAAACCTCACTCATCGCAACATATTCGGCTTGGCAAATGGACAGTGCAACACTCACCTGCTTGTGTGTTCTCCATGCTACAGTATCACCATAAGTTTTTATCACAAAACCACATGTAGTGAGTGAGTTTTCGCATTCTAACAAACTTGCGTCCGAGTAAGCTATTAGTTCTTTTGACATAGCCTCGTATATTAACCCGTAATGTTTTGCCCCTGACAAATACTGCATAACTCGTTCAGCCATGCTCCATTCCAGATTAGTGGGTGCTATTTGGTGCCTGCTCAGCACATTTATAGCGTAGGATATATCTGGCCTCGTGCAATTTTCCAGATAGATCAACGAACCTACCACCTCTCTACATACTCTATTAGGTACAAAGACCAAGTTGCTCTCGTCCTCCTCTCTATTTTTCCTTTCCCTATTTGCTACCTGACTCGTCACCATTGGTGTAGCTACTGGGAGAGTGTTTTCAAATCCAAATTTCTTACAAATTTCTTGCATGTTTGTTACAAACTTTTCTTGACTCAATTTCAACCTTTGAGTTCTCTCATTTCGTTCTATCTTTATTTCCAAAAATTCTTTTAGCTGACCCAGATTTTTAATTACAAATGACTCTCTTAATTTAATCGAGATCATTAGATTTGAATCCTAGGTTTCCTACTACTTGTATGAATTTATTATTCCATCTTTTTGGACTAATTTTGAGACCATAGAGTGATTTATGCACTTTCCACAAATTGCGACTTCAGATCTCACTACTACTAGTAAATCCTTCCGGAATTTCCATGTGAATGTCAACATCTATTTCTCCATACAAAACGCAGTTTCTACATCCAACTGTTTCAAATGCAGCTTATTTTTATTGACTATAGCCAGGAAAGATCTAACTAATGGCAATCTTGAAACTGGTGCATAGGTTTCTCTCAGTCATAATTATTTTTGTCCTTAAACCGCCTTATAACTAATCTAGCTTTATTTTTTACATTGCCTGCCTCATCTATTTTCCGTTTAAAGATCCATCTAGAGTCTAAAATGTTGTTTTTTTAGCTTTTTCTATCGGCAAACTCTCCCTTTTGACTACTTCAAACACTCCTTTATCCCTAAGTGAATTTAGTTCTGGCTCTATTACCCTTTTCGAATTTTCTCCCTCTGTCGAGTTAATCGCTTCACGATAAGTTTGTGGATCTCCCTGGATTTTAGCTAATAGGGCGTGATACGCTATGTCTCTCTCTCTCTCAGTTCAGATTCAGAACTTATTTTTGAACAAGAGTCTCCCTCTGTTTCATACATAGTATACAGTACCTCTTTCTCTCTAGATTCATCTGCCTTACTCGGTCTACCGGGCTTTCGTTTATCCGCGAGCCCTGTTCCCTTCTCTTTAATTCTCCTACAAACTTTATTTTCCAGAAATTTCACGTGCCTACTCTCATACAGTTTCTTTTCTTCTGCTACATAAATTATAAATCCTGTGGGTTTATAGCCTACCAGAAAACCTCTCAAAGCCTGCTCTCCGAATTTATAATTATTATTTCTCGGTATTTTAAATATACTAACACATCTAAAACATTTGAGCTGTTTTACATCAAAACTACAGTTCGGTACTAACTTGCAAAGAGGTATATTCATGTCTATAGAACGGTATGGGGTTCTGTTATACACATACACTGCCGCTTTTCTTTTATAAAGCTAAGTCCCACATGTTGGGTGGCAAACCAGAATCGAACATCATTGACCTGACTTTTGTTTCTGCTAGACCATTGTATTCCGGGATATCTGGACACGCAGTTCTGCTTCGGCTGACTTATTTCCATTTATTTCCTTCAGTAACTGTTTCTTTACAAACAAACTCTGTTCCTTGATCGCATCTTAACTAACACATTTTATTGTCAGAACCTATCATGTTCCTCATACTTGCAACACATTCTTTCAACTTTAGACATAGGGTCATAAATATTTATCTTTTGATTATCTAAATAGATTTGCAATCCCTAATCTACAACCTGTCTAAGTAGCAGCAAATTTTCAGACAATTCTTTCGAATA
This sequence comes from Torymus aiolomorphi, assembly GCA_036365515.1. Classification (NCBI taxonomy): domain Eukaryota; kingdom Metazoa; phylum Arthropoda; class Insecta; order Hymenoptera; family Torymidae; genus Torymus; species Torymus aiolomorphi. Next base: position 177,234,169 of record CM070875.1, read on the forward strand.
TAAATCATCCTTTAATACAAATTCTCCGCCTTTCTCTGTTCTGAAATTAATTGACCCTGAGCCTACTGTCTTAAGCGAACTATCTTTATTTGCACATCTCATTGTATGATTAGTGTTTCTATCTTACTTTTCAAAAATTAACTCAGTTTTACTAGCATGCTCTATCGCTCCACATCAGCTATAAATTTAAATATCGCGTTACGTTTATCGCTCCTTGATCTATTTTGATCATCGGTAACATAATAGTCAATCGCATTACTTCCGTTCTCATCCTCTCTTTCTCCGTACTCATCTCCGCCGCGACCTCTGGTACGGCGTCCATGCCCGCTGGCTCTGCCTCTCGCAGATGGACGTTTAGGAGAGTCATTCCTCCGACTCTCTTCCTCTCTCTTCCTGTTTCGATACTCTGGCCTCGTGACCTGGCTTGAAGCAGATATAGCATAGTCGTTACCCGAAAGTAGGACAGCGATATATGCTCAGGAAGAGATATATGCCCAGGTCAGCCGTAAGAATAACACCTCGTGTCCGATCCGAGACGCTGACTTCGATCGTCTCTCTGTAAGCCTCTGGCATGGCCACTGTCACCATGGAAACCACATCTAGTTAGCATGGCTGTTTTGGCCACATCTCTGCTCTCGGCTACTGATTCCACCTGTAACAAATAATCCTTTAGTCCTGAGTATGACACGTCTTGCCTTGTTGTTTTGTCTGGTAAGACAAATGCCTGGCACTGAATCGACCTCCGCATGCATAATAATGTTTCTTTTCTCTTTTTCTGACATTTTGCCAGCATCAAATAAGTTCTCATACGTACAAATTTTCTCTTCGAATTCATCCCAAAACTCAGCAGCTTTTTCCCTTTTGGGGGGTAAATCTCATCTCATAAATCTTTTCTAGCAGACACGCTAGTAATTCTCGTCTCTAATTTTATATTGTATATATATATTCTTTCAATTTAATTAGAATCTCCCCAGGCTCTTTCACATCAGCAATCTTTGCATAATACTTCTCATCAATGTGATAAATTATTACGTCTCTCACTTTATGTTTGTCTTCTGCTAACTTACTTTCAGATACATTATAAATTTGATTTAACATCTATGTTTAATATCTACTCGAGTTTTTCCGTTCTCAATTCTTATCTCAAAAAAGCATCAAACACATCAAACTTACTACTGGCAATCAATTTGTACACTCGATTTGTACCTGAGAATTTCGAAATACTTCTACTTGTATTTTGTCTGTCAAATTTACAACTAAATTTGTGCTCTCATTTACTTTACTCTGTTCTTTCAAAATACTATCTACTCTCTCTGAAACTTTCTGATCTATCAACGCTTTTACATCAATTTTTCTAATCTCATTGACCTCGTCTCCTTTACGCATATTAGTATTTATAATCTTATTTGATTTACTCACCATCGGTCTGGTTCTCACCCGTCTAGTCTCTCTACTTCTGTCGCATCTCATTCCTCCTCGCTCTCGTACTATACCAGCTCACTTTCTTCTGGTGTTGATACTGACGACTTGAGTGAGCTTGCAGCCTGAATATTTATACATTTGATATGTGATCTGTCAATGACTTCTGGAAATTCAATTTTTACTCATATCCTGAGTCTGATCAAACTCATATGAACTGAATGACAGATCTTCTCTGTTTGATCTTCATGACTATAAGCACATTTTCTCCCTGGTGCTGCAGAAGAAGTCTGCCCTTTATCCTGATTTCTCCAGACCCTGTGGGACCCCGTCAATCCATCCTTCAAACAACACACTTGAATTAGTTTTATTGTATTATTAAATCAGTAAGTGCATGCATTCTTCCTACACTTTTCTATCTTTCTATGCTTTGATTCACATCTCAAAATTACGCAAACTCTCGACTTTACCTTAACTTCAAATTCTCTATCTCTTTTCAAACACATTTTTCAATTTGCATATACAAATTCTATTCAATTAATTATATTTATATGTTTATATACGTCTATATATACATATATATAGGTCTCATCTATTTCTCATCTATCTTACTTTTGCGCGCGACTGAACTTACTGTTTTCTCATCTCTTTCTCATCTCTTATTTTCCATATAGCTATATGCACATCTCTTTCTCATCTCTGTCGATTCGAATCGTGACGTAACTTTACTCATCTCTACTTCTGCGCCTTCTCCAACAACACGGCTTTAGCTGTCTAACTACTCGTCTCTCATACAGCTTATCATCTTCATCTCATCTTTTTAATTAAGGCGACTTACAATCTCTCTTCGAACTAGATGTGGCGTCCTCGTCTTTAATTGCGCGACTTAAATAAACTCATCTCGGCGTGTGCACACTCTCATCTCTCTCATCTCATCTCTCTCTCTCTAGTTCGAAACCGTGTTGTTAAGCGGCCTCCTCTCACGTTGACGCTATGCCGCTAGCAAGCATGCGCCATGTGATTCGGAGTCGCCATCTCTCGTCTCACGCACGCTACACTGCATATAGTGTGTACGCACGGCACACCGCACCGCGCCGGTTCCCTCGGTGCGTCTATGTAGTGCGCTGGTCTGCGCGTCTATTCTTCACAGCACGCATCGACTCTCTCTCTCGCATTCGGGCTGCGTCTTCATACTCGCGCGACTATCATCAGTGCCTCTCGGCACGCTGCTCCTCGCCTTTCTGCTCCACGCGCATCTGTACTCTCTCTCTAGCATGCCGCGGGCCGTGTCGCAGCTACCGCACAGCTCTCAACTCTCCCCCTTCACCGCACGCCTGTCGGCTGTAGCTGTGCGCACATGCTGCCACGCCTCGCCTTATCGCCACGGCTACTCTCTCTCTCTCCGTACACGCGTCGTCATTCCCGTGAGCGCGCTGCCTCCCCTCCCGCCACTCGCACCCTGCCTAAATCTCCGACCATGCGCGGGGCTCTCGCAGCGGGAAGACGGAAGTCGGGATACGACGCCATGACACTCCATCTTGGCCGCTACGCGCGCACCAACACGTGTCGCTTCCCGCGCAAACCTGTTGCGCACGAACGCCGGTTCCGAGAATCCAGCACATTCCCTCTCGCGGTTCCTCGGAATTTTACATGTTTCCACTCGCGTTTTTCTTTTCTAACTTTCCGCGCTTCTACTCAAAATTTTACACGTTTCGATCCGTGCTTTTCACTTCTAATTTTCTGCGCGTCTCTACTCGAAATTTCACACGTTTCGGTTCACGCTTTTCATTTCTAACTTTCCGCGCGTTTTTCTTACTTTTCACGACTCTCCTAGTTTTCACATCTTTTCTACTTATCGCTTCTCTTATCCAATTTCGGCCGAATCACTTTCGCACTTCACATCTCATTCTTCTTACATACCTTTATCGGTCGTTTCACCTGGTCCACCGGCCGCCATTTTCGCCTCGACTGACTGCCCTGATGCAGTCTCCTGCAGCCGCGCCAATAGGTCGTTGCTTCCTGGGGTCTCCGTGGAGTGAGATGCGAGACAGGAGAAACTTTCTGCTCTTGAGTACTTGGTTCTGTCTCACTTCACTTAACACACACGAGCACCTTCTGTGCTGTGAGATGCGAACTGGGAGAAACCCTGTCTCTCGTTCTTGCATTTTTCTCCTTTTTCACAACACTATACCTATACTTCTCAAATATTGCGCTGTGGAAGCGTTCCTACCGGCCCATAACCTGTTGGGTTTTTGATAGGTAGGAATGAATACGCAAATAAATCAATACATATATGTATATACTCTTGTCTTTATTACTCGCTCCTATACATACGTGTGTATCACGCTACGGGCAAAGTCCGACTGACTCTGCGCGCACGCAGCGCTCGCTCTAGCGCTTCATACGCCCTCTACCTTTATTATCAAATACAGTATAATGCAATGTAGACTGTACACCTATAACTCAACATATTGAAAAGTGTTATTGAACATGATCATATAACTGAAATATTCTGCCCAAATTGTAAAAAACTAAAAACAAGAAAAGACCAATAATATTATAATTACATTAACCATACCTGCAAAACAAAAAATTTTTAATTTACAAGAAATTATCAATGATAATATAGATAATTACAAAAATTTAGATATAAATTGTAATAATTGTCAAGTCAAATTACAAAACAAAACAAAAGTAATTATTGCAAGACATAAAATCGTTATTTTACAATTAATGTTATTTTGTATCGATAAATCAATAAACATAACAAAACTGGCACAATGTAAAATAGAAAATATTTCTAGATCAAATATATACATAGATAACAAAATTTACAAAGTCACTAACGCAATATTTCATCATGGCCCTAACATTGATTCAGGACATTATACAACTATGATAAAGCAGAATCATACATGGTTTAAAGTAGACGATTCAAACATAAGTAAAATCAACTGGCCAAAATGTAGTAAAGATATGTATATAATATTTTTAGAAGAAAATTATTTCTCAAATACAATTTCCATTGGTTCATCTGATGTTAATGTAAAAAACAAAACTAATGAAAAAGTCATAAATGACATTTATAATCATAATATTGAGAAAAATATAAATAAATTTATCAACGTTGATAAAATAAATAACCATATAACCAACGTTTTAAATATTATTGGATTGCCAAATAAAGACGATGTATCTTGCTGTGCTAATGCAACCGTACAATCATTGTTTCACTGTAATACATTCAGAAAACACCTTTTTATTTTTCAAGAAAACGACTGTTTAAAAGAAATATTTTCATTATATAAATCAAATCATTTTGATGTATTGGAATTTAGACAAATTATAAACAAAGAATATGCATTATCTATACAACTAGATGCAGCTGAATTTATCATGGATATTTGCAAAAAATCAAAATTATTGAAAAGTGTTACTGAACATGAACATATAACTGAAATATTCTGTTCCAATTGTAAAAAACTTAAACAAGAAAAGACCAATAATATTATAATTACATTAACCATACCTCCAAAACAAAAAATTTTTAATTTACAGGAAATTATCAATGATAATATAGATAATTACAAAAATTTATATATAAATTGTAATAATTGTCAGGTCAAATTACAAAAGAAAACAAAAGTAATTATTGCAAGACATAAAATTGTTATTTTACAATTAATGTTATTTTATATCGATAAATCAATAAACATAAAAAAATGACACAATGTAAAATAGAAAATATTACTAGATCCGATATATACATAGATAACAAAATTTACAAAGTCACTAACACAATATTTCATCATGGCCATAACATTGATTCAGGACATTACATAACTATGATAAAGCAGAATAATACATGGTTTAAAGTAGACGATACAAACATAAATAAAAGCAACTGGCCTAAATGTAGTAAAGATATGTATACAATATTTTTAGAAGAAATACAATAACTAAAATAAATAATATCAAATATTCATAATTTAAATTTAATTTATTTCTTTACCTTTGCAAGAAGCAATGGGACTAACTATAATAAAATAAAACACCAAAAATAATATCTCAATTCCATAATTTTAAAATTCATAAATAAATTGAAACACATTTCCAAACTAAATATATGTGCATAATAATTTTATAAACAATTCATTAACTACATTACGATAACATTAAATATGTAAATAGTAAAACAGAAATCATTTTGTTAACTTTGTGAGAGGCAAGGGGACTCACAATAATAAAGCACCCCGATATTATAAATTAAGTAATTAATATTTAAAAAACTCGAATAAGTTAAAGCAAATTGCAAAACTGTTTTAAATATCTGTATAGAATATTTTTATAAATCATCTTTAACTAAATTCAAATGATATAAAATATGTATATAAAATAAATATATAATATGTATATAAAATAAAAACTGCTGCCAATTCATTGGATCCTAGCTTCCTCAACCTTAATTTTTTGATTCCTTCAATTAATTTTTAATAACAAAATTAATAATTTTTTAAAAAATTTATTGCATAATTATAATTAAATTCATTTATTAATACTAAAAATTGTTAATTTTTAAATTTATTTATTTATTATTTACTTATATCAAATTTATATAAATTTTGAGCTGATAAATAAAGTTTTCATTTGAAATAGAAGTAAAATATCTATATTTTATAATAAAACAAATAGCTATAACGGTTGTTTTGTTATTAACAAAAACGTGTTTTTTTTATATTTCATAATTCATATTTTTTAAGAAAAAAAAATTTATAGCTATCATTAGGCACCACCGCTTCTCGGGAGAGCCTTATATTTTCGTCAGGGCGAAAATTGTAACACTTCGAATTCTGAAAATTTACAACATAAAAACAATTTTCCACCCAAAAGAAGTACATTTTAAGCGTTTTCAGAGATGTATGTATGTCTGTACGTATGTATGTGATCAAGTAACCCGATTATCTCAGCGAAATTTCGACGGATCCAAACGGGCTTTAGGGAATATACTCGTCTAATTATAAGTAACTGACAGTTCTCTACCGAGCCAAATCGATCGACAAATAAAAAAACGCCAGAGCAAATAAAAATTTTAAAAAATCGATTTTTGAGCATACGGTGAACAAAATTAAATTTAAGTCAAAAACAACAAATGCATCTGCTAAAACTAATTAAAAGACATCTTTTTTACATTGAACATTTTTTTCTATGAACAATATTTAACAATGTAATAGCGAAAAAATCGATAAAATCATCAAAAATAGTCGTTTTTTTTGCTATTACTTTACAGGATTTGAATTTACACAAAAATGTTAAATACAAAAGTTATAGATAATATTGAAACAAAACTTTTTCCTATTCGACATTTTTTTGTACGATCAATTCCTGATGAGTTAAATCCAAAAAAACGGTTTTTAACGCCTAAATGTACATAAAATGGCTGATTTTCGTTTATAACTGAGCAGAATTTGACTTTACACAAAAATTTTAAATGTAAAAGTTATAGATAATATTAAAACAAAACTTTTTTATGTTGAACATTTTTTTGTACGATCAATTCCTGACGAGTTGAACTCATAAAAACGATTTTTAACGCCTAAATATACATAAAATGGACGATTTTAGGCTATAACTTGACAGAATTTGATTTTACACAAAAATTTTGAATGCAAAAGTTATAGATAATATTAAAACAAATCTTTTTCCTATTTAACATTTTTTTGCTCAATCAATTCCCGACGAGTTAAATCCAAACAAACAATTTTTAACGCCAAAACATACATAAAATGGACGATTTTCGCTTATTTCAACGATTTGACTTTACACAAAAATATTGAATGCAAAAGATATACTTATAGATAACATCTAAACAAAACTTTTCCTCAACTAATATTTTAATGTACAATCAATCCTGATTATCTAAACCTATAAATACGACACTTTACATATTCAATTTTCGCTTATTTAACATGATTCGATTTGACAAAGAATTATTCAATGCAATAGCTTTAAATAATATCGGGAAAATGAATATAACATTCGAAAGATCATATAATTATAAAAATATAATCATAAGATATAAAATTACATTTAATTACAATGTTAAAATAGTACATTACGATACTGCCACTGAAGTCACATGTATCGTACGATATTTTATAGCACGTATACCTAAGCCCGCTGTCACGCCTATCCGTACCTTAATCAGTCCACTCGCTACGCTCGCGCGCTAACCTCACGGTGCAATAATCGACTACTTAAGTCACGGGTAGGCGTGATTTAAGTGCGGACTTAGGTCACACTGTGCTATAAAATGAGATAAACACATTGAAAACATAATTTAAAAAAATGAAATATCTATTGTTTACAAAATGCCAAATATTATGTAAACTAAAACACTAATAAAAATATATAATAAGAAATATAAATTGATGTTGAAGTAACAAAAATTAAAAGATTAAATCCCTAAATGTTTTTTTACTTAAAATTATTCTAAGTTGGTCCAAGAAACAAATTATTTTTTTCTAAAACTTGGTCGTAGACAAGCAGCTATTATTGTATATAATCTTATCTTCTATTAACAATGTGATTAATAGAAGTTCTTGAAGTTTAAACCTTGTGACACGGCAAATTGCCTGTCACTGAAGGCAGAGCGCTTAGGCAGATACACGGCGGTCGCGGCGTGCGCCGACTCGGCTCGCGACGTCGTACACACACATGTGCGCGCCCGCATCTCCTCAACTGCGGTCCTCTGTGCACACCTACCTACGTGCGCACGGTCTCTCCAGCTACCCATGTCTAGGCGTGCACCTTTCCCACAGGTTTTCCCTCCCGTCTAGCTCGGCCAAGGAGTCGATCAGCCACAGCTACAGCGAGGACAAGCTATAGCTGAAGCGGCAGCGGCTCTCGCTCTCCCTGCTGCTGATAGGAGCAGCCGACGCAGCCAAGAGAGAGAGAGAGAGAGAGAGAGAGAGAGAGAGAGAGAGAGAGAGAGAGAGAGAGAGAGAGAGAGAGAGAGAGAGAGAGGGCCGAGCCGTATGCGGCTGTCCGGCCGACGGCGCGTGCGAGTATCGGCAGCCGAGAAGGACTGCTTGCGCGCGCCGCAGTAAAGAAGACGGCCGATCGGGGAACTGCGCCGCAGCGGAGAGCGAGCACGCCGGCCGGCATTTTAACATTCTGTCGCCTACCGCCGTGCCGCGTGTGCGAAAAGAGAGTTGCTCCGCTGTGACAAACGTGCTAACGCGTGCCTCGACGCCGATTCACTCGGGGTTTTGCGCCTGTCGTCGCAGCAGACCGACTACGCCTCACCGTCGCAGTGCCGTGCCCTGGTGGCATCCGTCGCCGAGAGTGAAAAGGAGAGAGAGTGGACCTCAGCTGCGAATTGCTGCTAGGCGAGAAAAAGAGAGAGAGGTGTGGTAGCAGCATCACGCCCTGGCCGAGGTTTGTCCATAGAGTTTTACCATTTACCCTCGTTCCCCCCCATGTGTGTGTGCGCCTTCGCCGAGAGTCGCGCAACAGTTAAGGACTCGCGCAATAGCTTCCGCTCGAACTGAAGCTGTAGGAGCAGGGTCTTGGTGGTTTTTTCTACCGGCTCGCGCTAGCCGGCGATTAGCTTGCGGTGCGCTTAACGCACGCACCTGGCGCCCATGTGCATTTAATTGTAGACTTAGTATTTTCGTAGTTAATAAGGTACTCTATTAGTTATCCTAGCTTTGGAGTGTACTTTGAGTATTACCCGCGCACCTCTGCCCTGATCTCCAGCAGAGTGTGACAAGTGGCGCAGCCAACGTGGGGCCACGGTAAAGGCTGTGGCAAAGTAGAAGGGATCCGCGTCGTGATTTCGCCATTGTGGAGCGCGCACACAACCGGGAACCGGGGGGGAAAAGCGTTCTGGCGGCCATTTTTACATTACCGCGTGCAAGCGTTTATAGACGCCGTAACGTTACTAAATTTAGCCAGACGTTTACGAATAATTGGTGGATAATTGTGCTTCCAATAATAATTTAATTGCTTTGGAAATTTTATTGCGATTTGTGCGTGATTCTGCGAGTAAGAGTTAATGAGATACTCGCAGAATCACATCTTGCTACAGCTTTAGCCACGCGGCACTTAAAGAATCTGCAACGTGCTCAGGGAGTATGAAGTTGAGAGTAACTCCCTGATCATACGTGCAGGACAGAATCATTTCCTGTGTCCCGTTTTGTCTGATTTGACATTTTGGTCATTTTGATTCGGATTTCATTCCTTTTTCGTGGGAGAAAGGCCTCGCTTACGTTTCCTTTCCATACCTCCTTGAAGTTCTCAGGCCTTCGTTAAAAGACTTTTAGGAACGGGGAGGGGGCGATTTTGCTTCAGGAGTAACTTGGTTTTTGCGAGAGTACGAGAGATAGGTGCGTCATCGTCGCACGGGAATCTCTCACGTAACTCGGCTGATTGGCTTGATTTTCTTTTTTTTTGGTTTTGCCTTGCTGTGCTTGCTTTTAGATTATTTTTTTTTTGTATAGCGATAATTTCTAGTTCATAACTTAATTGTTTTAAAGTAAGTGGGTGGGGGGAAAGAAAATCAACGGAGCTACTCGGCCGAGGCTAACTGAGGAAAGAGTAAAATGGAACACCACGATTGGAGTTGGGCTTCGCTCGGTGTCGACGAAAATGATTTAATGTGCGTCGACCCGATAGCTGCAGCTGAAGGGCTGAAGAGATCAATTAATAAGTTAACCGACGGGGAAGTCGCGATGACTGCTCAGCCGTTCGGGCTGAATATTCGCTCAGACGCGATCATTTTCCGTAATAGGTTGGAGAGGCACGAGATGCGACGCCATTTTGGCGCAGACGCCGCGCCATGGGACCCGGCCAGAGACGAGCCGGCGGACAAGTCCACTTCTGCGCATAGTCCTTTGTCGTCGAGTAGGCATTCAGTGGCACTTTTTTGGCCATCCAGGGCTCCAGTGCAGCCGGTAGTAGCTCCGGAGCATTCAGAAGCAGAGCCGCTCTCCACAGGCCAATCGATAGGTAGATTTCGGGATCCAATTTCGATGGAGGGGCCGTCGCAGACTTTTACGTCGAGGCTGCACATCGAAGTGAGTGAGCCGCGGCGTGCGGCCGAGCCGTCTACAGCTGGCAGCCATGTTGCTCCAGCGATACAGAGTTCTGACGCGCAGAGGCGTATTAGCATCGCCGCGCAGGAATTGTTTCATGACATGAGGGTGTCAGCTCCTAATCCGCGTGCACAATCCACACGTTATCCTCTCGGTTCACTTCGTGCTCACGAGCATAGCACGTTCATGGAAAATAGTATGGAATTAACGAGTGTGGCTAGTGCGCGGACCGAGATTCCATTATCTGCGAGTGCAGGAGGGCGGTGAGGCAGCCGAATGGATTGTTCGACGGTACGTCGTTTTTGCCGCTTCCAGCGTTGCCGTCGCAGCAGATGAGATATCCGGCTGCTCCGTCCACAATGTATCTGGGGAGAAAATTCGGCATCGTTGCTTCTGTGGTTGATTCTCTGCCTTCGACTTGTATTCCTCAGCTTTCAGCTAATGTTGCTCTAGGAAATTTCGACGGCGTAGCAGGGCCTGCTGTCTACTCACAATGTCCAATGCCGCGAGTAATAACAGGTTATCATGAGCCGCCTCTCATGTCCTCAGTGTCGCTCGCTCAAAATTTAGTTTCAGCTGGAGCTATACAAGCGAGTGGATTTAGAGCACGAGTCGAGCCGGCGTGCACGTATTACAGTCAGCCAGCGCTGCCACCGTCGTTTCATTATCCGCCTGGGTATTTTCCGCAGCCTTTCGTGTCTTCGCTGCCGCTGATGCCATATGCTCCAGTGTATCCTCCGTATCCGAGCAACGTTCTTCAAGCTCATCCGCATTTTTCGCCTGCCGTTCTGCCGCCTGTTGTGACAGGGCCTCATTCAGCTCCAATGCATGCGGATGCAAGGTTGCAGACTCACCCCGGGAGATTTGATGTCTCTGCTCCGGGGATGAGTCAAGATGCGTCGTTTTTCGAGCGTTCATCGCTTTATAAAGAGAAACGCACGACGGAGCTACTCGCCAAGTGGCATATTTCGTTTAAAGGGGATAGGAAAAGAGACCCTGAAAGTTTAATTGCAGATCTAACGAAATGCAAAGACACTTACAAGCTGACTCTCGAGGAGATAGTGAAAGCCTTGCCATCAGCTCTCGATGACGAGTCGTGGCAATGGTTTCGCCGAGAATACCAGTTCTGGAGGACGTATGAAGAATTTGTGGACGCGTTTCGCCTGCAGTACAGCTTTGAAGATGTGCAGGAGAGACTACGGAAGGAGCTGGAGGTGCGAACGCAAGGACCAAGTTAGGAGATTTCCACTTATCTGCTGTAAGTGAGGGACCTGTTGGATCAGCTGAAGCCGCCATTAACATTGGGAGAGCAGCTTGACCGAGTATACCAGAAGCTGCACCCATCATATCGGCTGCGCATCGAGAGGAAAGACTTCGAAAATTTTCCGGAGTTGCAGAAGCTAGGGAAGCGAGAAGAGCTGAGGAGAGCACAGGAGAAAACTTACAAGCCGCCGCCTCCGATAGCGGATTCAGCTTTCCCTGCTTCAGCTTATACGACTCCGAAGCAGCAGCGGCAGGTGAAACTAGCCCCAGTGGTTCCGAGCACACCGGAAGAAAACGAGCGGAAGCTGTCCAGCTCAAGTAATCTCGCTCCTGTAGCAGCCACACCGAAGGAAGGAGGAGAGAAGCAGCGATCGTCGAGAGAACGGAAGTTCAAATCGACGGATGGACAGCGGGAAGAAAAAAAAAATCGGAAGCGAGATGCTCGCAGCAAGAGTAAGGGTCGCCGCAGCGACCAAAAGGGAAATACTCGAGCGAAGCCGGCGGAGAGCGAGCCTAAACAGGAAGAGCTGAAGATCGAGACCGTCCCTCCGAAGGCAAAGTACGAGGACATGCAGCGACGGAAAATGCGAGAGCCATGTTTCCGCTGCGGCCAAGCCGGGCATTGGAAACGTGAGTGCATGAACGCTGCCGTCTGCCTAATGTGCGGACAGCCTAATACCACGGCGCGTAGATGCACCAAGTGTAATGCGACTACGGCGGCGGGAAACGAGTAAGAGGGGAAGTTAACGGAGTAAACTCACCCCCTCCTACTTCAGACTCGACTCCTGCCACTTCTGATTCGATCGCGGTTACTCCAGAGAACAGTTCCGCAGGAGCTATAAGCGAGGGAGACAACCCTCAAGTTTTAGCTCCGGAATCACTGATAATGAGAAGCGCTATCAGCAACGTCGAGCCAAGGTTATTCTTCAACATTGAATTGAATGGAAGAAAACTCTTAGGCATGCTCGACGATGGCTCCGTTCACTCGTATCTCGGCAAAGGCGTCAGCAAGGAATTTACCGAGAAATTGGAACAGGAAGCAGCTTCAGTACGCGTAGCTGATGGAGGTGCAGTGAAGCTACAAGGAGTGCTGAATCTGACGGTGAGCATCGATAATACACAATTATCTATGCCTTTCCGTGTAGCAGATGTGCTACAGTACGACTGCACTCTCGGAATTGACTTCAAGCGGTTGTTTAAGATGAAGATCGACTACGAGAACGATACATGGTTGACACCGAAGGGAGTAGTGCATCAGTTTTACCCTTACGGCCAAGATCCAACCTGCTTCCCAGCTCTAGCCAGCATAGGAGGACTGAGTCGTGCTACCAGCAGTTGCTTATTAACGAAATCAAACAGAGATTGATTCCACCGACACCGGAAAAGCTAGGGTTAGCTGATGTCGCCCCGCATTTCATTGACATTCAAGGAAATGAACCCATTCGCCAAGCTCCTCGGAAGTATACTCCGAAGATGTTGCAGACGGCTTGGGCTGAAGTTGATAGGATGCTGGAGGAGGGAATTATCGAGCCCTCGGATAGCCCCTGGCGAAATTGCCCTGTGTTAGTTCCGAAATTGTACGATCTGTTCCGATTTTGCATAGACTATAGGAAGGTTAATAAGCATACTAAATCTATCGCGTATCCATTGCAAAACATGGATGATATACTGGATAAGTTAAGTTCCGCTAAATATATTTCTAAGCTAACTTTAAGCCAGGCATACCACCAGATCCCGTTGGATCCGAAGTGCAGAGAGGTCACCGCATTTTCAGTACCAGGGCGAGGACTTTTCCACTTCATGCGGTTACCATATGGGCTGACAAATGCTCCAGCTGTGTTCCAGCGCATCATGGATAACCTAATCAAGGCTGCCTGGGAACCATATGTGTTCGCCTACTTAGACGATGTCATTATCGTCTTGCCGACATTTGAAGAGCACACAAAGTGGTTAGAGATCGTGCTCACGGCGTTAAAAGATGCAAACCTACAGATTAACCTCAAAAAGTCTGAGTTTTGTTGCGCGGAGGTTAAGTACTTGGGTTATATCGTTAACGAGGACGGACTGAAGACTGATGAAGACAAGGTGAAGCCCATCCTCGAGTATCCAGCACCCCTCAACATCAGGCAGTTGAGAAGATTTCTCGGCATGATTGGCTGGTATTCCAGATTTATAGCTCACCTAGCAGGCTATAAAGCACCGCTAACCAAGCTGCTGAGGAAGGATGTTCGGTGGCAGTGGCACGAAGAGCAACAGCAAGCGTTTGAGAAGCTGAAGCTCGCACTGACGCAAGCCCCTGTGCTTGCAAAGCCAGATCTGTCGCTACCCTTCACTCTGCAAACAGATGCGAGTGATTACGCTATAGCTGGAGTACTGACGCAAGTATTTGGTGGCGAGGAGCACCCTATCTATTTTGTGAGTAGGACTCTGTCGAAGGCAGAGAGAAATTATACTGTCACTGAGAAGGAGTGCCTCGCCGTCTTATGGTCCGTCGAGAGGCTGCGAGGTTATTTGCTATGTGAGAAGTTTACAGTAATCACCGACCACCATAGTTTATTATGGTTAAATAACCTCCGAGATCCAACGGGTCGTCTCGCCAGATGGAATACAGCTTTGCACATGTATAATATCGAATTTGTACATCGTAAAGGTGCATTGCACAAAGTCCCAGACGTGTTGTCGCGTGCTTGGGAAGGAGCTTACGAGCTTGCAGCGATCGCTACTGCTACAGCTGACGATCCGTGGTATCAAATGAGAATAGGTAATGTTGAGAAAAATCCTAAGAAATACCCGGATTGGAAGGTAGTAAACGGCTTGCTGTATGCGCATCTTCCGAATAAAACTGTTGACCCATTGCTGCCGGACATGGATGCGTGGAAGCTCGTTCTTCCAGAAGCCGATCGAGGAAAAGCTCTAGCTGAATGTCATAACGCCCCGCAATCAGGACACATGGGCGTGGACAAGACATTTGCGAGAGTCGCGACATACTATTATTGGCCCGGTTACTACAGAGATGTTTGTTGGTATGTCGCCGCGTGCCAAGTATGTCAAGCTCACAAAAGCTCTCAGCAAGCTCCAGCAGGGCTGATGACCGTACTGGTAGCAGATACATAATTGTTTTCGAGGATCTGTTTACCAGATACATCGAACTGAAGGCGTTGAGAAAAGCAGATGCTACCTCAGTGCTGAAAGCTTTTGAGGAACTGATTGTAAATCGTTGGGGTTGCCCTCGGGTTTTGTTCACGGATAATGGCACAGAATTCTCTAACAGAATGGTTACGGAGAGGTTGAAGGAGTATGGAATTCTGCAGTCCACTATTCCGCCGTATCATGCTCAAGCAAACCCGGTGGAAAGAGTTAACCGGAATTTACGACCCACGATTAATAGTTTTTTAGCAGACGATCATAGAGATTGGGATTTGCACTTGAACGAGCTGCGTTTCGCGTTAAATAGTGCTGTGCACTCGTCGTTAGGAGTTTCTCCCGCGTTTCTTAATCTAGGGCGTAATCCTGTTCCCCCTACCCTATTAAGAAGTCATGTAGAAAATCCTATTCCTACCTCTCCTCCCGATTTGGATAAGTGGAAGAATCGAGCCAGTCGACTGCCTGCCTTGCACGATTTAGTGCGGCGACATATGGATAAAGCTGTAGCAAGGCAAGTCCGGAATTATAATAAAAATCGACGAGAGGTCCTGTACCAAGTCGGAGACCTTGTACGTCGCCGAAATCATGTATTATCGTCCGCCGAGGATCGATTTGCGGCTAAGCAGGCGCCTAGATTTGTCGGGCCGGCTAAGATAGTGCAAGTCTATTCGCCCGTGGTATACTTCGTAGAGAATCTTGACTCTCAAAGGCAGACGAAAGTCTTCGTCAACGATTTAATAAAGTATACGCCTCTGAGAGAAACGCAGCAGCTGGAAGCTCAAGCAACAAGTCCAAATAATGATCTTTCAGGAAATGGACTCGTCATACGAGGAGTGGACGCCAGCCCTAGCGATAGGGAGAGCCGCACACCAAGCACGATTCCTTCAACCACCACCGATGCCGCGACAAGTGGGCAAAGGACGCGCTCAAAGGAGAGCGCAGTTCACTCCGCGCCGCCCGGGTTAGCAGCGAAATACTGCCTCCCCGCCGCCGGGGTCGCCCCCCAAAACCCCCTCAGCTTCCGGGGAGGTTTCGAGGTCTCCCCATTGCCACCTCCGATGCCGAGCCTAACTGGCCGAGGACGCGGCCGAGGCCGCACCCTACAGCTGCCGCTCCTGCCCCAGCTCGCACCGCTACAGCCCTGCGCCGAGGCCCAGGTCGGCCGCGCAAGGTCCAGCTCTAGTAGCTGCAGCGAGGAGAGGCCGCTGCCACGCCCAGCAGAGCAAGACTGGGCAGACGCAGTGGGGCCTGAACCGCCAAGGGAGTGGCTGGCAGGAGACGGGGGACCGCCGAGAGAACGGCCATCGCCGACCCGCACCCGACCGTCGCATGAGGCCGGCGTAAAAAGGCCCGGCTGCTGGAATTCCGGAGAATTTGGCCACAGCCGGATCCACTGCCCCCAGCCGCGCATAAGAGTCTGCTACATGTGTGGTCGAGAGGGGGTCAGTGTGGTACCTGCCCCAGCTGTTGCCAAACCTGGGGCCAGCGTCAGCTGGAACGCCAAAGCAAGAAGTAGGTCCAGCTACACCGGTAGCCTACCGAAAGGGATATGTATCTGTATTATCGGTAGGGAGAGCCTAAAGCAATAAAGCAGCCTCCTTATCTCATCGAGATGATTTTTCATTTATCTTACCTATCCCCTTCCATTTGATTTCCTAAGTATAGAGAGACGTTCTTTCACCAGCAAGCCTGAAGCAGGTCGCAATGAAATAACATAATTCAGAGAGAGAAATTCGTGAATCGTTGGCTAAATTGGTTTATTCGCGATCGAATCAGCATGCTATTCTAGGTTGCCAGAACGTAGCCCTAAAAGAAGCAGTAGTCTAAAGGATCGGCCAGGTAAGGTGCTGTTGCAGCATAAAAATTAAATTCCTTATACTATTGTAATTTCTGAGTGAATAGAGATGTTGGAGTGTGATGTGGAAGCTCGCGATCGGGATCGGTACCTGCGAATGATTGTATATTAAAGTCACAGGCGCCAGGTTGCTAGAGCTAGGAGACACACTCACCGGGTTACTCTACACAGATCCACACGTTAGCCTCGCTGAAGAAGAAGAAGTTAAGCGGACACGAACAAATACACTCACACCGCTGTAGCTAATACCGATTAGCTTAGAGTAAATTAGCTAGAGCGAATGAGCTGTAATAAGAGATAATAGTCATTAGTAAACGTGCGAAGGTAGTAACCGACTACTTCGAGTTTAGGAGGGGGGAGTTGTGACACGGCAAATTGCCTGTCACTGAAGGCA
Organism: Torymus aiolomorphi; assembly: GCA_036365515.1. Taxonomy (NCBI): domain Eukaryota; kingdom Metazoa; phylum Arthropoda; class Insecta; order Hymenoptera; family Torymidae; genus Torymus; species Torymus aiolomorphi. The sequence continues at coordinate 177,251,339 of CM070875.1, forward strand.
GAGCGCTTAGGCAGATACACGGCGGTCGCGGCGTGCGCCGACTCGGCTCGCGACGTCGTACACACACATGTGCGCACCCGCATCTCTCCAACTGCGTTCCTCTGTGCACACCTACCTACGTGCGCACGGTCTCTCCAGCTACCCATGTCTAGGCATGCACCTTTCCCACAGGTTTTCCCTCCCGTCTAGCTCGGCCAAGGAGTCGACCAGCCACAGCTACAGCGAGGACAAGCTATAGCAGAAGCGGCAGCGGCTCTCGCTCTCCCTGCTGCTGACAGGAGCAGCCGACGCCAGCCAAGAGAGAGAGAGAGAGAGAGAGAGGGGGCCGAGCCATATGCGGCTGTCCGGCGGGACGGCGCGTGCGAGCATCGGCAGCCGAGAAGGACTGCTTGCGCGCGCCGCAATAAAGAAGACGGCCGATCGGGGAACTGCGCCGCAGCGGAGAGCGAGCACGCCGGCCGGCATTTTAACATTCTGTCGCCTACCGCCGTGCCGCGTGTGCGGAAAGAGAGATGCTCCGCTGTGACAAACGCGCTACCGCGTGCCTCGACGCCGATTCACTCGGGGTTTTGCGCCTGTCGTCGCAGCAGACTGACTACGCCTCACCGTCGCAGTGCCGTGCCCTGGTGGCATCCGTCGCCGAGAGTGAAAAGGAGAGAGAGTGGACATCAGCTGCGAATTGCTGCTAGGCGAGAAAAAGAGAGAGAGGTGTGGTAGCAGCATCACGCCCTGGCCGAGGTTTGTCCATAGAGTTTTACCATTTACCCTCGTTCCCCGCCGTGTGTGTGTGCGCGTTCGCCAAGAGTCGCGCAACAGTTAAGGACTCGCGCAATAGCTTCCGCTCGAGGTGAAGTTGTAGGAGCAGGGTCTTGGTGGTTTTTTCTACCGGCTCGCGCTAGCCGGTGATTAGCTTGCGGTGCGCTTGACGCACGCACCTGGTGCCCATGTGCATTTAATTGTAGACTTAGTATTTTCGTAGTTAATAAAGTACTCTATCAGTTATCCTAGCTTTGGAGTGTACTTTGAGTATTACCCGCGCACCTCTGCCCTGATCTCCAGCAGAGTGTGACAAGTGGCGCAGCCAACGTGGGGCCACGGTAAAGGCTGTGGCAAAGTAGAAGGGATCCGCGTCGTGATTTCGCCATTGTGGAGCGCGCACACAACCGGGAACCGGGGTGGAAAATTACTGATATATTAAAAAAAAAAATATATCAACAGCGATATATATATAAACTTCTTTCAGAAATACGACCTTACTAAAGAAGTTAATTATTTTATTTTAATTTATTGACACTTTATTTAATCCAACTAAAAAAAAAGAAATTTTACTTTAATAAAATTGTAGCTATAAAATAGATAGAAAAAAAAGCACTGCCAATTCAGTGGCCCGTAGCTTCCTCAACCGTAATTTGTTGATTCCTTTAATTAATTTTTAATAACAAAATTTATAATTTTTTAAAAAATTTATTGGATAATTATAATTAAACTCATTTATGAATATTAAAAATTGTTAATTTTTAAATTTATTTATTTATTATTTATTTATATCAAATTTATATAAATTTTGAGCTGATAAATAAAGTTATCATTTGAAATAGAAGTAAAATATCTATATTTTATAATAAAACAAATAGATATCACGGTTGTTTTGTTATTAACAAAAACGTGTTTTTTTTATATTTCATAATTCATATTTCTTAAGAAAAAAAAAATTTATAGCTATCATTGTTCTTTTGTTATTAATAAAAACGTGTTTTTTTAAAAAAGTTCATAACTCACAAATAAATTATAATGATGCAGAATATAATGCATTCATAATGCATAATTCATAATTATAATAGATTATAATAGATATAATTTTTAAACATTTTAATTCATTTTGTTACACATCATTTGAGTTATGAGTTTATAAAAAAAAACACGTTTTTGTTTTTGATGATAACTAAAGAACCGTGATAGATAGAAAATTAACTTTTTTTAGAAAATATAGGTATTTTAATTCTCTTTCGAATGCCACACACCCCATTGAGATACATTGAGCCGTTCTCGAGAAATTACTATTTTAAAAAATGTCACAAAATTTTTAACCTCAAATATCTCTGAAATTTGTGGATCAATCATTTTGCCCAAAGAACTCAACCGAGAACTATAAAAAATCTACCTCTAAAAGGAATGTTGAAGCCATTAAGTCAATTTTACTCTTGTAATCGTTGGACATACAAAACTGATTTTTTTCATTTTTCAATTTTTTTACTCAAAATCTAGCCTACAGAATGTATTCAAATTTTAACAAATTATAGCTATTTATATTCTGTATTATCATGATTTTTCTCAAAAAAATTGACCGTTAAGTTTAGGAGTTATAAGCTTCTAAAAGAAAAACACGTTTTTGTTAATAACAAAAGAACCGTGATAGCTAGAAACTTTTTCTTTTTTAGAAAATATAGGTATTTTAATTCTCTTTCGAACGCTACCCATCACATTCGAATAACTCGATCCTATCATTAAAAAAATCTAAAAACAGTTTTGAGAAAATCGAAAATTTGAAAAAAAAACAAAAACGCATCGTCCCAATCAAAAAACGGATTTTTGACCCGCCATCACGCAAAAAAAAACAAAAAAAAAAGAGAACTACCCGGTCAAAATCAACCGAGTAGAAGCTGAGATCCAGGCACACACACACACAGACACACACACACACACACACACACACACACACACACACACACACACACACACACACACACACACACACACACACACACACACACACACACATCCATACAGACATTTTTCAAATACCATGTATTTTGATTCCTAACACCTCGGAACAGAATTATAACATGTTTTTACAACAACTAAAAAATTTACTACCACAAAGCTTCCTCTTGGAGGAAGCAAAAAATCGAGGTATCAATCTTGGTACAGAAATTGACAATTTTGTGGTATGGACTTCCTTAATATATATAATTTTACAACAATTATTATAATAAGAAAGGTTTGACCCTGCTTGCTACTAAAGTAGACAATTCGAATTCAAAAACGAATTCATAGATTTCATTTATTTCTCAATTAAACATTTTGCTTCCTCCTAGAGGAAGCTTTGTGACATTAAATTTTTGAGTTGTTGTAAAAACATGTTATAATTGTGTTCCGAGATGTTAGAAATCAAAATACATGGTTTTTGAAAAATGTGTGTGTGTGTGTGTGTGTGTGTGTGTGTGTGTGTGTGTGTGTGTGTGTGTGTGTGTACGCCTAGATCTCAATTTCTACTCGGTCAATTTTGACCGGGCAGGTCTCATTTTCCGGTCAAAATCCGTTTTTTTTTATTGGGGCGATGTGTTTTTGTTTTTTTTTTCAAATTTTCGATTTTTCTGAAAACTGCTTTTTGATTTGTTTTTTTTTTATGATAGGATCGAGTTATTCGAATCGGATGGGTAGGATTCGAAAGAGAATTAAAATACCTATATTTTCTAAAAAAATTATTAACAATAACGCGTTTTTTTTTTTAGATGCTTATAACTCCCAAATTGAAGGGTCAATTTTTTTTGAGAAAAATCATGATAATGGATAATATAAATAAATATAATCTGTAATGTATTAATTCATTTTGTTGATTACTTTTTAGAAAAAAATTGAATAATGAAAATTGATTTTTGTATATCCAACGATTACAGGAGTAACAATGACTTAATCGCTTCAAAATTCTTTGTAGTCGTAGATTTATAAATTTTGTTATTAAATATTAATTAAAGGAATCAACATATTAAGGTTGAGGAAACTACGGGCCAATGAATTGAAAGAGGTTTTTTAATTAATGAATAAATATCGATAAAAAATTTATCGTACTAATAGATTACGATACAAGTGCGATAAGTGGCCCATTATTTCATGGCGTAAAGTTAAGGCCCGAGCGTAGTGAGAATCCTTTCACGGCGTGTAATCTGTTACTTAACGCATTAGTATCGTACAATTTTTTATAACACTGTCTGCCTTAAGTCCGCTGTCACGCCTATCCGTGCGCTAAGCAGTTCATTATCGCACCGTGAGGTTAGCGCACGAGCGTAGCAAGTGCGATAAACACGGTGAAATAATGGACTGCATATCGCACGGATATTTTTTTTTATTAAATTATACCTACTTCTAGAAAGATGAAATTTGCTTAAAAAAACATACGATGCCTGAAATACATTATAGAAGCAGAGTTCTATTATTTTTATACTTAAGCACATTTACGCCAACTAAACATCGACAACACTGAATGATGAGTACACCTGCTAAATCTGACTGGTGGCTTTTATAACATTACAGGAGCAGGATTAATTTATCTTTTCATGTTGTAAATTTCAGACTAATTAATTAAATAGGTTTTCACTTATGAAATCTGAAGGGCCATGTAGTGTGAGCCTGTCCGAAAGATTTATAGAGTATGCTTAAATAAATATTCTGGAAACCTGTCAGAATTATGAAAAGTTCACTATAACCTCTAAAAGTCAATTAATCCTGGTAGTTAATGGATAAGCTCATTGTTCATTAACTACTACAATTCGACTGAATTTTACAGATTAAAATAACTTTTTTCACAATTTTTACACGTACTCAGATTTATTGTTGTGGCGGGACAAGCTATAGATGTATAGAAGTTTCAGACACACTCACACTACACTACAGTATAAGAACCAAAATTAAAAACTTAATAAGAAAATTCATCCGGCTCCTACAATATAAAAGCCACTGGTCAGATTTAGCAGGTATATTGAGCATTCAATGTTATGCATATTTACTTTGAGGTGGTGTGTTCGTACTTAATCCAAAAGACTAAGAATGATAGAAACCGGCTTCAGTAATGCATCTCAGACATTCCATGTATTTTTGAGTTGACTGTATCTTTTTGAAAGTACATGTAATTTAATAAAAAAAATAAAAATACAGTTCTATAAAAAATACACAAGCAGTGCCTGAATTAAATCTGTGAAATTGCATGACTAATTTTTTTCTTTTTATTAAATTATACCTACAAAAAAAAAGATAAAATCAGCTTAAAAATACATAAGATGCCTGAAATGCATTATAAAAGCAGATTTCTATCATTCTTATGTTCTTCTAAATGAAGTTTGAAGACATCCTCAAAGTAAATATCAACCACATCAATGAATGAGGAATATATCTGTTAAATTTGACCGGTCGCCTCTTATAGTTGCTGCTTTTTCTGAAAGGATAATAAAAATCCTGAAACAAAAAATGAAGCTATAGTAATGGTTGAAAGCAGTAGATTACTGAAATAATAATTATTCAAAGAAGAGACCACAAAGTGGTCACAGTGAATTAAAATAAATACAGACTAGATCAACTTCCATTGATAATCTATAGAAAGATGAAGCTGCCAAGATGTGTGCATCAGGAAGCCCTTCACTCAAGGTTACCCACTGTAATGCCATTGTTGAGTTTCTCAAAGTTGCCATTCGCAATTTGGCCCTATTTTTTTGAAAGTCTCCTGCTTTATGATGGTCATATAATGACGCCCTCGAGGAAAGAACAATTATATGAAGACGTGTTGTCTTCTGCAGGAACTCTTCGCCCTAGGCCAAAAATATAATTACAACAAGAATAACTTGGCAACGGAGGGAGTACAGACAAGCCACACTCCTGTCAAAGGGGTAGGAAATTATTGCAGGATAGATACTAGCTGAAAAGTATAAGCCAATAAACTTTCTTACAGTAAGCTACTCACCAGATAATTTTTTCAACGAGTTCAGAGGTTGTCAATGTCCACATAAAATATGTCAATCAATCCAACATATACTCCCAATAAAAAACGGTAACTGCAGGTGTTTAGGACGCCGTGATGTCGTCTGCAGGAGCTCTCCGCCCTAGGCCAAAAACATAATTACAACAAGAATAACTTGGCAACGGAGGGAGTACAGAGAAGCCACACTTCTGTCAAAGGGGTAGGAAATTATTGCAGGATAGATACTAGCTTAAAAGTATAAACCAATAAACTTTCTTACGTAAGCTACTCACCAGATAATTTTTTCAATGAGTTCAGAGGTTGTCAATGTCCACATAAAATATGTCAATCAATCCAACATATAGTCCCAATAAAAAACGCTATCTGCAGGTGTTTAGGACGCCGTGATGTCGTCTGCAGGAGCTCTTCGCCCTAGACCAAAAACATAATTACAACAAGAATAACTTGGCAACGGAAGAAGTAAAGAGAAGCGACACTCCTGTCAAAGGGGGGGGGGGGGCTAGCTGTAAAGTAAACGATAAAACATTCTCACAGCAAACTACTCACAATATAGCGTTAGCGTGTCGATAAGATCATTCATAGCACTACATATTTACCAAGATATGTTGAGAGAATTGAAAGGGATCTTTGCACTCCAAAGTCGAGAAAGCGCATGTGTATTCTCAACTAAGACCTCCTCACCCTCACTTAAAGTTTACCAGAATTTTCACACACAATACAATACATACAGAGGGATTATATATGCAATTTCAGATCGACTCAATCAGCCTGTACGGAGAAAATGACATTTTTCTCAAAAATTTCTTGAAAAAGACACAGAAATTACAATATCTCCAGACGTGCTGATTATGTAGATCTCAAACTTGATATACTGTCTCTCAGCATGTATTCCATCATGTATGGAAAGTTTAAGATACTCGTAGGGAATGGAAAGGGATCTTTGCACTCAAAAGTCGAGAAAGCTCATGTGTATTTTCAACTAAGACCTCCTCACCCTCACTTAAAGTTTACCAGAATTTTCACACACAATACAATACATACAGAGGGATTATGTATGCAATTTCAGATCGATCCAATCAGCCGGTACGGAGAAAATGACATTTTTCTCAAAAATTTCTTGAAAAAGTCACAGAAGTTGCAATATCTCCGGACTTGCTGATAATGCATATCTAAATCTTGATATACTATCCCTCAGCATGTATTCCATCATGTATAGAAAGTTGAAGATATCTGTAGGGAATGAAGAGGGATCTTTGCACTCAAAAGTCGAGAAAGCGCATGTGTATTCTCAACTAAAACCTCCTCACCCTTTCTCAAGATTTACAAGAATGTTCATACACAATACAATGCATGCTGAGGCATTGTACATTAAGTTTCAGATATACTCAATCAGCCAAATTGGAGGAAATTACTTTTCTTTCTTAATAATTTTCTCAAAAAGCACACAGAAAATGCTGTAACTCCACACTTGCTGATTATTTAGATCTGAAACATGGTATATAATCCCTCAGAATGCATGATATGGTGACGTGTGTAAAGCTGAAGATATTTTCAGAGAAAGGAAAGGTATTTGTATACTTGAAAGTCGAAAAAGCTCATGCGCACTTGCAACTAAGACTACCTTGACCCATGCTCAAAGTTTAACAAAATGTCCTTGTGAAAAAAAGATGAAAACCCTGCAAGATTAGAAAGGAGCTACTATTATTGAAATAATACTTACTCAAGGATAAGACCACAACTGAATTAGCAGAGAACTCGACCAACATCAATATCGATCCATACAGCAATTTAGGAAACACAGTGACTGCAGATATAAACATTGATGACTGCCGTCTGCCGGACTGCCGTGAGTACATGGTTGACATGGTGCGGGTGACAGCCAGATAGGAAGCGAAGCACTGTAGCGATAATACGCACGTAGTAGGCAGCTTTCTTGTGTTCACTCCGCACTGAAACTTTTTCACTAGAAGTTCGGCCCAGCCTTTTTCTCGCATCATCCGCGGCGCCGTGTCGCTTGCGCAAAGAAGCTACGAGCTATCAGCTGACGAGCCAGACGTGACGAGCAGGTGAGCTGCAGCGCATGCGCATGCGCGCACACTCACGTGGGTAAAGCCAACAAGCCAGCAGTGTCACCGCCATCACGTGATTGGCGATGCTATACACGTTACCCATGTGAATAGATGATGTTGTAATTTTTATATCGTTTATTGCGATTATTGCGAATTGCGTAAAATCAAGCTCGCATTTTCATCACTTTGCATAAACAGCTATATATTATACGTAATACGTTATACACGAACAATATGACATGACTTGATAACCATTGCGCGGTAACATGTCTCTAAGAGACGGTCACTAATATTTTTTAGACGGTAAATTTTTCGCTTATTAGCTTTACTGTTTGCCATATGGTAACAAAAACTATTTTTTTCTTTTAATAGTATGCAAAATCATGAGTGCATTGCCCTTCGTAATGACATTATTAATCAATTTTCGCTTTTATAAAAATAGAAGGTTCTCCTGAGTATTGCGGTCGTGCCTATTATGTAAAAACGAAGTTTTTACATAGGAAGTGGGCGGGCGATGAGCGAAGCGAGGGGCAGGTGTGTGTGGTGACAGGGGGGCGGGTGGCGTGCCGAAGGCACACTGGGGGGCGCAGCCCCCCTAGTTTTTCTTTTGCTATTAACAAAAACGCGTTTTTTTAAAAAAGTTCATAATTCACAAATAAATTATAATAATGCAGAATATAATGCATTCATAATGCATGATTCATAATTATAATAGATTATAACAGATATAATTTTTAAACATTTTAATTCATTTTGTTACACATCATTGGAGTTATGAGTTTTTAAAAAAGAGCACGTTTTTGTTTTTGATGATAACTAAAGAACCGTGATAGATAGAAAATTAATTTTTTTTAAAAAATATAGGTATTTTAATTCTTTCTCGAATGCCACCCACCCCATTCAGATACATAGAGCCGTTCTCGAGAAATTACGATTTTTAAAAAATCTCAAAAAATTTTTAACCTCAAATATCTCTGAAATTTGTGGACCAATCATTTTGCCCAAAGAACTCGACCGAGAACTATAAAAAATCTACCTCTAAAAGGAATTTTGAAGCCATTAAGTCAATTTTACTCTTGTAATCGTTGGACATACAAAACTGATTTTTTTCATTTTTCAATTTTTTTACTCAAAATCTAGCCTACAGAATGTATTCAAATTTTAACAGATTATAGCTATTTATATTCTGTTGTAACGTGATGGCTTCTGGGGTAAGATCCCAAAAAGCCACAGGCCAGCGATACCCTAGAACACGGTGCCGCGGGTGTCAGACTAAAATGACTTGCCCGGGGATCTGCTCCTGGAATCCCGAAAACAACGCGAAGATCGCACGCGAACTTCGCTTTCCAACTAATTGGATCGCTGAGTTGGAAGCGCGCGCTCAAAGAGTAAAGCGCGCGGCCGATATGCTCAGATATGAAAACGACCAGCGGAGACGTTTTCCCGCGGAGGCGGCGGTATCCGGGAGAAGGTTAGGTTAAGGTTAAATGAAGAATAGCCTCAATTATTTCACAGCACAATAACAAGGTCTATTCAAAATAATCCTTTACATCAAAAACGCGTCGCGTTGCGCACCGACAAGAAGACGGGATCCGCCGCTCGGCGCGGGCGGATCAAGGTTTCTATTTTCGCTGGGCCGGTGAACGTACCACCGGCCACTCGCCGCTGCGAGTCGAAAATACACAAATAAATCGCTGCGCGAGAAGTACAGGGAGGCTTACCGGGAGAGGAGTGCACTCCCCTCGTGGCTCGCCCACGAATCCGCTCCTGTGTAAGGCCTTATCCTCCGGTCGACTTCGGAGTGTTCAGGCCGAGTCCTAACAACCAGCCTTCACCTACAGACGCTTCGGACCCCAGGAGTGGCTCGGATTGTTCACGTGCGCTGCACTCCGTGGACGGTACGTGGACGGACGCTGCACTGCACCGGTAAGGACGCACCATACCGTTTTCTTCGCGGACGATCAAATTAACTCGCGTACGCGCGGTTTGACAGCCCGAGAGAATCTGATTCAAAAATGAATCGAGCGCGACTTTGCAACCGCCAATCAGATTATAGCTATTTATATTCTGTATTATCATGATTTTTGTCAAAAAAATTGACCGTTAAGTTTAGGAGTTATAAGCTTCTAAAAAAAACACGTTTTTGTTAATAACAAAAGAACCGTGATAGCTAGAAACTTTTTTTTTTTAGAAAATATACGTATTTTAATTCTCTTTTGAACGCTACCCATCAGATTCGAATAACTCGATCCTATCATTAAAAAAAATCAAAAAACAGTTTTGAGAAAAGCGAAAATTTGAAAAAAAAAACAAAAACGCATCGCCCCAATCAAAAAACGGATTTTTGACCCGCCATAACGCAAAAAAAACAAAAACATATGAGATCTATCCGGTCAAAATCGACCGAGAAGAAGCTAAGATCCAGGCGTACACACACACACACACACACACGCACACACACACACGCGCGCGCGCGCGCGCGCGTGTTTGAAAAACACACATCCATACCGACATTTTTCAAAAACAACGTATTTTGATTCCAAACACGTCGGAACGCAATTATAACATTCCATAGAATTTCTTTGTCACTCATTATTAAATAGTTTTGGAAAGGTTCGATGTTAATGAGTACATTGAGTTACAATTTTTGCAACGTTTCGATAACTGTTTTGTTATCCTTATCAAGCACTAGAATTTATTAAAATATGGAGATAAATACAAGTCAATAATTAAAATACATACATATAAACAATTTGCTCGTCATTCTTACCTAAAATTACAATCATTATAATGTTAAGACATCGTCAAATTAATAAAATTGTGTTTTTGTTTATCTAAAAATATAGAAACTATAGTAAAAAATCAGACGGAAACCTTGCACAAAGGTGAGAAGTCAAATTGATTACAACTGTTACCTTTTTTTTTTTTAAAACTTGATTTTGTTCCAATTTTTTATTATAGATATGTAGATGACATTGTTTGTTTACCCAAAGAGAAGATGTCACATATATTGGAAATCTTCAATAGTTACCATGAAAAATTGAAATTCACACACGAAATTGAACAGAACAACACAATCAGCTTCTTAGAAGTGAATCCTTTTTTTAAAAAAACTTTTTTTTAAAAAAACTTGATTTTGTTCCAATTTTTTATTATAGATATGTAGATGACATTATTGTTTGTTTACCCAAAGAGAAGATTTCACATATATTGGAAATCTTCAATAGTTACCATGAAAAATTAAAATTCACACATGAAATTGAACAGAACAACACAATCAGCTTCTTAGAAGTGAATCTCATAAAAGAAAACAACAAAATTATTACAGATTGGTATAAAAAACCTACCTTCTCAGGTAGATTTTTAAACTTCAAATCACACCATCCTATGTCTCAAAAGAGGACAATGGTCTACAATTTAGTTGACAGAGCACTATTATTATCACATAAAAAATTTTGGGAAAAAAACATCTGTCTGGTAAAAGAATATCTAAATGATAATAACTACCCTCCTAACTTTATTGAATATCGTGTGAAAAATAGAGTCAATAAAATTAAATATGACAATTCTAATAACAATAACAATAATAGGGATCACACAAAAGTTATTCTAAGTTTACCTTACATACAAGACACCTTTGAAGAAGTCTCCAATAATTTAAGGAAATTTGGTATAAAAACTGTTCCAACAATAAATAATAATCTCAGCAAAGTTATAAAAAGAAAGAAAGATACACAGGAGAAAGACGAGAAAACGAATATTGTTTACAAAATCGAATGTAATGATTGTAATGCTAGTTACGTAGGAAAGAGTAAACGCATGTTAAATACTAGATTAAAAGAACACATTGCGAATACTAAAAAAGATGATGACAAAAAATTTGTAATTAATAGTCACATCAACAATTATAAACATAAGTTTAACTTTGATAATGCTAAGATACTTGATACCGAAAGTTGTTGGAAAAAAAGATTAATTTCTGAAACGATTAACATCAAATTACAAGACAATCCTATAAATATAAAAGAAGTCACTCAGAAATTAAGCAACCATTATTCCCAATTATTGAACAAATTGAAAAGAATCAAATAAATTGAATATAACTGTTATTTTTATTGGTACAATTTAAGGTTTTACTTTTTTTTTTTGACAAACTGATTTTTAGGACACTAACAATAAAGTTTTAACTAAACTGACCTTATCTACCTGTTTAGATAAGAATTATAAATTAATTAGATTTTAATGTTGTCATTGATATACTGTGTCAATTACTATGTCATATACGTAGTTAATTGACGTTGGTATTGATCACTTGACTATATTCAAATTTATTAGTTCTGTTTACATATTCTTAACGTAGTCTGACTGCCTTTGCTTTCCTTTGTGTTAATTTATTATTGTTTCGTTTATTATATGTTAATTTATTCAGTTACTGTCCTATCTTAATGTGAGTTAAAAAGTGTGCATAGCTTTTAATACAATTGACGATGTTTATTTTGTTTTTACCAAGAAAGCAAGGTAACAGATGTAATCAATTTGACTTCTCACCTTTGTGCAAAGTTTCCGTCTGATTTTTCACTATTGTTTCTATATTTTTAAATAAACAAAAACACAATTTTATTAATTTTACGATGTCTTAACATTATAATGATTGTAATTTTAGGTAAGAATGACGAGCAAATTGTTTATTTGTATGTATTTTAATTATTGACTTGTATTTATCTCCATATTTTAATAAATTCTAGTGCTTGATAAGGATAACAAAACAGTTATCGAAACGTTGCACAAATTGTAACTCAATGTACTCATTAACATCGAACCTTTCCAAAACAATTATAACATGTTTTTACAACAATTCAAAAATTTACTATCACAAAGCTTCCCCTAGGAGGAAGCAATTTAAGCATTCGTTATATTTGTGAGAGGCAAGGGGGCTCACAATAATAAAGCCACCCGATGTAATAAATTAAATACCTAATATTTTAAAATTCGTAAATAAGTTATATCTAATTTCCAAACGGTATTGAGTATATGTATATAATCTCAGTGAGTGCAAGGGGACTCACAATAATAAGTCACCCCGATATAATAAATTAAAAACTAATTAAATTATATCTAATATCAAATATTTATATTTTAAATTTAAATTATTTCTTTACCTTTGTAAGAAGCAATGGGACTAACTATAATAACTGTGTATAATATTTTTTATAAAAAATTCATTAACTACATTAAAATGACTTTAAATATGTAAATAGTAAAACCGGAATCATTTTTTTAACTTTGTGAGAGGCAAGGCAAATCACAATAATAAAGCCACCCGATGTAATAAATTAAATACCTAATATTTTAAAATCCGTAAATAAGTTATATCTAGTTTCCAAACGGTATTGAATATATGTATATAATCTCTGTGAGAGGCAAGGGGACTCACAATAATAAAGCACTCCGATATTATAAATTAAATAACTAATATTTAAAAAAATTCGAAAATACCTTAAGACGATTATTCCAAAATGTATTAACTATACGAATAGCATATTTTAAAAAAAAAGTCACCAACTAAAAGAAAATTATATCTAATATGTATATATTATAAATTTAAAGTATTTCGTTATCTTTATGAGAGGCAATGGAACACACAATAATAAAACATCAAACTCATTAGATTTATGCATACATTAAATCACTAATATTTTCAAAACTCGAATAAGTTAAAGCAAATTACAAAACTGTTTTAAATATCTGTATAGAATATTTTTAGAAATCACCTTTACCTATATTCAAATGATATAAAATATGTATATATAATAGGATTTAAGTATTCGTTATGTTTGTGAGAGGCAAGGAGACTCACAATAATAAAGCCACCCGATGGAATAAATGAAATACCTAATATTTTAAAATACGTAAATAAGTTATATCTAATTTCCAAACGGTATTGAATATATGTATATAATCTCTGTGAGAGGCAAGGGGACTCACAATAATAAGTCACCCCGATATAATAAATTCAAAACTAATTAAATTATATCTAATATCAAATATTTATATTTTAAATTTAAATTATTTCTTTACCTTTGCAAGAAGCACTGGGACTAACCACTATAAATGTGTATACTATTTTTATAAAAAATTCATTAACTACATTACAATGACTTTAAATATGTAAATAGTAAAACCGGAATTATTTTTTGTTAACTTTGTGAGAGGCAAGGGGACTCACAATAATAAAGCACCCCGATATTATAAATTAAGTAATTAACATTTAAAAAATTCGAAAATACCTTAAAACGATTATTCCAAAATGTATTAAATATACGAATAGCATATTTTCAACAATAAGTCACCAACTAAAAGAAAATTATATCAAATATGTATATATTATATATTTAAAGTATTTCGTTATCTTTATGAGAGGCAATGGAACACACAATAATAAAACATCCAAATCATTAGATTTAAACATGCATTAAAACACTAAGATTTTCAAAATTCGAATATGTTAGAGCAAATTACAAAACTGTTTTAAATATTTTTAGAAATCATCTTGAACTAAATTCAAATGATATAAAATATGTATATAAAATAAATATAAGATATGTATATAAAATAAATATAAAATATGTATATAAAATAAATATAAGATATGTATATAAAATAAATATAAAATATGTATGGCCGAATCCATCTCAAATCAGACAGCCCGCGTATGCCTATTTCACCTATCATGTTGAAATAAAAATATTTATGTTCTACTCGAAAAAATATTTTACACGTGTTTTTTTATTTTTTTGTTTCATCAAAATTTCATGCGTTCAGCGATACCGAAAAATTTCGAGAAAATTCTTTCATTGAGAAAAAAAATTTTCAATGTGATTTTCAGACTGCTATTGTTTCAGCAGTTTTTCAAGCTTTTAAACGTGTAACACATAATTTCACTCAGTTTTGAGCCCTCTTTAACGGCCTTAATGTCATTTTCAAAAAAAAAATAAAAAATCCACGAGCTATGCACTTTTTACTGAAAAATTCATTTTTTAGAGAAGTGCCTTTTTCTCGAAAACCCCATGTTTTTTTTGCACAATTTTTGTTGTCGTGATAGAGGACGGTAATGCCTAGCTAGACGTATTTGTGAGATTCGGTACTTTTTTCCTGGGATAGCGATCACTAATGAGATAACACACAAACAAATTTTTCACGCTTAACGCTTATATATAGTCAATGATATTAGAGTCAATGTAAAGGTATTTATCTTTGTGCGTATGTAATATACATGTACGTGCGCCTACTTATAGGAGTATATGTACTAGTACATTTGTCCGCTAGATGGATATGGTTTGACTTAACATTTACAAAGAAAAGTTCGGTTTCTGCTATATATCACACATCTCGTCTTATTTAAAACCATCATCTTTTGGAAAATTATTACATATTTACACCTTATCAACTCAACTACGATGTCTCAATATTACTCAACAGAGAGAATCAAATGTGCAGACTTTTTAGACAAACACAAACAAATTATTTACAAATCTAGTTCCGTACGTTTAAAACAACTTGAGAATCTTGCTCATCCATTGAAGCACCTCTATCCTCATTTACCTTTGACACCTTCTACATATCTGTGTCAACATTGTTACAATCGTGCTTTAGAATTGGTGAGTAGTACTGACAATGAATTTATAACGGATAATGAAGTTACCGATAACGTAGTTGATAGAGATGAAGATTTTTTACCAAGTACTCCAGAACGCATTGAAGAATTTAATAATGAAATAAGTACATCTTTCTTAGGTTCTGTATCGCCTCTTAAAAGAAAAAAATCTTATACATGAAAAATCAATTGAAAATTACGTAACAAAGAAGAAAAAAAAATACTTTCAACATTGTCTAATACCCTTGATGTGAAGTTGAACAATGTTTATGACGTTTCTATAACAGCAAATGAATCAACTGTATGCCATTGTACAGAATGGATACAAAATCTTGGTCTAGCCTTGCAAAAGTGTTCTACGGTATCAGAAAAAATAAAAATTCTGACTTTGCTACCTTCATCCTTTACAAAACATGAAATTTTATCTTTATTTCCAGAAATAACAATGTATATGATCAACAAATCGAGAAATCTTGTTAAAGAAAAAGGAATTTATTCAGAACCAGATGCATATTCAGGCCATCCGATTGATGAAAACATGGAAAAAATTGTTATGGAATATTATTTAAATGATGATTTTAATTGTTCAAGACAAAGTCCTAATAAATGTGACGTTGTTACAATTAAAGTTAACAATAAAAAAGAGAAAAAAGTTAAGCGTTTTCTTACTCGAAGTTTAAAAGAGACGTATAAAGTATTTAAAAATGATTATCCAGAATTGAGAATTGGAAAATCGAAATTTTATAGTTTGCGACCAAAGTATGTCTTACTTAGCCCCATCAAAGAAGTTTGTCTCTGTATCTATTGCGCAAATTATGATTTATTTCTTACGAGCTTAATTAATTTTAGAGGGAGTAACGTCACAGAGTTGGATGAAAGTCGGTCACAAATAATAAATGCAACAATGTGTTCTGAGCCATCTGATTTATGTTATTTACAAGAATGTAAACTATGTCCAGGGATTAAGGGAATTACGTTTCATGTTTTAAAACTGCAAGATGTAGAAGGCACAGAAGAAATTACATATGCTTTGTGGGATAATGGAAACCTGATTAAAAGACACTATCAATTTCTGCTTTTAAAGATGAACTTTCGGTTTGGACCATGAGGGTTAGTACTCACATGTATGTAAAAAATATACAACGCAAAGCTATAAAAACAGAAAGAGAAAGTGCTAAAAAAGACTCACATCATTTAGTTCTTCAAATAGACTTCGCTGAAAACTGGGCTGTGATTCATAATAAAGCTGTTCAAGGAAATCATTGGGTTAATGATCAAATTTCTATTTTCACAGCAGTCTCTTATCAAGGGGATTCGACACAAAGTTTCGCAGTTATAAGTAATGACCGAAAACATGATTCAGCGTATGCTTTGCTAGCAGTACAAAAAATTATAAAATTCTTGAAAGAAAATTGTTGTGATTCAATTAAAAAAATTACCATCGTATCAGACGGCGCTGCGAGTCACTTTAAAAATCGCTTTCAATTAGATGAACTAAAACGAACACCGTGTGATATAAAATGGTTGTTCTCTGCTACTGGGCACGGCAAAGGAGCTGTAGATGGTGTGGGTGGACTTATAAAGCATTATGCTACTTCGCATAATCTTCGAGAGCCCCTTGAAGAAGCTATTCAAAACGCAAATGATTTTGCAATACATGTTCAAAAATATACTGATGCTATTAAAATAATACATTTACAAGATGCTGAAATAGAACAATTCAGAAAAGAAAAAAAATATTGATTGGCTTACAACTCCAAAGTATCCTGGAATTCAAAAAACTCATATATGGGTTAAAAAAACATGTGACGATAAAATACATTGTTTGACAGCAAAGACCGCTGATCGTCCGCTTACTGAATTAAGAACAATGAAGCAGAAAAACAAAGGTAGTAAAATAGGTATACAAATGAAAAAAGGTATAAAAATAAAAAATCAAAAAGACGCAAATAACAAATAAATACATAGTTATGTGTACCTGTATATTACATACACACAAAGACAAATACCTTTACATTGACTCTAATATCATTGACTATATATAAGCATTAGGCGTGAAAAATTTGTTTGTGTGTTATCTCATTAGTGATCGCTATCCCAGGGAAAAAGTACCGAACCTCACAAATACGTCTAGCTAGGCATTACCGTCCTGTATCACGACAACAAAAATTGTGCAAAAAAAACATGGGGTTTTCGAGAAAAAGGCACTTCCCTAAAAAATGAATTTTTCAGTAAAAAGTGCATAGCTCGTGGATTTTTTATTTTTTTTGAAAATGACATTAAGGCCGTTAAAGAGGGCTCAAAACTGAGTGAAATTGTGTGTTACACGTTTAAAAGCTCGAAAAACTGCTGAAACAATAGCAGTCTGAAAATCACATTGAAAATTTTTTTTTCTCAATGAAAGAATTTTCTCGGAATTTTTCGGCATCGCTGAACGCATGAAATTTTGATGAAACAAAAAAATAAAAAAACACGTGTAAAATATTTTTTCGAGTAGAACATAAATATTTTTATTTCAACATGATAGGTGAAATAGGCATACGCGGGCTGTCTGATTTGAGATGGATTCGGCCGTATATAAAATAAATATAAAATAAGTATATAAAATAAAAATTAAGCATTCGTTATATTTGTGAGAGGCAAGGGGACTCACAATAATAAAGCCACCCGATGTAATAAATTAAATACCTAATATTTTGAAATTCATAAATAAGTTATAGCTAATTTCCAAACGGTATTGAATATATTTATTGTAACGCGTGCGCGAGGTAGGTAAGTCGAGATTCGAATAACCCACGCCGAGTAGGCATGCTCACCGGGGGCGCGAGCGCGCGAGCATCCTGATCGGATTAGAACGGTCTCGCGACGCGTAATATGCCTGTCGCGTACCCGCGAAGCTGCTACGGCTTTATGCGAGTCACGGCAGTCATCTTCGTGTCTGCCATCGCACGTGAAACATCTCCTCCGTGGCTGTCGTGACTTAACTTGTCCGCGCCGTCATACCATTTTTTTGTTAGACCCCGCGAGTGTAGAGTGGAGGCGCCGACTAGCGAGCGAGCGAAAGAAAGAGAGAGAGAGGGAGAGAGCGATACCGCGTCGTGTGTGCCACGAGCAGAACGAGACTGCGAGCGAGGAGCCGGCAGCCAACTCGCCTGCCGACCCAATACAGCGAGCAAGAGAGAGAGAGAGAAAGAGAGCGCAACTGCTGTGCGGGCGACAGGAAGCGAGAGAGAGTCGAGTGCACCGGCTGCTCCTTCCTAACGTAAGTTTTCTACTCTCCTCTCGCGGGTTTATTGTAAAGGCTCGCAGGGAAATCGCCCCGTGCAGGCTTTCTGTGCCGTGTACGTGCGGGTGTGTGTCAGCCCTCCGTACTTTAACACCGCGCGCGAGAATAGCAGCTTCGCCATGCGCCGTATCGTTCGCGCGTTTGAATCTTAACGGTCGCGCGCGAACTAACTCATTTGCTCTAATCAGCACGTGCGTTGTGCTTGTAGTTATTAGTGATTTTAATATACTGTGATATCTAGTTACTCGTCGCGTTGTTCATTACAACCTGTCCTTCTCCCGGATACCGCCGCCTCCGCG
The DNA here is from genome assembly GCA_036365515.1 of Torymus aiolomorphi. Classification (NCBI taxonomy): domain Eukaryota; kingdom Metazoa; phylum Arthropoda; class Insecta; order Hymenoptera; family Torymidae; genus Torymus; species Torymus aiolomorphi. The sequence continues at coordinate 177,270,396 of CM070875.1, forward strand.
GGAAAACGACTCCGCCGGTCGTTTTCATATCTGAGCATAGCGGCCGCGCGCTTTACTCTTCGAGCGCGCGCTTTTCACTCAGCGATCCAATTAGTTGGAAAGCGACGTTCGTGTGCGATCTGCGCGTTGTTTTCGGGATTCCAGGAGCAGATCCCCGGGCAAGTCATTTTAGTCTGACACCCGCGGCACCGTATTCTAGGGCATCGCTGGCCTGTGGATTGTTGGGATTTTCCCCCACTAGCCATCCCGTTACAACTGGCGCCCAACGTTTTCGGGGTGGAGAAGGACCCGCGGCGCGTACGTGATTCGCGGCGAAGCTTGGCGCGAAGAAGCTCAGCAGCGTAGCTGAGCGTAAGCTGCAAAGAAAGGCTGTTCGTGCCGCAGCTCGTAGACGCGTGTGTGCGTGTGCGTGACACAGCCGTGCTGTTGCGAGAGTGCGGTCGAGAGGTTAGGCGAGCGATAGCCAATAACCCTCGATCTAGAGTGCCGACGAGGAGAGATCTTGATCGCGAAATTTTTGGTGCGTTAGGTAATTGTTTTTAACAACTAAAATTTTTCAATAACAATTAATTTTTTTTAACGACAAAAATTTTTATAAGCGATAATTAATTTTTTTTAATTAATTTTTTCTCGACTCGAAAATTTTTTTTTTCTCCTCTCGTATTTTCGATACGAATTATTTTTTAGTGGACGAAAAATAAATTTTTTTTTTTCATTTCTCGTGCTGTTAGTAGAAACCTAGAGAAAGTCGGCAGACACTCTCGGAACAAAAAGCTGACTGTGCGCCCGAGTAAAAACTCGAGCGCAAAAATCCCCTCGAACTTTAAAATTGTTTTTTATTTTTTTAAGGTGAAAATTGTATTTATTTTTTCGTGTCTTTTTGTGATATTGTCCGTTTTAACACACACACACACATATATATATATATATATATATATATATATATATATATATATATATATATATATATATATATATATATTTATATATATATATTTTTTTTTTTCACATATATTTATTTTAAAATTACAAGTGCGAGTAGTTGAGCGTAATTAATTACAAATAGTAATAAATTACAGAAACAGCTTTTATTTTTTTAGTGCCGCATACGGGAAACCCTCGTGCGTTATCGAGGTTAAGAGCAACCGCCGTAGCTCTTAGAAAATGACCCGGGTTCGCGTTGAAAAAGCTAGCTCACGGGTTGAATAGGCAAACTCTCTCTGCCATCAATCCAGATACTACTGGCGCTAGTAAAATAAGTTCGTGGGGAAGCGCACAGCCAATTGACACCATGGCCCGATCATCGCAATTTGCGGAATCTGCGATACTTAATTGGGCCTATACACAGCCCGAAGAGGAAATAAACGAGGCCATGCAAGCGCTAGGTCTACAGCAGTCAGATCTGCAGTCAGTAAATATGCTGACAGCGGTCAAGTCGCTTATGGGCGATTAAAGTGCTGCCGATTTCGTGCCAGAGCCGGAGCTGTCGGAGCAGCAAGCGTTTACTAAATGCGGGCAGTCCCGAAGGGCGTTTATCGACTTAACGTTGATGAACAAATCTGGGTCGACTATTGTGGATCCCAATACTGACTCAGACCACCCGCACCCGTTCATAACGCTCTTTGATGACCCGGTAGTGATGCAGAAACTCTCGGAGTCTCGGAGGATGAACGCTCCACAACAAGCACATAATATAGTGGTGGAGCCAGCGGAAGAGGCAAACGGCCAGGAGGGTTCCGGGACAGAGATATTGAGCTCTGCAGCACCCACCGGGACATTTCCAGCCGAAGCCGAGGGACAGCTTCAACAGCAACAGCTCCAACAGCAACAACTGCAGCAGCAGCAAATGCAGCAGCAGCTACTGCAGCAGCAGAAAATGCAGCAGCAGCAAAAGCAGCAACAGCAGATGGAGCAGCAGCGACGGCAGCAACAACAACAACAGCAGGAGCAGCAGCTGCGGCAGTAAGTGCTGCTGGAAGAGCAGCGCAGGCAACGACAATACCAGCGCAACTACGAAGAAGAGTCGTTGTTAGCACGAAATGGGCATCAAGGGTTCTGGCAGCAATCGCGAAACCCGCCGCAGTCGCAAAACCTAGAGTGGCCGCGACAGCGTGAGTCGCGAACCGCCGGGATAGCAGTCGGAGAAGGTATATTATCGGAACAGCTACTGGCGGTGATTAAAACACTCGTCGAGGAGGTTGAAGAGCTTAAAGAGAATGTACGAATACTTCAAGGAGCTCGACATCCAACCTCAAGTACGCACTTGGAGGGAGTTCAACCCCCAAGCACGGGCCGTAGACGAGGATCACCAAATATGAACTTTCAAGACACGTTCACGTATGCGGAGTTTAACAGTAGCAGCCCGAGTCTCCAGTCCCCAACAGAGGCTGAGAGGAATAATACCAGAAATTCTTCCCAGCGCCAGACTAGGAATGGTGGGACCCAAGACCCATCTGAGAGGCATACGTATTTGCCTCAGCAGACGAACCATGATGTGGGCCGGATAGTCCGAAAATGGCACATCAGGTTCTCAGGGTCCTCAAAGGAGCAGAGCGTCGAGTTATTCCTCACAAGAATAGAGGAATGCAGAACTCTAGCTAATCTGACACACGATGAGGTGCTTTTGTCGTTGTCAGAGCTTCTAACTGGGGTAGCAGCCACCTGGTACCGGAGTAACCGCCACACATGGTGATCGTGGCCAGATTTCATAGAGGCCATAACGCACATGTATGGCGGGGACAGGGGACATCAGCAGCGCGTCATGGCAGAAATAAACGCGAGGGCTCAAGGCAGAAATGAACTTACGCGTGATTACGCAGTAAATCTACAAGCCATGATCCTAAAGTTGGTTTCGGTGCCTAGCATCGCTCAACAGTTAGACATGTTGCACCGGAACATGCAGCCAGAACTGCAAAAGATGGTAATGCGAAATCAAATTACGGATTACCGAGGGCTCCTGAACCTGGCCCGGGAAGCCGAATTAGCGCTCATGGCAGATAAGGTGTATCACTCGCCACCACCGCCCGAGCGCACGTACATGCCAGAATTTGCCTACGTGCCGACTGAGCCGCTCACAGATCAGCGGAAAAAGCAGAATCCAAGCGTGGCGGCGATGGGGCACCAACAGCACGAGCCTCAAGAGAGCCTCGAGGCTATGTTCCGTCGGGTCATGGCCGAATGCTTATCGACATTGACAAAGAAAGGCACCTACGAGAACAAGGGGCAAAAGCCTAGCACGCCGCCAACCAGAAAACCTAAGAAGAAGTGTAACTGGGAAAATAGGCGGCGCGAGGGTGGGCAAATTACAAACCAGCCTAGTGGGGGTAGTAGCTCGACCCACCAGGCTAGGCCGCAAAGTCCAAGAAATGACGGACCTCCACAAAGGCAAGAGTACCGAAGGGAACCCGATATGAGCAAAAGGGAGGCAACAAGCCCAATGCTGCCGGAAACCTACAGGGAAACGGCCAGGTGGGCAGGTAAACACGACCAGATGCCCGCCCCCAGCTCTCTCACCAGAGACCGAGGGTAACTCGGTCCAATCGTCTGGAGTGGAGAGCGAAGAAGTGCCCGTGATTCAACCGAATGAAGTCAACCAAGAAACTTGCTCGCGATGGTGGCTTCAAGTAGGTGTAGCCGGTTACAGGCTACGAGCACTCTTCGATACAGGAGCTTCCTGGACTGGGATGAATTCCATCGGCCTACAGCTCGCTACGGCTTGTGGAAAAGAGTTAATCCCAGCCAGCGGCCTAACGGCATGGGTGGCAAACGGGCAAAGCATGGCAGTGGTTGGCTATGTATATCTGCCCATGGTCGTGGCTGGCGTGTGCAAAGAAGTGCGCGTCTCAATAATTCCAGATCTGGATACGGAGTGCTACTTGGGGGTAAACTTCATTAAGAAGCGTAAAGCGTAAAGTTAGAAGTAGCCGCCATAACCGCAAACAACACCGTGTCCGTATCAGCTATAGGGTTGGCGGACCCAACAGAAGAACAGCGCAAAGAGGTAGAAGCTTTACTAGCTCAGCTGATCGGTAACAGCCTGGCACCACTAGGGTGTATTTCGTGGATCGAGCATGGAATAGACGTCGGCTCTACAAGACCCACTAAACAGAAGTACTACCCTGTATCTCAGAAACTCCAGGAAGAGACAGGTGGACACAAACAGGTGGAGGAAATGCTCGTCGCGGGAATAATAGAACCCTCGACAAGTAGCTGGTCAAGTCCAGTGGTAATGGTACGCAAGTCCAACGGGAAGTTCCGTTTCTGCGTGGACTTCACAAAAGTGAACGCAGCGTCAAGGCCAGAGGCGTACCCGTTACCATACATGCAAAGTATCTTGCGCAAACTGCAGAAAGCGTGATACATCTCCACGTTGGATTTAAGCAGTGCATACCACCAGATACCACTTAGTCCGGAGTCCAAAGAGACTACGGCCTTCACCGTGCCAAGCAAAGGGGTTTTCCAATTTACGAGAATGCCCTACGGTCTTTCGTATGTCGGAGCGTCCTTCCAGATGCTGATTGACAAAGTCATCGGCCCCGAACTCGAACCTTTTGCTTACTCGTATCTCGACGATATAATAATAGTCACAGAGACATTCGAGGAGCATAAAGAGGTTCTAAAAAGGCTTCTGGACAGGATACAGGACGCGGGCCTCACAATAAATCGCGAGAAGAGCGTTTCCTGTCGCGATGAGGTCCAATATCTCGGGGTCATAGTCAATAGAGATGGTTTTAAGCCAGACCCCGAGAAAATAAAGCCCATTATGGAGTATCCGGTACCGAAAAACCTCCGTCAGCTGAGACGCTTTTTAGGAATGACCTCGTGGTATAGAAAGTTTTTATCAAACTTCGCCACAATTGCTGCGCCACTGACCGAATTAACGAAAAAGGATCGGAAATATTTGTGGTCAACAGCACAAGCAAAGGCCTTCCAAAAGGTAAAAGCGCTAGTAGCTTCTGCACCGATTCTACGCAGGCCGGCACCTAACGCGCAGTTCGTGGTGCAAACTGACGCGAGCGATACAAGTCTGGGACGGTGCTATACCAAATAATTGACGGCGATGAAAGAGTCCTAGAGTTCGCGAGTCGAACTCTGAGCGCAGCCGAGAGGAATTATAGCGTGACGGAACGCGAATGTCTAGCAATTCTCTGGGCAATTAAAAAGTACCGTCCGTATATAGAGGCCTACGACTTTAAGGTTATCACGGACCATAGCAGCTTGAAGTGGTTCCGTGATCTCCAAAACCCGATCGGCAGGTTAGCGAGGTGGGCTTTGGAGCTGCAGAACCACAGTTTAACGGTCGAACATCGAAAGGGATCGTTGAACAATGTCCCAGATGCCCTTTCACGGATGTTCGAGGAAGAAGAGCCAGCGGTCACGGCGTTAGAGCTCGAGCGCGATACAAACGACCATTGGTATCTCAAGATCATGAAAGAGGTTCAAAAGAAGCCGTGAGACTTCCCTACGTTCAAGCTGGCGGGGGAGAGACTGTACAAGTACAACCCTAATGAAGTCGTAGACGAATCTCTCGGCGACGACGATGCATGGAAGTTAGCAGAGAGAAAGAGAGCGCAATTGCTGTGCGAGCGACAGGGAGCAAGAGAGAGTCGAGTGCACCGGCTGCTCCTTCCTAACGTAAGTTTTCTACTCTCCTCTCGCGGGTTTATTGTAAAGGCTCGCACGGAAATCGCCCGTGCAAGCTTTCTGTGCCATGTCTGTCAGCCCGCCGTACTTTAACACCGCGCGCGAGAATAGCAGCTTCGCCGCGCGCCGTATCGTTCGCGCGTTTCAATCTTAACAGTCGCGCGCGAACTAACTCATTTGTTCTAATCAGCACGTGCGTTGTGCTTGTAGTTATTAGTGATTTTAATATACTGTTATACCTAGTTACTTGTCGTGTTGTTCATTACAACCTGTCCTTCTCCTGGATACCGCCGCCTCCGCGGGAAAACGAATCCGCCGGTCGTTTTCATATCTGAGCACAGCGGCCGCGCGCTTTACTCTTCGAGCGCGCGCTTTTCACTCAGCGATCCAATTAGTTCGAAAGCGAAGTTCGTGTGCGATCTTCGCGTTGTTTTCGGGATTCCAGGAGCAGATCCCCGGGCAAGTCATTTTAGTCTGACACCCGCGGCACCGTGTTCTATGGCATCGCTGGCCTGTGGCTTGTTGGGATTTTCCCCCACTAGCCATCCCGTTACAGTATATAATCTCTGTGAGAGGCAAGGGGACTCACAGTAATAAAGCACCCCGATATTATAAATTAAGTAATTATTAATAAGTAATATTTTAAAAAATTCGAGAATACCTTAAAACGATTATTCCAAAATGTATTAAATATACGAATAGCATGTTTTCAAAAAAAAGTCACCAACTAAAAGAAAATTATATCAAATATGTATATATTATAAATTTAAAGTATTTCGTTACCTTTATGAGAGGCAATGGGACACACAATAATAAAACATCCAAATCATTAGATTTATGCATAAATTAAATCACTAATACTTTCAAAACTCGAATAAGTTAAAGCAAATTACAAAACTGTTTTAAATATCTGTATAGAATATTTTTAGAAATCACCTTTAACTAAATTCAAATGATATAAATTTGTATATATAATGAAATTTAAGTATTCGTTATATTTGTGAGAGGAAAGGAGACTCACTATAATAAAGCCACCCGATGGAATAAATGAAATACCTAATATTTTCAAATTCTTAAATAAGTTAAAGCTAATTTCCAAACGGCATTGAGTATATGTATATAATCTCAGTGAGATGCAAGGGGACTCACAATAATAAGTCACCCCGATATAATAAATTCAAAACTAATTAAATTATATCTAATATCAAATATTTATATTTTAAATTTAAATTATTTCTTTACCTTTGTAAGAAGCAATGGGACTAACTATAATAAATGTGTGTAATATTTTTATAAAAAATTCATTAACTACATTACAATGACTTTAAATATGTATATAGTAAAACGGGAATCATTTTTTGTTAACTTTGTGAGAGGCAAGGGGACTCACAATAATAAAGCCACCCGACGTAATAAATTAAATAGCAAATATTTTAAAATTCGTAAATAAGTTATATCTAATTTCCAAACGGTATTGAATATATGTATATAATCTCTGTGAGAGGTAAGGGGACTCACAATAATAAAGCACCCCGATATTATAAATTAAGTAATTAATATTTAAAAATTTCGAAAATATCTTAAAACGATTATTCCATAATGTATTAAATATACGAATAGCATATTTAAAAAAAAAAAGTCACCAACTAAAAGAAAATTATATCAAATATATATATATTATAAATTTAAAGTATTTTGTTATCTTTATGAGAGGGAATGGGACACACAATAATAAAACACCCAAATAATTAGATTTATGCATATATTAAATCACTAATATTTTCAAAACTCGAATAAGTTAAAGCAAATTACAAAACTGTTTAAATATCTGTATAGAATATTTTTAGAAATCACCTTTAACTAAACAAAAATTTCCGATGCTTTCGTACATACAAGCGCTCCGATTATATTGACTTGTCTCTACATCACGTTTCCGAATCATCTGATGATTTTCACAAAAAAAAGTAGCAGAATTATTTTTTATGGTGCACCTTTAACTTTGGGTAATATTTTAAATCCATAATATTTTGAAAACTTAGAAATAAATTCGAACAAATTACCAAACTCTGTCTTACATATATTCGTTTATTACACATATGAATGTTTATTATAAAGTCACCAATCAAGTCAATCCGTCAAGAGACTTTCCAAAAAGTTTACAACAAAAATACTGGCATATTCTGCAAGTAAAATGCAAACATTTTCCCAATCAATGTTCTATTAAAAAAATTTCGATATTTTGAGTAAAAAATAAAGATAATCTGTTGAAATTTCAACCAAATATATTCTTCAATGAGTATAATAAGTGGTTAAAACTTGATCGCGCTGTAAATTACCCTCAATAAAAAACAAAAGCAAGTGAACAACACGCACGCATAGAACGTGTTATTTCCATTTTCTAGTATAGATATATCCAAAAAATTACGATTTGAAAAGAAGGCTAAATCACTTTTAACCTCGAATATCTCTGAAATTTATAAACGAATTCTTTTACTCTAAAAACGCATACAATAAGTAATAATACACTCTACATCTCCGCCAAATTAAAAAAAAATTAAAACAAGTTTTCTCTAGTTATCAGGCGACAAATAAAATAACTTTGTAAAATAGGAAAATTTTGAATATCAAAAAGTAATCGTACTATCTTGATGAAAATTCACATACATAATATCTATATCACATACAAAATTGTCTAGAAATCTGTAGCTGATTCATAGAACCGTTCTCGAGAAATTACGATTCGAAAAAGAGGTTACAAAAATTTTAACCCCAAAAATCTCCGAAATTTATGAACCAATCATTTATCCCAAAAAAAGGTGCAGGTGGCAACCAAAAATCTACCTCTACAAGGAATTTTGAAGCGATTAACACAATTTTTCTCCCGTAAATTGTCGCCACCTAAAACACGTTTTTTTCCTTTTTTTAATTTTTTCCTCAAAAACTAACCAACAGAATGGATCCAATTTTATACAGATTATAGCTATTCATAATCTCCATTATCGTGATTTTTCTAAAAAAAATAGACCATTTAGTTTGGGAGTTATAAGCATTTAAAGAAAAAACACGTTTTTGTTAATAACAAAATAACCGTGATAGCTAGAGAAAATTTTTTTTTTAAATATAGGTTTTTTTATGCTCTTTCGAACGCTACCCATCCGATTATAAAATTTAAATCCAATCATTAAAAAAAATCAAAAATAAATTTTTCGAAAATGAAAAATTCGACATAAAACAAAAACGAATCAGTTAGTCGTACAAAATTATTTTTTTCCCGAATTTGGAATAAAATAAAAAAAATGAGACCCGTCCGGTTTAAATCGACCGCGTAGATCCGAAAATAAAGCGGTACACACACACACACACACACACACACACACACACACACACACACACACACACACACACACACACACACACACACACACACACACACACACACACACACACACACACACACACACACACACACACACACACACACACACACACACATCCATACAGACATTTTCTAAAATCATGTGACACAAACTTCTAACACCTTTATTCATGTTTCTAGAGCAATTTAAAGAAAATTAAAATTTTACTATTACAAAGCTTCCTCTATGAGGAAGCAAAAAATAATAAATTATAATATTGAAATTATACCACAAATAAATATAACAATAGGCAATAAAAATTATTAAATTGTAAGTTCAATTCTTCATCATGGTAATACAATTAATGACGGACATTATACTAATATATTAATGAACAATGATAAATGTATTCAAATAAATAATACAATAATCAATAATTTTAAATGGATAAATAATGTTACAGAATTTATGTTATATTTTTATAAGAAATAGATAATAATTAATGCATAATAATTGAACTTTTTACTTCTAAAATTTGCCCAATATATAATTAAAATAATATAATCCACATGTAAGAATAATTAAAATATTTAAATTATACATAAAAACAAACCGTTCTCAATAAATTGAAATTAAAAAAACTGTTCAAAAAATTTTGAAAATTTGCAATCTTAAATATCTTTGAAAATAATCATACATATTGCCTATCTCAAATGCAAATTCGTCTATAAATTTCAGGATAATCCATCGCTCCGTTTTCGAGAAATTACGATTTAAAAAATAAGTAAAAAAATTTTAACCTCAAATATCTCTGCAATTTATGGACCAATCCTTTCGCCTAAAGAAAGCACTCGATTCGTATACAAAATCTGCCACTACACGGAATTTCAAAGCGATTAAGTAAATTTTACTCTAGTTATACAACGACAAAAAAATCACTTTTTTTTAAATTATTTTTTTTCTAACAAATAATCAATAAAAAAATGAAAATTTAGAAAATTATAGTACTCAATATTCTTTTTAACCAAAAAAATATTCATCTCAATATCTTTTTTCAATTTCGAACTATAACCTATTTTCAAAAATTTACGTTTTTATCAATAACTTATTACAGAATATAGCTATCGACTTTTTTTAAATGTAGAGAATTTTATCCTGCATAAAGTGCATTCATAATATATTCAGAATATTAGTTCTAAATATTTAAAAATACGAAAATAAAAATTTTCACAATTGAAAAATGGCTATAAAAAACAAGAAAATCGAAATTGACAAAAACAGACTGTTGTGTGCATAGGATGCACAACGTGACGAGGAGAATCGGTTGCATATAGCAGTAACATGAAGACAACTCAAAGAAGGACGTGCTCGGGCATCGGTAGCTGAGTGGTCAGAGCACTCGTCGCGAAAACGGAAGGTCCAGGGTTTCGATTCCCTGCCGAGTCACGCCATGCCCTTTTTTTTATCGAGTCCTTCTCCATTATATTTATTGTATGCGATTATTAAATCGTAACACTATTGATCCAAACTGTGAAAGCAAAATGCAAAAAAATGATACCTCTCTGGTTAAAATCGGTCGAGTAGATTACGAGATATCCGCGTATATGGACACACACACATACACGAGCGCGTGCGCGCGCGCGCGCACGCACACATCCATACGGACATTTTCTAAAAATAGTGTATTTTGATTCCAAATGTGCTAAACAACATTCCTAACACATTTTCTCCAAAACTTTTTTTTTACTATCACAAAGCTTACTCTAGGAGGAAGAAAAAGTACAAGAACGACTCATATAGTAGTTGTGATCCAGAATTGCGTAAATCCAACTTTCCTATTAGTATGGGCCACATACATTTGGTATATATAACCAATAGAAACGACAAAATTGTAGTCGGGCAGTAATCGCCTGATATCGCATTCTCATGTAGGTACTTGCCACCCGCACATACGCACGTACGCAACCACCAGCTATAACGGAAGCAATAACAACAATCAGAATCTGATCTGAAATAGAAAAAATATAAAGAAGCTTGGGTGTGCGCAAGCACTGCCACTGGCTCCTCCTTCCTGCCGGCGCTTTTATAAAATAATTCAAATCCACCTAATTTGTCGACATATGTGGTGCTAATTTCAAAGGCTAATTTCCCCGCGTATGCTTTATGCGTCTTGTCATAGACATCATTGACGTCGTGTGCCCCGCACGCCCCTATTTTTCGCTGCATGACATTTTCAACCTGCCGCCTCCTTGTCTCCACCTTCGTACATACGTGCTTGCTGGCTTTGCCATTCATCTTGTCCCCACTTTCGTACATACGTGCTTGCTGGCTTTGCCATTCATCTCGCACCCACCGCAATCATAAATGCCTCCCTTTAACGTACGCCTGCGCGCACGCGCCCGTGCAACCTGAGAAGCGTCGTAAGGGATTCCTCTAATCTCCCCTTCGCTCTGTTTTTACGACAAGACAATCTATCCAATAATGTCAGAAATCTTTCTATATTACACTTGTAACGAATGAACCATTTGGGAAATGTCTTGCTGGAGTTTGCAAAAACATATGCCTTGAGATAATACCAGACTTGAATATTTTCTAAATGTTCCGTACATTTTTTTTTAATATCAAATTGCCTTAAAATGTGCCAAGTTCAGCTAAACAACATTTCTAAAAACAACTATTTATATAAAACTGAAGCTTGGTGAACTCGAGAATTAACTTTTTACAAAAAAGGTAAATCAAAATTTGTGGTGACATCTGTGTTTCGGGGCTACCTACTGGTACTTGCACATAATATTAAAGATAATTCCATCCAAAATAATGGCCACATATACACGACAAGATAGGTTAGCAACTATATATTGAAGTAATAAATATTTTGACGTATATTATAAGTATTATTTTGTATTGCATGTTTAAATAGACATTACAAATAATAGTTTATCTAAGTTGACAATTAATAATTTCTTGCATATTGTAGATTAAGAAAGATTATGTACTGTACTGTAAGGGGCCAAGAATTGGAGCAAACTTTTCGACAATATCATCAAGTTTTTCCTACAGTGGCCAACGATCGATGCATTGATACTCGTCGTTAGTCGATTAATTAATTGTGATACAATCATAAAATATGCTTTTTAAATGTTTTTTTTTGATGATTTCAAGAACGATTTACCCCTAAACGGTTCTTCCCGGGTTACTTCTTATAAAATCTAAGTTTAGGCCCTTAAGGTGGCCAATGATTGGTACATTTACCTCATTAAAGTATCATTTATGCCGTATTTCATAAAAAACTTTGTATTCATATTAAAATATCTCTAAACAATTTGGTCTGAAAAATTATTTTTTAAAATGAATAAAGCATGCGTTATATATTAAACAAAAAAATAACGGGATTAATTAAAAAATAGTCAAGTATGCACAACATATTTTTCATGAATCAGTCTAAGGTAAAAATACAGATTTTAAATGGTTTAAGAGTTGCATTGATTAATATATTAAATAATTAAAAGATGGTACTTTTACTACTTTTAATTCATGAATTTTATGAATTTATATATTTTTTTTGCGGTTTTTAGCATTTACAAATTATTTGCTTCAGAAAATATTATATTTTTAACTCTTCGGGCAATAACTACATTCATTTCAAGTAATTTAGGCCCCCTTCTATAAAAATCCATGGAATACTTTTGTTTTAAGTAACGCTAAATTTTAAAAAGTGACATTTTGAGAAATAAGCCTACAAAGAAAAATACTATAAAACTTCAAAAATAATCAGCCTAATGGCCGATTATAGTCCCTCATATTTTTCTCTTCTTGAAACTGACTTTCCGGTATATCTGAGACATGTTCTCCCACATAAAATAGTTAAAACAAAAGCTGTGGCATCTTGCCATCGGGAATTTGGGAGAGCTCCCGGTGGGCCGCGTAGCCAAAGTCGCGGAACCGGTCGAAAATATTAACATTCTTTCCAAACCCAAGTAGGCGGGGGATGCGAGGTCCACACATATTAGGGAATTACGTAGACCTGCCACAATAAGCAAGACAATTATTTAAACAATTTTTAAACCCAAGTAGGTGGGCGATATGAGGTCCACGCATGTAAGGGAATCATGTAGAAATCCAAAAATAAGCAAAATTATTATTTAAATAATTTTTAAACCCAAGTAGCCGGAGATATCAAGTCCAAGCATGTTAGGGAATTACGTAGATGCATGTAAAACAATAAGCAAGACAATTATTTAAGCAATTTCTAAACCCAAGTAGACTGGGGATATGAGATCCACGCATGGAAGGGATTCATGTTGACATGAAAAAATAAGCAAAACGATTATTTAAATAATTTTTAAACCCAAGTAGCCGGGGGATGTGAGGTCCACACATATTACGGAATTACGTAGACATGCAACAATAAGCAAGACAATTATTTAAATAATTTTTAAACCCAAGTAGGCGGGGGATATGAGGTCTACGCATATATGGAAGTAATGTAGAGACACAAAAATAAGCAAAACGATTATTTAAATAATTTTTAAACCCAAGTAGGCGGGGGATATGAGGTCCACGCATATAACGGAGTTACGTAGACGTCCGACGTAAGCAAGATGATTATTTGAATAATTTTTAAACCGAAGTAGCCGGGGGACGCGAGGTCCTCGAATATGAAGGAGTCATGAAGACATGAAAAAATAAGCAAAACGATTATGTAAATAATTTTTAAACCCAAGTAGCAGGCGGATATGAGGTCCACGCATATTAGGGAATTACAAAGACGTGCGACAATAAGCAAGACAATTATTTAAACAATTTTTAAACGTAAGTAGGCGGGGGATATGAGGTTCACGCATACAAGGGGGTTATATAAACATAAAAATTAAGCAAAACGATTATTTAAATGATTTTTAAACCCAAATAGCCGGGGAACGCGTGGTCCACGCATATTAGGGAATTACGTCGACGTACAACAAAAAGCAAGACAATTATTCAACCCATTTTTAAACCCAAGTAGCTGGGGGACGCGTGTTCCACGCATATAACGAAGTTATGTAGACGTGCGACGTAAGCAAGACGTTTATCTCCAAAATTCTTAACCTCTATAACTCGAATCCCTTGTATGCGTGGACCTCGCGGCCCCAGCTATATGGATTTAAAAGTTATTTAAATAATAGTTGCATGTCTACGTAATTCCCTATTATGCATGGACCTCGTATCCCCTACTACTTGGATTTAAAAATTGTTTAAATAATCGTTTTGCTTATGTTTTCATGTGTACGTAATTTCCGAATATGCGTGGACCTTGCATCCCCCGGCTACTTGGTTTTAAAAATTATTTAAATAATCGTTTTCCTTATGTTTTCATGTCTACATGACTCCCTCACATGCGTGAATATCATATCCCCCGCCCACTTAAGTTAAAAAATTGTTTAAGTAATTGTCTTGCTTATTGTCGCACGTCTACGTAATTCCGTAACATGCATGCACCTCATATCCCCCGCCTACTGGGGTTTAAAAATGATTTAAATAGTCGTTTTGCTTATTGTTTCATTTCTTCATAACTCCTTCATATTCGTGGACCTCGCGTCCCCCGGCTACTTGGGTTTAAAAATTATTAAAATAATCGTCTTGCTTACGTCGCACGTCTACGTAACTCCGTTATATGCTTGGAACTCGCGTCCCCCGGCTACTTGGTTTTAAAAATTATTTAAATAATAGTCTTGCTTATTAATACATGTCTACGTAACTTCCTAATATGCGTGGACCTCGTATCCCTCGCCTACTTGGGTTTAAAAATTGTTTAACTAATTATCTTGCTTATTGTTGCACATCTACAATTCCCTAATATGCGTGGACCTCGCATCCCCCGGCTACTTGAGTTTAAAAATTATTCAAATAATCGTCTTGCTTACGTCGCACGTCTACGTAACTCCGTTATGTGCTTGGAACTCGCGTCCCCCGGCTACTTGGGTTTAAAAATTATTTAAATAATAGTCTTGCTTATTAATACATGCCTACGTAATTCCTTAATATGCTTGGACATGGTATCCCCCGCCTACTTGGGTTTAAAAATTGTTTAAATAATTGCCTTGCTTGTTGTTGCACGTCTACGTAATTCCCTAACATGCGTGGATCTCATATCTCCCATCTACTTGGGTTTAAAAAGTATTTAAATAATTGTTTTGCTTTTCTTTCATGTCTAAATGAGTCCCTTAAATGCGTTGACCACATATCCTCCGTCTACTTGGGTTTAAAAATTGTTTAAATAATTGTAAAATTTGTAATTGTCCATTGCCTGACACTATACATATTATTAGATATTTTAGGGGCCGTGGGCTCCAAATATTCCGGTCCGTCTTGGTGGCCCAGTCCGTCCCTACTTAAAGTTATTGCTAACAATCTGTCCTTCTTTTGTACTTTTGATCCATTCACTGTTGAGTCACTTTTTAACACATTGCACTGAGTTATATTATGATTTATAATACTAAGATAAATATAAAATATGCAGCAGGTGTTATGGAATATGAAATCCCAATTAAAACTTAAGAAGCCAACATTACCATAGCCGAAAGTACGTAAGTACATAAAAGCCGATAAGACCATTCTTTTAATGATCACTTGATTATACATATTTTATACTTAATACATCTTCCTTTCAAGCCTGTAACATGTATTTCTTTTGTGCTAAGCAGACTTGTCAGTTTTATGTGTGGATACATCTTCACACTTATTGTTACTTCTGAATTGAATTATATCCTATAGTGAGCTAAACTCAAACTCAAATATCTCACTTTATCCTTAAAATACTGAACTAAATCTTGCCAATGCGCATGTTTTTCTGTATTAATTTTCATACAGCATTTTCATCTTGAATTGAAGCAGCTACTTTCCAAATTACAACAAAACTGTCACTGTACGCTTGTATTATAATTATACTTATAATAGTAGTTTTCGATACAGCGAAAAAGCGATTTTAAAAATTTGCAGAATACGTAAAGTCACACTTTACACACATTGAATCGAAAATAATTTTCAGGTATATCTTCACATATAATACATTAAATTTTCACTCCTAAAGGACCCCACACACAATGTATGGGAAAAAATCATTCGGTCAAATTGAACGAAACTTTGGAAAAAGATATATTTCTTCAGGACTTCAAGATCTATCTTTTTCCAAAGTTTCGTTCAATTTGACCGAATGATTTTTTTCCCATACATTGTGTGCGGGGTCCTTTACTTATATGAATGCAAATAATAAGAAAAAAAACTTTATGAGGAAGCAAAAACTCTGCATAACAAACTGTTGAAATCACATCGTTATGTATCTCTGCTTATATGAGCTGTTAGCTGTGCTACTGTGTTTACACTGGCATTAGCGGACAAGTACGTATAGGTACAAAAGGAAGTATTAATGTAGTAAATTGCTGTCAAATTTCGACGATAGAATTGTCACTTTACTAGAACAGACTTGCAAAATTGTCACAAGACGATTCCACTGGATTTCGAATTTCACAATATGGTTTATTTTATTTTTATAATAAATCCTGTATATAAATTTAATTATGTTTTTGATCTTTATAATAATGTGGCTAATATAGTGCTTTTTTGGTATTTTAAAATACATTTAAGTAAACGTTTTTCGATAAGAAGTCTATAATAAAGGCAAGAAAAAAAGAAATCAATTTTTTCGACATTTTAAAGATAGTAAGCTCTTTCAGCTATATCAACTTAACTTTTTTTAATTTTTGATCCAAACTCTTTTTTTAGGTTCAGAATAACATATATAATTGAATACCTCCATAAAAAAATTTGATTTTTTCAAAATAAAGCCGATTTTTTCAAGATAAAGCCTCCTACAGGCGGATTCCGAGATAACGTCAATGTCGATGGGACTCCTAGATAACACCTTCTTCGGCCGGACTCCCAGATAACGCCTTTCTATTCGTAAGCGACGAACTTATTTTCTTGTGACCTTATTTTGTTATTATTTGTTATTCGTGAATGACTCATATAATTTTGTTTCATGTCACTGACATAATAGACATTATTTGAAGTTACTTTTGTGACATAATCATAAATTTTAAATACTTTACAGATCTCTTTCACTTTAACTGCTTTGAGTAATTTTCCGTCACCTAGTTTAACATTTACTGGATTCTTTATTTATTTAATATTCATCGGTAATTACAATGTGATCTGTACATTATCTGGCAATAATCCAATTTATTTCACAACGTTTCCTCACAATGTTATTATTACACCTTATGTTTACCTGGTCACTATGTATTTAGGTTATTAATGAACATTCTTGGCCTATATTGTCTCCGTATTGATTTCCCACAGATGTTAAGACTTCTTCACGGTAGCATCCTTGATGACCTTTGCTATAACTTTCTCGTTGGATGCCTCTTCCATAACCTCTGGCGGACTCGTCTTGCCCATTCATTTGGGGTTTGGGGTTTACATTTTATTATTTAACATGCGCCACATATAAAAACATTGCAACCTAGATCAGTTCGTGAATAGAATAAAATATTCTCCATCTCAAACTATAGCATTTATGAAATTTATCGATTTTTCTCGTGACAAAACAGCAATTAAGCATATCATACCATACTACAGCAACATACAAATTTTGATTAAATGAAAATTTGTCAATAGGTTTTATTATTTATTTAAAACTTTTAAAAGGTCGATAATAAGACAGGTAAGTTTATAGTCAAAATAATATTCTATACATTTTTTATGATTGATAATCAAACTAAATATACAGAAAAATTCAATTTTCGTCAAAAGTTTCTGCACAGGTGCCAACTTAAATTTTCTCGAAAAAAAAAATAATTTCCGAGATAGAATTTTCTCTAGATCTCAGCGAGATTGCATATTTTCCAACGTTTCGACGAGATAGCCTCTTTTGCCTCTAATCCGACGATGTGATCTAGCTCCGTTTACATGTAAAAGAAATTGCCTTAAGGTTATGTCGGAGCCACGCTGATTGGTTGAAAATTTCCCAACCTCAAAAACTTTATATCATAAATATAAAAAAGTGTACAATCGTAAAGCACAAAAATACGGTAATCGCGTGTTCTTGTTATAATAAGGAATGTTTATAAATGGTATACAGCATTTAATAATTTTTAGTTAAACCAAACAATGGGAAATACGAGGCGAGGTGAGGATGACGTTTCACATAGAAAATTATAAGATGACCGTCACTTTTACGTAATTCCACCCGTTAATTTTAAGAATATTGCATTATATGAATTATTGAACATTTTGATTATTGAAAATGCTTTGATCCCGCGTTCTTTGCACGATAAAAAATCGTTAGCAACTTAATTTTCTGTATTACGAAGTAAATTTCGCACGAACAATAGGAAATGAGGCTCGAGGTGGAGGTCACCATCGGTAAAGTTCGCTCCTACATCCCCTTAAATAAAATCGTTCTCGATCTTTGGGATTTCATTTTCTAAGGTCCATTTTTTAATTTTCCATTAAAACCGCAAGCGTTAAGTATATCTATGAATAAATAATTTTTTAATTTTCATTTTCAATTTTGTTTTTTTAACAATATTATAATCTACATCAATATTAATCATTTTTATAAAGTCAAATTCATGTCATTTGTAACTATATTTGAATAAATATTTAACTGTCTGGATCGTTAAATACACTTCAACAATGATATGACAATTAAATTTTATTAATAGGTACGGATTAAATGAAACAATAAATCTGTTGTCTACATAATTTTATTTGTTAATCATTTATCCAAATTCAATTGTCTTACCATCATTTCTCCGTTCACATATCGGATATCCAGTTATTCTGAAATCGGCTTATTAAATGACTTCGGATAGTTTTTCGATCATATTTTTTTCTCACTATTCATGTATGGATTGGGATTTTTATTACCACATGGTCCATGTATCATAAACATAAATTATTTAACAGTAGAAAATAATCTTGGATTTTGACGTTCATCGGTTATTTCAGCGTTAATAATTTTATCTACTTCAGTACTACAGTTACTTCATTTTTCCGTAAATTTTCAACAATATCTCTTCATTTAGGATCTAGTAATCTGATAAATAAGTCAGGTTTACCTGATTTATTCTGATTGACTTTCTGTATTTAAATAATCCATAGCATCTTTATATAAATCGGGTCTTAAAGAATGTTGATTTTTTCTCAAGAAATATCGTCTTGATACTTCGACTACTACTCTAGCATCTACTATAAACTCTTGTGTTAATTTGCCTAAATTAAAAAATGGACTGTATACTAAATATCTTGCTATAAACTTGTAGGAAAGTTATATTATTTTTATCATCTTTACTTTTCACATTAACCATCCAAAATCTCCATAAGGATAAATAGCGGATAGGTCATAGGGTCAACATATTTACTAGAGCTCTCTATTTCACGCGTTAACGAAAACACGGAAACACGTGTATTTATAATTTTTAATTTTAAATACGGATACTTAGTACTGGCGTGTAATACACGCAATCACGTACTACACCTGTATTTATTTCACGGACGTTCATGCGTATGTGAGTGTGTTAGACTGTGGCCAGGGCCGCTGCTCATCCTATTCCAATGTGCACACGGATATTTGAATATCCGCGTATTATGCACGGATAATTAAATATCCGTGTATTATTTTACATGTTACTCATATTCACGTGTCACGTGTACCCGTGTATTACAAAACACGGTTCTCAATGAAGGGCTCTAATATTTACTTATTAACGGAATACTAACTGGCTTTTCAAACTTAAAATATAAACATATATCACGATCTACTGGGGTCTCTCCATTTTGACCAACAAATATAACAGCTACTTCTTTACATATTGCTTCGTTATATCGATGTTGATCATGATTAATGTTTCTGGTGAAATGCATTTTTTCTTTAGGGATGCATTCTATTTTATTTAATCTTTGTTTTCCTCCATTACAATTTTGTGCATCATTTTATTAAATTTATAGTATACATTTATTTATTTATGAAAATTATGTACTTTTAAAAATTCTAAATTACATGAAATATTATTTTGGTATCATATTTGAGAAGTTGTTATCAAATATGTAAAATTGACCATATTTTCTAGCTTCATTTATATCAGGATGTAATAAAAAAACATTATGATGAATTTGACCAAAAATTCGGCTAAATGTTTGGACGATTTAAGCTCACCAACATCAGTGTTTTGATTTTGGTCACTGAATGTATTACATATTGCTTTAATATAGCCTTTACATATAAGAACGTTGCAAATATTTACTAAACAAAGCACAATGAAAAAATTTTCAGTTTGATTGTTGTTATTAATGCTGGTTTAAAAAGAGCATCATATGGTAATGCCATTTCATATGGTAATGTTGAAAAAAAATATACCGAGCGTGCGTGAGCGAGCGCGGGGTTTATTCGGTAGTTTTATATTGAACTTAATGCTACATTGCATATTATGCATCTCAAGATAGTACTAACAAGGAGAGGGTTTTAGCAACGGGAAACGAATTTTAACGGGCATTAGAGAGTCGATTTCTGGTACCTAAAGGTGAAGTCTAGTGCTCACATTTCCGTCAAATGGGCCCTTTTTCTTGAGATATGGGCAATTTAATATCAAATATCGTCTATTTCGTCAAAAAATAATGTCTCTTTTATTGACTGTCACATTGCAAATCTTTAAGATACGAAAACGAGGAAAAAAATTATAAAAGTAGATAGTAAAAACTAAAATTGAAGCCCTGATTTATTAAAAAATATTGATTTTTCAGGAAGTTATAAGCAATCAAAGATAGGGTACGAAAATGCTTAAAAATTTGTCTTCATTTCAACCGATTAAATGGATCGTATTTTTAACCATTTTCGTACCCTATCTTTGATTGCTTGTAACTTCCTGAAAAATCAATATTTTTTAATGAATCAGGGTTTAAATTTTAGCCATTACTGTCTACTGTTATCATTTTTTTCCTCGTTTTCGTATCTTAAATATTTGCAATGTGACAGTCAATAGAAGAGACATCATTTTTTAACGAAATAGACGATATTTGAGATTAAATTGCCCATATCTCAAGAAAAAGGGCCCATTTGATGGAAATGTGAGCACTGGGCTTCATTTTTAGGTACCAGAAATCGACTCTCCAATGCCCGCTAAAATCCGTTTCCCGTAGCTGAAACCCTCTCCTTGTAAGCCATAAAGTCAGATTGATGTCGACTTTCAGGTGCACGAACATTGAGATTTAGTATCAATCCAAAGCCGATCCGGCTGAACGCAGGGTCAATATTTCTGCAAATCTACGTGAGAAGGACTAGTAGAGATAAACGATTTTGACAGCAGCACATTGGAAGCACACTATAGATGATGTGCGCGTGCGTGCGTGCGTGCGTGCGCGTGTGTGTGTGCGCGCGCGCGTGTGTGTGTATGTGTGTGTGTATGTATGTGTGTGTGTGTGTGCGTGCACGTGTGTGTGTGCGCGTGTGTGTATGTGTGTGTGTGTGTGAAACAAACAAAAAAAGCAAAAGATAGAACAGGAGAAGAGCTATAGAAACGGGAGAAACGTTATCTACGAGCTCCCAGGCTGACAGGCCTCGCCCTTTGGGAATAACGGTAAGATAAGCAGCAGCCGGAGCTTGTGTCGCGTTGGCAGCCTGCGCACCGTTCACCCTCTACTTGTACAGAAATGTAAAGCGATCTTGATACGGACTAGAGACAGAGCCAGAGACAGCAAGAGCGTGGGGGAGAGAGAGAGAGAGAGAGAGAGAGAGAGAGAGAGAGAGAGAGAGAGAGAGAGAGAGAGAGAGAGGCCACGCACGCTCCCCTTGCCTGCCCCTGTGCCCCGTATGGATGGATATGACACTAACCGATCACCCTCTCCTCATATTTATCGCGCCTCACTGTACCGCTTTTTCTCCCCTTCGACCAGAAATACCAGCTTACGCGCCGCGCATGTGACTCATGAATCAGATTTCTCTGCGCACGAGCGTTGACTTATTACCAAGTATCGTCTTACTTTCCGAGTACTCGAGTACGGCCACCACTGCTAAGTAAACGCGATCATATCTGGCTCTATGACCCTCGGAGGAAGATTCATATACTTAAGGTGGTGTAATAGTCCTACTTTACCACTAACCCTATTTTATCGGCGGAACATGTCAAAATAATTAATATAAATAAAAGGATAATGATTTGCGTCTTAAACAAATTCACTTGCTCTGCGTAATCCTCTAATACATCGTTCTACGAAGTTTTGAGATAAAAAAACGGCGACACCTTTGTTTATTTTTGAAACGAAAATTAATGAAAATTAACCAAATTTCTTTTAAAAAATAAACAAAGGTGTCGTCGTTTTTTTGCCTCGAAACTTTGTAGAATGATGTATTACACCATTACGTAGGGCAGCTGAATTTGTTCAAGGCGTAAATCGTTATTCTTTTATTTATATTTATTACTTTTACATGTTCCGCCGATAAAACAATGTTAGTATAGTGCGACACCCCCTTAATGCATTTAATCGCACTAGCCGTGGCGGCTACAAGAAACTATTATAATTAACTCGCTATCAGTCATATTTTCCTTCAGATTAGTGATTTTAAAATGAATATTGATTCGATCGTAGATAGATACAGGTGTGGCTCTTACTCACGAATGTGTTTCTAATTTCTGCCTCAAAAAAAGAGAAAGTTATTTTTTGTTAATATAAATTTTATTTAACATTCTACCATTTTTATAAAAAAAAAATCAACAGCACGGAAATATACTTTAATATTATCTTACCAAAAAAAGGAAAAATGTCGACAAGAAAAATTTTATAGTGACTATGTAAAGAGAAATCATAGAGCAACTAAATATGTCACGTCTCCCTGTACGTTTCTTGTAAAAAGAAAAACTTTTACGGATAAGGCATGACGACTGCAACAAAGATAACAATGATAACATAAGAAGTCTACTTTAAATACTTATCACCATGTACGTATGTCTAAGATAATAAAGAAAACTAATATATTATTCCAGTAAAATTGGTCACATATAATACATTTTGTAAAATATCCCTTGCACAAAAAGTATTTTTTTATTTTTAGTCTTAATGATTTCTATACTACTTTAAATATATCAGATTCAAGAAAGCTTCAAGATTAATAATTTTCCATAAAAAGTCGAAATAATTTACGATGTCACCACAGAGATATTTTTATTTAACTGTTTATCTACAGTTACTTACAGATAATAACTGTTTTCTTTCGGTATCTTCAGTTATTTACTGTTACGTTTAATTTCCAAATTACTGAAAAATGTTTTTCAATATAAATTTCCATCACTTTTCTTCAGTCTTAAACAATTATAAACTCTTTTATTCGAGAATTAACAGTGAGTATCATTTATCCTCAGATATTAACTGTTGTGTTCGATTTACAAATAAATTTGTATATATCAAAATTTTGCAAATTTTGTCCTTTCTTATATAGTTTTCTTCAGTATATAACTGTTGAATACACTATCTAACAGTTTCATCCAGATTAAAACTGATATCTACAATCTGCTGATTTCTTCATTTTTGAAAGTCGCTTTTTGCATCAAAACAAGTATATTAAACGAATATAGTTGTTGATCATAGAAGAAACCTGTTAATAACTGTTGTCTTTATCTCGATTCCGACATTATTCAACAGTTAATATTCATTTCCTTCAGTTTTCATCTGTTATCGTCTGATGTCTTCAGATATTAACTGTTGTCTCCATCATATTCGCTAGGAAACCTCTGAAACTAGCAATAATATCACGCTCGCTAATGCTCGCTCAGCCTAATGTTTATTTTTTTTTATAAATCTTTTTTGAAAATGTGAATTATACTTATGGTTTCTTGAATATATTTAATTTTAAAGTATTTGATTAATCTTTTCAAACAATAAATTGTTCACTAATTTATTCAATAATTAATTTTCCAATGTAAAAATTCTAATGATATTCTACATTTATGTGTTCGGTAAAGTATAACAATATTAATCACATAACAGGATAATAGTGTACATTATATATTTTATTATTATATATTTTTCGAGAATTAAAGTATGGAATGAAGGATAACTAACTAGATAATCCATTTTACCAAGAATTCATTAGTGAGCCCTCGACAATGAGAACGTTTTTTTTAACGATTGTTACAATTATATGTTAAAGAAGCTTGACGTATTTAAATAATATATTGTTTTATAATATGATAAGATAAAACAGTACATAAATACAAAGTATCCCCAGGCCCCCAATCCCTCTAAAAACTATGCAACGTTTATTAGAATGTAAAATTATTGAATTATCGCATGTTAATTATACATTAGTTCATTACGGAAATGAACAAAATGTTTATTTTAAAGAAAGTGTTCAAGAAAAAATTGTTTAAAAAATGCAGATACAACTCTTACAGTTGATATATAGTTCAATCTGAATAAAATTGATAACGAAGCTAATCTGTTTTACTAATTTGAAATTCCAAATCATTATCTATTTGATGAAAAAATAAAGTTTGGAATAAACGAAAACTAATTAGAAAACCTATTTTAAGCTGATTGTATTTCGTCACCCCTCAACAACGAGAACATTTCTTTTTTAGATTGTTACTATTATACCTATGTTAAAGGAGCCTCGCCTTTCGAATATTTAAAGACTATTGACAATATAACTTATAAGCAGCTTTCACTGGAATAGCAGCGAATTTAATAGAAGATTGAAGAACGGTACATACAACTTTTAAATTACCATTAAACCTTACTGAAGAAACTACATGTAATATATTATTACCATCATTAAATGTTGGATTATAAATAATGAAATTGTAAGATATTATACGGGATGAAATTCCAATGACTTTCAGATATGCATTTGGAGTCGTTAACCGATTCTTTAAAGATATATGTAAAAATCCAGATGCCTTAGGAAGTAAAGTTGTTATTGTATTAGGAGATTTTCGACAAATTTTTCTTATAGATCGTTACGGTAATAGAAGACAAGTAATTGAAAATTGAGTAAAAAAGGTAACTTATGGCCAAAATTTATAATAAACAAATTACCGACAACTTAGAATTAAAAAGATGGCTTCTAAAAATATTTTGTTTACACTTATTTACACTTTACATTTTCGTACACTTTTGTACATTTTATAAAGTGTAAAAAAATGTAAAAAAAATTGTATAAAGCTGTTAAAAACAGTAAAAAAGTGTGAAAATACATCTTAAAATGTAAAAAAAAATATAAATAACTGTAAGAAAGTATAAAAAAAACTACAAGAATGTGTTAAAAAACTGTAAAAAAATGAAAGAAAGTGTAAAAAAGGTATAATAAAGTCTTAATAAATGTAAAGAAATGTAAAAACACTATAATCAAATGTGAATAAGTGTAAAAAACTGTAATAAAATGCTAATAAATGTAAAGCAGTCTAAAAAACTGGAAAAGAATTTTTGAATTATGAGTATCAAAGAAAGTATAACAAAATATAAAAACCGCTGCCAGTTCATTGGTACGTAGCTTCCTCCAAATTAATGTATGGTTCCTACATGTATAGTATATATTTTAAATATAAAATATGTTTATTCATTATCCTTTTTTTCAATGATTTAACGGGATGCCGGAGTAACAGAACTAGTTTTTCAAAGTTTTCTCTGTAAAGAATTAACCGACATAGCTGAAATTTTGGGAATCACTTCAAAATTTGTATATCAAGTGCGGACAACTCTTGGATTTTGGAAAATTGTCATATTTTTTTATTTAGAAAATAAAATATACTACAGTACTTTCATATAATAATACATTAACTGCGGCGTCCCCTTAATAATTCATTAATATTTAAAAAATTACATATTTTTTCTTATTATTGAAATTATTTGTTGTTTGACACTCATTTTATTAAAAAAAAAGTAATATTTTAATTATAAAATTAAAAAATTGCTACCTACCCTGATATCAACTTACTCACATTTTCAAAATCATATATAATATGCTCCATTTTTTACATTATAAATATATTATTACTCAATAATTGTGTATTTTTATTATAAATAATTGTGTACATGTTATCCAAATTGCAATAACACTTCTAATTTTGATTTTTTTAATGGTCCGTTATAATTTTCGTCATTCTCTTCTTTTATTTTCAATAAAATATCGTTGATTGTTAATTTTATCTTTTCTTACACTATCCTAATAAAAAATATATGTATAGTATATATATATATATATAGTATATATTTGAAATATAAAAAAATCTTTATTCATTATACTTTTTTATTCGCGATTATTGTAATATTTATTCAAACTCAAAAGAATTGTCCTGTTTATCTCACTAATTTCATATTTCTGCAGAGCTCGCTGTAAATTAACCTCAATAAAAAAAAATCAATTAAAGAACACTCTCGCGTATCGCTTGTCATTTCCATTTTCTAGTAACATATACATTGTGACGAGGTCACAGGCAGCTGCAGGCCTGGGGCCTGCAGCAGACGAGCATAGGGCTCGTGGCGTCCGCCATGTTGTGTGCGTCGTCGCCGAGGAGCAGTGCGCGCACTCATACACATGCACACACAGCGCCGACTGCTGCGCCAAGCAGCAGAGTGCACACTCAGTCACACTAATATTGCGGCCGAGTCGAGCATCGACGAGTACGCGCAGGAGAGGGACGCGAGGCGCCGGCGGAGAGAGGGGGCATGCGTACGAGAGGGCCAAGCCACGCGGTGAGCGGCATCGAGAGCTGACGGCGGGAGAGCACGATGCGAACGATAGCGGAGCGAGCACAGACTGAGCGCCGCGCAGTTTGCTCGCGCATGCGAAATGGTGGGAGCGGGAGCAAGTGGGAGAAGAGAGAGTGTCGGCCGAGACCAGTGCGCCGAAGGAAGACGACAGTTACGAGTCTGCGCAGTAGTGACTGGCCTCGATTGGTGGCTCGAGCAGCGCGCGTTCAAACTGCGAGCACACGAGCAGGCGAGTGACACGAGGTCCACACATACAATGGAATTACGTAAACGTGCGAAACTAAGCGAAACGATTATTAAAATTATTTCTAAACCCAAGTAGGCCGGGGGTATGAGGTCCACGCATATAAGGGAGTAATGTATACATGAAAAAATAAGCAAAACAATTATTTAAATAATTGTTAAACCCAAGTAAGCGGGGGATACGAGGTACACGCATATAAGGGAGTAATGTAGAACAAAAAACAAGCAAAACGATTATTTAAATAATTTTTAAACCCAAGTAGCCAGGGGATATGAGATCCACGCATATTAGGGAGTTATGTAGACACGCAACAATAAGCAAGAGAATGATTTAACCAATTTTTAAACCCAAGTACGCGGGGGATATGAGGTCTACGCATATATGGGAGTAATGTAGAGACACAAAAATAAGCAAAACGATTATTTAAATAATTTTTAAACCCAAGTAGGCGGGGGATATGAGGTCCGCGCATATAAGGGGGTAATGTAGACATGAAAAAATTAGCAAAACGATTATTTAAATAATTTTTAAACCCAAGTAGTCAGGGGATATGAGATCCACGCATATTAGGGAATTATGTAGAGACGCAACAATAAGCAAGAGAATGATTTAACCAATTTTTAAACCCAAGTACGCGGGGGATATGAGGTCTACGCATATATGGGAGTAATGTAGAGACACAAAAATAAGCAAAACGATTATTTAAATAATTTTTAAACCCAAGTAGGCGGGAGATATGAGGTCCACGCATATAAGAGGGTAATGTAGACATGAAAAAATTAGCAAAACGATTATTTAAATAATTTTTAAACCCAAGTAGTCAGGGGATATGAGATCCACGCATATTAGGGAATTATGTAGAGACGCAACAATAAGCAAGAGAATGATTTAACCAATTTTTAAACCCAAGTACGCGGGGGATATGAGGTCTACGCATATATGGGAGTAATGTAGAGACACAAAAATAAGCAAAACGATTATTTAAATAATTTTTAAACCCAAGTAGGCGGGGGATATGAGGTCCGCGCATATAAGGGAGTAATGTATACATGAAAAAATAAGCAAAACGATTACTTAAAAAATTGTTAAACCCAAGTAAGCGGGGGATATCAGGTACACGCATATAAGGGAATAATGTAGACACAAAAAAAAAGCAAAACGATTATTTAAATAATTTTTAAACCCAAGTAGCTGGGGGACGCGAGGGCCAGCCATATTAGGGAATTTCGTAGACGTGCAACCATAAGCAAAATGATTATTTAAATAATTTTTAAACCCAAGTAGCCGGGGGATATGAGATCCACGCATATTAGGGAATTATATAGACACGCAACAATGAGCAAGAGAATGATTTAACCAATTTTTAAACCCAAGTACGCGGGGGATATGAGGTCTACGCATATATGGAAGTAATGTAGAGACACAAAAATAAGCAAAACGATTATTTAAATAATTTTTAAACCCAAGTAGGCGGGGGATATGAGGTCCACGCATATAAGGGGGTAATGTAGACATTAAAAAATTAGCAAAACGATTATTTAAATAATTTTTAAACCCAAGTAGCCAAGGGATATGAAATCCACGCATATTAGGGAATTATGTAGAGACGCAACAATAAGCAAGAGAATGATTTAACCAATTTTTAAACCCAAGTACGCGGGGGATATGAGGTCTACGCTTATATGGGAGTAATGTAGAGACACAAAAATAAGCAAAACGATTATTTAAATAATTTTTAAACCCAAGTAGGCGGGGGATATGAGGTCCGCGCATATAAGGGAGTAATGTATACATGAAAAAATAAGCAAAACGATTAGTTAAATAATTGTTAAACCCAAGTAAGCGTTGGATATCAGGTACACGCATATAAGGGAATAATGTAGACACAAAAAAAATAAGCAAAACGATTATTTAAATAATTTTTAAACCCAAGTAGCTGGGGGACGCGAGGGCCAGACATATTAGGGAATTTCGTAGACTTGCAATAATAAGCAAAATGATTATTTAAATAATTTTTAAACCCAAGTAGCCGGGGCATATGAGATCCACGCATATTAGGGAATTATATAGACACGCAACAATGAGCAAGAGAATGATTTAACCAATTTTTAAACCCAAGTAGGCGGGGGATATGAGGTCCACGGATATAAGGGGGTAATGTAGACATGAAAAAATTAGCAAAACGATTATTTAAATAATTTTTAAACCCAAGTAGCCAGGGGATATGAGATCCACGCATATTAGGGAATTATGTAGAGACGCAACAATAAGCAAGAGAATGACTTAACCAATTTTTAAACCCAAGTATGCGGCGGATATGAGGTCTACGCATATATGGGAGTAATGTACAGACACAAAAATAAGCAAAACGATTATTTAAATAATTTTTAAACCCAAGTAGGCGGGGGATATGAGGTCCGCGCATATAAGGGAATAATGTATACATGAAAAAATAAGCAAAACGATTACTTAAATAATTGTTAAACCCAAGTAAGCGGGGGATATCAGGTTCACGCATATAAGGGAATAATGTAGACACAAAAAAATAAGCAAAACGATTATTTAAATAATTTTTAAACCCAAGTAGCTGGGGGACGCGAGGGCCAGCCATATTAGGGAATTTCGTAGACGTGCAACCATAAGCAAAATGATTATTTAAATAATTTTTAAACCCAAGTAGCCGGGGGATATGAGATCCACGCATATTAGGGAATTATATAGACACGCAACAATGAGCAAGAGAATGATTTAACCAATTTTTAAACCCAAGTACGCGGGGGATATGAGGTCTACGCATATATGGAAGTAATGTAGAGACACAAAAATAAGCAAAACGATTATTTAAATAATTTTTAAACCCAAGTAGGCGGGGGATATGAGGTCCACGCATATAAGGGGGTAATGTAGACATTAAAAAATTAGCAAAACGATTATTTA
This sequence comes from Torymus aiolomorphi, assembly GCA_036365515.1. NCBI lineage: Eukaryota > Metazoa > Arthropoda > Insecta > Hymenoptera > Torymidae > Torymus > Torymus aiolomorphi. The sequence continues at coordinate 177,300,318 of CM070875.1, forward strand.
AATAATTTTTAAACCCAAGTAGCCAAGGGATATGAAATCCACGCATATTAGGGAATTATGTAGAGACGCAACAATAAGCAAGAGAATGATTTAACCAATTTTTAAACCCAAGTACGCGGGGGATATGAGGTCTACGCTTATATGGGAGTAATGTAGAGACACAAAAATAAGCAAAACGATTATTTATATAATTTTTAAACCCAAGTAGGCGGGGGATATGAGGTCCGCGCATATAAGGGAGTAATGTATACATGAAAAAATAAGCAAAACGATTACTTAAATAATTGTTAAACCCAAGTAAGCGGGGGATATCAGGTTCACGCATATAAGGGAATAATGTAGACACAAAAAAATAAGCAAAACGATTATTTAAATAATTTTTAAACCCAAGTAGCTGGGGGACGCGAGAGCCAGACATATTAGGGAATTTCGTAGACGTGCAACAATAAGCAAAATGATTATTTAAATAATTTTTAAACCCAAGTAGCCGGGGGATATGAGATCCACGCATATTAGGGAATTATATAGACACGCAACAATGAGCAAGAGAATGATTTAAGCAATTTTTAAACCCAAGTACGTGGGGGATATGAGGTCTACGCATATATGGGAGAAATGTAGAGACACAAAAATAAGCAAAACGATTATTTAAATAATTTTTAAACCCAAGTAGCCAGTGGATATGAGATCCACGCATATTAGGGAATTATGTAGAGACGCAACAATAAGCAAGAGAATGATTTAACCAATTTTTAAATCCAAGTACGCGGGGGATATGAGGTCTACGCATATATGGGAGTAATGTAGAGACACAAAAATAAGCAAAACGATTATTTAAATAATTTTTAAACCCAAGTAGCCAGTGGATATGAGGTCCACGCATATTAGGGAATTATGTAGAGACGCAACAATAAGCAAGAGAATGATTTAACCAATTTGTAAACCCAAGTACGCGGGGGATATGAGGTCTACGCATATAAGGGAGTAATGTATACATGAAAAAATAAGCAAAACCATTATTTAAATAATGTTTAAACCCAAGTATCCGGGGGATATGAGATCCACGCTTAATGTTTTACGTGCAATGATATTGAAATTGCTTTGTTTAAAATGTTTGGAATCTTGTAAAATCCTTTATATGCGTGGAGCTCGTATTCCTCACCTACTTGGGTTTACAAATTATTTAAATAATAGTCTTGCTTACTGTTGCAAGTCTACATTATTCCCTTATATGCGTGGGCCTTATATCCCCCGCCTACTTGGGTTTAACAATTATTTAATTAATCGTTTTGCTTATTTTTTCAAGTCTACATTACTCCCTTATATGCGTGGACCTCATATCCCCCGCCTACTTGGGTTTAAAAATTATTTAAATAATCGTTTTGCTTATTTTTTCAAGTCTACATTACTCCCTTATATGCGCGGACCTCATATCCCCCGCTTACTTGGGTTTAACAATTATTTAAATAATCGTTTTGCTTATTTCTTTATGTATACATTACTCTCTTATATGCGTGGATCTCATATCCCCCGCCTACTTGGGTTATAAATTATTTAAATAATTGTTTTGCTTATTTGTGTGTCTACATTACTCCCATATATGCATAGACCTCATATCTCCCGCGTACTTGGGTTTAAACATTGGTTAAATCATTCTCTTGCTTATTGTTGCGTGTCTGTATAATTCCCTAATATGCGTGGATCTCATATCCCCCGGCTACTTGGGCTTAAAAATTATTTAAGTAATCGTTTTGCTTATTTTTTCGTGTCTATATTACTCCCTTATATGCGTGGACCTCATATCCCCCGCCTACTTGGGTTTAAAAATTATTTAAATAATCATTATGCTTATTGTTGCACGTCTACGAAATTCCCTAATATGCGTGGCCCTCGCGTCCCCCGGCTACTTGGATTTAAAAATTATTTAAATAATCGTTTTGCTCATTTTTTATGTCTACATTACTCCCTTATATGCGTAAACCTCATATCCCCCGCCTACTTGGGTTTAAAATTATTTAAATAATCGTTTTGCTTATTTTTTCGTGTCTACATTACCCCCTTATATGCGTGGACCTCATACCCCCGGCCTACTTGGGTTTAGAAATAATTTTATTAATCGTTTCGCTTAGTTTCGCACGTTTACGTAACTCCATTGTATGTGTGCACCTCGTGTCACTCGCCTGCTCGTGTGCTCGCAGTTTGAACGCGTGCGCTGCTCGAGCCACCAATCGGGGCAAGTCACTACTGCGCAAACTCGTAACTGCCGTCTTCCTTCGGCGCACTGGCCGAGACGGGCGCGCAGCAATAGCGATACGCCGGCCGGGAGAGAGAACATAGGAGAGAGACAGGCGCGCATGGGAATAGAGAGAGCCGGAGAGGAAGTAGATTAGATTAGAGCATGGGCATAGAGGCAGTATAGCAATAGATAGGATTCGCGACACGTGAGAAGGTCGGTGGATGGCGCAACGGACAGAATAGATAGCGCGCATGCTATTAGTTTAGCCTATCATGACTCAAAGACATAGCAAGTCATGGACTTTAATAGAATTAGGACAAAACGCGTGGTTAAGAACCAATGAACAGTAAATCGAGGCCGGGAGGGGACGAATGCAGGGTTTGAGTTTCGAGAAGCCGGAAAACGCGTTCTCTTTGTCAACGGAATCCACCGCGAGCAGTCACATTTTGCTGTAGAGTAGTAGTGTTTATTTTGCTAGGGGGGATTTTCGTGGAGTTACTCGAAGGTAGTGGAATAGTTGAAAGTTTCACCTAACCGGCGCCGTCGCATCACGTAAGTAATATCTAAGTCAGAAAGGTGAAGGAGTATTGCGAGTAATAGTGTTGCAGGTTCGTATCGTGTTGTAGTAGGAAACGAGTTAGTAGAATAAATCGAGACTATCAGAGTTGCTGTCGAGAGGTACTGTCTATCCAGGGTTGTCTCCAGTACTATCAGCCTCTGCAAAACGAGGAAAATCCAGCTCGCGTTCTTGTGTTACTTGTTTTCAGATTCAACAGCGGTGAGCAGGCCAGTAACCGGGAGCAGCCATTTTGAGGACGCCAAAGCGGCGCGGGCAGACTAACCGCCATTGCGGCCATTCTTTCATTAGCAAAATAAATTTAGAATAATTACTAATTGTGGAAGTTGTTCTTATTAGCGAGTGTTGATTTCCCCTGTGTTGTCTATCGACTGTTCTTTCAGGTCTCGTTATTGAGAAACTCTTATCACCGCAGAGGGAGCAAATTGCTGCCTCATCGGAGGTATTTCCGGGTGTGGTTATTGCTGGGGTTTTGACCCCCCCTTGTCGAGAGCGGAATTTCAGCCGAGGTAGAGGACCGCTATTGGTAAGATAGATAGTGGAAATAGTGGCAGTTGGTTTAGTTTGAGTCACTAATAATTTCGAGTGATTCGATCGAGGGTATAACTAGATACAACGTCACAACATATAACCCTTTTCCGAAAAATTAGTATTTGAAATAACGCCTAAAACAGTTTTAACATTTTTAACCTCAAATATCTCTGAAATTTATAAACTAATTCTTTTACCCTAACAATTCATGTTCTAAATAATATGAAAACTACACTTCCATCAAATATAGATCAACATAAAATTTCAAAGTAACTAAATTTTACTCTAGTTATTGTGGAACATAGAAAGTAATTTCAAGAAATACTAAAATTTTAAATATCAATTATCTCAAAAACTAACCATATAATCTGGATGAAATTTTAGATAGGTATTGCCTATATCACGTACAAAATAGTCTATAAATTTCAAACTCATACATTGAGTCGTCATTGAGAAATTACGATTTTGAGAAATACGTAAAAAAATTTTCCCACTAAATATCTCTAAAAATTATGAGGCAATTCTTTTACCTAAATGACTTATACTATAAACATATAAATTCTACATCTCCACAATATTTCACTATTATTAAACCAATTTTTTTTCTCTAGTTATCATGCGACAAAGAAAATGACTTTGCAAAATACGAAAATTTTAAATATCAAATATCTCAAAAAGTAATCGCATGATCTTGATGAAAATTCGCCCATATATTATCGAAATCAAATACAAAATTATCTATAAATTTGGAGCTGATACATGGAGACGTTCTCAAGAAATTACGATTTGAAAAAAAGGTGAACAAAATTTTAACCTCAAATATCTCGGAATTTTATGGACCAATCCTTTTGCCCAAAGAAACAGACCAAAAGGTAGTCAAAATATACGCCTACAAGAAATTTAAAAGCGATTAATCCAGTTTTACTGCATATAACGTGCCACATAGACAACTCATTTTTTCCATTTTTCAATTTTTTACTCAAAAATTAGATAACAGAATTTATTCAAATTTTTACAGATTACAGCTATTTATATTTTACATTATCATGATTTTTTTCAAAAAAATTAATCATTTTTTTTAATATCAACAGAATCGTAGTAGCTAGAGAAAATCTTTTTTTTGGAAAATATAGGTATTTTTATCCTCCTTCGACTAGCATTATTACGCTTCGAATATTTAAATCCGATCATTAAAAAAATTCAAAAATAAATTTTTCAAAACTCGAAAATTCAGCATAAACCAAAAACTAATCAATAAATCCTAAAGAATTATTTTCCTCACGAATTCGCAATAAAAAAAAAAAATAAAACCTGTTCGGGCAAAATCGATCACGTAGATCCGGTGATAAAGCGGTACACACACACACACACACACACACACACACACACACACACACACACACACACACACACACACACACACACACACACACACACAAACACACACACACAAACACACACACACACACACACGCGCACGCACGCACGCACACGCACACGCACACACATCCATACAGACATTTTCTAAAATCATGTGATACAAACTTCTAATAACTATAATCATGTTTCTAGAGCGATATAACGAAACTTAAAATTTTACTATTACAAACTTCCTCTAGGAGGAAGCTACATTGTAAGATAGTGTACAAAAATATTAAAGAGCAAATCCAGCATCAGTCTACACTTTTTTAGTCTTTTTTTAGACTTTTATTACACTTTTTTTACATTTTTTTGTCCATTTACCTGCATTTATTTCCATTTTTTAATTTTTGCTAGTGTACATGTATTTAATATACAATATAAAAAATTAATTAAAATATCTTATACGTGAACAACAACTAAATAAAAGTGTTATATGTATGGGATGTTTCATATGAAGTGAGCAGGTCAAAATTTTGAAAACGCTCAAAACTTTGTTACTTTTACTTTTTTTTATAAGAAAAGACTTATTTCTAAAATTATAGAATTAGATCGATATTTACATAAATAAAAAAACTATGCAATATCTAAACTTCAAATTTTTGGAATTTATGGTCATACAGCAACTTCGGACATTGTTTCCTTCAAAATCTTGAAACTATTTGAATGGCCGAATCCATCTTTTGAGATCAGGTGGACTGCGTATGTCTATATCACCGATTATTTTGGAATTAAAGTATTCATGTTCTTCTCCAAAAATTATTTGACCAGTTTTTTTTTATTTTTTTGTTGCATCAAAATTTCATGAGTTCAGCAATGCCGAAAAATTCCGAGAAAATCCTTACTTAGAAAAACATTTTTTCCAAGTAATTTTCAAACAGCTACTGCTTCACGAGTTTTTTAAGCTTTTTAGTGTGTAACACATTATGTCACTAACGTTTGAGCCCCATTTCACGTTCTTTATGTTGTTTAAAAAAAAAAATAAAAAATGCACGAGTTATGCAGTTTTTACTGAAAAATGCATTTTTCTCGAATTTTCTTTTGTCGTGATAGAGAACGTAAATACCTATCTAGGCGTATTTGTGAGATTCGGGGGATTTGCTCTTGGATAGTGATCACTAATGAGATAACATACAAACAAATTTTTCATGCATAACGCTTATATATGGAAGTGTCCGCCAGAAACGAGCCAGCGGGAGCACGCGGCGCCGTTTTCGCGCAAAATGCACTCTGTTCAACTCGCTCATATTCATTCGCTGAGTCTCTCGGAAAAAACAAAGTACATAAATCGATAGATTTTTTTCCTCTTCTTTTTAATGGTACTATTGTTCTTTCTCCAAAATGATTTCTTCTCATTGAAAATTCAAGGTGAATGTTCAAACCCATTTTTCTCAATGTATGCCAATTTTTTTTTTCAAAATGCATTACACCATTCGAAAGTACAGGTCTTAAGAGGACGTCGGAGTAAATTGCTGAGTCTGGCGGAGCTCAGATGGTAATTGATAGTTAGGTTATGGTAATAAAAATATACACGGATCTACGCTATCGACACACTGTCCGCGCGAAATAGCACTGCAGCCAACTTAGTTAAAAAAAATCCCTAGAGGAGTATCCACAAGTGCACCGCGCGGTCCTGCGCCGCACCGTATTACGTAATTGCATTGCACTGTGCTTTTTTTAGACTTTGTAGCTGAAGTTAGAACCTTCCGAAACCTTTTGCCGACAAATATAAAACCCAGTGCCCAATGATGGTGTCTAGGGTGGTGCGCACCGAAAATTTTTGCCTGAAGGTATTGGAAATCGTCAAATGCGTCGTCTAGGTGTTCATGGTGGCCGATGATGGAGTCTAAGTGTTCGGGGTAGCCGATGACGGAGCGTAGGTAGTGCGTACCGTAGGTTTTCGGCTCTAGGTGTTGCAAATCATTGAATCTGTCGTCTAAGTATCCGAGGGTATGCCGATGACGATGTCTATAGTTGATGCGCTCCGTAGTTTTCTGCATTTAGATGTCCGGACGCACCTGATAGATGGTCCAGGTGTTCGGGGTAGCCGATGATGGAGTCTAAGTAGTGCGCTCCGTAGTTTTTTGCATTTTCTTGTCAGGGCCCATTTAACAGATGGTCCAGGTTTTCGGGGTGGCCGATGATGGAGTCTAGGTAGTGCGCTCCATAGTTTTTGGTCTCTAGGTCTCAAACCGCATCTAATACTTGATCTAGGTGGCCAGGGAGTCCGATGACGGAGTCTAGGTTGTGCGCGCCATAGTTGTAATTGACCGCTATGTTTTCGATGCGTTCCAACACTTAATAATAAATAACTACGGAGCGCACCACCTGGAGGTCATCATCGCCTATCCCGAACACCTGGACCATCTAATAGATGCGCCCTGACATAAACTCCATCATCGGCTACCCCAAACACCTGGACCGTTAATTAGATGCGCCCTGATTACAAAATGCGAAAAAATACGGAGTGCACTACCTAGACTCCATCATCGGCTACCTCGACCATCTGCACCACGCATGGAATGCATTGCGACACCTAGACGCAAAAAACTACGCAGTGTACCCCCTAGATTCCGTGAGCTATTGGAACGCACTCAAGTTTTTTAATAAATTTTTAAATTTAAATATTAAAAAATTGATTTGATCGGAACGCTGCGTTTTATATTAGCGCCGGCAAAAGGTTTCGGAACGTTCCGATTCAGAACTTCCGAAATCGTTCTGTTTTTGATCAAATGGCGCCGTGATCGCCGTAATAATGGACTATACCCTTAGTCCATAATTCAGGAATAAACTAATTAGCAACGAAGTTCACAAGGCAGCGTTCTCAAATATACTGTGCTCCCCTGCGCTGTGCCGCAACATGCTTTTTCCTCACACCGGGCCGAAAGTGCCTCATTCCCGCCCAGCTCCGAAACGGAAATATGGCATTTTCGGCCTCGATGTGAGGAAAAATAGTATACGCACTACGGGAGTAAAATTGGCTAGCCCCCAGCTCGTGTTTGCCACCCTCGCCTTCGGCTCGATGTGAGGAATAGTATATTACGACCCATGGCGAGTAAAGTAAGAAATGCCTCAGATCACATGTAATTGTCGGCCGAGGCGAAGCCGTCTTCGCCTCGGTCGACAATTACATGTGATTTGAGGCTTTCTTTTTTACTTGCCAAGGTCGGTATACTATTTTTGTGTTCGACGGCCCCGGAAAGCGGCAACTTCGTTTCGCGCAGCGGCCGGGAAGTTGGCCCTTTCCGGCCGGAGGGCAGAAAAAATAGTATACGCTCCACGGGAGTAAAATTGGCCAGTCCACAGTTCGTGTAAATTGACACTCGAGTCGAAGGCGAGGCAAGGCAAGTTTTTTCCTGCCTAGGTGCGTAATATACTATTGCTTCTTGTAGACTTTGGCGCTGGCTGGTCATGATTCATAAACCAATCAATTACTTAGCGACTAAGTTTATATGAAGGCATCTCGTCGCGCTGTGCAGTACGGCAGAGCACAGGGCAGCACGATGCATTTGTGGATTCTGCCCAAGAAGCAAAGCACGGCGCGGCGCAGTACACGACAGTGCGATGGATTTGTGGACACTCTAGTAGAATTAGAATAATTCTCTTATGTCTGTGACATCTATACAATTTTCAGGCGGGTGATGAGGTGCGAGACCGGGTTCGAACTTGCTGTTCTAATAATTAAACCTACTATAAAAATTATTACTATTGCACTTACGCGTGCCCTTTCCTTTTTTATAACAAAATATCATCGATTTAAATTATATATTCATAAAATTGTATATCAACAAGACATGACAATTCGAACGTAAATACGTTCCAGGAAGTATTAATTTATATAATCACGATTTTGATTAACAATAAATTACGTGATTAGTAATATTTTATAGTTTTGGCATGTCCATAAATCTTCAGATATGACAATTGAATGGGGTTGAATGTAGAAAACATTCGACTAAGTATTTAGTTATAATCATGTTTTTAATAGCACAAAATTACATGATTGGTAATACTTTATACTTTTACCATGTCATAATGGTTCATTCAATGTAACCTTCTAGTTTCATTAATTTTATTAATTTATTAAATTACTCAAATGCTTTTCATTTTCTTTCATTATTAAAAAAAATATCGATTTACATATTTTGTAAAAACAGGTTATGAGAATGGCTTTGAATGTAAAAACATTCGACTAAGTATTTATTTATAATCACGTTTTTGCTAGTGCAAAATAATATGATTAATAATACTTTATATTTTTGCCATCTCAAAAATTTTGATGAAAAATAATGTATTGCAATGTAAAAAAATAATTTTCTAGTTTTATTAATTTTATATTTGATTAAATTAAACTTTTTGTTATACTGTTGTGCATGACCATATCCGTTCCTCATTATCTCTCACTGTCAACAAAGATTATTATGAGTTTACATAATTTTTTGGTAAACCAGAAGTAGGTAAGCTAGGCCGGTTCTGCCCTACTCTCATACATGGGCAGTATATCTATATATAGTATTTCCTCTAGACCCCACTGCGCATGCGCGTACTTTCCCGCATTGGATTCAAATATCTGCGCACACTGATCTCTGTAATTTCAGACGGTCTTGTTGGGATAGTATATATATAGTTTTCCCCTAGATACTACTGCACGTACCCCCTACCCGCGACACCCTCGTGTGATTCACATTATCTCGTTCTCTCGTGTAAGATATACATGAGCACTGTGTGTGTGTGTGTGTGTGTGTGTGTGTGTGTGCGCGTGTGCGTGTGCGTGTGCGTGGGTGTGTGTGTGTGTGTGTGTGTGTGATGTGTGCGTGTGTGCGTGCGTGCGTGCGTGCGTGCGTGCGTGCGTGCGTGCGTGCGCGTACGTGTGTGTGTGTGTGCGTGTGTGTGTGTGTGTGTGTGTGTGTCCCTATACGCTGATATCTCATGATCTACTCGACCGATTTTAACGGGAGAGTGATCATTTTTTTAGATTTTGCTTCCACAATTGGGGTCAATATTCTATTTTTGTAAAATTTAATTTTTTTTTTATAGCCATTTTTTAATTTTCAAAATTTTTTTTTCGATTTTTTTAATATTTAGAACAAATATTGTTTATATATCATGAATTCTCTGTATGTAGGATAAAATTATCTACAATTTAAAAAAAAAAAGTCGGTAGCTATATGTCGTCATAAGTTATTGATGAAAACGTAATTTGTTGTAAATAGGTTATATTTTGAAATTAAAAAAAGATATTAACATGAATATTTTCTTGGTTATAAAGGATATTAAGTACTATAACTTACTAAATTTTTAGGTTTTTTTGTTCATTATTTTTTGAGAAAAAAAAAATTATAAAAAAAAGTGATTTTTTTTGTCGTTCAATAACTATAGTAAAATTGGCTTAATCACTTTGAAATTCTTTGTAGGGGTAGATTTTGTATACCAATCAAGTGAGTTCTTTGGGCAAAAGGATTGATCCATAAATTTCGAAGATATTTGAGGTTAAAATTTTTTTCAATTTTTTTTTTAAATCGTAATTTCTCGAGAACGGCTCTATGTATCTAAATGGGGTGGGTGGTATTCGAAAGACAATTAAATTACCTATATTTTCTAAAAAAAATTAATTCTCTAGCTATGACGGTTATTTTGTTATTAACAAAAACGTAAAAATTGAAAATGAAAAAAAATGAGTTTTATATGTTCAATTATTACAAGAGTAAAATTGTCTTATTCGCTTCAAAATTCATTGTAGAAGTATATTATTGATAGTTCTCGGATGAGTTCTTTTGGCAAAGTGATTGGTTCATAAATTTCAGAGATATTTGAGGTTAAAATTTTTCTAGATATTTTTAAAATCTATTTCTTGAGGATTTTTTTTTTTAATTTTAAAATTTTTACATTTCTGTTAATAACAAAAGAACCGTGATAGCTAGAAAATTAATTTTTTTTAGAAAATATACGTAATTTAATTATGTTTCGAATGCTATAAATTACATTCAAATACATAGAGCTCTAAATATCAGTTGCAAATTTATAGGCAATTGTGATATATATTTATGTATGTCAAATTTTGTGAAAATGTATAATCTATAAAAATTTGAATAAATTATGTTGTAGTTTTGTTATTTCTGTCTTTCTGAAGTATTAAATTTTAAATATTGGAATTAAAGATTAATTAAAGGAATCAGTAAATTAAGTTTGAGGCAGGTACGTGCCAATGAATTGGCAGCGGTTTGTTACTACAGGGAAAAAAATGTTTGGCTGCCAGTGATACAGTTTATAGCGGTGGCGCCACCGTACATTTTAGTAGCAGTTCTCTTGTCACTCGGGACTAAGTACCAGAAACTCGAAGAGAATGGCTTTCCCAGGATATGTGTAAAGAGTATCTGAACCGAAATGGCGATGGGTGCGTTCGATTTATAGGGTTTATTACGCCATTGCTCGTTTCATAACTCATGTAGAACATCTATATATGAGAGCGTCCGCCAGAAACTAGCCAGCGGGCGCGCGCGGTGCCGTTTTCGCACAAAATGCACTCTGTTCAACTCACTGATATTCATTCGCTGCGTCTCTCGGAAAAAAAAACAAGGTACATATATCAATAGATTTTTTCCTCCTCTTTCTAATGGTACTATTGTTTTTTCTCCAAAATGCTTTCTTCTGATTGAAAATTCAAGTTGAATGTTCAGAGCCGTTTTTCTCAAAGTATACCATTTTTTTCAAAATGCATTACACCATTCGAAAGTACAAGTTTTAAGCTACAAAAGCTTAAAGTTTCAAGTTGGAGAAATGAAGGGTTCAAAAGTAATGAAATTGAAAAGACAGCGGCGGGCGGTCGGACGCGCTCCCCGCGCTGCGATGCAACGCGCTGTTAATGTACTACACGCGGATGTGTGTAATTTTCATTCGTTTTTTCATCACTAGAGGGACTTAACAGATCTGCTCTCCATACCCAAAGAAGCGACTTCAAAGTCTATAAGCCAACTGAAAAATGTATTCTTCCTCATTATATTTCTAGAAATAATTAATAAAATTATTATTACAATTATTTCTTGATACTCCTATTTATAATGAATTTTTATCGTTGTTTTAATCCTTACAATGAAACAAAACATTCACATAATCTGAGATTAGTTTCAGTAGAAATGGAGACACCTTTTCCGTTTTTGACAGATAGAGATAAAATATGTGATTCTTGCAGGATACAATTTATTGCCAAGAGTAAAGACGAAAATGAAGTTTCAATAAATGATTGTTATGAAATAATTTCTAATTTGAAAAAGTTGTTTAATGATGAAAATGTAACAAAAAAAGAAAAATTGATCCTCATGCAATTACTTCCAAAGAATTGGAGCTCTCGTAAAAGTGCTGAATTTTCAAATTCTTCTCGTCGGCTGGCTACTAAATCTAAATTACTAGATAATGATGAGTCTCTTCTAGTTGACAAAAGAGGAAATAAAAAATTATCAAGCGATACTGTAGATCAAGTAAGACTGTTTTATGAAAGTGATGATAACAGTAAAATTATGCCAGGCTACAAAGATAGTAAGTGCATAAAAAATGAAGATAGATCAAAAAACTACATGTAGAAAAGACTTGTTTTGTATAATCTGAGAGAACTATACATAAAATATAAAGAAATGTATCCCAATTCGAAAATTGGTTTCACTAAATTTGCGAAATATCGTCCTCACCATTGCGTTTTAGCCGGTGCTAGTGGCACTCATTCGGTTTGTATATGCGTCTACCACCAAAATGTCAAACTTTTGTTAGCTGGCTTAAAAAACTCAGGAGTAGTTTTTGATAAAATGAATACTTACAAGGATTGCATAGCTCAAATACTATGTAAAAACTCAACAACAAAGAGTTATTTAAGTGAGTGCTCTAATGGTCCTGGTGTTGAGATACTAAAAAAAGATTTAGAATTATTTCTTGAGAACTCTGACGTTAATGAAATTAAATTTCAGATATAGTAAACAACTGATAGATCGACATTACAAACACAAACTGTTTCTAATTTATCATTTATAGACATCTTTTTTTCTCTTTTGCATAAACTCAAGACTCATTCTTTTATCTCCAAACAACAGTCATCTTTTTTTAAAATCTTGAAAGAATCCTTATGCAAAGGAGAATTTTTAATTTTCCTAGATTCTTCAGAAAACTATGCTTTTATTGCACAAGACACCACACAAGCTTTCCACTATAACAATAATGATACAGTTTGGCGACAATAGTCATTTACTATGGACTCATTCGAAAATTGAACACAAAAGCATGGTAGTTTTTTCAGACAATTTAATTAATGATGCCATAACCGTTTACTTAATCCAAGAAATCATAAAATTACCTTAAAAAATCTTTTCACTTCGTTAAAAAAGGCATTTATTTCACTGACGGAGCAGCACAACATTTTAAAAATAAATATAACTTACAGAATCTTGTTCATCACTATGAAGATTTATCTGCTGAAGCTGAGTGGCATTTTCATGCAACTACTCATGGGAAAAATGCATGTGATGGAATTGGTGCTTTCGTGAAAAGTAATACTAGGCAAGCAAATTGAACAGAATGCATTTTGCGAGAAAACAGCGCCGCACGCGCACGCTGGCTGGTTTCTGGCGAACGTTCCCATACATAGATATACCACATGGCCTACGAAACGAACGACGGCGTAACAAACCCAATAAATCGAACGTACCCAGTTAATGCGATTTTAATTATGAGTAGCAAATCAAGTAAAAATAATACTTTGTACCATTCTAACCTCAAAATCCCAACATTGATATGATTTTTCGGCGCTTGTGGTTTAAAATCGGTACTATAGTCTCGATATTTTTTTTATAAAATGCATACATCAATTAATATATGGGATATTTTACATTAAAATACACAATATTTTAAATGTTTATTTTATTTATTTAAAAAAGGGAACAAATTTCTAATTTTAGCTTCATTACTAAATAACATCATTTTCATTATTTTGTATTAAAGAAAAAGTATGTCCAGTGGTTCACCGTGGACTTTTATTTTTCATCGCCTGGAAGAATTTGAGGGAATTCTATTTTTTAAGACTTTTGTACAGTATTTGTAAGCTAACTAGAACTAATCTTAAATTTTATCTATGTCAACCTATCATTTTGTTTGATATTTCATGTATTATATTGATGAGAGATTTTAGGTAGACTATATAATTAATAAATAAAAGTTGAGTTTTGTAGTGAAAGGCACCCATAAACATTTATTTTCAACAGTATTTTCAAGAGCTAGACTTATAATAACATTTTTATTTACTTTCCTGAATCATCAATTGGATCCGCTTACACTGCTAATACACTCAATTCGCATTCTTCGTATCTACTCAAAATTAAATTTAATAAGTAATCTATTATTGTACAAAATCTGAAGGTAAATTACTATAAAGAAGTTAAATTTTGAGGTTATAATTCAACACTAATCTTTTCAATAAAAAAAGAAAATCTTCTAGCATCAGCATAAATTCGTTGTCTTCTAAAAAGGACCCCGTACCAAATGTACGGAAAAAATTATTCGGTCAAATTGGATGAAACTTGGGGAAAGGATAGACCCTCAACTTTTACCCAATTTGACCAGATGATTTTTTCCATACATTTTGTGCGGGGTCCTTTCTCCATTTTTCCGCTTTCAATCAGTTAATTTCACCTGCGGAATGCTCGACTCATCATTTGTGCACAAATGTTGACGCCTTGACGGTTGGATCATTACTTCTTGCGCGAGGCAACGGTTTTCGATCTATTCCGGGAGATGGCATTCTCATCGCGCACATGTCTAAGACACTGGGTGTCATTCGCTCGGGCCTGAGTACCAAATCGTATGGAGGAATCGCTTTCGCCGTGTAACGTTAAAAAGGGAACCAGTGCTGAAAATTTTTTTCCGTGTAGAAAATGGAAATGGCGCGCCATACGCGTGCGGGTTGTTTACTTGCTTTTGTTTTTTATTGAAGTTAATTTACAGCAAGGTCTGCAGAAACATGAAATTTGTCAGATACGCTGGCCAATTATTTTGAGTTAAAATAATAATTTTTAACTCAAAACGTGTGTGTGTGTATAATTTTTTGTACACATACACACACATACACACACTAATTTTTTTAATAATAGCGATTTAAGAAGTTAATATAGTAATAATTGCCATCACTCAATTTTGAGATAAAAATTTTAAAGTTGAAACGTTTATGGTTCATGGGCATATAATTTTATATACACTCATTTTGCCTTTAGAAATTTATGTAAATGTTTTTATTAGCTACCACTGATATTTGTGTTTACATAATAAGTAACGGCTGGCATATCTGCGTATGTATGTGTGTGCGAACACGGAGCTCGAACCAAGCCGATCTCCGACGCTCGATGTACACATGGGTAGATACCAGACAACGTAAACATGCCGCGGCCATGAAGAAGTCAAGGCCGTGAGATGCTGGTGAAAGCGAATTCTTGAGCCTAGGAACATCACTCGCGGATATCCGTATAAGATTTGCGCGCACTGTTCTCATGGCTCTCCGGGGACTTTCGCGAGTGTGGTGCGCCCACGCTCAAGTGGAAACGCTGTAAAAGTCCACCATCGACGAAGACGGCAAGAGGTGCAATGACAGACATCGAGTGCTAGAGCGACAACGAGAAGATGAGTGCGAGGAGAATAGAGCGGCGGCGGCAGGATAGCAGACGACGCCGCGGCAGTAGTTGGCACGACGAAGCGTCGGTTCCATAGCCGGTAGACGAGAGAGAGAGAGAGTGAGAGCGAGAGAGAGAGAGAGAGAGAGAGAGAGAGAGAGAGAGAGAGAGAGAGAGAGAGAGAGGATAGCAGCCCAGACGAGAGAGAGGAGGAGCAGAGTGTATAGCCGCACAGCATCAACTACCGGGAGAGAGCCGCCGCCCCACTCCGGCTGCTCCTGCGCTCCGCGACGAGTGAGAGAGAGAAGGAGACATAGAGTGACGAAGAGAAGAGCGAGGTAAGTCTTGCCAGGCGAGCGCGCGCTTCTCCCGTGGACGACGAGCGTCCGGGAAGCGGATATAGGCGAGCGAGCGAGGCTAGCCGACGCGCATGCGAGAGTTGATCGCGCGCGGTGATCGGCCGATGACGCTGCAAACCAATTTTGCGCGTACGCGCGTGCGACTGAGTATACACACGTATTTCGCGCGCGCGGGCGCACCATCCCAGATATCGCGTGCTTTGAGCGCGCAGCAGTTATACCTCGATATTTACCCCACAAAGCAATAAAGCAAACCACAAGCAAACCACATATTCTTTTAACCGTTCGCGTATCATTTCGCGCATCCTATTACAATCTCTTGTTCGGTGGCACGGCGTAGCGAATACCGCCGCATAGTGGGCAAAAACCTATGAAAATTGGACGAAAATCAGTCTCACCTAGGGATTTTGACAAGTGGCAAAAAAAACACATGGAAGCATTACACAACGGGGTAAACTTGAAGTCTAGGTACCGCTTTTTGACTCATTCATTACGCACTTTTTTAATTTTCGCATTTGAGTGAGGTGTAGCATGATTTTTAAAAAATTTTTCACTATATTAACTCATGGCAACTAGGTAAATATTTAATTGCTTAGTTTTACAACACGTATACCCATACTTTTACATATTGTAACCATAAAACGTGTCGCTTTGGATATTTTTACTTTTAATCGATTTTTGGACTTTACTGAAAACATATTTCTAAGGCCATAAGTCTAACAATAAATTATATAATGTTACTTTCGTTTCATTTTGATCCGTTTAATCTAGATGTAGATTATACTGATCAAAATAAACATTATATAATTTATTATTTAAACAATTGTTTAAACAATTGATGTTTAAACAATTGGAGAGCACTTTGTCGACGAATGACTTACAGAGCTAGATTATACGAATCAACATATACAAGAAAATAACATTATATAATATATTATTTAAAAATTCTTATAAACAATTGATTTTTAAACAATTAGGGAGCACTTTTTCATCAAAATATTATGTTCTACGACGTGATCATTAAATTATCGAAAATATATCTTAATTATTTTAAGAGATCTGCTAGAAATAAATCCATTTTGAAATTTATTCATTAGATTTGTTTTCTGCTTTAATTTTTAATTATTGATGAAATTATTTTATCATAAATAAAAAGGTTTAGAAAAATACAAATATATTTTATTTGTAGTACCCCGAAGGAAATCGATAACGTATACAAATGTAAAAGAGTGTACATTTGTTTTCAAAAAACGTATATAAATGAATAACGTATGTAAACCCATATTATAAGACGTATAACAATGTATCGGTTTCATTGACCTTAATCAATATTCCATCTGTGTATTTCAACATAATCC
Organism: Torymus aiolomorphi; assembly: GCA_036365515.1. Classification (NCBI taxonomy): domain Eukaryota; kingdom Metazoa; phylum Arthropoda; class Insecta; order Hymenoptera; family Torymidae; genus Torymus; species Torymus aiolomorphi. The sequence goes on from CM070875.1 coordinate 177,317,438, forward strand.
TGTATATAAATAATTTATCAACAAATTTATCACGACTTTTAGTTTATTTTGGAAAATCAGTGGTGATATAGAGGTTTTCGGGGTCGCTGATCACGATACCGAGGTCAGAATACGAAATTCAAGATAGCCGATCCAATATGGCGTCCATTCAGAATGAAAACCACGACTTTTGGTTTATTTTGGAAAATCAGCGGTGATATAAGGGTTTTCGCGGTCGCTGACCACGATCCTGACGTCAGAATCACGAAATTCAAGATGGCGGATCCAATATGGCGTCCATTCAGAATGAAAACCACGACTTTCTGAATATTTTGGACAATTAGTAGTGATATCCCTTATAAAAATATCCTATAGAAAATCCTGTAGGAAATGCTATAGAAAATCCTGTAGACATTCCGTAGAAATCCTATCGGAATCCTATAGGATACTCTATAGGCAGTCCTATATGAAATTCTATATAGGAAGTTCTATAGGAAATCCTATGTGAATTTCGCGCTTTTCCTGTAGGAAATCCTATAGGAAATCCTATAGGAAATTCTGTAGGTAATTCTGTAGGAAAAACTGCAGACAATTTTACATGGAAAATCCTGCAGGGAATTCTGGAGTATTTTCGTGAAAACAGTTTATAGAGGTTTAGCATCTTATTTAGCGCTGTAACATCGCACAGCAAAATCAGTGGCAAACAGTCCTAGGTAAGGAGTTGCACCTAGGGACTGCCGTGCACGACTGCCGGCGCTTACCGATTAAGCCCAATGAGCTCAGATATCAAAATCAAGGTAATCCTTGTCACATTGACTCTCCGTAAAGTCGTTCAAACGGTTGAATCTCATGGCTTTACATACCCTCGCGGTTCCAATGTGTTTATGAGAGTCCCGACTGCTGCGCCCCATAGCGGCATAGCAGCGAACATACATAAACGAGGCTCTGGAGAAGCAAGCTTCTACCGCATGCCGCAGCGCAACGCAGCAGTCGGGACTCTCATAAATACATTGGAACCGCGAGGGTATGTAAAGCCATGAGATTCAACCGTTTGAACGACTTTACGGAGAGTCAATGTGACAAGGATTACCTTGATTTTGATACCTGAGCTCATTGGGCTTAATCGGTAAGCGCCGGCAGTCGTGCACGGCAGTTCCTAGGTGCAACTCCTTATCTAGGACTGTTTGCCACTGATTTTGCTGTGCGATGTTACAGCGCTAAATAAGATGCTAAACCTCTTAAACTGTTTTCACGAAAATACTCCAGAATTCCCTGCAGGATTTTCCATGTAAAATTGTCTGCAGTTTTTCCTACAGAATTACCTACAGAATTTCCAATAGGATTTCCTATAGGATTTCCTACAGGAAAAGCGCGAAATTCACATAGGATTTCCTATAGAACTTCCTATATAGAATTTCATATAGGACTGCCTATAGAGTATCCTATAGGATTCCTATAGGATTTCTACGGAATGCCTACAGGATTTTCTATAGCATTTCCTACAGGATTTTCTATAGGATATTTTTATAAGGGTAAGCCTTTTCTAGGTCGCTGATCACTGTACATAATATTCATATTCACTGTTCATAATTTTGACAACGGTATAGTGATCAGCGACCTCGAAAACCCTTATATCACCGCTGATTTTCCAAAATAAGCAGAAAGTCGTGATTTTCATTCTAAATGGGCGTCATATTGGATTCGCCATCTTGAATTTTGTGATTCTGACGTCGGGATCGTGATCAGCGACCGCGAAAACCCTTATATCACAGCTGATTTTCCAAAATAAACCAAAAGTCGTGGTTTCATTCTGAATGGACGCCATATTGGATCGGCCATCTTGAATTTCGTGATTCTGACATCGATATCGTGATCAGCGACCCCGAAAACCCTTATATCACCACTGATTTTCCAAAATAAACTAAAAGTCGTGGTTTTCATTCTGAATGGACGCCATATTGGATCCGCCATCTTGAATTTCGTGATTCTGACATCGGGATCGTGATCAGCGATCCCAAAAACCTTTATATCACCGCTGATTTTCCAAAATTATTCATTTCAATATTGTATCCTGAAACGAGTCTGAGAAGTGATATGACCATATAAATTTAGCCATTTTGGGTCATTTTGACATTGGAAAAGGTTAAATCAAAATATTCTGATTGGTGATCCTTTAAGTACAACTCTCGGGTGCACGTTTGTCATGACTCTGCAGTTATGAAAATGCCGATAACACTATTTAAATCGTAATTTAAAAAATTTTTGTTCGAGAAAATCTGCATTTTTTACGGTTTTTGTTATAAAACAATAGTTAAACAATCTTTTTCGAAAATTCTGACTGGACCATTCGAAAGAGCGACCTCGAAAACATAAGGACATGTCATTACAAGATAATTTTCAATACTTTTTCTATGATTATTAAGATCCCGAACATGAGGGTATATTCCCGTGTAAAAAAATTTAGTCTGGCGCAAGTCTGGCACAAGTCTGGCTCTATAAGTCTGGCGTAAGTCTGGCTCTATAAGTCTGGCGTAAGTCTGGCTACGGCCACTTTTTTGCCAGACTACTTGAGCCAGACTTAATGCTAGACTTTCTACCAGACTTGGTCCCAACTTTCGCTAGGTCTGGCATACAAAAGTCAGACTTAATTCCAGATTTGTTACCAGACTTTCTTCCGACCGTTGCTAGGTCTGGCATACAAAAGACAGACTAAATGCCAGACTACCTACCAGACTTATATTTGACAAATAGTAAGTCTGGTATATTTCAGCCAGACTTAGGCCAGACTTTCTGCCAGACTTTCAGATGAGTTTAAAAAAGATAGCCTCAATGGTGACGCTCGATCTCTGTACTTATAGAACCATTATGCAGTAAATTCGAGCTTCCAGTATTCTCGGTGTTTTACTCCAGAAAGCTGATGGGAGGACGTCAATGGTGCCGAGTAATTTCCGTTTGGAAGTTCGAGAACGTATAAGACTGCTTATTGTAGCTGATAGGAGAGTAATTAATTGCTGTACCTGCAAAAATAAAAAATAAAAATACACAAAGCATTTGTTCGAAAATTTGTAAGAAAATGCATATAAAACTGAGATTACAATGTAGTGATGAGTATAAAAAGTAATGTAGAAAAACAAGGAAAGCAAGTTAGTTTGTTTACTATGTGTATTTAAAAAATGAACGAAATACATATCTGAAAATAGTATCTCCATTCTTCTGTAGATCTACAATTTCTGTACCCCTCGCGATGCTTATTTTCAGTTTTAAAATTCTTAATTATATTAATAAGGGGTTATTCAACATAAGCCACATACGAAATTATTTATTCAACAAAATTTTTATGCGCGAAAGAACTCTGTGACAGATATAAAAAGACTATCGACTAGCCTCACGGTTATCATAGCAACAGCTTCAAGTATGTTTCTGCTGCAATGACGGAGAATTTTTAATTTGTAAATTTTACAAATTTCTCCTTCTTAGAATATTAAATAATTAACGTACACGAAATGGGCATTGCTATTGATATGGAGGCCTGTACATCTACAGAAGGAGATATCATTTTCAGATATGTATTTCGTTCGTTTTTTAAATACAAATAGTAAACAAACTAAGCTGCTTTCCTTGATTTTTCTACATTACTTTTTATACTCATCACTACATTGTAATCTCAGTTTTATATGCATTTTCCTACAAATTTTCGAAAAAATGCTTTGTGTATTTTTATTTTTTATTTTTGCAGGTACAGCAATTAGTTACTCTCCTATCAGCTACAATAAGCAGTCTTATACGTTCTCGAACTTCCAAACGGAAATTACTCGGCACCATTGACGTCCTCCCATCAGCTTTCTGGAGTAAAACACCGAGAATACTGGAAGCTCGAATTTACTGCATAATGGTTCTATAAGTACAGAGATCGAGCGTCACCATTGAGGCTATCTTTTTTAAACTCATCTGAAAGTCTGGCAGAAAGTCTGGCACTAAGTCTGGCTGAAATATACCAGACTTACTATCAGTCAAATATAAGTCTGGTAGGTAGTCTGGCATTTAGTCTGGCTTTTGTATGCCAGACCTAGCAACGGTCGGAAGGAAGTCTGGTAACAAATCTGGAATTAAGTCTGGCTTTTGTATGCCAGACCTAGTGAAAGTTGGGACCAAGTCTGGTAGAAAGCCTAGCATTAAGTCTGGCTCAAGTAGTCTGGCAAAAAAGTGGCCGTAGCCAGACTTACGCCAGACTTATAGAGCCAGACTTGTGCCAGACTTGCGCCAGACTAAATTTTTTTACACGGGTTCACAGTGCATTTGAGCGTTAAAAGGTTAAACAACATTTTTTATAGCTTGTTACACTTTTATTCTTTTAAATAAGAAACCTTAAATAAATGAAAAAGACAAAAAGTTTGCATAGATAATAGTCATTCGAAAACTATGTCGTTGAAAAGCTTATAGCAAAATAAGTGTTCATAAATCATAAAATATGACTGTTAATATAGTTAAAAATAGAGGTAGATGTTTTTTTAACTTTTTGAAGAGCTAGTTTTTTTTTGTGGTGCAATTAGATTTTTTCTATCAAAAAACGCTTCTTATAGTACACTTTAATGTATTTTTCTTAACAATAGTTCATATAAAATTTTGGAATAATGTGATTAAGTATTTCTCGAGATGAAATTTAATTAAATAATTTTGTTTCTCACCATGAAAAATCGTAAAAGTATCTGACTGAAATTTTTAATAAGGCCATTCAAATATCAAGACATTATTTAAAAGAAAAGTAAGAATTCTTTATATTTACAGGACACATACAAATATGGATACTTTTAAACGCTAACTTTTGACATCTGATCCACTTATTTCATTACAAAGGAAAATTAAAGAAAAAAAAAACACATTAAGTTAACACCAAATATAGAGCGTTTATTGTTAATGAATAAAAATGAGGATTATTCCGATGACTGAGAATAATCGCTATGAATAAAATATTATTTTTCTATTTATTTAAACCCTTTTATAGTACATTTCGACACGGGTGGGGAAGTCGATTATTTAGCTGGTGTGACTTTTTGCACGAGCGAAGCGAGTGCGAAAAAGTCAAACCACCTAAATAATCGACTTACGCACTAGTTTCGAACGGTATTTTATACCACGAGCGCCGAAAAATCATACCAAAGTTGTGATTTTGAGGTTAGAGTGGTATAATAGTTGATAATAAAACAATTTCACATGAAATGCGTAATATCAGATTAAAGTTTGAGAATACTTAAAATGAAAAAGATCCTGAATCAAGTGAGAAATTTATACAACAAATATTTTAGGAAGCTGAATGATCTTTTGTAATCGTTGCAAGTACACGTATAAATTTAAAATTTGATTTATATTTATCGTGAAATAATGTTCTTGTAAACTTGCCAGATTTTAAGTAAGAAAATGGCAAAATTAAAATTTCAGAAAATCATAACTCCGTCAATTTACATTTTTCAAGAGCAGTGCAAAAGACCTTTTATTCTTAAAATATAGTCTATATTTTCATAAAAAAGGTATATTTGGATGAAAAAAATTATATTTTTTTAAATTGTTAAAATGTAAACAATTGAGTAAATTCGTTTAAACAATTAAACAATTACTTCCTTTTTTATTTTGATCCGTATAATCTAGATCTATAAGTCATTCGTCGACAAAGTGCTTTCCTATTGTTTAAACATCAATTGTTTAAATAATTGATTAAATAATAAATTATATAATGTTTATTTTGATTAGTATAATCTAGATCTAGATTAAAAGGATCAAAATGAAACGAAACTAATATTATATAATTTGTTATTAGATGTATGGCCTTAGAAATATAATGTTGTCAGTAAAGTTCAAAAATCGAAATTAGAATTACCACTTAAAAATGCGATAAAAAGTAAAAATATTCAAAGCGACACATTTTATGGTTATAATACGTAAAAGTATGGGTATACGTGTTGTAAAACTAAGCAATTAAATATTTGCCTAGTTGCCATGAGTTAATATAGTGAAAAATTTTCAAAAAAATCATGCCACACCTCACTTAAATACGAAAATTAAAAGAGTGAGTAATGGATGAGTCAAAAAGCGGTACCTAGACTTCAAGTTTACCCCGTTATGTAGTACTTCCATGTGTTTTTTTTTTGCCATTTGTCAAAATCCCTATGCGAGACTGATTTTCGTCCAATTTTCATAGGTTTTTGTCCACTATGCGCCGGTCTTCGCGAACACGAGTACACAGTACCTCGAGTGGTGGGCCCGCGTGCGCGAAGTACGTGTGTATACTCGGACGCACACGCGTTCGTACAAAAGTGGCCCGCACCGACGTCGGCTGGTCACCGCGCGGGATCGACTTGCGTATTGCTGAGCAGTTGGGTCAGCACGCTAGAAAGAGAGCACGACGACGAAGTTGCGCGTTGTAACGGGCCGAAGTAAGTGAGGCTGCTGCTGAGAGCAACTGATGGCGAGCAACCTCTCGGAGTTGACGGGCAGTTAATCGCCGAGGGTTGGCATGAGCCCGTGCTTGCGCCTGACTATTGCTGCGCTGTTCATCGGCAAATCTGCTTCAAGATATAGCACACCGGGGATAATATTTACCCCGTTACAAATATTTGATATGCTTTTGTTTTTTATGAAGATAGTGTAATACTCATACTTTATCATTAATCCTGTTTTATCGGCTGAATATCTCAAAATAATTAATATTAAAATTAATTATTTGTGTTTTAAACAAATTAAATAAAATAAGTGTGAAATAACAAATAATTTCAATAATAAGAAAAAATATGCAACTTTTTAAATATTAATGAATTATTAAATCATTGAAAAAAAAGTATAATGAACACACATATTTTATATTCAAAATATATACTATACATCAAGGAACGCGGAAGGCAAGTATCGAAGTCAAGTATCTGTCCAATGTATGTAGAAGAAGCCTGAGGGATGACCGCGCTAGATATACGTTGAAATGGGTGTGCGAGAATGTCGTTATTTTTTTACGACTTTGCATTATGATTTTTCTTATACTTGAATATATCAATAGATAGCTTCTTTGATATACTACATGTATAAAAATTTTCAATTAAAAATATTGTGTCGTTTTGATGTATGTCGAGTTTATAATTTCCGATAGCTGTTTTCAGATCAAAAATTTTTCTTCTTCTTTTCTCTTGTCAATCAGCTGTTTTGTTCCGACCGCTGCTCTGTTGTATTGGTCAAGCTCCTACCTATGATTATATTGATTATTCTGCCATAACTACCCCAGATGGCATCCAGAGCTTACATAAAGATGTACGAATAAAAATAAATGTTTCACAGGCTTTAATGTGTATATAATGACGTTGACTTTCTTGGAAGATCTATAGAAAGCGTTTTTTAACTGTCAGATAAAAAAAATCAACAAAATAGAGTCAAAATGTGAGTTCCGTCCCTTGTTCTAAACAAGATTTTCAATATGAAACCTTGTGCCACGTGAAAATCAAGCGAAGAAGCCTAATTCCCACATACACATTGTAAATTGCAGGGTTTTTAATATATGTTTCCATTATTTTTAAGGTCAAATTCAACAAACTACTTTAAAATTAAATCACGATGGATACTTTTTGTTCAGTGATTTGCACGAAAATGTTGATAATAGCATTAATTGCTTTGAAAACAGCGCTACTTGTCTCGACAACGCCATCTAGCGGTCGATTCCTCCAGCGTGAGCACACGGACGAATGATAGAAGCGGCAAAGCCGTTAAAAATTAGAAAATCCGCGAACGCGAACTACTTCTTTTTCTAATTTCACAGCGTACAAATATTTTAGTCAGTTCCGTCCCCCGTGTAATCCGCTGTTTAGATTATGTTTAATGGTAAGTAAAATTCATTTTTTATAGTATTTGGTGGATATAAGAACTACCTACGCGGAGAATAAGTAATACTGAGTATACGCGACGTGCGAGCTTTTTAAACTAATAATTGATCTTCTGTTGTGGTGGATGATAGGAATGATAATTAATAAGTCTGCCGGAAGAAGTGGGTTTATTATACCAATCTGTGATAATCGTATTATTATGGTGGATTAAAAGAATATCTAGAAAATTGATTTTTTTGTCCTGTTCAATATTGTGTACAACCTTGTTGACAGAGCAATTTTATTATCAAATAAAAAATTTCATAGGAAAAATTTAAATATTGTTACTGCATTACTCAAAAATAATAATTACCCTCGGAGATTTATCAAACAATAAGCATACAAAAGATTTTACAAAATTAAATATGAGAACAACCAAAAAGACAATATCGTACAAAACGAATTTGTATCCCATATTTCATTACCGTTCAATGACATTTTTGAAAAAATTGTAACCATTCTCAAACCTTATAACTTCCGTGTTTTGCCTCTTGTTAATAAGAGTCTAAGTTCTGTAATAAAATTAGGTAAAGACCCTACAAAAAGTGGGATAAGACCAACGTAGTTTATAAGTTCTTTTGTAAATCGTGTCCTGCGTCATATGTAGAAGAAACTAAACGTACAATAAAAATCAGAATTAACGAACATAAAAAAAATAACAACATAGAATCAGTAGTTCCACAACATAGGAATAAATTTCTCCATGATTTTGACTGGGATAATACTAAAATTCTAGATCAGGAAGCTAATTACAAAAAACGTATATTGTCAGAAATGATCCACATTAAGTGCAGCAGTAATAACATAAATAAGAAAGAAGACGTTAAATTTTTAAATACGTCTTATTTTCCTTTATTGAGACTTTTAAATTAAATTTGTTGTCGTTTGATTTTTCTTTCTATATGTATCTGCGTTTTGTTTGTAAACACAGGCACCAACCCTTTACTGTGTATACTATAAATACTGACCAATCTCATGTTTTGCGTTAACATCTACTTCATGTATACTACGTAACACACGTTATAATTTAAGGTATTAATTATTGTATCACGCGAGTGTTTTAGTTTCTATTAATTACATTGTATTAATTGTTTTTTTCTGTTTAATAAAAAATTGTAGCCTGAAGAGGTTGGTAGACCAAGCCAACGAAACGTTGCTTTTTCTAATGAAATCGTTGAATTTTTTATTTCTAATCCTCGCCTCCGTCAGATTGACTTAACTCATTACCTTCTTAGATTTACATAATTGTGAAATCTTTAAAATTTTGAAAAATGGCTTCGACCACAAGAAATGCAAATATTCTGAAGAAAAGCATCAAGTTAAACAAAGAAAATCAGTAAAAGTAAAAGTTCAAAATTCTGAGAAAGCCGTTGATGTATGGACTCGTAATTCAGTGAATTTGCACTTTCTCCCATGAAAATCCATCATGCGGTCTCAGAGAAAAGTTAAAACAAACTTTTTTTCTTGAAAATGCTGTAACTGAGGATAAAATGAGTTGAAGGATCTCTGCCTAGGCTCATTTTATTCAAGATAAGTTATATTTAGAATATATTTTCATTATTGTCTTATAATAATATTTTTTATCATTTTTTTTAGGTAATTTTAAAACTGCATTAACAAATTATTAAATATTATATTTTATTAAATTAATTTTAAATGTAAACAGAAAATATTAATTGTAATATTACTTTAATATTGTAAATAAAAATGTAAGTCAAAACACTGTATGAAAAATAATTTGCATAAATTACCATAAATTATCATTTTGGTTCCTTAATAAAAATAATTTTCGTGCCTAATCGTGCATAAGTGTGCTTAACTATGCAAAACTATGCCAAACTGTGCCCAAGTAGGTAGGTTTCGGACATTTTACACAGATTTATCACATATTATATATATATATATATATACACACACACACACACACACACACACACACACACACACACACACACACACACACACACACACACACACACACACACACACACACACACACACACACACACATATAATTATCCCCCCATCCGTTTATGGAGCCCATCCCTGTATATTAGTACCTACAGCCCAGAGATCCCTATGGCAAGTGACTAAAGAAATAATGGACCCTGGGGTTATAAACTCTAGATCGGGCTCCATAAACGCCCGAGAAAAATATTTGATGGGACCCGGGCTCCACAAAAGAAAACGGGCTCCATAAATATGCTCATGTGTATAAAAGGGCTCCATAAATCTGTTAAAACAAATGTGTGTATATTGTGTGTGTGCGCGTGTGCGTGTGCGTGTATTTGTATATATATATATATATATATATATATATATATATATATATATATATATATATATATATATATATATATATATATATATATATGGGATATTTCAGGTGAAGTCAGCAGCTCAAAATTTTAAAATCGCCCAAACTCGTTTTTTTTTAGTTTTCTGTGAAAAAAAAATGTTCCTCAAATTTTAGGTCGATATTTGCAAAAATAAAAAAGCTATGCAAGATTGAAAATTCAATTTGTTTGCAATTTTTGGTTAAAATCCAAGATTATTCATCTTTTAACTCAAAATCTTGAAACTTTTTGTATAGAACATTGATTGGCAAAAAGTTTGCATTTTTTCTGTAGAATGTGCCAGTATTTATTTTATGACCCTTTTTGAAAGTCTCTGTTTGGCTGCTTCTTAGTATACCTTCATCGAAGGATATTGAGACTGCGGCCAAATTTTTTTTATTCGACAAAATTTTGTTATATACTTCTTGGAAAACCCTTCAAAATGCTTTTTTCATCAATACTGGCCGAGCAAAGGGAAAAAAGTTACAATTTTTTGAAATATCAAGAAAAATCCATAATTTCAATTTTTGATAACATGATTAATGAAACTGAATATTATACATACATCTTATGGCATGGACCGTACCACTGAATTTTGTTGAAGCATCAAAATGAAATCAGGCTACAGACTCATAATTTCATTCATAATTAGGTATCGCTTATTGTGTAAACGTAATATTATTAAAAATAGATATTTATAATGTTCTATTTGATGCTCTAACAAAATTCAGTGGTACGATCCATACCATAAAATGTAGGAATAATTTTCAGTTTCATTAATCATGTTATCAAAACTTGAAATTACGAATTTTCCTTGATATTTAAAAAAATTGTAAATTTTTTAAAAATAAAATTACAAATTATAAATAAAATTATAAATAAAATTTATAATAGAGCAGTATTTGTGTCTTGTTATTGGATTATTTGAAATTATGGAATTTTCTTGATATTTCAAAAAATTGTAACTTTTTTCCCTTTGCTCGGCCAGTATTGATCAAAAAAGCAGTTTGAAGGGTTTTCGAAGACGAATATAAAAAGATTTTGTCGAATGAAAAATATTTGGCCGCAGCCTCAATATCCTTCGATGAAGGTATACTAACAAGGAAACCGATCGAGGTCTCCGCCTCCGATTTTCCTGAATTTTTGATATGTTGTAGAGGACCGAAAAATAAGAGACTCGCAATTTTTTTTATCGGCCCAATCCCTTATTAAAGGGGTGCAAACCGCCCTTAAAGTTTACCCCCGAAAACGGTTTTTTTTTAATATCTTCGGTTCTAATCGATATTTTGAAATGAAACAAAATGGAAAATATTTCTCCTTGAATTATGTAACCATCAAGTATAATTTGGTCCTCGAGGGTGGCAACCCTTACTTTTTATTTTAGGAAAACCTTATTTTTTGAACTATTTCTGCATATAATATTTGCAATAAAATTAATTAATTATTATAAAAATCATTTTTTGACTTAAAATAAAAAATAAAGTTTACGTGTTTCAGGGTTTTTGCAAATAAACACGTCATCAGGGGTAAACAACCCTTTAGGCACAAAATACTTTCAAACTATTAAAATTAATATTTTAAGTTATATATAATGCATAATTTATTTTTATTTGGGCTATTTTTTCTATGGGCCCGATTTCCTATTAAAGGGGTAAAACGCACCCCTAAGAATCACCCCTAAAATAGGTTTTATCTGAATATCTCAAGTTCAGATTCAAATTTAAAATGAAACAAAATGAAAAATATTTCTCTTTGAAATGCCAAATTAGCTACCCTTATATTTTATTTCGGAAAAAATTTTTTTTTTAATTTTTTTTGTATACAATATTTGCAATAAAATTAAATAATTATTATTAAAATTCAAAATCAAAGTTGACTTGTTTTAGGATTTTTTCTAATAACAACATTATTGGGGTTTAGGAGTCCCTTGGGCACGTATACTTACAATTAGTACCTTTGAAATAAATATTTTGAGGTGTATCGTGCGTATAATCAGAAAAAATAATCATGGATATTTTATTTATTGCAGATTGATTTGTCTATAGGCTCAATTTTCTATTTAATGAATAAAAATCACTGACAAAGAATTTGACAATTTCGTTATTTTAATGTTCAAAATATAATAGCATAAGATAAATAGAGGCATAAATAATTATATGACTATATTTTTATTATTTCTGCATAAATATTTGTATGCAGAAAAGCTTTTAAAAGCTGAGCCAGGATTAAAATTATTTTCATGGTATATTTTGCAATTAGTTTTTTTTTGTATATCACTGCTTGATAATTATGGTTTACTTATAATTTTAGAATATTTATGTTTGCGTATTTAGGCATATCACATTATATTTCATTTGTACTTTTTCATAAATACATATTTTTAAGAAAATATTTTCCTGATTTCTATTTATATATATGAATAAGCGATTTTTTGTAAGCCCATCTTGTAAACATGCACAAGCAAAGATGACGCAAGTGAGCGTGGAGTCCACGGCTGCCTAACAACGAATTAGTTAGTCAGTATATTTTTATCGGTTCTGTTGCGAGGTACAAATTTTGGAGAGTCCGCTATTTGTTTTTTTCCTACAATAGAATTTATTATTTCGTAAAAATCAAAGAATAGAAAAAATGAAGGTAAATCCTATCAAAGTCATAAATTTATTATTGGCAGCATTCTCAGGGCTTCAGATACCAGAAAGTCCTGTTAATCTTGTTGAAATGGATTTAGCTGAAAAATTCGAAAATATTTTATACTACAGTATGAATAATTTTAATGCGATTGAATCAATGGAAGAAGAAACATTAGATTTTCAAGAGCAATTTAAAAATTATGAAGTACAAGCCATTGAAGATGACGCAATTTTCAATGAAAAAAAAGATTATGATGTATGTTCATACGATGATGAAGAGTTGAGCTTCGATTATAAAAAAAGAGCAGTCGAATATTGGAGATCAGGTAAAACTAAAAAAAATCGCAGTATAGAAAGTGTTAAACATCGATTTGAATTAGTTAATTCAGAACGGCAACTGCGTCGACGGGCTAGTCAAATCAACAAAGGTGGAACTTACAAAGAAAAATTATATCAAATTTCTGAATTTGTTTTAAAAAATCTCAAAGAATCTCTCTAAGCTGGCCATATTATTCACGATATTGATATACGTAGGTGGGCCTTAGAAGCTAAAAATAATTTAGAATTTAATGATGTTAGATTCAAAGCAAGTGATTTCTGGCTGCGAAAATTTAAGAAAGCTCACAGAATTGTCAGTAGAAAAATCAACAAATTTATAACAAAAAAAACTCTTGAGGACAAAGAAACTGTAAATGAAGAAGCCAGTAAATTTGTAGCCGACATCAAACTACTGATTTCAGAAGTTGGAACTGAAAATACCTACAATGCTGATCAAAGTGGATTTCAATTAGAATTACATACTGGTCGTACATTAGCAGAAGAAGGAACAAAGACTGTTGAATGTGTTGTGCAATCTGTTTCATCAACAACACATAGTTATACAATATTACCTACAATTAATGCTGCTGGAAAATTGCTCTCTCCATTATTTATAGTTTTAAAAGAGACTAAAGATGAATTTGGACCAATAATACAAAAAAATTTATTTCAGCCAGATAACGTATGTTTGATGGCATCTAAATCTGGCAAACTGACATCATGTCAGTGAAATTAAATAAAGTGTACTTGTATTCGTAAACTTGTAGCTTATATCTATTTTAAAGATTTTACTTTTAAACTTTTAATTTCAGTAGACTCATATTAAAAAAGATTTACAATAATTAGTAAATTATTTTTAAAATAAGGTATTTTAACGTAAACTCCGTAAATTACAAAAAAGTTCTTGTAAATTATCAATGAATTTCATTATTTATTTTTGTTAATTTGATTTCTTGTAATAAATCGATATATATATATATATATATATATTAATACAAATAGCAATAGTTTACTATAATGACCTGCAAAATTTATTTATTTACAATTTATTTTTAGATCATTTTCGGAAATAGTTGAGGGATGTATTTTTTCCAAATGTTGGAAAAAATAGTATATTATTGCTAGATTCTTGGAGTGGACATTGCACAGAAGCAGTCGAAAGAGAAAAACCTGATGATAAAAACATCAAACTTTTCAAAATTCCTAAAGGTACAACTGGAAAAATACAACCGCTGGATGTGCTTGGTTTTCGTATATGGAAAAATTTTGTGAGACACTTTTCCGATAGTGTAATTTTGTTGGATAAGGATATAAGTTTGCACGTACGAAATAATGTAATTAAATTGCACTCTCTGGTGCACAATCAGTTATCTTCTCCTCGATAAGTAAATCTTTTTAAATACTCTTGGTATAAAAGCGGTTATATCGATAATAAACCAAATGAATTTTTAAATCCGGTGGACTTTAGCTTTGGTGCATCCCAAGCTCATTGTGAGGTACCAGGATGTAAAAATACTGCTATTATAAAATGTTGTCAGAAATCACTCTGCTTAAAACATTTTTTTAAAGATTTTCATTATTGTTCAACCTATAATCCTTAAACAAAATTAATTGCGGTAAGAACTAAATTATAAGCTCATTTGTATAGAGTTTCTTTGAATATTTTTTGACTATTTGTGAAAATATACCTATATTTTACTTTTAATAAAAATTAATTACATAATAACAATTAATATTTTATATTATATTTTTCTATTTATATTTTAATTCTTTTATTTTTATTTATATTTTTCTATTCGTTAGATTAGTCAATCATTTAACTCACCTATTCTTTTCCGAGTTCCATCCTTTTTATTTATCTATAAATACGAACAAAATATTCGAATATAAATTGCACAATAAGTATAAGAGTTTATAAGTGACTTCATTAATTACGCTATCTCGATAAAAAAAACTGACACAAAAATAAACTAAATCTGCATTATACACCTCAAAATGTTTATTTCAATGGTTCAATTGTAAGTATTCTTGTCCCAGGTGCTGCTAAACCCCGATAGTGCTTTTATTAGAAAAAATCCTAAAACAAGTCAACTTTGATTTTGAATTTTAATAATAATTATTTAATTTTATTGCAAATATTGTATACAAAAAAAATTGAAAAAAAAATTTTTTCCGAAATAAAATATAAGGGTAGCTAATTTGGCATTTCAAAGAGAAATATTTTTCATTTTGTTTCATTTTAAATTTGAATCTGAACTTGGGATATTCAGATAAAACCTATTTTAGGGGTGATTTTTAGGGGTGCGTTTTACCCCTTTAATAGGAAATTGGGCCCATAGAAAAAATAGCCCAAATAAAAATAAATTATGCATTATATATAACTTAAAATATTAATTTTAATAGTTTGAAAGTATTTTGTGCCTAAAGGGTTGTTTACCCCTGATGACGTGTTTATTTGCAAAAACCCTGAAACACGTAAACTTTATTTTTTATTTTAAGTCGAAAAATGATTTTTATAATAATTAATTAATTTTATTGCAAATATTATATGCATAACTAGTTTAAAAAATAAGTTTTTTCTAAAATAAAAAGTAAGGGTTGCCACCCTCGAGGACCAAACTATACTTGATGGTTACATAATTCAAGGAGAAATATTTTTCATTTTGTTTCATTTCAAAATATTGATTAGAACTTAAGATATTCAAAAAAACCGTTTTCGGGGGTAAACTTTAAGGGCGGGTTTC
The DNA here is from genome assembly GCA_036365515.1 of Torymus aiolomorphi. Lineage (NCBI taxonomy): Eukaryota > Metazoa > Arthropoda > Insecta > Hymenoptera > Torymidae > Torymus > Torymus aiolomorphi. Next base: position 177,333,340 of record CM070875.1, read on the forward strand.
ACCCCTTTAATAAGGGATTGGGCCGATAAAAAAAATTGCGAGTCTCTTATTTTTCGGTCCTCTACAACATATCAAAAATTCAGGAAAATCGGAGTCGGACACCTCGATCGGTTTCCTTGTTAGTTCATTGGGTCCAAATATATTTCCTACGCTAAGGCCACCCAAGTCTTAAATCTATCAACGAGCAACTAAATTGTGGATCTCAAAGGGGATGTGCCTATAATTACAGCCTAAAGACTGTACTTATAAGTATACAATATTTACTAAATAACAAAATTAATAAATATATTAAAAAAATTTTTAAATATACCTCACAGTACAACAGTGAGTGGTGGAGAAAAAACTTCAATTATAATAAATAATAATGAATGTACAAATAATTTATTTAAAAATCGATTACAACTAATAAACTAGTAAAGCCATCCGCATTGAAATACTCTTTCATATGTAAAGTGCTTTTATAAGTATATGTGAATTCACCGAAACTAGTGAGGACTCAAATTTTGTAAGATACTTCCCTGTTGAAAATATCCATGTGGATTTTACATTGATTTCCACATGGAATCCATATGGAATCCATATGGAATCTATACGGATTCCATATGGATTCCACGTCGATTCCATGTGGAAATCAGTCCCAAATCGTCCTGTGGATTTCCACATGGAATTCCATATAGATTTCTATATGAATTTTTCTACAAACATTTGTAAAACAAAATCCGTATGGATTTCCATGTAGATTTCCGTGGAGAAATCCAGATAAAAACGATATGATCCATATAGATTTCCATATGGATTTCCATATGGTAATTTAAATGTTTATAAAAATGTTTATTTATAAAATTTTTTAATTTTTTTACTAGGGATACGTTTTTTACCATATCAGTAAAGCATAAAAGATTATAAACTATAATTTCCTCTTATGTAATTCTTCGAAAAGATTCTACAGTACTTGTTGTCAAAAATATGTATCCTAGTAAAAAAAATATAACAATTTTATAAATAAACATTTTTATAAACATTAAAATTATCATATGGAAATTCATGTGGAAATCTATATGGATCATGTCGTTTTTACCTGGATTTCCCCATGGAAATCTACATGGAAATCCATACGGATTTGGTTTTACAAATGTTTGTAGAAAAATTCATATAGAAATCTATATGGAATTCCATGTGGAAGTCCACAGGACGATTTGGGACTGATTTCCACATGGAATCGACATGGAATCCATATGGAATCCGTATAGATTCCATATGGATTCCATATCGATTCCATGTGGAAATCAGTGTAAAATCCACATGGATATTTTCAACAGGGTTTTTACTTTATTTTGTTATATGAGACTTGGCGTAACATTTTAGCTGAGTTCTGTCAACGGGGACATCATCGCCAAGACGTCGCCTCCTCGCGCTTTCGCCGTGGCTATCATGCTTGTTCTTAATAGTTGCTAATATCGAGTACACTAATCCCACATGTTGAGTGTGTCCCAGCGCTATAAAATAATAAATTTTCTTATAAACACAGTGATGTTTACAAAAAAATTTTTCTCTGTGTGGATTTTTTCCTCATTCAATGGTATGTGATAATAATTAAGTATCACTTGTTAATATCACTTGCAAACCATACATATCAAATCATGAAAAGAACAGTTTGGATAATTTTAACTCAGGCGTCGTTAATGTCAACACGCTAGTGTACTTATAGTGTGTATGGGTGATCTGGGGTACGCCAATAGTATTTAAACCATGTAAATAACGGCTCAAATATATATTTGAATATATTTGAAGCAGAAAAGTTCTTTTTAGTTTTAAATAGTAATATTATGTATATAAATATATCTTTTTCAATATACCTATGTTAAACAGACATGATCTATAAATTTTGTTATTATTAGCATAAAATGAAATTAACAATCCAATCCATACTAATACATTGATTTACAGCTAAAAAATATGGCCAAATCGAGAATAAAATATAGCTCTGTTTGTAGCTAAAAAATATAGCTATATTTTCACCTTTCAATCTACCTATATTTCCATTCAATAATAAATTTATAGTTGTATTTACAAGTGAAAAATTAACTAAATTTGTACCTATTAGTAGCTGCAAATTTCAATGCCACTAAATATATAACTGGATTTCCAGTTATTCATAGGTGGATTTTAGCTAAATTTCCAATTGTTAACAGGTGGATTTACAGCTAAAAATTTTAGCTAAATTTCCAGTTGTTAATAGGTCGTAATCGTTTACTTAGATTTACAGCTAAAAATTTAACTAAATTTTCAGATTAAAAATACAACTAAATATCCAACGAAATACAGCTGTATTTCAGGTCGATATAGCTATATTTTTTAGCTGCTTTTAGCTATTTTTTTAGCTGATTTCTTTTAACTGGGTAAGTATCCACACGGTATATATATACAGACTGACATGATTATTTTACACACTTTTCTCCAGCGATTTTCTCATCATCGGCAAATCCAATTTTGATAAACTAGGTGACCATTTGAAAGAGCGGAGCAAGAGCTTTCCAATGCTATTTTCAATATTCTCGTAAACGTAATATGAACTTTTCTGCGTAAGATAATCCATTATTTTTACCAAAATGTAAAGTATCGATGAAACGGAAATGCGTGAAAGTCAAGTTTAGCAATTGCGATTGTAAAAAAACTAGGTGACCATTTGAAAGAGCGGAGCAAGAGCTTTCCAATGGTATTGTTAGTTTTTTTCATAGACTTGATAATCATTACTTAATTTGATGTCGTAAGTTCAGTTCAAGGTGCAAAGTCGGAAGGTTATGTTTTTTTAGCCGATCTTTTTTTATCATATATTTGGTGTAAATAGATACAGGATAATCGTTGTTTGTATGTAATTTGATCTATTTTTCTATTTTTAAACTAATATTAAAAAAGTGATAATTAGGCTATGCCTAAAGAACAACAAGCCGGGTCTACTGCAACTTCAGACGTTCCGTTTGAAAAAGTCCCTAGGATTTTCGAACGACTTGAAACGTAAACAACGTGATTGATGGATGAGTATTATTGAGTTACAATGCTAAGAGTTAATTTAATTAATATGAACAAGTAAAATGAAATACTGCATAATTAGAAAACATTTATTTAGAGAAATATTATTAACCTAAAAAACTCTATCCCAAGAATAATGTTACTTTGTAAAGTTGTTGAAGCAGATTAAATAATATGTAGAATAATCATGATAATATTTAATTATTTAGATTATTGTAACCGTATAAATCGTGCAAATCTCATCGTCACAACGAGGTGAGAATAGCGAAAAATCAACCGAGTTATGCGAGTAGAAGCGCTGTAATGTGGGAAACGTAGGTGCCCCCATTTTTAGCAGCGTTACAGTATAAGTCTCGGTGTGGCCCCATTCATTCGCCGATACAAGGAAGGGCTCGTCTTGCTCGAACTTCGTCTTACGGCGCTTAGGCGTGAGATTAATATTACGCGTGCCTGTGGACAGAAGAAGTAGCGGTTGCGCGATTGATTCACTCTCGGCGGCATTATACGCAGCCTCTATCCTCCCAATTTTTCTATGTATATTTTTGGATCACTTATTTAACTTATTTAAGTCTCACAATAGACTTATTTTAGCTACAGTAATTGAACTTTTTTTTTTTCAAATACGTACTAGTGAATATGATGAGTGAGAAAAATCAACATCGGCCAATTTTTTTCAGAGTTAGAGAATACTATGTCTAAACCCAAGGTAAGTACTTTTAAAGTATGTATAAATATGTAATTCTATCGTTGCTATAAAGTGAAGACTCGTAATATTATTACGCCAATTGCTGAGCGCAGGCTGCAGGTGCGCAGTAGTGTACTGCGCATACTCGATGTTTTTGTTCAGCTGGCGGCAGGTGGCAGTAGTAGTTGCGAATAACGAAGCTAACGTTAGATACTTTTTTCTTTGTCGGCTTGATTTAACCAACTGTACACATAGGTTTCTCATTAATACTACTTTCATTAAACATAATTATTTTTTTTTTATGATCTAATCGCGTCTTATGAAATGTTATAAAAATATAATATCAATTTTTCTTTTCGATTAATAATTTTCCTCAATAAAGCTTTGAACCCCTTCGTTCATTCTAACGTCTTGTAAAAAAAAATTCATCTTTTACTTTTATTATAATTAAGCACTACACTAAAATAAAAAGAAATGATTTTTTCTGTCTACTTCTCTCATTTTGCTTTTTCAAAGAGAAAGCTTTGTAACGGTGAAAATGTTCGAATAAAATATTTGCTAATTCAGTTAGCAACGGTTTTTTTTTTATTGTTACTGTTACATAAATACTTTTAGAGTCAGCAGTGTGCAACTAAGAAGGAAAGTTTAGTTTTTCTAGCTTGGATCATGATTGAGTACGAGTGTATCACGGTGGTGGTCGAGTGATACAATTTACTTTTTTCAATAATTGCAGAAATAGGGTCTTTTATGCATGAAAAGTGAATGGGAGATCGGGTATATCGAGTCGTCATATAGTGGAAGAGTAAGAACTTTTCCTCCCGCTACTGCGGGAGGAATCGGCGGACGCTCGTAATTTTCGATTTTCGATTCACTTTTCTACACAGGGAAAGGACCTTTTTCATGCACGTGTTGAAAAAAGTTATTTTAGTCATGTTAAATATTACACTTTTTATTACATTAACTATTTCACTCATTTTAAATAAATAAATCACATAACAACAATTGTTTTTTTAAACTTTTGGTAACGATACCTCTTCATTTAACACTGATTTCTCTATGAAGTTGCCCATGATCCTCCTTAAGTAGTGGAGTAACGAGAAAAACACATTAAAGGCCTCATTTCTATAGAACAAACCTTGGTTATAAAATTTTAGTAACGGCAATACAGCCGCTTCGAATCCTTAGAATAGCCTCGCAAAAATTTCTACAACAGCACTGCGTCTTATTCTTCCAAATGCTAGGGTATTTTCTGATAAATAATCTAAGAATCGCGTACGCTTCGTAGCTTTATGTATAAAGTTCTCGCTTCAATTATTCTTTCATCTTCGCAACAGTTTTTGCTTGCTCTACCCTCAAACATATGTATGTTTATTCCTATCTCAACAAAAATGGTGACTTTATTAATTGAAAAGCGGGATCAAAGTTATACTTGTTTAACTAATTTTACTTTTTATCCACATTTGCGGGAAAATAAGTTTATATTTTGTGTATGCTGCTATTGTTGCTATTACTGTACCATGGTAAAGCATAGGAATAACGCTGGCACATGCGCAGAAACTCAAAAAGTTCGTTGCTGGTATTACTACCGTTTTCCACAATAACTTTTTACAGACGTAATACCACGATAGTAATATACAGAACTAGTAATACTCACATTTATTCTAAATATCAAATAATCATGCGCATCGTCACACCTTTTTGTGATAACAAGATCTACCTATTCGCTACCGCGCGCCGTGCCTTTGACGCCGTACCTACCTGTAACGCTATCAGTCGCGCCGGCACTCTCGGCGCCCGCCTCTCACGCCGCCTCTCCCCCCGCACCACCGCTTCGCGTGTATAATACATGCCAGCGTCGACTTTTGTGCGGGCTAAAGGTGAGCGCTGATTGGCCAACTTCAACAATCAATTACAATCGCCCTAATTAAGATAGAATTTGTTTACTACTTTTCTCATGATCAGTCCGTCGAGACGAATCTGATGGTATATGTTTGTTAACACTTTATGTAGGTCACCCTGTATAAACTTTATATTAAGTATTTCGTAAGGAGTGCGTAAGATAAGTATTTCTACCCAAAGGTATAGAACCTTAGGTGGCTTAAAATGACTGAAGTATGGCTTAAAATATGGTTGAAAGTATGGCTTCAAGTATGGCTGACAGTATGGTTGAAAGTATGGCTTAAAGTATGGCTTACAGTATGTCCGAACGTATGGCTAAAAGTATACGCTTAATGTATGGCCAAAGTATAAAGTATTTCATAATGAAAGCGTAGGATTCTAATTTTTACCCAAACTTCGGCGGAAATTAACCTGAACATAATATTTAGTTTTTCCTAACTTTTTTCTGCAAAACAGTATTAGTAAATTAAAAAAAAATATTTTAGTGGATAAAAGTACTTGTATCGAAATATACTATTCCCAAACTTATGACAAGAAAAAAGATTGGGGCAAGTTAATAGCGACTTCCCTGTAACTTCATATGACAAATTAATTATTACAAAGTTTCGCATAACTTAAGGCAAAGCTTGGAAAATCTTCAGGCTAGGTTTGGCTCAACGTCATCCAAACGTTTGGCTAGTAAGAAGTTTGTGGCTCGTTAATGCCGACTTTGGGGGAATTTCATATCACAAAATAATCATAACAAAGTTCGGCAAAAGATAAGAGAAACTTTGGTTAAACGATATCCAAACCTCCGACAAGTAAGAAGTTTTAGGCAAATTTATTCCAACTTTGGCGAAAGTTTATATTATTATTAATATAATATACTAATATAATATATTATTAATATAATATACTAATAATTATTATTAATATAATATATTATTAATATAATATACTAATAATTATTATTAATATAATATATTATTAATATAATGTACTAAATAATTATTAAAAATTTTCACAATAGTTGAGGCAGATATTAGATAAACTTAAACAAACCCTTGACAAGTTACAAAGTTTAGACAAAGTTTATTGAAAGTCTGCAGGACGTGATGAAAGCCTCGCTTAAAGTTTTGATAAAAGTGTCGCTGAAAGTGTCACCTGAATTCTCGTCTGAGGTCTGGCTGAAGGTGTAGCTTGAAGACTCACTCCACGTCTGGCTTAAAGTTTAGCTTTAAGTCTCGCTCCATCCACGTGTCGCTCGAAGTCTCAAGCCAGACTTTAAGCCAAACTTGGAGCGAGGCTTCGAGCGACACTTTTAGCTAAACTTCGAGCGAGACTTCGTGCGGCACTTTAAGCAAGACTTTCATCAAGACCAAACTTTCTAAAAACTTCGTCTAAACTTTGTATAAATTTTACCAAAAATTTGTCGTAACTTTGTCTACACTTTGAATAAACTCTGCTTTAACTGTGTATAAACTTGTATAACACTCCATATCTGGCTTACAGTCTAGCTGAATATGCGAGTCTTTGAACGAGACTTCGAGCGAGACGTCGAGCAAGACCTCAAGCCAGACTTCGAGCGAATTTTCGAGCGAGACTTTAAGCGAGACTTTCATCAAGACCCTCAGACTTTCTATAAACTTCGTCGAAAATTTGTATAAACTTCATCTAAACTTTGTCTAGACTTTGTCTAAACTTTGACTGAACTTTGTCTAAACTGTGTATGAACTTTGGATATCGCTCGAAGTATTTCTTAAAGTCTAGCTTTAAATCATCTTTGGATAAAGTACAGTCAATGTTTAGACAAAGTCTAGACAAAGTTTACATTAAGTTTATACAAAGTTTCGAAGAAGTTTTTAGAAAGTCTGAGTCTTGATGAAAGACTCGCGGTTCGAAAGTCTTACTGACAGTGTCGCTCAAAGCCTCGCTCCAAGTAAGCCAAGAAGCTTTGCCTAAACTTTGACCGAACATTATCTAAACTGTGCATAAACTTGTACAACGCTCAAAGTCTGGCTTAAAGTCTGGGTTAAGGTCTGTGTTGATGTCTGGTTTGAAGCCAGCCTTTAAGACATTCTTCGAGTGATATACAAAGTTCATACACAGTTAAGATAAAGTTCAATCAAAATTTGTGTGAAGATTGAACAAAGTTTGGATAAAATTTAGTCAAGGAGTAGCCAAAGTTCAGAGAGCCTTTCAAGATCTTCATTAAAGTCTCCCTGAAAGTGCCGCTCGAAGTCTCAATCAGGAATTCGCTCGAAGTCTGACTTGACCTCTCCCTTGACGAAATCCCGTTTAAAGACTCGAATATTCAGCTAGACCTGAAGCCAGCCTTTAAGGTTGTATTGGCCGTAAGGTCGCTGCCAAAAGTTTGTGAATTCGATAAACTGCAATAAATAATTGTATGCGATAATTGATCAAATTTAAATTCTTGTGGGTGATTCAGGAGTATAATACGGATATAATAAGCTTTGAAAATTGAAAATCGAATAAAAATTGACAAAGTTCTGCTATTTTTTATAGTTACAAAAACTGAGTCATTAAGTAAATTTTTAATACTGAAATCGACAAAGTGCCAAACTTTTAATTTTGATTCGATTTTTAATTTCTAAAGCTTATAATATTCCTGGCATGATTTGTAATCGGTTAGGAGCATTGAAAATTATCTATTTACCCTACATTATTTTGTTATTGTTGTTTTAATATTAGTCACTTAACTTTTGGCAGGGACTGTACGGGAAATAAACTGCAATAATAAATAATGCCGGATAAATAGTCGATTTTCAATGCTCCTAACCGATTACAAATCATGACAGGAATATTATAAGCTTTAGAAATTAAAAATCGAATCAAGATTAAAAGTTTGGCACTTTACTTACTAAATTTACTCAATGACTCGATTTTTGTAACTATAAAAAATAACAGAACTTTGTTAATTTTTATTCGATTTGCAATTTTTAAAGCTTAATATATTCGTATTATACTTCTGAATCACCCACAAGAAATTTGGTCAACCATCGCATACAATTAATTATTGCAGTTTATCGAATTCACAGATATTTGGCAGGGACCTTATAGCCAGTACATCCTTAAGCTAGACTTGAAGCCAGCCTTCAAGCCATACTTGGAAGACAGCGGTTGAGCGACAATTTAAGCGAAACTTTGATCAAGACTCTCGGACTTTCGGTGAACTACGTCGAAACTTTGATTGAACTCTATCTAAACTGTGTATAACGCTCGAGGTTTGGCTTAAAGTCTAGCTGAATATGCAAGACTTTGACCGAGATTGTGAGCGAGACTGCAAGCGAGATATCGAGCGAGTTTTCAAGCAAGACTACGAGACAGACTTTAAGCAAGACTAAGCTACACTTTCATCAAGACCTTGGAACTTTCTATAAATTATACGTCTGAACTTTGTCTACATTACATCTAAACTTTTTATAATACTCAAAGTCACGCTGTCACTAATTGACTCTAGTGTGTAGAAATGTTCGGGTGATTTTAGAATATTCGTATATCGGGCTTGGAGGAACTAGAATTTGCTGTAATCAGATCCGTTCGACGAGACACGTAAAGTTTCGAAATGACTTCTCTATGTGATCAATCTCGCTGAAAAGAAATGAACGCTGTTGGAGCAAGAGACCCGGAAAGCATACTAATCGGCGTAAGGTAGGGACGAGGGGCGGGTGGTGTGGGGGAGGGGGGGAGTGGAGACACGGTGGTGCGTTCATTTCTTTTCGATTAATTATCTCGGACCTTTGCACTCATCGGAATCGAGTAAAACATCGTTTTGATGTTAAATTTTCCGCTCTTTCGATTGGTGCACACCAGTGTAAAAAAATTCAGTCTGCTGCGAATCTGGCACAAATCTGGCTACTATAAGTTTGGCGTAAGTCTGGCTGCGGCAACTTTTTTACCAGACAACTTGAGCCAGAGTTAATGGTACATTTTCTGCCAGACTTGTGGTATTCACGATGCTCTATGAAAACACAATTTCTTTATTGAATGCTAAATTGATCTCCCTGTGTCTCATTATCTTATGACAATTATATAAAAAGTTCAAGAAGTGCAACATTTGGAAAAGGTCTGAATGAGCGGCTAGCATTTGTTTAGTCGATCTAGCAGTTCAACTGCAATAGTTGCGTCGAAGTTAGACGGTTTTATTGTGTATACGCGATTACTGTCACTCCCATGTCCTCAGGACAACCCCTCGAAAAGTTGAAGTGGGCCCATTCACGAGAAACAGCCTACGCCGCAAAAAAGATTAAATAGTGTATTCTTTCTTGAAAGGGATCTCGGCGATCAAGTTTCTCTATGTAAACACAATTTCTTTACTCAATATTGAATCGATCTGCGTCAGTCCCATCATCACAGGACAAGTACATTAAAAGTTCAACAGCTATGGATTTAACAAGGGCTACACGATATGCACGCAACTCTTAAGGTCACCTAGCCGTTCAATTGCAATGTCGGAAATGCGGTATTCACAGTGCTCAATGAAAACACAATTTCTTTATTGAATGCTGAATTTATCGCCCTCTGTCTCATTATCGTACGACAATTATATAAAAAATTCAAGAAGTACATCATTTAAAAAAGGGCTAAATTTGCTGCTAGCATCTGTTAAGTCCGTATAGCAGTTCAATTGTAATGTTTGTGTATATGTATGTTTGTTTTTTATCGTGTACTCGATGTCTGTCACTCACATGACCACAGGGTAATCTCTCGAAAATTTCAAGTGGGCCTATGCACGAGAAACAGCATATGCCTCAAATAAGAGTAAAGCGTGTATTTTTTTCTGGTAAATGATAGCGGTGATCAAGTTTGTCCATGTAAACACAATTTCTTTACTCAATATTGAATCGATGTGCGTCAGTCCAATAATCACAGGACAATTACGTTTAAAGTTCAAGAGCTATGGATTTAACAAGGGCCACACGATATGCATGCACCTCTTAAGGTCAACTTGCATTTCAATTACAATGAAGTGAATGCGGAATTAACGACGCTCTATGAAAACACAATTTCTTTATCGAATGCTGAATTGATCGTCCTGTGTCTCATTATCGTACGACAATTATATACAAAGTTCAAGAAGTACAACATTTACACAAAGGGCTAAACGAGTAGCTATCATCTTTTAAGTCCATCTTGCAGTTCCATTGCAATGTCGGGAATGCGGTATTCACGATGCTTTATGAAAAAACAATTTCTTTATCGAATACTGAATTAATCGTTCTCTGTCTCATTATCGTACAACAATTATATAAAAAGTTCAAGAAGTACAACATTTGAAAAAGAGCTAAAGGAGCGGCTAGCATCTATTAAGTCCAACTATAAGTTCCATTGCAATGTTAGCTTAATGTTTTTTTTTTTTTTAACGTATACTCGATTTCTGTCAGTCTCATCTCCTCAGGATATTCCCTCGAGTAGTTCAAGTGGGTCCATTCACGAGGAAGAGTCTACGCCGCAAATAAAAGTAAATAATGTATCTTTACTTAAATTGGATGGCGGTGGTGGCGATGCTCTATGAAAAACAAATTTCTTTATCAAATGCTGAATTGATCGTCCTATGTCTCATTATCTTACGATAATTATATATAAAGTTCAAGAAGTAGAACATTTAAACAAAGGTCTAAACAAGCGGCTATCATCTGTTAAGACCGTCTAGCAGTTCAATTGCAATGTTTGCGTAGAAGTTTGTTTGTTTTTTAACGTATACTAGATCTCTGTCATTCCCATGAACACAGGATAATCCCTTGAAAAGTTCAAGTCGGCCTATTCAGGATAAACAGACTACGCCGCAAATAAGAGTAAAGCTTGTATTTTTTCTGGAAAATGATAGCGGTGATCAAATTTCTCCATGTAAACACAACTGCTTTAATCAATACTGAATCGATTTGCATTATTCCCATCATCACAGGACAAGTACGAAAAAAGTTCAAGAGCTATGGATTTAAAAAGGGCCACACGTTATGCACGCCCCTCTCAGGTCATCTAGCAGTGGAATTTAAATGTCCGGAATGCGGTAATCTTGCTGCTCTATGAAAACACAATTTCTTTATCAAATTCTGAATTGATCGTCCTGTGTCTCATTATCGTACAACAATTATATTAAAAGTTCAACAAGTACAACACTTAAGCAAAGAGCTAAACGAGCAGCTAGCATCTGTTAAGTCCATCTAGGAGTTCCATTGCAATGTTTGCGTATATATTTGTTTCTTTTATCGTGTACTCGATGTCTGTCACTCACGTGACCACAGGATAATGTTTCGAAAATTTCAAGTGGGCCTATCCACGGGAAACAGCATACCACGCAAATAAGTGTAAAGCGTGTATTTTTTCTGGAAAATGATAGCGGTGATCATGTTTCTCCATGTAAACACAACTGCTTTACTCAATACTGAATCGATTTGCATCATTGCCAACATCACAGGACAAGTACGAAAAAAGTTCAAGAGCTATGGTTTTAAATAGGGCCACACGATATGCACGCATCTCTCAAGGTCATATAGCGATGCAATTTAAATCTCGGGAATACAGTAATGGCGCTGCTGTTTGAAAACACAATTTCTTTATCGAATGCTGAATTGATCGCCCTGTGTCTCATTATCGTACGACAATTATATAACAAGTTCAAGAAGTACAACATTTGAAAAAGGGCTAGCATATGTTAAGTTCATCTTGCAGTTCCATTGCAATGTCGGGAATGAGGTATTCACGATACTCTATGAAAACACAATTTCTTAATTGAATACTGAATTGATCGCCTTGTGTCACATTATCGTACGAAAATTATATAAAAAGTTCAAGAAGTACAACATTTGAAAAAGGGCTAAACGAGCGGCAAGCAACCGTTATGTACAACTTGCAGTTCCATTGCAATCTCGGGAATTCAGTATTCACGATACTCTATGAAAACACAATTTCTTAACTGAATACTGAATTGATCGCCCTGTGTCTCATTATCATACGACTATTATATAAAAAGTTCAAGAAGTACAACATTTGAAAAAGGGCTAGCATATGTTAAGTTCATCTTGCAGTTCCATTGCAATGTCGGGAATGAGGTATTCACGATACTCTATGAAAACACAATTTCTTAATTGAATACTGAATTGATCGCCTTGTGTCGCATTATCGTACGAAAATTATATAAAAAGTTCAAGAAGTACAACATTTGAAAAAGGGCTAAACGAGCGGCAAGCAACCGTTATGTACAACTTGCAGTTCCATTGCAATCTCAGGAATTCAGTATTCACGATACTCTATGAAAACACAATTTCTTAACTGAATACTGAATTGATCACCCTGTGTCGCATTATCGTACGACAATTATATAAAAAGTTCAAGAAGTACAACATTTGAAAAAGGGCTAGCATCTGTTAAGTTCATCTTGCAGTTCCATTGCAATGTTTGCGTGGAAGTTTGTTTGTTTTATAACGTATACTGGATTTCTGTCATTCCCATGACCACAGGATAATCCCGTGAAAAGTTCAAGTGGGCCTATCCACGATAAACAGCCTACGTCGCAAATAAGAGTAAAGCGTGTACTTTTTTTTGGAAAATGATAGCGGTGATCAAGTTTCTCCATGTAAACACAACATCTTTACTCAATAATGAATCGATCTGCGTCATTTCCATCATCACAGGATATGTACGAAAAAAGTTCAAGAGCTATGGATTTAAAAAGGGCCACACGATATGCACGCACCTCTCAAGGTCATCTAGCAGTGCAATTTAAATGTCAGGAATGCGATAATCTTGCTGCTCTATTAAAACACAATTTCTTTATCAAATGCTGAATTGATCGTCCTGTGTCTCATTATCGTACGACAATTAGATAAAAAGTTCAAGACGTACAACATTTAAACAAAGGGCTAAACAAGTAGCTAGCATCTGTTAAGTCGAGCTTGCAGTTCCATTGCAATGTTAGCGTAGACGTTTGTTTGTTTTTTAACGTACACTTGATTTCTGTCAGTCTCATGTCCTCAGGATATTCCCTCGCATAGTTCAAGTGGGCCCATTCACGAGGAAGAGTCTACGTCGCAAATAAAAGTAAATAATGTATATTTACTTAAATTGGATGCCGGCGATGGCGATGCTCTATGAAAACTCAATTTCTTTATCGATTGCTGAATTGATCGCCCTGTGTCTCATTATCGTACGACAATTATGAGAGGACCGCTTCCAACTAATTACCTGTGTCGCACGAGTCGGTGTGTCGCACAAGCGCTGTGTCGCCCGGGGCTAGATCTCTAAGCGTGTCGTTCACGAGACAACCGTTTTTCATTTTAAAGAAGCTCTCTGATTGGTCTAAATCTCTTGTCTCTCGTGTATCGTTCACCGAGATAGATAGAGAATCCAACCCCCGATACATTTTTGGTAGAGAATAAGGCCCCTGTTCCGAATCGACTTACTCAATTCACGTCTCTAAAAGCTACTAAAAAAACAAAAAACATAGCGTTTTGCACATGCGCATACCACAATTTCAGCCGAAACAGCAGTGTGTCGTTTTTGTATGTATCGTGTACGAGACACTTACAGAATCAGGCCTTGGGGCGTCGTTCGCTCGACCTTTTTCTCAGAAACTGAATCATGCGCGAGGTTTCGCGCCGCGCAAAGCCGTTTTAAGGGACAATGTACATAAGAGCTGTGCCTTGGTAGCGGCAAGAGCAAGGCACAGCACGGCAAGGCATAGCTCGACACAGCACGGCACCGCGTTTATGTACACCCGAGGGAAGTTAATTATTTCCGAACGTGCCAAGTAAATTCATAATCCTGCGACCTCATTGGGCGATTCCAAATTAGGGTTAATGTTTACACTTGAATTATCCAATGGGATTGCAGGATTTTGAATTCACCCGGCACGTTCGGAAAGAATTAACTTCCCTCGGGTGTACATTGTCCCTTACACGCGCGAGCTTGCGAGTGCGAGCGAGAGTGAGGAAGGCGAAGAACACGGAAATAAATTTTGTCTCTAACGAAGTCGCACATAGTCCTTAACAGACATCAAACTTTCGAATGTAGAAGTTCAAAAAGTATTCGAACTACAAGAATACAAATCTGTACTCGTGCAGTCCGATTTTGGAATTGCTACAGTTTAATAAAGCGTCGAGGTGTCGCATGTCAATATTGGGAGTGTGAGAGGTTGACCTTTGATGTGACTTAACTCGAATTTGGACCTCTGAGAGGTACAACGTTGGGATTACAGCAGGTCAGCATTTTGTTGAATTGCAGTAGTTCCAATTTGGACATCATTCATTTCGATGTTTCAATTGTATTACGTTAAAAGTGTTCAAACCATTTGTAGGACAAATTTTCTTTCCGTGAAGAAGAGGAAGAAGAGGAAGAAATCACTACTGAATTTATGTTGATGGCTGTAAGTTTCAATTGTGCCAACCTAACCAAGAAAGAAAGAAAGAAAGAAAAGAAGAGGAAGAACTAAATTGATCATCTTTGACGTGTGCATTTTCCTCGCGCCAAGTGCGAGCGCTTAAACCTATAATTTGATCAGCGCTCAAGTGGTGCGACTTTTTTTTTTGCTACGTATAACAAATACTCTTAAAGTAAGTAATATTACATTTGGTCTTGCATGACATTCAAATGATTTTAAATGTTCTTTTTCCATTTTTCGACAGAAAATGGAGAAAGAACATTTAAAACATCGGGATGTCATGGAAGACCAAATGTAATATTACTTACTTCACGAGTATTTGTAAGTAAGTAGACCTACTTGTACGTTTCTATTCGACGACTTATATACTCTTGTCTTACAAATTTTACCATGTATGCTGTACACAGCGCGCCATATAGCGGTGAGTGGCGTAGCAGATTGTTGATTGACAATTGCCCATCGAATGTGGATGTATGTCCTGCACAAATGCATACGTACAGCATCTGAGATTAAGAGAGAAAGAGAGAAAAGTTGTACGTTCGAGCTGGAGAAATTACAAGATGCGCGCGTTCATCAAGTATACGCTAAGCTTGATATACTCCAAGGGACCCGGCAAATCTAGTAAATAGAGTACGAGTGAACTCGCGCGATCGCGCACCACAATGAATAATTATTTTCTTATATTGTTTACCATAAGCATGTAGGTAACCTTGCAAATCTCATCAAGCAGGTGAGTGTTCGGGGAGAAATTTCAAAGAAAACCCAGACATCACGGTTGAGTGTGCCACGCGTGCCCCAAAAAGATGCGTTTTTCAAATAGTAATAAATCTTTTTGTAAAACATTTATCGTAAAAAACTAAAAAACCACATGATAGTTCATTTTATAAGCTATCAAATGCTTTCATGTTCTAATAAATATTATACATTTTTCCATTAGCTGCAAGTGTTTAAATAATGGGAAGGAGTTTATTTTTTCGCTAAAAATTTTCAATTGCCTCCCATTTTATAAATAATTTTTTGTTTGCAATTTTCATGGAGAAACAGCGTACCAGGATTGTTTTTCGAAAGCACAAGGATTTGTAGTAACATTTTTAATATCATTATAACTATTTGAGTGCCAGTCCGACCGGCCGTGCTACGCATGCCCCACTCTCCCCTATACTCCAAGGGACCCGGCAAATCTTGTGGAATACCGAGCGACGGCGCCTTAGAGTACGAGTGAACTCGCGTGATCGCGCACCGCTTCCCGTTGTACAGCAACCGAAGAGCTATTCTGCTATTTAGATCGTGATTCGTACGTACGTATATCGCTACTTACCACGCGAAAAATTCGACGTTCGTACCACCGACCGAGCAGACAAGGTCCATTTGACTGCTGGGTTGACGATCTCCAGAACCAACAAGTAAAGTATTTTGTTGATGTTGGCTGTCAGTTAAAATAAATTTAAAAAAATGAATTAAAATGAATTGTCAATGCGAGGCATATAATTGCTGTTGCAGTAAGTACTTAAAAATTATTATCCTTTTCGGTTGGAAAAATACAATTAGCATTAACCTTATTTTAGAAAGTGTGTGAAAATGATTAATATGGTTAATACCGATATCGTCACTTCAGAGGAAAAAGGCCTTATCTCGGGACCCGGTTGGAAAAGTCCTTATCCCGCCATCCGGTTGCCAGATGAGGCCTATTTATTCTTGAGCGACGATGTATCATATACTATTATTATTATAATATGTACTGTTATTAACTATTAAAAATTTATTTTAGTTCATTGCTACCGCATTGTCGAACTGATCGAACGACTCGATTTATTAATATATCAGCAGAAGCAGCTTGAAACTGTAATAGAAAAACAGAGTCAACTGGAAGAAAAATTTGAGGAAATCATGAATTTTATTAAGTGCGTAAAGAATGTGTTTAATTTTATACACCGAAGTCTGTATCACATTATTCACCTTATAACAGATCATTTAAATGCTTAATCTATAAAATAAAAACTTATATACACTGTACAATTGATTTTTTACATATTTTTTTACAATTTACTGTATTTTAGACGTTTTCTATGATGTATGTATGTATAGGTATCTACGTTCGTATGTAATCAAATTTATGGATTATCTCTGCGAATTATATGTATTTATAATTATAAGTATCCAGTAATTCTAAGTATACCGGGCCGAATTATCAACAATCAAAACAAACGTAAATAAAAATAGAAAAAATCGATTTTTCAACATTATTTGTACAAAGTTAACATACAAAAACGGCTTTAACCTTTAGAGGATCGGGATTTTAGAAACGAAATCACCCTTTAAAAGTGTTCATATTGATGTGTTGTATCACGTATCAACTATATACAAAGTTCATATCACAGGTCTAGCCGATATTTCTGCTTCCCGATCCTCTAAAGATTAAACGACTAAATACACCTTATATAGTTAGTTTTCGATTATTATTTAATAGAATTTGATTCGGCAGCAATATATTATACACAATAGCTTATATAAGATCTAAAAAATTGATACAACTTTCCAAAGAACATAATATATTATTAAAATATAAAATATAAATTGATGTTGAACTAATTGAAAAGTTAAATGCTAAGAAGATGATCATATCAACAACACTCAAAAAATATTAATTGATATCGAACAAAATGCTAATTTCAATGTAACAAAGTATTAAAATTACGTAATGTTATATAAGTACGTATTAAAGTAGTATTATATTTACAAAACGAAATTCTTGTGTAATGTACGTGCGGTATTTAATATAGATGTTGTTACACTTTAACATGTCAAATTGTCATATACAAAGAATGTAATGTCTATGTATGTACTAGCTGACCCTGTCAGTCTTACAGAATGGTAGAAAACAATTATATAAGTCAGTCTTGTTGGATAATTAAAATATTAAAATACATCATTATGTAGTTCGCAGACTATCTAACGAGAATTATCTATCTAATTATTTCTACCACACTGCAAGACTGACAGAATCAGCTAATATATATTCTTTGTATATGACAATTTGCCATGTTACAATATCTACATTAAATAAAACACACATATTACACAAGTGTTCATTTTCGTAAATATTAACAAGTATTAAAATACAATCCCTCTGAGGCAAGTTCGTATATCCTAGCTAAATTTATAAATTAATTTGACGAATTTATTTAGAAATAACTATTTACCCATAGTGCATCTAAAAACATACTCACACACACAGATACACACTGCATTTTTAAAATTTTTCCCCAATTTCTTATTGTCTATCCCCTCACATAATAAGCACTGACATTCTTAATTCACTGCAGAGTCAAAGTAGAACTAGCCGGTTCAGGTTGGTGCTACTCCAAGGATACTAGTCTGTTAGCAATAATAGGCCATACCTTTGATAGAGAGATAGGACCTTTACTCGTTGGTATTAATCAAGGCACAAGCACTAAACATAATCACTATATTCCATGAGCCAAGTAGGAAGAGTTGAGTACCTAAAAACCATTTATGACTAATAAATAAATGATGCAGAAATGTTACGATATTAAAGAGACAGTCTGCAGTAGTGCTCGTCGTTTACTACTCTACCTGCCAGAAATACCTGCAACAAGAAATAAGTACCATTATTTCACTCATCAGAAAGGTTAGGAACGAAAAGAGGCTTACCAAATCTGCTCTCGCCGTCGATCCCGCTACCTTGCCGTCTCCAACGAATCACCATAGTCCGATCAACTCTACGAAAAGGACGACATCCACCAGAGCGCCGTATACTGCAGCCGCTGCTGTCATCGTTGAGAACGCCGGAAGCCGGACGATGCGATCGTTTACATCACACATACGCGTGCACGCGGCACGCTGCAGGTGCCCCAGGGCTTAGCCCCGCACTAGCCGTCAATAGCAATAATACTTGTACTTGTTGCCTGAGCGGCTAGCTTCCACCTTTCGTTAAAAATGTATAAAATTTACCTTTGTATTTTTTTTTAATTAATGTAATAAAAAGTAATTTGCCTTATATTATTAAAAATGATTTAACTTTACACAAAAATATCAAATACAAAAGTTGTGGATAACATGAAAACCAAATGTTCATTTCTATTTAACATTTTCATAAATAACAAAAACTATAATGTTTTCAATTTTAAATATACCTGCAATCTTGGTACTTATATTTAATATTCGTATGTGCAGTTTAATCATGTCAATTAATAGGTAATAAACTTTTTATGCATTTTAGACTAATTAAAAAGATATCTACACATAGCCATATAATGTGTTAAATTTATTTATTTATTATTATAATTAAAATACAAACCTTCTACAAGAAAGAAACAATAAATCTGTAAAAGTAAATTAATAATTATTTTTTTTTATTTACTGCAGCTGTATTTATATTTATAATGCTAAATATTATGAAAACAAAGTGTTAAGAATTTTGTAATAGTAAAATTATAAGGTTCTTCTGAGCATTACGGTCGTTCGTGCCTATTATGTAAAAACAAGTTTTTAACAGCACAGCAACCTTAGTTTTTGTAAGTGTATTCACTTAATCTGTATACGAAAAAAAATGCATTAAGTATCAGTAAAATTGCTGAATAATAACAATAGTCGCATGATTTTAAACTATATTAATGATGCTTGTAGAATATTTTTTAGTAGATAAGACCAATGTGCATGCTTCAAGAGGTTAGAGAATCTTCTGATGAAATATCACACAAGAATTTTGGTAAGATTGTACAGAGCCACTCCGTACCTAACAAAAAGATTGTGTATTAATCTTATAGGCTAAAAAGCTACCACATTTATCAAAATAAAAAAAATTAGCAGTATTCTCCATATGCACTGATCATTATTATGAAACCTTTAACCACTGTTTACTGATTCACTGAAACAATATAACCTAGTTATTTCTATATTAAAAGGAGCCCTTACTCAATTACAGATTTCTGTATATTTGACTAGCAAAATCCAAACACGCTACTTGCATATCTTCTTGTTCTTGAGGTTTTGAATATAATTCTTTTCTGATTTCATTTTACTTAGTTAAGTTTATGGTAGGATAATCAGATTATTTTTCAAAACAAAAAATTAATCTTTTCATTACATTTTGATTTAATTATTTAGTTTCAAATAGTTTAAGAAGAAAATTCAATTTAAAAAAATGTTGCGGAATCAGCAGAACTTTGCGTCTATTCCTTACAGACCAATCAAAATCAATCTTTAAATGCTTATGCTTCATAACATCCAGCTATTATTCTTTTAAGAGTGTAAAATAGCCGAGATTGATGCTAATGAAAAATAAATTTTTTAAAAAAGCTACAGTTATGCAATTGTGCAGAAGAACATTAGAACCCTTGCTTCTGCCAGAAAACTATTCTGGTAGTTTATTAAGAGAATCTGAATATTATATAATTAGCATTTAAAATGCTATGCATTTGCAAACACGATTAACTTCGACACTCAAGGTACATGATAAAAGTAAGAAAATTTACTGAATCTGATATCAATTAAAGTGTTACTGCGGTATGCATTTAATCATAGCTGTAATTGCATAGTAACATATATGTTAGAATAACATAAATACATATTTAATTAGAATTTTTGATTTCTCAACACATTCAACATTTACTTCAGGATATAATCATCTAATATGTTTGGGAAAGTTGATAAAAAGTAGTTGGACAGAGAAGTACAAAAATAAGGTAATATTAGATAATCAAACAATTCTGGATTGATTATTATGATAATGACTATTGCTGACACACATGCATAGTTTACCTACTTGCAAGAACGCATAATAAAGTAGCACAACTTTTTTTTTTATTTTAGAAATTAAATTTTAAATTCAACTAAAAATACGCTTTTTTAGAAAAAGAAAGTTTATAGGGTGATAACAAACTTTTTAATATTAAAATAATCTTTTATTGTAACATGGCAAATTGACATATTACAATAAATGCCAGTTGACTAGAATGAGCTGGATAGGAAAGTAGTAATAATAGGGCCAAGTCTCGCTCAAAAATCTGTCAGGTACATAATAATATACTATTGTACTACAGACATTCTGAGGTAAACTCATGTACCCTGGCAAAATTCAAATTTTTGTTAACGGTCTAACCCACATTGAAAGTAAAATCGTCCTAATCAGAGCACTTTGAAAGTCTCCCCTTTCCTACACACTTACCTCCTCACATACAAAATCACTGACACAGTCTCTTCTGAGATGGCTGAATATGAATAGGTAGCAACATTGGGGCTGGCAGATCGAGGCTAGCGCAACTTCACCAGCGCTAGCCGCAGGTGTTGCTCTTCGCAAGTGCTCTCCTTAATTAATGAGCAGCCACACAAATACTGCAAGCTGAAGCACCATCAAGCAGAAAAGCATCAGTAGTATTGTAGCCGGTGTCTGTGGCCTTGTCAGCAGAAGTTGGAGCATGATATTCCCCAGTGAAAGTCATCAGCTGGAATAGCCTCTACAGCAGTGCCTTTGAACAGTGCTGTATATAGCTGCACACACAGAACTCTGGAGGTGCGCCTCAGAAAGGCACACATCTATAAAAAAAAATAATAAGTTGTTTAATCAAATAATTTTATCTGCCAAAAAGAAGATCTATCAGCAGCAACATGCCATAATTGTCTCCGATCTACAACATTTTCTGGGAGCTCTAATAATTGAAAGACACTGTCTTTCCGGAAGAAAGAGGTTACGCTAACTATTAAAAACTTACCACGGCTGCTCCGTCGACGACTCAACTGTACTGGTGTTCCAGGCGCATCACCACTATCACTACCGCCGTCGTAATGATCATCGCACGCATTAGTGGAATGAAATTCCTTTCCAATCCTCATCGTAAGCGGACTCCGAGCTGGTGGCTGCACTTAGTATACAGCAGACGGTCAGCTATCCCGCCGCCCCTACAGGCATGCCAGCCGCCGAAAAACAGAAATGACATTAACTCTTCTGTGATAACTGAAGGTGAATCGGTGTCCACTTGGAGCTGTCAAATTGATGATTCCTGTATAATAAAAAAGATACTTCTTATATATGGTTGATAAATGAGAACATATATAAAAATATCTATAAAAGAGAGGAATAGTGCATGGAAAATAGATATCATGGCAACAGATGGAAGAAATGGAAGAGAATCAAGAAATTTTATAAATCAGTAAAATAAAATGAGTTAAATATGTTAAGTTTTGTAATATAAAATGTCATTTCATATAATCATGCACACTTAAGATTTTATACTTATTAAATAATTAAATAAGTTGCTTTTTTAACTTCAGTTATTATATTAATTTTAAACGTGATTTTTATTCTCTTTCAGTTCTTTCCCGAGTCTCTGTTTTCTCCTTCACAGATTTCAATGTCATTCTGATTCGAATGCCTATTCAACCATAGTTTTTCTTCTTCCCATTAACTATTACTCTACTTTGTAGATAACTTTTTCTAAAATGTCTCATTTACCGACTTAAAACTACGCTCTCAGCCATAGTCAAGCCAAGATAACGGCGACTGCACATATTAAGAGCTTAGTTATAACCAATATTAAAAACAAATATTGCCAGAAAAATAGCAAAAAAAAAACATAATCCATTGGGAATTAAATGCATGTTCCTAATGCTTTAAATTTTTAATATTTATTTTTTATATTCGTTACAACTCACATTTTAATATATGCAGTTACCAGTGTCATAGGTTTACGAAGGCTGTTGGCGTAAAAAACTACCAGATGTATAACCCTTAAAAAATTAAAATACCGCTTGAAGTCATTATATAAGAAAGTATAGGAACAGTTATCTGTAAAAGTGAGCAATAGTGTATAGCAAAAAGAAGGGCCATGACTGAATCGACATTTCTATTCAAAGTAAGATTAAAATCGAATGAAGGAGAGAACAGATACAAAGGAAAGAGGTGGAAAAGAATAACAAATCATTTATAAAATCAGTAATATAAAAACTTGTTAAAAATTTTTATTTTAGTAATTATAAAAAAGTTTTTACCTGGTTTCTAAATGGAACACAACTTACAACAACACTGAATATTATGTAACTTACTTCTTTCTGCAGTGCTGCAGCAGGTAACGGCAGCCAGCATCACTGCCACTAGAGGGCGTAGATAGGTAGTCATGAACATCCCCGTCAAAGGATGTTACCTAGGAGAAACACTATAGCAGTCTTGACGAGAAGTGCTGCACATACAGGACACAGCAACTCCGTAGGCGCACCGTAGAAAGGTACACATCTGAAAAGAAATAATAAATTATTCTCATCAAATAATTTTACCTGAAAAGAAGAAGATCCGTCAGCAAGAAGCCAGAGTTGACATCTATCTCCAATATTGTCTATAGGAACTTGTAATAATTAAAAGATACCATCAGCCAGGAATAAATAGGTTAGGAACGATTATAAACTTGCCACGGCTACTTCGTCCACGACTCCGCTGTACTTATTACTCTTACAGACACGTCGCCGCTACACCGCCTCTGTGGTAAGGATCATCGCACGCATCTAAATGAACTTCTCTTCCCATCAGCACCGTAAAAAATACCGGACCCGGTGGCGGTGTATGTATATACTTAAGCACCAGCCGGTCAACTGGTCCGAATCCGCCGCGTCGGCATGCCAGCATGCGAGCTCCCGAATCACAGAAATGTCCTTACGCGTTTACGGTCATGAACACCATTTTCACACCGTTTATTACAATATTCTGTCCCTCCCTAGTGGAAATGATTTTAGTAAATAACTGCAAATAACTGTAAATAACAGTTTATAACTGTTTGGTTTGAGACCTTAATAACAGTTATTTATAGTTATTTGCAGTTATTTACAGTTATTTACAGTTATTAACAGTTACTAACAGTTACTTACAGTTTTGCAGAAAAGGACCTGCGAAAACGGAGGTACTGATAAAGGGTATTAACAGTTATTAACGGTTATTAACAGTTATTAACAGTTATTTACAGATATTTACAGTTATAAACATTTAATTTTTTTCGCTATAATACTAACTTTTTTCTTATCAAAAAAACTGTAAGTAACTGTTAATAACTGTTAGTAACTGTTAAAAACTGTTAAAAACTGTTAATAACCGTTAACAACTGTAAATAACTTGTATCAGCACCTCCGTTTCTGCAGGTACTTTTTTGCAAAACTGTAAATTACTGTTAATAACTGCTAATAACTGTTAATAACTGTAAATAATTGAGAATAACTGTAAATAATTGAGAATAACTGTAAATAACTGTTATTAACAGTTATTTACAGTTTTTTACAGTTTTTTACAGTTATTTACAGTTATTAACAGTTATTTTCATTTTTTATTTCCGCTAGGGCTGGTAGAAAATTGAGCAGATTCTGGGCAGAATTTCTGGTCAACGCATGTTAAAATGGCGCTTATCTTAAAATTATAGAAATAATCTGAAATGAATTTCTAACAATGCCTTACTTTTAAAAATTTTGACCAGAAATTCTGACCAGAATCTGCTCAATTTTGTACCAGGTGTATGATAAATGATAAAGGGATCTTCTTTTTATTTAACACATGAAACACATAAATGAAACGCAAGAATTCTCATAAAAGGCACTAAAATATGATTGCTTCGCTCAGGCGACAAACTCTCATTCGTGGAAGAATTATATCTATACCACTAGTATCGAAAAGTAATTAGCTCACTATTGTTCTTAAGAATTTATTGTTATGTGTATTGCCAATTTTCCATTAAAGAATGCTCCTTTGGAAAGCAGTAAAAAAAAAACACAAAATATAGGGTAAACTGCCATTAGATTGATAGGCGGTTAAAGCAGACGAAATACCAGTAGATGGACGCTCTTTTAATTAATAATACAATTTACTGTTATTAACAAATAGACGAAATAAAAAAAGTTTTTTTCATTTAGTTTTACATAGTTTTTGAAAATAGAGTGTAGTTTAGTTTAAAAATTTCTTTACTTAATGATAAAACAATATAATTCGTTTATCTACTGGTCCGTATCTATCTACTGGGCTGGTTAGCTAAGTTACCTAAGTCTTCTAATTTAAAAATAGAGCTGTTCAAATAGAATCATTATCTAATTAAATTAAGAATGCGAGTCCTTTATTTTTATACAAAACGAAATTTAAATAAAAGCTAAACAGAGCTTAAACAAACAAACAAATTCGAGATGTCTTCCGCAGTGAGTTGTGAGCCTGTGAGTTTATACTAGACGAGGCACTGGTAGTAAACGCCCGAGGTTTCGTAGTTACCGGCGTGGACTATCTCCAGAGCGAGTTTCGCATGAATTGGCATACACAGTCAGTGTTTTGTAAGTCGTGTCCATGCAAAATGCTTCCAAATATATCAAAATCGTGCAGAGGCCCACTGCTGTGGTTTTCATCCGGCAAGGGAAAATCTCTCCCGTCACTATTGGCAGAACTGGCATCAAACCAAAACAGTAAATGGCCTAGTAGATGCACAGCATAACCACGGTCGTGATCTAGCGATCAACAAGTATCTGCTGACAAAAATGAAACATCAAGACTCCCATAATCAGCGATAAAATTAACAGAAATAATGCTCTAGAAACCCTCACGATTCTATTGGTGCCGGAGTTGATCAAGAACAACCAGAAGGCAGCGTAGATGTCGGCCGAGAAGCCGAAGAAGATGCTCCGGCCGTAAAGGTCGTTGATGAGGATGGAGAGGAGACAAAAGAGGATCGTACCGCAATAATGTGTAATATAAATATAAAAAAATAAAAAAAATCATAATAACGCAGGAAACTGCGATGATCAAGCGATTGAGAGAGGCACTTCGGATGGCAGAGAAGAAGCAGGTGGTAGCAGCTGTTCTACCTGCAATATAATTGATCATTATTGATCAATATAATTGATCATTATTGATCAATGTAATTGATCATTATTGAAATTAGTAAAATATATTACTCTTGAGGCCGTTTGTAGTGTATCAGGTTCTCAAAATGTCCTCCTTCCTGCTCCAGGCATCGCTCAATTCTTTCTCCAATGCTGAGCCTCGCTTTGCGTATTTCGTCGCGCGTTAACGACGCACACACCTCCCTAATTACTGTCTTACATTGTTCGGGATTATTTGGACTCTGTAATGAAAAATAACAACTGTTAATAAATCAACTTGAAATAAATTTTAATGTTTTCATGTACCTGTTTGTAAACCAGGTATTTTACTCTCCCGCACAGATAGAAATCCAAGATCGAATGATCTGGAGACGTTGCTGTCCATCTTCTATGGGGGGACCTTAGTCCAATCCACCGATTTTGGTAATTCTGATTTAGGAACTCGGTGACTCGAGCACCATTATGTGGTGGTGCACCGTCTTGCTGCCACCACATTTCCTCGGCGGCAACCTCCACATTTTGCAGCAGAGGGGGCAAATCATTTTGCAGCAGCTGCAAATATCTTGCTGCATTCAAGTTTTCTTCCAAGAAGATCGGCCCCACCAGTTAGTCACCGACAATTCCCATCCACACTAGGACTCTCCATCGATGTTGATTATCGATGGGGATGACCCAGTGTGGATTCTCCCGTGCCCAAGTCCGATCGCACTGGGGATTGACGGTTCCCTTATTGGTAAATATAGATTCATCTGTAAATAGGACTTTTCTAAAAAATTCTGGATCCTCGTTTAATTGAATCGTAGCCCATTGGCAATACTCAATTCTGTTATTTTTGTCGCCTTCATTTATTTGTTGCACCTTGACTGGTTTAAAAGGTTTTATTTTTTCGTCTTTAAGTATACAACGGACAACTTCTCTATTGAGATCTAAAATAAAAATAAAAAGTTTTCACATAGATCTACTATTTTCAATTTCGAAATATAATCTATTTACGAAGAATTACGTTTAGAATAGGTCGAGTAGATCATGATCTGCGTAAAAACGCGGAAATAATTGGCAACATATGGCAACTGTATTGCATATTTACATTAACGATATATTATATAGCGCATATAATTAATTGTGCAATATAAAATTGGAGCAAATTATTCAAATTGGACTATATTTGATGAGATGAGCTGCACGAATAGTTACTTTTCCGTGGATTAATCTGTCAGAGCCACTCGTGAGAATGAAATCGGGAGGAGGGGACAAAGTATTTCATAAAAACTAAAGGGCGGTTGGAATTTCACAATAAATACTAAAATTACTAATTTGTTATGATATTTATTTTTAAAATCACTATCCGGCAGTATTTATATTATTTTGAAGTGTTTGCAATACGTTCGTAGGTTTTAATTACTCCTTAAAATAAGTATTTATATTATTTTTTTTTACTAATTTAATAACGGATAGAAATTATACACTGGTTAGTAAAATTACTGAGCTGAGCCTAGGTCAGATTTTGTACTAGTTTCAGCCTACCGATTTTGTTACTTATTTAGCTATTAAATTTACGCCAAGAATGTACATTTACCGATAATGGACATTAAATTTACTATTTCCCATAGAAACTGCTAATTCGCCCAGTAATATTACTGCGCTCAAACTAGTAAATTATTAATGTAATTTTACAATCTCCCATTAATTTTGAATTTTGACTTTTTACAGTGCACGCTCGCCGCAGTGACTTCGCGTGTACGCGGGATTTATGAGGTGATCTTGTTCTTGAGCGCCCAGACCGAGCCAAGCGCGAAATAACCTAAACATGGGAGAAATATACTTTCGTGCATTGGTGCTCGTACGCGCGAGGGTCTACCAGCTTCCGGGGTACAGCGTGGGGGCACGGGGACATACCGGGGCTTATGCGAGCGAGCGAGCGGAGATCGACGCGAGGGCGAGAGTGATAGTGTGTGTGAAAGAGTGTGTAAGAAAGTCTATGTGAGAGAGGGAGAGAGTGTATGTCAGTCAAAGAAGGGACTCGGGACAGTTTGAGAGAATGAGAAAGCGACTGCGTGTGTGTAAGAGTGAAGGTCTTACGTGAGCTTGCGAGGTATTTACGTGAGTCCCCGCGAAGGTGTACGTGATGGCGAGAATGAGGAGGTTACGTGAGAGGATGTGAGCAGCGCTGCCACATATAATATTTTTTGAAAAAAATTTTTTTAATGAAATAACTACTTTTTACTTATGAATTTTATGAATTTTTATGTTTTTTTAAGGTTTTTAGCATTTAAAAAATATTTTTTTCCAAAAATCTTATATTTTCTACTCTTTGGGACATAACTGGATAAATTTCAAATAATTTAAGCCTTCTCCCATTAAAATTGATGCAATAGTTATCTTTAAAAGTAAAGCCAATGACAAAGAATTGAAAATACTGTATCTCTGAATAAAATTGGTCTACAGATTATATCTTGGGCAATTTGATCAGAAATAGTGTATATTTATAGGATATATATTGTATATTGTTTAAGCTACAGTTTTCTTTGTTTTTTTAGCTATTTTTAGACTCAAAAGCCACTAAGTGTAAGACCCCCTTAAGGGGGTGTCAAACTCAATTCTGCGATTTGACCGACCCATAGGTCGGTAAAGTAGGAAGTACATACTATTCATGAAATATGACACAAGCGCCATCTCTGGAAAATCGTAATAGATTTTAACATAGATGGCGCTACATATTTCAAGAATATTAAACATCTGTAGTATTATTATACTGTAATAATAATACACATCTATCTGTATTTTCTATTGTTCAAATCAGTATTTATGTATTTCGCCTATACGCATTTTTTATTATAAACAATTGTACGTATTTCGCGTATACGTATTTCCTATTATAAATAATGATGCGTATTTTGCATATACGAATTTTTTATTGTTATTAATAGTGCGTATTTCACATATACGCATTTTTATTACAAATAATTGTGCGTATTTTGCCTATACGCATCGTCTTGTATAACAAATTTTGTGTGTATTTCTTTTATAAATAATTATGCGTATTTCGTTTATACGCATTTTTATTACAAATAATTGTGCGTATTTCACCTATACGCATTGTCTTTTATAAAAAATTTTGTGTATTTCTTTTATAAATAATTATGCGTATTTCGCTTATACGCACTTTTCAGTGTTAGTAATCGTGCGCATTTCGCCTATACGCATTTTATAATAAATAATTTTGTGTATTTCGCCTATACACATGTTCTATTATAAAGACATATGCGTATTTCGCTTATACGCACTTTTCAGTGTTACTAATTGTGCGCATTTCGCTTATACGCACTTTTCAGTGTTACTAATTGTGCGCATTTCGCCTATACGCATTTTATAATAAATAATTTTGTGTATTTCGCCTATACACACGTTCTATTATAAAGACATGCATATTTCGCCTATACACATGACTTATTATAGTGAGATGCAGGTTAGTCAATTTATTCACGATTGCAACTGCAATCCTAAAAATGGATACCCGTAAAAAAGTGAGCTTGTTCCATAGTACAAAACGAGCAAGACAATTGTGACAGATTATCAACTTACTCGAATCTGCCTTATTTTTCGAAGACTGGTAACTGTTTACCATAGAGAGCAACAAGTGAACGCGGCCGATTATGTACACAGCAGAACAGCGACAGCAGCAAATGAAGGCGTCGCGATATCGTTTATAGTGCGCTTCGTAGGTTTCACAGATCGGATGCGAGGTCTACGCGTTCAAGTTGGCCGATGATGGAGTCTATATGAAGCATTGCGTAGATTTTTATGTTCAGGTGACGTGGCTGCTCGATTACCAAGTTTAGCTTTTTCAGGCGGCTGATGATTGAGTCCTGGTAGTGCGCTCCGTAGGTTTTGATGCCCAGATGACGGGACGGCTCGATTGCTAGGTCAGCTGTTCCAGGTCGCCGATGATAGAGTGTAGGTGATGCGCTCCGTAGAATTTTGTGTCCAGGTGTCATGATGGCTCGATTGCGAGTTCTAGCTTTTCCAGGCGTCTTATTATGGAGTCTGGGTAGTGCGCTCCGTAGGTTTTTGTGGCCAGGTGACGGGATAGCTCGATTACCAGGTCTAGCTGTTCCAGGCAGCTGATGATGGAGTGTAGCTGATGCGCTCTGTAGATTTTTCCAGGTGTCGGCACAGATCGGATGCGAAGTCTAGGGGTTCAAGGTGGCCGATGGAGTATACATGATGCGCTCCGTAGGTTTTTGTGCCCAGGCGACGGACAGCTTGATTGCGAGTTCTAGCTATTCCAGGTGGAAGATGATAGTAGGTGATAGTAGGTGGCCGATGAGTGTAGGAGATACGCTTCGTAGATATTTGTATGCAGATGTCAGGACGGCTCGATTACGAGTTCTAGCTTTTCCAGGCGTCTTATTATGGAGTTCGGGTAGTGCGCGCTCCGTAGGTTTTTGTGGCCAGGTGACGGGACAGCTCGATTACCAGGTCTAGCTGTTCCAGGCGGCTGATGATGGTGTAGGTGATGCGCTCTGTAGATTTTTGTGTCCAGGTATCGGCACAGATCGGATGTGAGGTCTTCGCGTTCCAGGTGACTGATAATGGAGTCTAGATGATGCGCTCCGTTGGTTTTTGTGACAAGATGCGACTAATTAATTTCGTACTTGAAGAATGTGCCGTACCCCTCACAGAATCCCACCTCTTTACTATAGAAAGCGGCAAGTGAACGCGGCCGATGATATAGCAAAACCGCGATAGCAGCAGCTCAAGACGTCGTGATGTGGTATAGTGGGGATTTTCGCCCTAGGCAAAATAAAGCAGAATTAAAACATGAATAAATTAGTAGCGGAAGAAGCACAGAGAAGCCACGCTCCCGTGAAAGGGAAGGGAATAGTTGCAGGATAGATGCCAGCAATAAAGTAAAGCGTAAACCTTCTTACAGCAAACTACTCACCAGAAAATTTTTCCAAAAACTTCAGAGGTTGCCGATGTCCACATAAAACACATACCTCCACCATCTGATCCCAGTAAAAAGAATCCGGTAACAATAACAGCTCAAGACGTCGTGATGTCGTCTACAGGAGCTCTTCGCCCTAGGCAATATAAAGAAGAATTAAAACATGAATAAATGAGTAGCGGAAGGAGCATAGAGAAGCCACGCTCCTGTGAAAGGAAAGGGAATAGTGGCAGGATAGATACCAACTGTAAAGTAAAGCAGTAATAGTATATTACGTTCCTAGGCCGGGAAGTAGGATATTACATTCGCGTGTAGATTGCCGTCCGAGGCGAAGCCGAGGACGGCAAACACGCGAATATGATATTCTACTTTCCGGCCGAGGTGCGTATACTATTTTTCATCATACCCTGGCTCGAAAGGGCGCCGAAATATGTATGTTTTGCAGCCGGAAATTTGCAGGTTATAGTCACGTCGTATGCTAAAAACATGTGACTGTAATGTGCAACTTCCCGGCCGCAAAACGCGCATGTTTTGGAGCACTTTCGGCCGGGGTATGATGAAAACCTTTTTACAGCAAACTACTCACCAGAAAATATTTCCAAAATCTTCAGAGGTTGCCCATGTCCAGATAAAAAAGATGCCTCCACCACCTGATCCCAATAAAAAAAAAAAATCCGGTAACAGCAACAGTTTGAGGCGTCGTGATGTCGTCTACAGGAGCTCTTCGCCCTAGGCAAAATAAAGCAGAATTAAAACATGAATAAATTAGTAGCGGAAGAAGCACAGAGAAGCCACGCTCCCGTGAAAGGGAAGGGAATAGTTGCAGGATAGATGCTAGCTGTAAACTAAACCGGTAAACCTTCTTATAGGAAACTACTCACCGGAAAATTTTTTCAAAAACTTCAGAGGTTGCCGATGTTCATGTAAAAAACATACCCCCCCCCCCCACGTGGTCCTAATAAAAAAAAATCCGGTAACAGCCACAGCTCAAGACGTCGTGATATCGTCTACAGGAGCTCTTCGTCCTAGACAATATAAAGAAGAATTAAAACATGAATAAATTGGTAGCGGAGAGAGAACAGAGAAGCTACGTTCCTGTCAAAGGACAGAGAAATTTTTTAGTTGACTTTATCTTTTTAAAGTATACATAATATAATTTAATAAAAAAATGAAAATATGTAACTTTTGAATCTGCCACTTCTAACGAATACACAAGCACTGCATCAACTAAATCTGGAAAATTGCATAACTAAATTTTTTTTTGATTAAATTATATACCTACTTACAGAAAGATGAAATCAGCTTAAAAATACATGCGATGCCTGAAATGCATTATAGAAGCGTATTTCTATCATTCTCATACCTTTTTAAATGAAGTAGTAAAACACAGCACCTTACAGTAAATATCAACTACACTGAATAATGAGTTCACCTGCTAAATCTAACTGGTGGCTTTTATATTATAGGAACAGGATTAATTTCTCTTTTCAAGTTGTAAATTCAGCAAATTTAATTAAATGTATTTTCTCTTATGAAATCTGAACTTGGTGGTAGTTGATAATAGGTAAGCCACCTCATTATTCATTAATTACTACAAATCAAACTGAATTTCACAGGTTAAAATAACTTTTTCACAATTTGTACCTGTTCTTAGATTTATTGTTCAACTATGCAATCTTAATTTAAATATTGGATGCCTTGCATTTTGTGAACATATCTGTTACAGCAGGCCTGACCATAGATTTATAGATCTTTTGACAACACTCACTACACTACACTACACTATAAGGCCAAAATTTAGAACTCGAAAAGAAAAGTCATCTTGTTCCTACGATAAAAAAGCCACTTATCAGATATAGCAGGTGTATTGGCCATTCAATGTAATCGATATTTACTTTCAGATGATGTGTCCGTACTTAATCGAAAAGACTGTAAGAATGATAAAAATCCGCTTCATTAATGCATCGCAGACATCGCATGTATTTTTTAGTTGATTATCTTTCTGAAAATATACATAATATAATTTATAAAAAAATGAAAATATGTAACTTTTCAGTCTGACAATTCTAAGAAATACACAAACAGTGCCTCAACTAAATCCTAAAAATTGCATAACTAAATTTTTTTTTTCATTAAATTATTCCTACTTACAGAAAGATGAAATCAGCTTTAAACATGCGATGTCTGAAATGCATTATAGAAGCGGATTTCTATGATTCTCATTCTTTTTTAAATTAAGTACTAAAACACAGCACCTCAAAATAAACATCAACAACACTGAATAATGAGTACACCTGTTAAATCTGACAGGTGGGCTCTATATAGGTGCTGCTTTTTCTCGAAGGATAATGAAAACCCTGAAACAAAAAAAATGAAGTTGTAGCAATTGTCGAAAGGTAGATTACTGAAAAAACAATTTCTCTAACAACAGGCCACAAAGTCGTTACAGTATATTAAAATAAATACCTACTACAGATCAGGTTCCATGGATAATCTGCAAGAAGATGACGCTGTCAAGCTGCGTGTCTCAGGAAGCCCTTCACTCAAGGTTACCCACTGTGATGCCGTTGTTGAAAGTTGTAGTTGCCCATTTGGTGCTATTTAATTAAAATAGCTCCTGTTTTATTGGATGATGAAGAACTGTACTGAGAAAAAAATTTGGTTTAGTAAATTATGGTGGTTATTTTATATTTGAACACCCTGACAAGTGTAGAAAAAAAAGGAAAATCAGAAAATTTTCTATCAACCTGGTATCTTTTGCCGGGAAAACAAGACAAAAATAGAAATTACGACAAAAATAGAAACGAACCTATGTACAGATACCATAACCATAAACTATATATAAATAATATCTATACATAACTGAATGCTAGCATCAATATTAACACAGCTGTCATCACATAAGTAGTAACCATGATTTCAAACTTCTTTATATGGGGTTTCTCAATCAATTTCAGATATCCGACTTACCATACAAAAAATTTATTGATGAATAAGGACACTGCTTAAGGTGAGGCTAGCTCAACTAGAAATTTCATACTAAATACATAGTGCAAAAAGAAGCTGTCAAAAGTGAGAAATCTATTTATAAGTGTACATTGCTTCTTGATCTAGATAACTCAAGATAAAAAATTAAGTTCGCACCAAAAAAATTAGTAATCGCACCATGTTATTTTTCACATTTGAATTAAAAAAAATTCAAAAGTGTACAAAATGCCTTCCCAAAAACAATTTTATAAGTTTCTTTATCAGAATGATAATCCTAGAACCCCTATTGAAACGAGACTTATTTTGTAAACATAACCATACTTTACAAAAACTATATTTTTAGTTTTTTTTTCAATTTCATGCACAAAAAGTATTTTGTAAGATTACAAATTAAGACTCCATAATATTCATAAACTATAAAGGAATAAAAAAAAATAAAAACCCTTTTACGGAAGACCTCGTCTCTGAATCCTCATGTTTTCCTATTTACAACATTGCCTAGTGAGTCCTCGATCTCTTCTCCTTGATCTGGTGTCTTCTTTGCACTGTTTTTAATATCTCCCATAATGCAAGTGCATCCTCTATTTGTGTTACATCGACGACGCAGGTGTTCTGCAGCCTGAAGCACATGCACATACGCTCCTCGTGCAGCCGGCGCTGCTGCTCCAGGAGGGACTCTATTGCAAATCTTTTGAAAGGTTGGTTTTTGATGTACGTCATCCGCGGGGAGAGCGCGTGTCCGCCTGGCAGGACTTACCTCAGTTGCAGCGAGAAGGCGCGGTTGAACGCGCTCGACGGTGCCTGCTGCAGCGCGCCGCTGTGTCTCTCTCTCTCTCCTTCTTCGCTGCTACGGGCCTCGCCTCTCTCTCTCTCTCTCTCTCTCTCTCTCTCTCTCTCTCTCTCTCTCTCTCTCTCTCTCTCTCTCTCTCTCTCTCTCTCTCTCTCTCTCTCTCTCTCTCTCTCTCTCTCTCTCTCTCTCGCACCTGCGAGTATCGGCCATGATGCTCTCTCTCACTTGCTTCCGTGAGTGAGCATGTATTGCATGTGTGTGTAAAGTTAGAAATATGTTGAGAGAATGGCAATGTATCTTTTGAACTCAAAAGTCGAAAAGGCGCATGTGCATTTCCAACTAAAACCACCAGATCCTTGCTCAAAGTTTACCAAAATGTCCTCACACAATGCAATACATGCTGAGAGATTGTATATCCAATTTCAGACCTTTTCAATCAGCCAGTTTTGGGTAATAACTTTTTTCTTGAAAATTTCCTAAAAAACACACAAAAAAGGCATTAACTCAACACTTGCTGAATATTTAGATCTCAAATTCGATATACAATCCCTTAGTATGTATTGCATGGTGTATGTAATGTTAGAAATATGTTGAGAGAATGGCCATGTATCTTTTGGACTCAAAAGTCGAAAAGGCGCATGTGCATTTCCAACTAAAACCACCAGACCCTTGCTCAAAGTTTACCAAAATTTCCTCACACAATGCAATACATGCTGAGGGATTGTATATCCAATTTTAGACCTTTTCGATCAGCCAGTTTTGGAAAATAACTTTTTTTCTTGAAAATTTCCTAAAAAACACACAAAAAAGGCAATAACTCAACACTTGATAATTATTTAGATCTCAAATTCGATATACAATCCCTCAGCATATATTGCATGGTGTGTGTAAAGTTAGAAATATGTTTAGAGAATGGCAATGTATCTTTTGGACTGAAAAGTCGAAAAGGCGCATGTGCATTTCCAACTAAAACCACCAGACCCTTGCTCAAAGTTTACCAAAATGTCCTCACACAATGCAATACATGCTGAGAGATTGTATATCCAATTTCAGACCTTTTCAATCAGCCAGTTTTAGGTAATAACTTTTTTTCTTGAAAATTTCCTAAAAAACACACAAAAAAGGCATTAACTCAACACTTGCTGAATATTTAGATCTCAAATTCGATATACAATCCCTCAGTATGTATTGCATGGTGTATGTAATGTTAGAAATATGTTGAGAGAATGGCAATGTATCTTTTGGAGTCAAAAGTCGAAAAGGCGCATGTGCATTTCCAACTAAAACCACCAGACCCTTGCTCAAAGTTTACCAAAATTTCCTCACACAATGCAATACATGCTGAGGGATTGTATATCCAATTTTAGACCTTTTCGATCAGCCAGTTTTGGGAAATAACCTTTTTTCTTGAAAATTTCCTAAAAACACACAAAAAAGGCAATAACTCAACACTTGATGATCATTTGGATCTCAAATTCGATATACAATCCCTTAGCATGTATTGCATGGTGTGTTTAAAGTTAGAAATATGTTTTAAAGAATGGCAATGTATCTTTTTGACTCAAAAGTCGAAAAGGCGCATGTGCATTTCCAACTAAAACCACCAGACCCTTGCTCAAAGTTTACCAAAATGTCCTCTCACAATGCAATACATGCTGAGGGATTGTATATCCAATTTCAGACCTTTTCGATCAGCCAGTTTTGGGAAATAACTTTTTTTCTTGAAAATTTCCTAAAAAATACACAAAAAAGGCCTTAACTCAACACTTGCTGAATATTCAGATCTCAAATTCGATATACAATCCCTCAGCATGTATTGCATGGTGTGTGTAAAGTTAGAAATATGTTGAGAGAATGGCAATGTATCTTTTGAACTCAAAAGTCGAAAAGGCGCATGTGCATTTCCGACTAAAACCACCAGACCTTTGCTCAAAGTTTACCAAAATGTCCTCACACAATGCAATACATGCTGAGGGATTGTATATCCAATTTCAGACCTTTTCAATCAGCCAGTTTTGGGTAATAACTTTTTTTCTTGAAAATTTCCTAAAAAACACACAAAAAAGGCATTAACTCAACACTTGCTGAATATTTAGATCTCAAATTCGATATACAATCCCTCAGTATGTATTGCATGGTGTATGTAATGTTAGAAATATGTTGAGAGAATGGCCATGTATCTTTTGAACTCAAAAGTCGAAAAGGCGCATGTGCATTTCCAACTAAAACCACCAGATCCTTGCTCAAAGTTTACCAAAATGTCCTCACACAATGCAATACATGCTGAGGGATTGTATATCCAATTTCAAACCTTTTCGATCAGCCAGTTTTGGGACACAACTTTTTTTCTTCAAAATTTCCTAAAAAACACACAAACAAGGCAATAACACAACACTTGCAGAAAATTTAGATCTCAAATTCGATATACAATCCCTTAGCATGTATTGCATGGTGTATGTAATGTTAGAAATATGTTGAGAGAATGGCAATGTATCTTTTGGAGTCAAAAGTCGAAAAGGCGCATGTGCATTTCCAACTAAAACTACCAGACCCTTCTTCAAAGTTTACCAAAATGTCCTCTCACAAGGCAATACATGCTGAGGGATTGTATATCCAATTTCAGACCTTTTCGAACAGCCAGTTTTGGGAAATAACTTTTTTTCTTGAAAATTTCCTAAAAAACACACAAAAAAGGCAATAACTCAACACTTGATAATTATTTAGATCTCAAATTCGATATGCAATCCCTCAGCATATATTGCATGGTGTGTGTAAAGTTAGAAATATGTTTAGAGAATGGCAATGTATCTTTTGGACTGAAAAGTCGAAAAGGCGCATGTGCATTTCCAACTAAAACCACCAGACCCTTGCTCAAAGTTTACCAAAATGTCCTCACACAATGCAATGCATGCTGAGGGATTGTATATCCAATTTCAAACCTTTTCGATCAGCCAGTTTTGGGAAACAACTTTTTTTCTTCAAAATTTCCTAAAAAACACACAAAAAAGGCATTAACTCAACACTTGCTGAATATTTAGATCTCAAATTCGATATACAATCCCTCAGTATGTATTGCATGGTGTATGTAATGTTAGAAATATGTTGAGAGAATGGCCATGTATCTTTTGGAGTCAAAAGTCGAAAAGGCGCATGTGCATTTCCAACTAAAACCACCAGAGCCTTGCTCAAAGTTTACCAAAATTTCCTCACACAATCCAATACATGCTGAGGGATTGTATATCCAATTTTAGACCTTTTCGATCAGCCAGTTTTGGGAAATAACTTTTTTTCTTGAAAATTTCCTAAAAAACACACAAAAAAGGCAATAACTCAACACTTGATAATTATTTAGATCTCAAATTCGATATACAATCCCTCAGCATATATTGCATGGTGTGTGTAAAGTTAGAAATATGTTTAGAGAATGGCAATGTATCTTTTGGACTGAAAAGTCGAAAAGGCGCATGTGCATTTCCAACTAAAACCACCAGACCCTTGCTCAAAGTTTACCAAAATGTCCTCACACAATGCAATACATACTGAGAGATTGTATATCCAATTTCAAACCTTTTCGATCAGCCAGTTTTGGGAAACAACTTTTTTTCTTCAAAATTTCCTAAAAAACACACAAAAAAGGCATTAACTCAACACTTGCTGAATATTTAGATCTCAAATTCGATATACAATCCCTCAGTATGTATTGCATGGTGTATGTAATGTTAGAAATATGTTGAGAGAATGGCCATGTATCTTTTGGAGTCAAAAGTCGAAAAGGCGCATGTGCATTTCCAACTAAAACCACCAGACCCTTGCTCAAAGTTTACCAAAATTTCCTCACACAATGCAATACATGCTGAGGGATTGTATATCCAATTTTAGACCTTTTCGATCAGCCAGTTTTGGGAAATAACCTTTTTTCTTGAAAATTTCCTAAAAAACACACAAAAAAGGCAATAACTCAACACTTGATGATCATTTGGATCTCAAATTCGATATACAATCCCTCAGTATGTATTGCATGGTGTGTGTAAAGTTAGAAATATGTTGAGAGAATGGCAATGTATCTTTTGAACTCAAAAGTCGAAAAGACGCATGTGCATTTCCAACTAAAACCACCAGACCCTTGCTCAAAGTTTACCAAAATGTCCTCACACAATGCAATACATACTGAGAGATTGTATATCCAATTTCAAACCTTTTCGATCAGCCAGTTTTGGGAAACAACTTTTTTTCTTCAAAATTTCCTAAAAAACACACAAAAAAGGCATTAACTCAACACTTGCTGAATATTTAGATCTCAAATTCGATATACAATCCCTCAGTATGTATTGCATGGTGTATGTAATGTTAGAAATATGTTGAGAGAATGGCCATGTATCTTTTGGAGTCAAAAGTCGAAAAGGCGCATGTGCATTTCCAACTAAAACCACCAGACCCTTGCTCAAAGTTTACCAAAATTTCCTCACACAATGCAATACATGCTGAGGGATTGTATATCCAATTTTAGACCTTTTCGATCAGCCAGTTTTGGGAAATAACCTTTTTTCTTGAAAATTTCCTAAAAAACACACAAAAAAGGCAATAACTCAACACTTGATGATCATTTGGATCTCAAATTCGATATACAATCCCTCAGTATGTATTGCATGGTGTGTGTAAAGTTAGAAATATGTTGAGAGAATGGCAATGTATCTTTTGAACTCAAAAGTCGAAAAGACGCATGTGCATTTCCAACTAAAACCACCAGACCCTTGCTCAAAGTTTACCAAAATGTCCTCACACAATGCAATACATGCTGAGGGATTGTATATCCAATTTAAGACCTTTTCAATCAGCCAGTGTAGGGAAATAACTTTTTTCTTGAAAATTTTCTGAAAAACACACAAAAAAGGCAATAACTCAACACTTGCTGATCGATATTGACTTTGAGGTCATGTTACCGTACTTAATTCATAAGAGTATAAGAATGATAGTAATGCGCTCCAGTAATGCATCTCAGACATCTCATGTATATCTGAGTTGACTTTATCTTTCTGAGAGTACTAGTCTATGTTTTTATTAAACATAATTAAATAATAAAATGAAAATATGTAACTTTTCAGTTTGACAGTTCTAAAAAATAAACAAGCAGTGCCTTATTACTAAATCTGAAAAATTGCATAACTTCATTCTTTTTTTTATTAAATTATACCTACTTACAAAAAGATAAAATCAGCTTAAAAATGATGCCATGCAATGCA
Source organism: Torymus aiolomorphi (assembly GCA_036365515.1). Lineage (NCBI taxonomy): Eukaryota > Metazoa > Arthropoda > Insecta > Hymenoptera > Torymidae > Torymus > Torymus aiolomorphi. The sequence goes on from CM070875.1 coordinate 177,373,153, forward strand.
TTAAGAAGCAGATTTCTATCATTCTTATTCTGTTTTAAATTAAGTTCGAAAACACGTAACCTCAAAGTAAATATCAAATATGTTAAAGGAGACCACAAAGTGGTCCTAGAGTATTAAAATACTTACAGACTAGATCTGGTTCCATGGATAATCTGGAAGATGAAGCTGTCAGATGCATGTATCAGGAAGCCCTTCACTTAAGGTTGCCCACTGTAATGCCACTGTGTAGTTTTTTCAAAGTTGCAGTTCCCAATTTGGTGCTATTTTCTTAAAAGTCTCCTGCTTTATGATGGTCATATTAATAGTCATATCGAGAGTCCATTATAACGTCCAATAGATGCTGAAGAACTGTACTGGGAAAAAAATTTGGTTTAGTAAATAACGGTTGTTATTTTAGATTTGAATACCCTGACACGTGTAGAAAAGAAAAGGGAAAACAAAAATAGAAATTTTTTGGATTAAATATGAAAAATAATTACATTACAGAAAAAAAAAACTAAAGAAATGGATTATCAATAATATCTTTTACAAAATTTTACTTAGAATAAATTATCACACTGTTACCTATGGGTGGGAAAATCTAGCACTATTTCTACAAAATATTTAAATGTTAAGATAGGTTGCAAATGTTTGTAGTATCGGACTATGTACAGGTACCATAACCATAAATTACAATACCTACACTTAACTGACTGCTAGCAGCAATATAAACACAGCTGTCAACATATAGCAAGTACTGGTGATTTCAAACTTCTTTATATGGTGTATCCTTCCTTCTTGAGCCCCCTGTTGCTGCTGCTGCAGGTTCACTACCTCTTCTCAGCAGTTATCTCACTTCACTTGCACACAATCACAAGCGTACCTCGTACGTACCCGCTCGCTTGCAGCCGAGAGTCCGAGACACCTTCACCTAACACATGCGTGAATGCGTCTCGCGATAACGGAGCTGCGACCCGTCAAAGTGAGGTTATGGCTGTACAGTACGCGGCGTCCGCCTCGTGGGTGTGCTCTGCACGCGGTGCGAACCAGGGTATAGGTACCGTACCTCGTCGTCGTCGTGGTCGGTGATCAGCTCGCATTGTTGTCACTTCAGCGGGGCTGCGGGGTGCGTCGCGGCTCGACACCCGGCAGTGCTCAGCGTCATGCTGTCATGCACGATAAACATCACACGTATCTAATACATCATACACGAACAATATGACTATGACCATTGCGCGGTAACATGTCCGTAAGAGGCGGTCACTAATGTCTTTTAGACGGTAAATTTTTCGCTTATTAACTTTACTATTTACCGCATGATAACAAAAACTATTTTTTTTTTTTAAATATTATGCAAAACCATGAGTGTATTGCCCTCCGTAATCACATTATTAATCATTCTGCAATGTTTCACGTCGATATTTTAAGGCATCTAAGAAAATTTCGTTCAAATGCCATTCTTAAACGCTTCCGAATATTGACTTGGGATTTTGTAGAATGATTAATGATGTTATTACGGAGGGCAATACACTCATTATTTTTCATATATCGTTATATTTTTTTTTTCTACTAAAAACAAGATTGTTTTTGCTCGGTCGGTAAAAATTGAGTTTGACACCCCCTTAAAGAATTGTTTTAATGCAATAGAAGACTAATAATTTGCGTGCTATAGCCTGACTAGCGGTGCGCGTGGATGTGAATGCACTCCCACCGTTGGCGAGTCAGTTCGTCTACTCATACGCTGCAACTCAGGACTTAAGTATCAGATGAAGAACGTAGTATCTCGTCATATACTGGCCGTAAAAGCGCCGAGATACGATGTTTTTCAACCGGGCGCCGAGATACGACGTTTTTCCGCTCAGCAGTCGATATGCGGACGCACGTACGCGCTTGCGCGTTGCACGCGCGCGGGTGCTGCGTTGTAACAGCTACACTATTCACAAATTCTTATACTTACTCATTTCGATGGCAAGCCTACGTGCACTGCGGCGACCTTGCTGTTCTACTGCACCTATTACTTGCGCCTTCACTTCTGGTGTACCCACCGTCCTGCGCCGGGCTCTTTTCGGTGGCTCGAGCTTCCCCGTTGCATCTAGCCTCCGTTTTAATCTGTAAATTTTTTAAAATCGAACATAATAATTAAAGATTAAATTTTACAATAAAAAATAGCATATAATTAAGTTCAAAGTTTGGTATTTGTTAAAATATGCAAACAAATAAATAAAAATCTACGGCATTTTTTACTTACGCATAAAATGCTTTCCTTTGAGGTATTCTTTCCCCAGGATGATCCTGCGAGAATTGTCGTCTTGCATACGTCATGTTGTCCGGATATGCTATATGCTCGAAGGAGGAGAAAAATATTTCTCCGTCCGTCAGATGTATAACTTATAACCTATTACGTGTCGCGAAAAAGTTGTTAATAAGCGCGCTATACGTGCGCAACCGATCGTTTTTTGTTCACTTCTTTCGAAATTCGAGATAGACTCGTTTATTCCGGATCATTTGATAATAGAATTGATTATCTCGAAAGCTTAAATTTAATAATACTAGTCATCTCTAAGCGCGCTTAAACCAAATCACGAATAAAATGATCTCACAACAAATCCATAATTTTTTTAAGATACAAAAATACAGAATTCTATACGGAAATTGACTCGCAAGGCGTAGTTACTTTAACTTTTAAAAGAATCGACAGCCAGCCCGAAGAAAAGCATAATTCAGGCCATTGTATGTAAAATAGCACAGTTGAGGTTTTTTTACAGAAAAAAGCAAAGTTCGCGTCACCTTACGAAAGAAGCACTGTTACGGTAGCTGTACGAACGTCTAGCATCGATGAAAACTAAAGAATGTACCATTCACCATTGACAAACATGCGGTCGAAGGGATTCTTTATTTTCTCCCGTTGTAAGTATAAATAATTTTTTACTGGCAACGTCGAAAATATAAGCATTTACTATACGATAAAAATAGTACATTATGCAACTAGAGGAGAAAGTAGATTTTTTCTAGCGAGGATGATGATTGAGTACGAGTGTTCAAAATCATCATTCGAGTCTGAAAAAGTCAATTGCCCCATTGTTATATATAGTACTCTTTTTAATAAGTGCAGTAATAGGACTTTTCTTTGCACATAAGTTAAAAGAAATTTGAAGTTACAAAGTATAGACCTAGTTTAACTATATAACATAAATTAATATAGAAAAAGTTATTTTCATATTTATATATTTTTCAAATTTTTCAGAAGCATTAAAAAAAAATTAATTATGTTCCTAATATGCATACAAAATTAACCAAATCTCAAACAACCTTCGGCTGGGTTATCGAGAAGGCGAATGTTCAATTAGTATTTGCAGAAAAATATTGAAATTTTTCACTCTGAATTACTTTATTTATGTATGACTTTTCAAACGAATGCGTGTGATTAGAATGTTAGAATCGTCGGTTGGTCATGAAGAATTAAAAAAATATGATCGATGATACGAAGAAAGGCACAACTCAAGGCTTTAGATAAAAAATGCATAGTTCGCCTACCATACGGAAAAAACGCAATTGTTTAGATAATCGTATTTTTGCGTTACTTACCTATCCTCGTGAAGGTTTTGTCCCCTGGCTACTTGGGCTTAAAACTGTTCAAATAATCGTATTTTTCTTATCGCGCGTCTGCGTTACTTACCTGCGCTAGTGAAGTTGTATCCCCGGCTACTTACGGTTAAAGATGTTTAAATAATCGTATTTTTCTTATCGCGCGTCTGCGTTATTCCCCTGCGCTAGTGAAGCTTGTATCCTTATTTATTTATAAGCGTTTTATTGCAAATTTCGAGCCGGCTGCCAGCCGATTACGCCCGTTTTTCGGCTGTTAAAAAGAAACGGCGCCTGTGCATTCTCTATAAATGGATATACATACTTCCAACATCTCCAGAAAGATGTGTAGATAGTTATAAAAAATGAACACCCCGCATTATTTATTTATAAGCGTTTTATTGCAAAATTCGAACCGGCTGGCAGCCGATTACGCCAGTTTTTCGTCTGTTAAAAAGAAACTGAAACTGATTTGTATTACGTAAAGTAATACCCAAATCGAATATTTATCAATGATAATAAAAATGAAAAAGAATAAAAAAGAATTATTATTATATGCAATATTGTACATAGAAAAGAATAAATGTACGATAAAAAAGATAAAGATTAAAAGGAAAAATTAAAATACCGAAAAAGTATAATATTCACGAACTTTCTGAGCATCATTCTACAATTATTAGGAGTCTCTCTATCATTTGGGAAAATGAACAGAATAAGGTTTGGTTTTGTGAAAGAAAGCGGTCAGAATTCGCGCCGAGCCACTTCGAATTATTCATTTACGCAGTTTTCAAATAAACAATTAGATGTGTTCATTCGCTAAAACTTTTTTAGCAACTTTCTAGAACTATAGAGAGACTCTTTATCAGTTTTCAGAGAAAGAACGGGCCTACTTTTTGTTTTGTGATCGAAAAACAGTCGCATTTTGCAAGCGGCCGCTTGGAATCATGCGTTTACGGGGTTATAAATAAACAATAAAGGTGTTCATTCAATATAACTTTCTACCCATCTTTCTGGCAATGTTGGAAGTATGTATATCCATTTATAGAGAATGCACAGGCGCAGTTTCATTTTAACAGCCGAAAAACGGACATAATCGGCTGGCAGCCGTCCGAATTTTGCAATGAAACGCTTATAAATAAATAATGCGGGGTGTTAATTTTTTATAACTTTCTGAGCAACTTTCTGGGAGTATGAAGAGTATGTATATCCATTTATAGAGAATGCACAGGCTCAGTTTCTTTTTAACAGACGAAAAACTGGCGTAATCGGCTGGCAGCCGTCTCGAATTTTGCAATAAAATGCTTATAAATAAATAATGGAAGGTGTTCATTTTTTATAACTTTCTGAGCAACTTTCTGGGAGTATGGAGAGTACGTATATCCATTTATAGAGAATGCACAGGCTCAGTTTCTTTTTAACAGCTGAAAAACTGGCGTAATCGGCTGGAAGCCGGCTCGAAATTTGCAATAAAACGCTTATAAATAAATAATGCGGGGTGTTCATTTTTTATAACTATCTACACATCTTTCTGGAGATGTTGGAAGTATGTATATCCATTTATAGAGAATGCACAGGCTCAGTTTCTTTTTAACAGCCGAAAAACTGGCGTAATCAGCTGGCAGCCGGCTCGAATTTTGCAATAAAACGCTTATAAATAAATAATGCGGGGTGTTCATTTTTTATAACTTTCTAAGCAACTTTCTGGGTGTATGGAGAGTATGTATATCCATTTATAGAGAATGCACAGGCTCAGTTTCTTTGTAATAGACGAAAAACTGGCGTAATCGGCTGGCAGCCGGCTCGAATTTTGTAATAAAATGCTTATAAATAAATAATGGAAGGTGTTCATTTTTTGTAACTTTCTGAGCAACTTTCTGAGAGTATGGAGGGTACGTATATCCATTTATAGAGAATGCACAGGCTCAGTTTCTTTTTAACAGCCGAAAAACTGGCGTAATCGGCTGGCAGCCGGCTCGAAATTTGCAATTACAGACTTATAAATAAATATTTTTAGCAATTTTTTTACGGAAAATCATTTTTTTGACATAATTCTATCGTATTTTAACGTTCTAGATTGGAAAATGACTGAATTTGGCTTTGTTAGACTTTATTAGATGAAATTTTTTATATGAGTTGAGAACCCCTTCAAAATTCGAACTGGCTGCTGGACGCGGCTGCTAACTTCAGTTTCATGTTTCAAACGCAAAGATAGAACCTTCTTGCACAGAACGCTGAGATAGCACCTTTTTGCATTGAGAGGCGAGATAGATCCTTTTTGCATTGGGCACCGAGAGAGCACCTTTTTGGATTAAGCGGCGAGATAGAACTGTTTTGGTCTGCCGTTGAGATAAGTAGATCTTTCTCGTTCGGGTCGCTGAGATAGAACCTTATGAATAGGAGCCGTCGCTATACGATTTTTTAATTGTTGATACGTTTCGAATCATCGTTTGGCTCAGAAACTTAAAGTGTTCTTCCGAATATATTCCCAATAATATCCATAAAAATAAAGCGTGCAAAACGAAAGATTTTAGTTTTATAATATATGATATTAGCACTGCGCGGAATCGTATACATCTGATTAATTAAGTATCTTCCGATCGAAATATGTATTTCGAAGAAGCAAATATTTGAAATGTTTACATGAGGTTCAGTTTCCTAATATGTCAAATGAAGAATTAAGAATAAAATTACGAATTAAGAATCAAATTCTTAAGACTCCAGAACGTTAAATTTTGATTTTATAATTTAGAAATTAAGTATCAATAAGAATTTAAACGAAATTGACTTATGAAACTTATTAAAGTACTTAACGAAACATGAACTCGCGCAAAAGCGACCATAACTTATTTATAGGATTTTTCCGCGTTAATCACTGGAAAAGTCGTGCTGCATAACGAAGTTTTGTAAATTGCATAGAAGTGAAAACTAATCTATAGGTTTAGGCTGCGTATTCAATAATTATTTGTATGTTCCGAAATATCGTTTCGCCTAGAAAGTTATGAGTATTCTTTCCAATGCCTTCGCAATGATATCCATGATAAATTGGGCGTGCGAAATGCATAATGTTCAACTGCTTATAAATTTAGTACTAATCGGAACTAAAAATGCCTCATTAAAACATGTATTTCGATGAAACAAATTGGAAATAGTTGCTAGTGATATATCAATAATTTAAGCGTGCAAAACGCAGATTTAAAAAAATAGCATATAAGTGAAAAATAACCTATGTTAGGCTGCGCTTTTATTACTTATTTATATGTTCCGAAACATCGTTTCACCCAGGAACTAATGAGTGTCCTTCCCAATGCATTCGTAATCATATCCATAAAAAATTAGGCGTGCAAAACGCAAAATTTTTGTTTTGTAATAAATGTAGTAGTGACCGGAACCGAAAACACATTATTAAAGTACCTTCCGAAACATGTATTTCGATGAAACCAATTGCAAATGGACGTCTATTAAGCTAGCACGGCCACTCTCCAACGCCCTCTCAAAAACTAGTTGTTAATTTGTTGCTAGAGGTCCAATTTGGTAATATATAAAAAATTTAGGCGTGCAAAACAAACATCTTTAAAGATATATCGATTTTCAACTTTTAATCCTTAATAAGGGGTAGAAAAAATGGTGGCGGCATTTCGATGGTCGACCGATCAAAATCTGGATGTCATTTATTTAATTATAAACATTTATAACAAAAAAAATCAATATTTTGGAACATAATTAAATTGATATCTTCTGATCTATTACTGACACATCTTTGATGCAACCATATGAGGCAGGAGTCGCACTGAACCCAAGGTTCATCACTTGTTTTTCGACAAATACCACAGTGATATTCATTCGCCTCCTTCTTTTCTATAAGTTTATTTTTTAGATCAATGAAGACATTGTTTATCATGAAATATTTCATAATTTCTATGTCATAGTCATCGCTTAGTAGTCCTTCATGACAATTTTCAATGTCCACATCACCTACTTGTACCAAATCATTCCCATTGAGAATTTCGATTATTTTTTGCTCATTAATTTTAATCCACTTCAGTGACGTTACAACTTTTTCCAATACACTCTTTCCGTGAAATTTTTTAATGGTTGTGCTGGTATTCAAACTATTAATCCATACTAATTCATCCTGCAAAAAAATAAAACTTTATTAACACACACACACTGCTTCTCTCTCTCTCGCTCTCTCGCTCTCTCTCGCAGCGCCTCGCCCTCCCTCGACATGAGAGAGAGAGAGAGAGAGAGAGAGAGAGAGAGAGAGAGAGAGAGAGAGAGAGAGAAATGTATTCTATTCTATTATTTTATTGGCCGTGGTTCTCTAGACTGGCTTGATACTCCGATATGCCATATTAAAACTTCTTGATACTCCAAGCTAGTGAATTTGTTAGCGAAGCCTATAGATAGTTGGAGGATGCTACCGCCCCAACTACTGGACCTACAGTTTCAAGTGGACTCCGAGCCACCGAAACCACGGTGAAAGTAAGCACATGAAAAAATTCGAGTTTTCAGTGGTGCCGGCTTTTTCACGTTTTAGAGCGGGAATCGAACCCGAGACCTGTAGGTTACGAGTCCGTCGCGCTACCGCTGAGCCACCGTGGCTCTTGAGAGAGAAATGTATTGCAATAAGAAATAAGTTTGAATTATTTTACATAGCTCCCTAGTAGAAATTCCTCTGTTAGAAATGGCCAGAAAACTAGAAAATGGTCATGAAAAATGGATATGTTTACGGCAGTGATGAAACGCTTTTTCTCCCATTTTTTGCCTATTTCTTAGATTAGCGTAAAAAGAAAATGTTCATATTTGATGCATTTATTAATTTTATCTTTGATGAAAGAGGATTAAACTGCATTGGATAGCTTTTCAAAATATAAATAAATAACATTAACTAATGAATCGTTTATGTACTCATTCTATGAATAATTCAGCAAAACTTATATTTCTTTATCTGATTCTGTCTCTCTCACTCCTTCTCATAGAAGCAAGCCTTTTAGTACCCATTTTCAGACTATAAAAGCTGATCAGTTTCAATAGCTTTAAAATACTGAAGAACAAGGTTGTGCCTGTCTTCGAAAAACTTGTTCTATTTTGGAATCTATTAAATGACCTAATAATGGTAGAAAAAGCGTTTCATCGGGAGATAGAAACTGGACAAGAGAAATTCCCATTTTATGGCCAGCTCCAACATAAATGGTCAGTTATTGGTTATAAAATGTTTTGGATTTCCACCAGGGGCTACTGTAAAATAATAATTTTTTTGAAAAACTCGTTTATTGATTTTAATAAAGTGTTAATAATGAGTAATTAATGTTAATTTATATTGCATAGCTTATTTTGGAATTATGACTAACCATTAGGGCAATCTGGCGCAATTTTTCCACGGTAAATTGGTTTCAAGTTAAATACTATCATTTTGCAAAAGTCTTTTTATCAAATAAAAAGTGTACAAATAAAAAGAAACGCTATTCTGATTATTGTATCAGCTAGGATTCGTATAAAAGTTAATTTTTTTAAGTTAATAAAAGTTGTATTATGATAATTCTATTGATTTATTTATATTTATCTATCATGCGGAAATGATGAATATTTGATATGAAATATAGTTAAAGTATGTATAAATTGCTTAAATTAAAGTAAAAAAATTACCATAAAAATGTGTTAATAAATAAACATGATAAAAATCTTTGAACAGTACCGCATATTACACTCACCTTAATAATTCGGTAATTAATGCAGAGTTTTGGTATCGGCAGTACTTTTTTTATTTTTTGTGCAGCATATTTTTGTAGCAAACAATTTTTTGTTATCAAGTATCCATTTTTGGGACATTCGCTGCCCCAAGCTTCCTTCATAAGACGGTGTATGAGAGCATCTGAATAATTATTGATTGCGTTGCAGCACCTCACTACTTGTACAATTTTTGACTTATCTGTGATCATTTTTTCATGATGCCTCATCATGATTGTTATTTCCGGATTTTTTTTATTTCTCTAATGTAAAAAAAGGGAAGTATTTAAAAAGTTAATTAAAAAACTTGAATTTTTTTCGCAAGTTTTCAGTGCCTTTATAACCGTGTTACTTATATTTTTTTCCCCACAAGCAACAACAGATAGAAATTATAACATTTCGTCGGTTTAGTGGAAAAAGCGGAAATGTCGATTTTTCGTTGGAAAAGCGAATAGATCGATTTTTCGTTGGAAAAGCCAATACGTAAATTTTTTCTTTCAAGAAGCGTACACGTCGATTTTTAATTGAAAAAGCAAACACTTCGTTCAGTACTTTAAATTACTATTAATATAATTGTATTTTCTGGTATCATTTCTTCAGTTCTACATTTATTAAATTTATCTTTTTTAATAAAGAGAACAAAAATTCAGGAGTGAGGTGTCTGCTCTTTTTTTTCTTAAATCGATCTGACCGATATTTAAATCAAAAATTTGTGTCCGCTATTAACGGTCACTTTATATAGTCCCTTTCAGTAAGTAAAAGAACCGAAAATCGTGCTTGTGTGTTACAAAATATTACATTTTGATACGAGTGCGTCAAAGATATTTCATCATCGTGTGGACGTTTGCGCCCGAGGGAATATAGAATCAAATCACACGATGTTGAAATCGCCTTCTCGCTCGCGTATCAACTAGGGTAGTTGTCCCGATTAGTGTGGGTTTAAGGAAGCTTTCAGGTTCCTTACAATTTGAAAGTTAATCTATATATTCAACATTGGCTTCTCCTCGTGCAATTTTCTTCTTTTTGACATTAATGTTGCGTTCATTTCGCAAATCGATTGCCAGTAAAAATATAATTTGATAAAATATGTTTAGAACACACTTTTCGTTAATGTGATGGTGAAAAATTTCTGCAAACAAAAACGTAGTTTGTACAACCACATATGAGCGACATATAAACTAACAAAGGTTATGTTTACGCTCTATTGGCACACACAAATATCTACAAATGCAAATTATTGACGAAAAGCGTTTTACACTTAAATCTTATAAAAGGTAAATAGTCAAATTTTTAAATAATTATTATTTCAATGTTATTTTCTTATCTGCTTATTTGTATATGGCGTTTAAATAATAAAGCACACAAATAGGGTTTGGAGCACAAATCGGGACAAGTATCATAGTATTTTTTGACCCAACGTGAGTCTCTCACCTACCGAAATAGTACTTCCAATAATAATAATACTAATAATAATGATAATAATAATAATATCTCTTAATAATAATAAGATATCTTACTCAATATGCGAAATAACTTCTTCTTTATGTTCAGTAATAAAGTTCTTTAATTCTAGAACCTTTCCTGAATCAGCATTCTTTTTAAAAACATTTTTGTAAATAATTCTTACAAAAATTGACGGTAATTGATTACTTCTTCCATAATCACCCTCCTTCAAAGCGTGTGTTCAAAAGCTTCTGGTATGCTTTGAGGTTATCCAGTAAATGAAATGTCGTAGATTTATTGGACATTTCTTTTGTATAACTTTTAATAAAACTTAATACAAAATACAAAAATATACAAAATACAAAAAAATACAAAACGATGAAAAAGCTTTGTTGATTGAAAAAAGTCTCGCGATTTCCCTATTGTTAATTTTCTGCACGCGTTAGAAAACACTAGTCATATCTAAGCGCGCTGAAAATTTTGCGTAACTTTGTACTGCTTTTGTTTTTGTAACCTAGCAATCCATTAATCCCACCCACTAAGTCGTGAATAAATTGATATCATAACAAAGACATAATTTTTTGAAGATAGCATTTGCATCAGCCTCTCCTTTTACCGCTTAATGTTTCTTTGAGCAATTTCAATAGTACATAATGCGACAAGGGGCGAAAGTAGATTTTTTAAGCTGCCCGAGTGAGAACTCGCTTCGCTCATGCAGTAAACGCGCCGTTCGGAAACAAATTTTCTCCCAAAGGCAGCAATCACCCACGGGAAAAATTTGCATTCGTCCCGTCTTGTAGATAATATTTTATTCCACTCTCGAGCGTGGGCACTTTTTGACGCTAAGAAGAGGGGCCGATCCAGCTAACACTTATTTCTATGTTATACTAGATGGCTCAATAAAGATGCGCAAGAGCCAATGCGGAGCAAAAGTAAATTTATTCAAATAATGAGGATTGCAGGTGATATATGCTACTTTCGCACCGATTTTCAGGGTACATATGACAAATATGCGTAATTCCGACAAACTTTTCATATTCTAGTAAAAGATGAATTGAAATTAAAAAATTTAAGCACACTTTTATAAAAAAAATTTTCTGTTTGTAGGTTTCAAACCGTGTAGAAATCACGCCTCAACTAATTTTTTTCTAAAGCCATTTTTTGATTGAATAGCTTATGTAAAAGTTTTGGTAATATCTATAACTGTTAAAACAATCTTTTCAGTTTCATAGTTGACGGCTTACATATAGTTAGTAGAGCACTATTTACTTGTCTATTTCGACATGTATTATGTGTTTCTGAGAGAGATAAAAATGATATTTAAAGTGATATAAAATATCGTCGGGTGGGAACAAGAAGGTCATATCTCGTTACAGCGCGTAAGAGCGTCCTTTTTCGATTCGGCGTGTAAGAACAACCTATTTCAGCTACGGGCGTAAAATCCTCCTATCTCGACTCGGAACGTAACAACCGGCGTTTCTCGGGCGTTTCGTGTAAAGATAGTGTGAACAAAGCTTAAGCCGGGTAAAAAAGTTATATATTATTCATATCCGAGGTCACTTTTATGGTTTTTGGATGCGCTGAATTAGATTTTAACATCCATTTAAGTGTAAAATGCAACGCGCATATGCAGTAGGCAATTATGTCGCAAATCGAAGCTTTTAACCCTTTCAGGGGCTCATTAGACTACAGAATATATCACTATAACTCAAGGTGGATTCTAAGGAAAAAAATTATTCAAAAACCACAGAAAAACAAGTGGCATTCTGAGAGTGCCACTGCCCCTGAAAGGGTTAAAGTAAATCGAAGGAACCAGGGGAGTTTTTCTACAATATATGTACATAGTGGGTTTTTCGAGTCGCTGAACTTGTTTCCGACGTCTATTTAAGTGTGCGACTACACGCACATGCGCAGGAGTGAATTTTTGCGGATATCGAGACTTTTAGCGCGGATCTGAGGACACCTCTGGGGTTTTTCGAGTCGTTGAGTTCGTTTCCGAGGTCTATTTAAATGTACGACTGCACGCACACGCGCAGGAGAGAATTTTTGTGCATAGGACGTTCTTACGCGTCGAACTGAGATAGAATGTTCTTACGCGCCGAACCATGATAGGAGGTTTTTATGCGCTGAGCTGAAATAGGATATTCTTACGCGCCAAGCTGAAATAGGACGTTCTTACGCGCCGTACCGAGATAGAACGTTCTTGCGCGCCGAACTGAGATAGATCCAAAGGCTGCGGACGTCTGGAAGGGATGGGGGGGGGGGGGGGGGGTGGTGCCCGAACGGAAAATGAATAGGGCTTGCCTTAGATGTTTGTAAGGGCTCAATGAGGTTCTCCGTAAGGGCCCCTAGCAAGGCGCGTAACGGCGCTCCGTCCAGCCCTGATAGTAATGATAGGGCCTTAGCGGCGTCGGACAAGCGCTGTATAAGGGCTACCACGTGTGACCCTGACTTGGCCTGACGTTCATTCCCGGATCCCCGCTCTGCGAAATCATTAAAATGGCATTGACGTGCTTTAATGTTTGAGGTTATAATAAGTTTTCACGGTCTTGTTACTTTGGCGTTATTACGCGGGTAACTTGTCTAAAACAACTTAATGATGATTTCTTAATCGTTTCGGGCGACTTTAGAGCTTCGCGTGCGATTCGTTATTTAATGCAGGAAATTAAGAAGAAATTATAAGTCCGAATAGACTGCCAGGACCGCGTAAACGCCTCGTTACTAATTAATTAGGCCCTCGTTTAATTAAAAATTACTTTTTTAATCTTCAATTAAACACTCGGCTCATTGAGGATTAACTTTTAATCTTTAATTCTAATCACGTTTAATTAAGAATTAACTTTATATCATTAATTGCCCATCGTTTAATTAATGATTAACTTTTTAATAATTATAGACCTATACAGAAGAATTAAGTCTCTAAATTTAATTTTACGCCACATAATTAAATTCCCTGTTAATTATACGACGTATAATTAAACTTCCTGTTAATTCTACGATCTATAACTAATTAATTAAACTTTTCTCGGGTATTTCCACGTGTTTGAGCATTAGCTTAATTAAATCTCATCATACCTGGGGGTTTTTCCACCAGCTGAGCATGTTTCTGGGGACTATTTCGGTGTACGACGAGACCCACATGCCCAGGCGACGATTTTCTCGAAAATTACACCATGTAACTGAAATTTCATGGTACCTCGGAGGTTTTCTGATCCGCTAAACATGTTTTTGAGGTGTATTTCAATTAATGACGAGACTCTCATGCCCAGGAGTCGATTTCCTCGCAAATCAAAGCATGTAGCACAAATTTCATAGAACCTGGGAAGTTTTTGGACCCGCTGAGAAAGATTTTGAGGTCTATTTCGGTGTACGACGAGACCCTCATGCCCAGGGGACGATTTCCTCGCAAATCACAGTATGTAGCGCAAATTGTATAGAACCACCCTATATGCAAAAAAACAAAATAACTTCTACACAGATATTGCAATGGAACTGCTAGATGGACTTAACAGATGCTAGCCGCTCGTTTGGCCCTTTACCAAATGCTTCACTCATTGAACTATTTATATAATTGTCATAAGATAATGAGACACGGTCCAATCAATTCACCATTCAACAATAATTGTGTTTTCATAGAGCATCGAAATCGTCGCATTCCCGCCATTGCAATTGAACTGCTAGATAAACTCGAGGGGTGCACGCATCTCGATACCTACGCTCTCTCGATCTTCTACGCAAACATTGCAATTGAGCTGCTAGATGGACTTAACAGATGCTAGCCGCTCGTTTAGCCCTTTTTCAAACGTTGAACTTCTTGAACTTTTTATATAATTGTCATAAGATAATGAGTCACACGGCGATCAATTCAGCATTCAATAAAGAAATTGTGTTTCCATAAAGCATCGTGAATACCGCATTCGGAACATTGCAATTGAACTGCTAGATGAACTTGAGAGCTGCATGCATCTCGTGTGGCCTTTTTTTGAATTCATAACTCTTGAACTTTTTACGGACTTGTCCTGTGATGATGAGACTGACGCAGATTGATTCAGTATTGAGTAACGAAATTGTGTTTACATAGAGAAACTTCATCGCTACGATCCCTTTCAAGAAAGAATACACTATTTAATCTTATTTGCGGCGTAGGCTGTTTCTCGTGAATGGGCCCACTTGAACTTTTAGAGGGATTGTCTTGAGGATATGGGACTGACAGAAATCGAGTATACGTTAAAAAACAAACAAACTTCTATGCAAACATTGCAATTGAACTGCTAGACGGACTTAACAGATGCTAGCCGCTCGTTTACCCCTTTGTTTAAATGTTGTACTTCTTGAACTTTTTATATAATTGGTATAAGATAATGAGACACAGGACGATCACTTCAGCATTCGATAAAAAAATTGTGTTTTCATAGAGCATCGTGAATTCCGCATTCCCGACATTGCAATGGAACTGCAAGATATACTTAACATATGCTAGCCGCTCGTTTAGCCCTTTTACAAACGTTGTACTTCTTGAACTTTTTATATAATTGCCGTACGATATTAAGACACAGGGCGATCAATTCAGCATTCGATAGAGAAATTATGTTTTCAAACAGCAGCGCGATAACCGGATTCCCGACATTTAAATTAGACTGCTAGATGACCTTGAGAGGTGAATGCAAATCGTGTGGCTCTTTTTAAATCCATATCTCTTGAACTTTTTTCGTACTTGTCCTGTGATGATGGGACTGACGCAGATCGATTCAGTATTGAGTAAAGAAGTTGTGTTTACATGGAGAAACTTGAGCACCGCTATCATTTTCCAGGAAAAATACACTCTTTACTCTTATTTGCGGCTTTGGCTGCTTCTCGTGGATAGGCCCACTTGAACTTTTCGAGGGATTATCCTGTGGTCATATGAGTGACAGACATCGCCTGTTTTTTCATATTTTGTATGCAAGATAATTTTTCAGGGTCTTGTACTATTCCAGATACAGTCACGACGAAACCCAAAAACGTGATTTTATTTTTCAAAAACTCGCACTTCTGTTAATTTAAAGTGAGATTAAATATCATGAGAATGTTGAAAATTTCATCCAGTACTAACAAATGTTCATCGAATGATTTTGTTCCGCTCAATACATATATCGTCTACATAACTTCGTACCGCTTTATGCATTTTTTCCGAGCCACATTTTAATGCGTTTTTTAATTCGCGTATAAATGCGCTTCCCGCTGTCATTAAAGCAAAAGGTATATGCGTGAATTGATACATCGTGAAATTAAATAAGAATGCCGTGTGTTATAAGGATAAATAATTATTTATAGTTAATATTTTTTAAATACGTGAAAAAATGTCAGTAATCGATTGCCATAATAGCCATTACTATAAAATAAAAATTGAAAAAGCTATATGAAAAAAACACGTCCAAAAAAGAGGATACTTTTTCAGAGTGATTTTTGAGCATTAAAATTGAAAAATTCGTTATAATTGTATAATAAATAACATGATAGAACAACTCATCTAGAAAAATAAAAGTGCTCGCTCGTTACTGTACGACCATCCGTCGACGAGAAATAACCAATTTTGGAGAGCGCCTTTTTCTCGAAAAATCGATATATCTCGAAAAATAATGAATATTTTTAAATTTTTCAAAAACGTGCATTTTTGTCTTGCCATGAGCTATACTTACAGTAAATATAAAGTATCCAGGCATAAAACTGACCGAGTACTAGAGAACCCGATTTTTAGAGGTTTTTTCGATATATCTCGAAAAGTAACAAAAATCGATATACATGTATTTATATGAATCGATAGATCTTTTTAATACCTACAACTCTCTCATTTAACTTTTTTTGATCCGAGTTATAGTTTTTTTTTATTGGCGAAAAACCGTTTTTTCCAACTTTAAGAATTTTTTTGACCAAGTTCGCCACTCGGCTACGGTTGTATGAAACAGAAACGTCATTCAGAATTTAATTTCCTATACAGCCATATTTTTTTATCCGGGATGTAATTTCTGTAACCTCTTTTCCCTATTGCTTGGACTAGGAGCGGCTCTGTGCGCCGCGTGTCTGCCGTCTCTGTTTACTTCTCCCGTAACAATCCGACAACGGCCGAGCGGCCTGACGGGGGAAGATAAACATAAACCATTTTAGTGTTATATGTTGATGTTGTAACGGTAGCCGTGGTGGCTAAGGCACGCGCTACTTTTGCATTAATCTTTTGCAGTTCCAAGTTCGATTCCCGTTCACATTTTTTTTTTCTATAGCATATCTAATAAAATTTCTTTCGTTATATTATCATTCTGTACACATTTCTTTAACCACAATTTTTTTATTTCAAAAGAATTGAAAATTTACTTGAAATTGATATATTTTTTCCCAGACAACATTGCAAGCAAAACTTTCGGTTTTCAAAATTATTTCATTAAATGCGCTAATTTTATAACTATTGTATCGTGGCAGCCGCGCGTGGTAAATAGCAAAGGGCGCACCAAAAGGCGCTTATCATTGATATCTTTAAAACTATCAGACATAGCTAAAAAAGTATAAGAACAAAAAAGTTTCTAAATAAGAAAACAAACGTTTTGAAAAAAGTTTCAGCTCGCTGCGATATTTCACTTCGGAGATATGGGTTTTAAAAACATTAAATTGTTTATAACTTTTTTTCTCCCACTTTTTCTGCCGGGAACCCTCGAAATTCGGATTCAGCAGGCCAAATTACGCCTAGAAAACTTTGGTTCAGGCGGGGACAAAATTTGGCCACGAAATGTATTGTCGGCGCCTAGACTAGTATGGATGTCACGCTCGAACGAGAGTGATACTCCAAGAGGTACCTGATAAGTTATCAAAGTTACTAAAGGTGTTAATGAAACGTCACACACAAGTAGAAGCACATTATATTTTAATGCTTATTCTGAGACTGAGGCAAATGTGCTGTCACCTATCACTGATTAAATCAATGCTGGATAAGGAGGATATCGAAATTGAAGTCTCAAAATAATAAAATGTTAGAAATGCCAGTATCGAATGTCCTTGTTTCTACAGCAATCGGGAAAAAGATCAAAGTAGTTAAAAAACAAATAATGCTAGAGTTTGAATGTGACGATTATAAAGGCACTTACGTTTTTTTAGTAGTTCCGTATCTCTCATGTGACGTGGTATTAGGGAATGATTGGGATCCGAAGATTATCGTAAACTAATTTGAACTTTATATTATAAAGGTTTTTGCCGATGATTTACACGCTTTGTCTAAAGTATGGCTGAAAGTATGGTTAAAAGTATGGCTGAAAGTATGGCTGAAAGTACGGCTGAAAGTATAGCTTAAAGTATGACTAAGAGTGTGGCTTAAAGTATAGCTTAAAGTATGGTTGAAAGGTATGGTTTAAAGTATTGTTGAAGGTATGGCTTAAAGTATGGATGAAGTATGTCTTAAAGTGTGGCTTTAAGTACATCACAAAGTATGGCTATAATTAACCAGACTTTCATCGAGAAATTTTGCATCATATCGATGATTACTACTGTAAGAGATCGTGGATATCTGCTAGTTAGCTCCGAGAAGATATTACCGGCATTCCAGGTAATGAGATTTTGATGTTGGAGTTGACACTTTGGAAGTTGGATGGTGGTGGTTACTCGCAATAAATACACAAACACTTTAAATATAAAGAAACACTTTATTATAGCAGCACTCGGATATCTCCGAACAACACTCTGATAAAGTCCACGCTATAAGAAGAATAAATAAGTTACTTGATGTGCACTTTACAAAGTCTCTCTCCATAGAAAATCTCGCCATAGAAGATCTCGCCTGAAAAGGAGTTCCTTGTCCCTAATCCATGGCGGACTTAGTAAATCCAGTACCTAATCCTCTCTTAATCGAAAACTGGAAATAAAAGCTTTGTGATTGGTCAAGCCCGTTTAAAAGAATATTGACGTCGCGTTAGAAACATCCTTATTTTTACTGATCTGCACTGATCTGCTAAGTGCTTTACTGAGTCTAAAATTTAAGGCTAAAGTCAATTCACATATTCTGGACATTAAACAAAAAAATACAATGAATTTTGCAGTAAAAATAAGAATAAGTATATCCAATCCTATTGGATTTCGTCTCATATTGGCATAGAAGGCAATGAAAAATGCGATATATTAGCTAAACGAGCTACTGCATGTAATACACCTGTCTGAATATCTATACCATTTACAGATAAGTACAAAATATATAAAAGAAATATGTTATCGGAAACCAACCTTATGATATAAGAACAATTCACAACAAATGTGAAAACCTACTTTAATAGCTGCTACAATAAAACATGCAAACCCTGCTATGCCAATCTACGATTGAGCGGAAAATATACGGTGACAATTAAGCGACTCAGAACCAGTTACTACAACCTTTCGGCCTCACTAGCGATGATAGGAATAGTAAACGATACAAAATGCATGTGCAAAAATTATGATCAAGATATTAATCATGTTATTTTTCAATGCCCGCTATACGAATTCGAAAGAGTTTAATTGGTTCGAAAGCTTAAGAAAATACACTTACCATTACTTTTCAGTATTCACTTAGTAATATCAGCACCGAACATCACAGCTTGTAAATATTTATGTACGTTTCGCGAACAATGTAACCTATGCATATAGCGTCTTGTACGTTTCATCTAATCATTAAACCACTGTATATTATAAAACCTTTGTATAGCTAAATATGTCCTGCATACATTTGTGAAACGCTAAAAAAGAAAAAAAAAAATTCGTAGGAGCCATATTTGATTACAGATCAGTAAAGAAATCATTAGTTACTGCGGTATTACATGAAATTATGTAATAAAAAATAATAATCAAATCATAAATTGTAATACTTGAATTTGATTGCATATCAACGAATAAAGAAAATACATATATAAATAAAATACGGCATTATATTGAAATAACATTTCTAACATCAACTTTGATGTTACAATAGGTAGTGCGTAGATATTCGACCTACAACCAGCGTACTGTAGTCGAGTAGAAAAAACCTATAACTAGAAAAAAACCCAGATTGACGAGCAGGCCCTAGGTAGCCTATAAACATTCCTCTAACACAGTACTTACATATATATTGCCCTATCCTACATAGATGTACCTTGTAGAAGAGAATATACGAACTCTCTGTTAGAATAGAAAAGAAGATCTTGTAGAACAGCGATAGACTGTATTGTAGAAGGCTTAGCAGTCATAGCCTCTCAACTGTCCCCCTGTCGCCTCTCCATACCAAGCTTACAGCATCTCTCCCTCATACTTCGACCATATCGCACCTGAAACACACATAAAAAACAATTACTATAGGCCATAAATTACTCACTGTATGGATTGGTAAATGTTAATTGTGCTAAGCTCTTGGAACAATGGCCTTTTCTCTTATAATCACCCGTCAAACGTATATGAAGATGGAGTCGCTCGAACAGGAGATCACCGCCTTGGATGGAACGTCTCACCTGCAAGAAGAACACTAGTTTAAATAAGAGCAAGACTACAACAACATAGAAATGATGCTAACCTGTGGAAGACACTGCAATAACTTGAAGTACAGGGCTGCATATATTCAGCTCCTGGTGTATCGCTCATGGATTAAGTAGGGGCAGCATCTACAGCAGCAGCTACAGCTGCATCTCCTGCAGCCACAGCAATCATCAGGCACCACTGAAAAGAACGAATAATTAAAAACAGGCAGATTGTGTGGATAGGAGACAAACAAACCTTACCTACAGCCACAACAAAGTAACATAATCTCGAAGAGTGATGAGGGTCCTGTGCGAGCAGTCGGGACGAGGAGTACACCACCAACCCCGAGGATGACAACGAGGACAGCAGCGGACAGTCTTCCCCAGCAGCAGAGCACCACTAATACTCCGAAGCACGTCGTATTCATGTCGTCGTGTGCCGAAGCGCGTGCGCACGAGAGCGCCGGTCGATGCGACGCCGATAGCTAGCGCGCACGTGGAGAGACGGGAGAGAGAACGAGCAAGCGGAGATCAGGGGGGTGAGAGGGGGCACCGGCGAGAGCGCTGCGACAGCTACGGCCGAGAGCGGCAGCGCGGACTCGAGAGACGCGCTCGCTCACTCTGTACTGAGCCTTGATGATCACCACTACATTTTGAGTTTTTGTACGCTATCGAAACATTTAAAAAAGTCAGTTTGTAACGTTTGCGAAAAAAAGGGAGCAAAAGTGATCTCCAACCAACCTCGTTTTGCGATACCCGTGTGTGCGAAGTAAGTAGTAGTGAGCCGTGAGTGAAAAGTGCGCGTGTCGAGCCTCGCGTCGCGGAACCTCGCGGAATTTCTTTCTCGCGTGCGAAAGCCACCGATATCGTGTGCCGCGTCTGTGCGGCTGGCGCTCAACGTTTTGTATTTACAGTGATTAAATAAAATAGTGTTATTATTTCTTATATATCTAAAATCGTAGTGTTGCGCACATTTATTTGCGCCCCTTCAAAAATCGCCTTTCCCTCTATCCCTCCTCCACACACTTCTCACCCAAAGTAAATTCATTCTTACACATTATATTGCAGATCAGTAAAGAAATTAACAATTTTATCAAATTTATCATTACAACAAATTATACGAACGATCTATGATTGCAAATTTTGAGAAAAGAAGTTATCAATTACTGCATTATTTTACGATAACATGCAATATCATGAAAATAATATTTACTTGCACATCGATAAACAGAAACTATCATTTGCTGCAGATCATATAATATACAAAATTATGAAAACAATCCTTGGTTGTTAATTTATATGGGCGTAATCAATTATTACGGTTGTTTATAACATGTAAAATTATATGATTATAAAAACATGCACAGATACAAAACACATTTAGATATAAAACATATTTTATTGCAGATCAATAAAGAAACGATGCATTGCTGCATATTAAATAGTATAAATAATTATTAAATAGTATACTAAATTATAATTATCAATTAATGAAGAAATCATCAATTACTGTTGATTGAATAAAATCATGTAATAATGTAACACATCCAGAACGATCTTTGATTATAAATTGATAAACAAATTATAAATAATTTTTGCCGACGATCAAAAATCATGCCTGTGCCCCTGTTCAGAGATTTTCCACCGTTTTTCAAGCGCTTCGCTACCAAAAGCACGCTTCAAACATTTACAGGAGGTTTTTGAGTTCGTGTACCAACTCGTAGCTATGCGCTGGGAAAACGGCGGAAAATTTTGTAATGCGCGCCCCGGCGGGCTTTTTGATCATCGAAACAAATTTGTAGGTGTAGTAGAAACACTTCCACATAAGTTCGCATTGGTTTCGAGTCGGCACACGAGGTCAAAAATTTGCAGTGTCCCTTTGAAATGTACAACTCGTAGCGAGACGCCGGAAAAACGGTGGAAAATCTCTGCACAGGGGCCCCAGTGGGATTTTGATCGTCGGGAAAATTTTGTAGGTGTAGTAAAAACACTTCCTCACAAGTTTGCATTGGTTTCGAGTCGGCACACGAGTACAAAAATTTGCAGTTTAACTTTGAAAGGTGCAACTCGTAGCGAGGGGCTGAGAAAACGGTGGAAAATCTTTCAATAGGGGCCCCGGCGGGCTTTTTGATCATCGGGAAAATTTTCTAGGTCTAGCAATAACACTTCCTCACAAGTTTGCATTGGTTTCGAGTCGGAGCACGAGTTCAAAAATTTGCAGTATCCCTTTGAAATGTATAACTCGTAGCGAGACGCCGGAAAAACCGTGGAAAATCGTATACCGCGAGCCCTGACGGGTAGCCCGATCATCGGGAAAGTTCCTAATGTGTTCTTCAAACACTAAGCAACAAGCTGAAATTGGTTTCCAGTTGGCACACGAATTCAGAAACCTCCTGGAAATGTTTGAAGCGTGCTTTTGGTAGCAAAGCGCTGGAGAAACGGTGGAAAGTCTCTCAATAGGGGCCCCGGCGAGCTTTTTGATCGTCAGGAAAAATTTATATGTGTTGTAAAAACACTTCCTCACAAGTTTGCATTGGTTTCGAGTCGGCACACGAGTTCAAAAATTTGCAGTTTAACTTTGAAAGGTGCAACTCGTAGCGAGGGGCTGGGAAAACGGTGGAAAATCGTATACAGCGGGCCCTGGCGGGCAATCCGATTATCGGGAAAAGTTTCAACGTGTTCTACAAATCCTACGCAACGAGCTAGAATTTGTTTCACGTTGGCACATGAGTTCAAAAATTTGTAGTTAGTGTCTGAATGGTGCAACTCGTAGCGATGCGCTCGGAAAACGGCGGAAAATATCCCAACAGGAGCCCCGGCGGGCTTTTTGATCATCGGGAAAAATTTGTAGGTGTAGTAAAAACACTTCCTCACAAGTTTTCATTGGTTTCGAGTCGGAACACGAGTTCAAAAATTTGCAGTATATGTTTGAAATGTGTAACTCGTAGCGAGGCGCCGGAAAAACGGCTCAAATTATCCTGACATTGGATTTTCTCCCCCGAAAATTGCGAAAAGGTTGGAAAAGCGGTAAGTCTAAGGGTTTTGGGTCCCGAGGAACACAATGGTGCAGTCAAAATTGACGTAGCACAAAAAATAAAAAAGATAGCAAAATTATTTTTTCGAAAAATATTTAAGGTTTGGTTTTTATGTCCATTTATCGAAGTTCATTAAGTTTAAAGACCATACCGCCTTTGCCCAACCTCGATATCGGGATGAATCAATTTTTAATTGAATAATCAAAATCTGCTTTTTAGGCCGGACAGGGGAATTACCGCAGACGTTCGAGGAACGGGAATTGATAGAAGGAAGTCTTTTGAATAAACGGACTCTAGCTAGCAAGAGGCAACTTCATGACGCGATGGGTGCTCTTGACATAGCCATAACTTATACTTGATTCAAGCTACCGGAATATTCTCGAAATTTCATTAAATCTTTAAAGATTGCTTGATAACATGAATAGAATTCTATTTCTATTCACCGGTGTGTGTAAATTATTTATCAAATTATGGGGTATGTTCCGGGTTATGTTAGTGGCAATGTTTACAAATGCTGTTGGTTCGCGAAATGCCCAACAGATGACGCCTCTGCCGCACACGTACTATCGCCTCGCCGTATTTGCCGTATTTGCCCTAGCCGAGACAGCTCACCGTTACAGTGATAATGCTGTGAATAAAATCGAAGAAAATATCCAAATTGGCTTTATTCATTCATTATTAAGATAACTGGCAGCTATTTTCCACTGCATTACCTACGAGGCCATAATACTCACGTGTTTTGCCAGTCACTCAGTCCGTTTACATATTTCATGCACGCAGTACACGATATGTTTTATCGTTTAAACTGACTATTGATTAATTATGTATGTATTGAGAATTTATAGTACATTGTGCAACTAGCAAGAATATGAGCTATTTCAAGCGAGGGTGAGACGTTCAGCACGAGTTGTAGTCGAGGGCGCCCGAGACGGAAACGAGTGGTGAAAACACCTCACCCGAGTCTGAAATATCTCTTTTTCCCGTGTTAAACACCATATTTTTTTCAACGAGTGCATGAGAGGGCCTTTTTATATGCATAAAAGTTGTGTAGGGGATAGTGCATTTCGCGACGTACACAACCGAATAGTGAATTAATACTGAAGATTAATAAAAAACTAAAAATATAACTATAAACTATAAATAGAAGTCTCATGCAATTATTTCTATTGATATCTATCTATAAAAATTTATTATTTTGCAATTTAATCTTTAAAAGTTATTTTATATCATTCTAAAGTGGCCAAAAAGCCATAAAATATATAAATTTAACAATAAGAGAATAATCTCACAATGATTCGCTTAGAGCGGGGAAAAAATTGATTTTTTTCATTCTTTCCTAAATCACGTTCGAAATGCGCGATTTTCTACACGGCTTTCAGGCCCGAAAAAGGCCCGTTTTATGCACGTGTTGACAAAAATTGTTTTTGTAACACATGCACGATTTTCGATGTTTCTCGACCTAAAAAGAGGTCCTAAAGTGACTTTTTTAAGAGGACGTCGTAGATGGAAACAAAGATCCCTGTTTTATCGGCTATTCCAGTAGTTCAAACTTTTCTCCCAAACCAAAATACCAATCGACGTAAAACTTTAGGAAGTGAATTCAAATTAAAATATGAAGGGGGACAACTATTATTATATTGAAATAAGCAAAAAATACTTTTTCTGTAATTTATTGCTTACCGGCCGCGTGCCAGCATAGCAGCTTGTTCGCTATGCCTTTCCTTTTGCAATATTTTTATAGGTAATTCTGAATATTTTGAAATAAACGCGTACTTGTCCCCGCTCACTTACACAACAAAGAAAGTTTACAAATTTGTAGCATACCTTTTAGAGAACTAGAAATTACAAAAACCTTGAACTACTAACGAGGTGATTATGCCGCTTGATTGAAATCGTGGAGCAGACGACGTCTACCCATATCTCCTAATTTCGCTTGGGATACAAAACACCGATAATTCTTGCGTAAAAGAATAGCTATCCCCGCTCACTATTACACTAAAGAATCTTTTAAATTGTATTTGGTCAACAAAAAATTCGTAAATGTTCCAAATTTAGAAGGAGACATAACTCCATATACTATCAGTGAGCTGAAATTCCCGACGAAATTCGCCAGGTTCCCTGGTCGGAATAGCCTCCCCTACCTGGTGTCAGCGCTTCACGCGTCGTCTGCGGAACTAAATGACCTACGCGACGCGTTTATCACGCAGTCGATAAATGGGTACTTACCATATGAAAATATGATGATACTACTAAAAGATCTTTTTTCAAAAAATCGGTATAAAAAATGTAATTATAATTGAGAATTTTATAACAGAGATTTCATCAGACATGAAAAAGCTGTATTCGGATCGCTAATCCAAAAACAAAATTAAAAAATCCCAATAGGAGCAGTTACCAGCCAACTGCTGACTAAAATTTTAATTATGAAATTGTAATCATGAATCTTACTTCATGATTTTAATATTAATAAAGGATATTTGGTTGTAAGAAGTACATTAATGAATTTATACAAAAATGCAATATATAAATAATAAATAATAAATATTTCTTTTTTTAAGTAATTTTAAAATTAGGATATTTTTAATACCTATTTTCTTTGGTTTAACTCAGACTTTTAGCATAATAGACCAACGAGCGCGCCACTACACTATCGGAAAAGTTTTATAGTACATTTCGACACGCGTGGGGAAGTCGATTATTTAGCTAGTGTGACTTTTTACACGAGCGAAGCGAGTGCGAAAAAGTCACACCACCTAAATAATCGACTTACGCACTAGTTTCGAACGGTATTTTATACCACGAGCGCCGAAAAATCATATCAAAGTTGTGATTTTGATGTTAGAGTGGTATAAAATATATTTTTAAATGTAGCTTATAAGGACTGCCCCCATTTGGGTTTTTGATTTTGTTTTTGATATAGCGATTTGAATACAGCTTATTTTTCATATTTGACCAAATCTCTGTTATATAATTCTTTATATCTTTCGATTTTCTGAAAATAGATTTTTTTGTAGTATCATTATATTTTCATGTGATAAGTAAGTACCCATTTATCGACTGCGCGATAAACGCGAAGGCCAATTACTTTGCCAGACGCCGCACGAGGCGCTGAAACGAGTTAGAGGAGGCTATTCCGCCGAGCGAACTTGGTGAATGTTGTCGGGAAAGTCGGCTCACTTTTTGGTCACCGGAGCGCATGGAGTTACGTCTCCTTCTCTCTTACTTCATGATAACGGCACCGCTCAGCCAACTTCAGAGCGTTGAATCGAGTGTACGGCTGCGCAACGCGGGTGGGCGGTGGCGCCGCCGCTGCGGGAGCAGACGGACGTTAGACCGGGACGTAAATATTTTGGTTTCGGAGCTACCCTGATTTTCTTTCTATAATCTAATTTTTCTTTCTAGCATCTAATTGTAATTGAGCGGGTAACCTGAGCTGCTGGCTGAGTTTCTATGGTGCTGTAGAGGTAACTGTGTTAACACTGATGCTAGCAGACTTTTACCGTCTAAAAGACATTAGTGACCGTCTCTTACGGACATGTTACCGCGCAATGGTCATCGTCATATTGTTCGTGTATGACGTATATTAGGTCCGTCAGTCCGTGTTGTTTATGCATGACGCTGATCACAGCTCTCGTCTGTCAAGTGTCGAGCCGCGACGCGCCCCCGCAGACTCCGCTGAAGTGACGACAATGCGACCTGATCGCCGACCACGGCGACGACGAGGTACCT
The DNA here is from genome assembly GCA_036365515.1 of Torymus aiolomorphi. NCBI lineage: Eukaryota > Metazoa > Arthropoda > Insecta > Hymenoptera > Torymidae > Torymus > Torymus aiolomorphi. The sequence continues at coordinate 177,400,127 of CM070875.1, forward strand.
CACACCGCGTGCGGAGCACACCCACAAGGCCACGAGGCAGGCGCCGCGCGCTGCAGAGCCATAATCTCACTTGAGTATATAGCTACAAAGACGTTTTCTACGAGAACACAAAAAAGTAAGTCATTCGAAAGTTAATTTATTTATTTATTTATTCTAACGAGAGTACTGAAGTTCAAGACGTACCTCATATGTCTGAACCAACTTATAATAAAGGTAGATGTAACTAGATTTGATGGGCTTTTTACGACTTTTCATTCCAAAGATCCCTTTTCATTCTCTACAAATAATTTAAACTTAGTAGATCTGAAATTGGATATATAATCGCTCAGCATGTATTGCATAGTGTGTGTGTAATTCTGCTAAACTTTAAGCGAGGGTGAGGAGGTCTTAGTTGGAAATGCACATGCGCTTCTTCGGCTTTTCATTCCAAAGATCCCTTTCCATTGTCTACAAATATCTTAAACTTTACACACACTATGTTATAGATGCTGCGGGATTACATACCAGGATTCAGTTCTAAATAATCAGAAAGTGTGGAGATACTGCATTTTTTGTGTATTTTTCATGAAGATTTCAAGAAAAAAAGTTATTTTCTCCATACTGGCTAATTGAGTAGATCTGAAATTGGATATACAATCCCTCAGCATGTATTGCATAGTGTATATGTAATTCTGGTAAACTTTAAGCGAGAGTGAGGAGGTCTTAGTTGGAAATGCACATGCGCTCTTTCGACTTTTCATTTAAAAGATCGCTTTCTATTCTCTACAAATATCTTAAACTTTACACACACTATGTTGTACATGCTGAGGGACTATATACGAGGTTTCAGTTCTAAATAATCAGCAAGAGCGGAGATACTGCATTTTCTGTGTGTTTTTCATGAAGTTTTCAAGAAAAAAAGTTATTTTCTCCATACTGGCTAATTGAGTAGATCTGAAATTGGATATACAATCCCTCAGCATGTATTGCAAAGTGTGTATGTAATTCTGGTAAACTTTAAGCGAGGGTGAGGAGGTCTTAGTTGGAAATGCACATGCGCTTTTTCGACTTTCCATACCAAAGATCCCTTTCCATTCTCTACAAATATCTTAAACTTTACACACACTATGTTGTACATGCTGAGGGACTATATACCAGGTTTCAGTTCTAAATAATCAGCAAGAGTGGAGATACTGCATTTTCAGTGTGTTTTTCAAGAAGTTTTAAAAAAAAAAAAGTTATTTTCTCCATACTGGCTAATTGAGTAGATCTGAAATTGGATATACAATCCCTCAGCATGTATTGCATAGTGTGTGTGTAATTCTGGTAAACTTTAAGCGAGGGTGAGGAGGTCTTAGTTGGAAATGCACATGCGCTTCTTCGACTTTTCATTCCAAAGATCCCTTTCCATTGTCTACAAATATCTTAAACTTTACACACACAATGTTGTACATACTGAGGGATTACATACCAGGTTTCAGTTCTAAATAATCAGCAAGAGTGGAGATACTGCATTTTCTGTGTGTTTTTCAAGAAGTTATCAAGAAAAAAAGTTATTTTCTCCTTACTGGCTAATTGAGTAGATCTGAAATTGGATATACAATCTCTCAGCATGTATTGCATAGTGTGTATGTAATTCTGGTAAACTTTAAGCGAAGGTGAGGAGGTCTTAGTTGGAAATGCACATGCGCTTCTTCGACTTTTCATTCCAAAGATCCCTTTCCATTGTCTACAAATATCTTAAACTTTACACACACAATGTTGTACATACTGAGGGATTACATACCAGGTTTCAGTTCTAAATAATCAGGAAGAGTGGAGATACTGCATTTTCTGTGTGTTTTTCAAGAAGTTATCAAGAAAAAAAGTTATTTTCTCCATACTGGCTAATTGAGTAGATCTGAAATTGGATATACAATCTCTCAGCATGTATTGCATAGTGTGTATGTAATTCTGGTAAACTTTAAGCTAAGGTGAGGAGGTCTTAGTTGGAAATGCACATGCGCTGTGTCGTCTTTTCATTACAAAGATCCCTTTCTATTCTCTACAAATATCTTAAACTTTACACACACTATGTTTTACATGCTGAGGGATTATATACCAGGTTTCAGTTCTAAATAATCAGCAAGAGTGGAGATACTGCATTTTCTGTGTGTTTTTCAAGAAGTTTTAAAAAAAAAGTTATTTTCTCCATATTGGCTAATTGAGTAGATCTGAAATTTGATATACAATCCCTCAGCATGTATTGCATAGTGTGTGTGTAATTCTGGTAAACTTTAAGCGAGGGTGAGGAGGTCTTAGTTGGAAATGCACATGCGCTTCTTCGACTTTTCATTCCAAAGATCCCTTTCCATTCTCTACAAATATCTTAAACTTTACACACACTATGTTGTACATGCTGAGGGACTATATACCAGGTTTCAGTTCTAAATAATCAGCAAGAGCGGAGATACTGCATTTTCTATGTGTTTTTCATGAAGTTTTCAAGAACAAAAGTTATTTTCTCCATACTGGCTAATTGAGTACATCTGAAATTGGATATACAATCCCTCAGCATGTATTACATAGTGTGTATGTAATTCTGGTATACTTTAAACGAGGGTGAGGAGGTCTTAGTTGGAAATGCACATGCACTTTTTCGACTTTTCATACCAAAGATCCCTTTCCATTCTCTACAAATATCTTAAACTTTACACACACTATGTTGTACATGCTGAGGGACTATATACCAGGTTTCAGTTCTAAATAATCAGCAAGAGTGGAGATACTGCATTTTCTGTGTGTTTTTCAAGAAGTTATCAAGAAAAAAAGTTATTTTCTCCATACTGGCTAATTGAGTAGATCTGAAATTGGATATACAATCTCTCAGCATGTATTGCATAGTGTGTATGTAATTCTGGTAAACTTTAAGCGAAGGTGAGGAGGTCTTAGTTGGAAATGCACATGCGCTGTGTCGTCTTTTCATTACAAAGATCCCTTTCTATTCTCTACAAATATCTTAAACTTTACACACACTATGTTTTACATGCTGAGGTATTATATACCAGGTTTCAGTTCTAAATAATCAGCAAGAGTGGAGATACTGCATTTTCTGTGTGTTTTTCAAGAAGTTTTAAAAAAAAAGTTATTTTCTCCATACTGGCTAATTGAGTAGATCTGAAATTGGATATACAATCCCTCAGCATGTATTGCATAGTGTGTATGTAATTCTGGTAAACTTTAAGCGAGGGTGAGAAGGTCTTAGTTGGAAATGCACATGCGCTTTTTCGACTTTTCATTCCAAAGATCCCTTTCCATTCTCTACAAATATCTTAAGTTTCCATCGATCTACTCCCTCTGTTCCTGGCAGGTCGATACTGCTATCCTCATTCCTATACAGCTTTACACTTTATTAATATATTTTGTTTTGCCCTAGGCGAAGAGCTCCTGCAGAAGACAACACGTCTTCATATGTTATATAATGTATGGTGTATATAAATATAGTTTGATCTCCTGTGCCAGATTCGAGTAAGTACTTCACTTCGGCTTTGGACTTTATCTTGTAGTTCAGCCGAACCTAATCTCCAATTTTCCATCGGTCTACTCCTCTGTTCCTGGCAGTTCGATACTGCTATCCTCATCCCTACTGCTTAACACATTATTAATATATTTTGTATGGCCATAGGTGAAGAGCTCCTATAGAAGACAACACGTCTTCATATAATTCTACTCTTCTCGTGGGCAGCCGACGCAACTACCACTTCCCGAGGACATCACCTCAGCGAACACAACGGAGAAGGGAGAGTGAACGTGTAGTTGAATGTAGTTCGTGCTCCCGTGGCAGACTCGCTTAAGTACTTCACTTCGGATTTGGACTTTATCCTGTAGTATAGCCGAATCTAGCCTCCAACTTTCCTTCTGTCTACTCCTCTGTTCCTGGCAGTTTCATACTGCTCTCCTTATCCCCACTGCCTAAAACATTATTAATATATTTTGTTTTTCTCTAGCCGAAGAGCTCCTGTAGAAGACAACACGTCTTCATATCATTCTACTCTCCTCGAGGGCAGCCAACGCAACTACCACTTCCCGAGGACATCACATAGGAGAACACAACAGAGAAGTAAGGGCGATGGTGTATAGTTGAATGTAGTTTGCGCTCCTGTGACAGACTCGAGTAAGTATTTCACTTTGGATTTGGACTTTATCATATAGTATAGCCGAAACAAGCCTCCAACTTTCCATCTGCGACTCCTCTGTTCCTGGCAGTTCGATACTGCTCTCCTCATCCCTACTGCTTAACACATTATTAATATATTTTGTTTTGCTCTATGAGAAGAGTTCCTGCAGAAGACAACACGTCTTCATATAATTGTACTCTCCTCGACGGCAGGCAACGCAACTATCACTTCCCGAGGACATCACCTAGCGGACACGACGGAGAACGGGAGAAGGGACGGCGAAGGTATACTTGAATGTCTGCGCTCCCGCGACAGACTCGAGATGTAGTCTAGGCGTCAGGTGGGTTTCCGTGGCCGATGGATGTCCACACTTCCACCAAAGCTTTTCTTACGTATTTTGGTCTGCTGATTCTGAATTTCGAAGGTGGACAGTCGCCAGACTGTTAGTTTTTTGTTATTAACAATTTAATTGTTCAAATTGCTGCCAAATCAGTATGATTAATTATAACTGAATCCTAACTATCTAAAACTGTAGTAAATTGATCTAGAAATATGCTCATTTTTTCAGAATTGAAAAATATTGATTAGAACCCGAATTATTGCAAATTTAGTAACTCTCGAATTCGAGTGCAAACGTGAAGAAATCTAGATCAATTTACTACAGTTTTAGACAGTTAGGATTCAGTTATAAATAATCATATTGATTTGGCAGCAATTTAAACAATTAATTTGTTAACAACGAAAAAACTAACAGTCTGGCGACTGTACACCTTCGAAATTCAGGATCAGCAGACAAAAATACGTAAGGAAAGCTTTAGTGGAGGCGTGGACATCCACCGGCCACGGAAACCCTCTTGGTGCCTAGACTAATGTCAGTATTTAGGGCACACCTGATTTTTAGATACGAATTATATCTCCCAAAAAAGTAACAGTTTTCTGCGAGTGCACACGGAAAGAAAACTCTTATTGCTACAGTTAAAAGCTAACACAGTTAAGCTAGCACCGCCACTATGAAATCTACACCATAATTTGTTGCTAATTTGTTGCTAATTTGTTACGCAAACCCCGAATTTGTTGCTCCAGTCGTTTCCGAGATATTCTGGCGGTGCTAGCTTAAGACTTAAGCTAGCACCGCCACAGCTGTAACTTTTGAACTACGAAACATTTTTTGGCGGGACAGGTGGCATAATTTGTTGCTAATTTCTTTTTTGTTTCAAGATAGGCTAGGTCTCAAGTCTCGAAAAACGAAATGCCGCCTATTGCCGCAACATCGTCATACTCAGCATTACGTAATTTTCTTAAATCACGAATAATTCAACAAACAACTATCGGATATTTTGTTGCTAATTTGTTGCTAATTTTTTACGCTAAGCCCAAATTTGTAGCTCGAGCCGTTTCCGAGATATCCTGGCTGTGCTGCTACCTTAAGACTTAAGCTAGAACCACCAAGGCTGTAACTTTTTAACGAAAAAGCATTTTTAGACGGGACAGGCGGCATCATTTGTTGCTAATTTGTTGCTTCAAGATAGGCTAGGTCCCAAATCTTCAAAATCAAAATAGCGCCTAATGGCGGTACCCAGCCATCACCCGACTTACGTCATTTTTTTAATTCTTGAATAATTCAAAAAACTATTATGGGATATTTTGTTGCTAATTTGTTGCTAATTTGTTGCTAATTTGTAACGCTAATCCAGACTTTATTGCTCCAGCCGTTTCCGAGATATCCAAGCCATGCTACCTCAAGAATTAAGCTGGCACGACCACAGATACAACTTTTGAACGACAAAATATGTCTATTAAGCTGGAAAAGCTACTTCATAAGGGCCGGCTGAAAATAATTCCTTATTTTGTCGCTAATTTGTCGCTAATTTGTTACACAAACCCAGATTTTATCGGTAACGCCGTTTCCGAGAAACAATGGCTATTCTAGCATAATATTAAGCTGGAAAAGCCATTTCGTTGTATCTTCTCAGCAATTGACGATAGCGAAACCGGGTTTAGCCTTGATTTTGGCGCTAATTTGTCGCTCGAAGATGCCGTAGATCCCATGTCCCAAAAGTTATCCGCTGTCCCAAAAAACGACCTCGGGCCACACGCATATAAGCAAAAATGATAAAAATAAAAAAAGTCAACTCATAATTGCACATTTTGTCGTTAATTTGTCGTTCACTTTTCCCGAAAATCCCGATTAGGTTGCTAAAGTTGTTTTCGAAAAAAAAATCGCAACTGTAGCTCCATTCTGCAGCTGGAAAAGCGACGGATGTACCTTCTCCACAAGTGACGATAGCGACACGGGCTTTGGTCCAGATTTTATCGCTAATTTGTCGCTCAAAGATGCCGTAGATCCAATGTCCCAAAAAAACGACCTTGGGTCACGATCATATAAGCAAAAATGATAAAAATAAAAAATCAATTCATAATTGCACATTTTGTCGCTAATTTATCGTTCATTTTTCCCGCAAAGCCCGATTTTATTGCTTTAGCCGTTATCGAGATACATTAACTTAAGGTAGTTGGGTACTCGTGCTTGGAAGCGAAAGTCGAATCTGGTCGCAAGAGAGAGTCGAATCTCTTGCCTCCCACGCGTGTTTTGTTGTACGCTGGGCGAGACGAGAACTTTTAGCAGTCAGTGTAACCTAACCCCTCATTCTCGCTGTTTCTCTTGCTTACGCGTGTCGTCTCTCTTGCACTCGCAGGTGCGGTCGTCTACCAACTAAAAGAATGCTACTTTGAAGTACAATAATTCGAAAACAGTCTCCAAATATCTCCCTTAGTAACATATACCTTTTTAAAAAACATTCCCCAGAGTTTCTATCTTTATTCGATGAAAATGTAATTCATCTTCATTAATCAGGTACGGGCACTATAGAGTGCCGCAATATGAACCATACCTTAATTTATTGCTAATTTGTTGCTAATTTTTTACGCTATTCTCGAATTTGTTGCTCCAGCCGTTGCGTCGAGAAATCCAGGCGGTGCTAACTTAAGACTTAACTCAGCACAGCTACAGCTGTATCTTTTCATCGAATCAAGATATTTCAATCATCAAAGCGGGATAATTTATTGCTAATTAATTTGTTGCTTTGAGATTGGGTTGGACCCCAAATCGATAGTCCAACAGGAACGTAAGAAATCGACTTCCGGGCGCTCTAAATTGTGTTTTATTTAGTAAAACGGAAAGTAGCAAATTCAAAACTGTGGCAACCGTTGAGGCTAATGCGTTGCTAAATTATAATTGCCGCTAAATTATAATTTATTGCTTCAAGATAGGCCAAGTTTTGGGTCCAAAAATCGATCGGAAACGGAAGAATACGTGTTTTGGACGCTGTAAATGGTGTTTTATTTCGTAAAACGGTAAGCAACGAATTCATAGCTGTGCAAAATGTTGTCTTTAAGATGTTGCTAAGTTGTTAGAGTATTCTTGAATTTGTTGCTTCACAATAGGCTAGATCCCGGAGTCGAAAGTCGATCGAAAACGCAAAAAAACGTGTTTTGGTCGCTGTAATGGGGGTTTATTCAGTAAATCGGTGAGCAACAAATTTATAACTGTGCAAAATGTTGTTATTAATATGTTTCTAATTTTTAAGGCTATTCCCAAAGTTATACTACAAAACAGACACGATCCCGGAGTCGAAGGTCGATCGAAAACGCAAAAAAAACCTGTTTTGGACGCCGTAAATGGCTTTTATTTAGTAAACCGATGAGCAACAAATTCAAAACTATGCAAAATTTTGTTGCTGGTATGTTGCTAAGTTGTTACACTATTTCTGAATTTGTTCACTCAGAAAAATGATCCTCCGGTACCAAAATAAAATTCCTCCTGAGAACATCTTCCTGTAATAAAAAGGACTTCCTCCCGCTCCGTAGAATCGTATTTCGATTACAGGAACCGTGGTCTCCTGTTATAAGAGGCCAATCCTCCTGCAGGAGGAGAATTTTATGTTTTATTACAAGAATATTATGTGTCAGTAATGGAGGAATGATATTTTGGGTCTTAGGTCCCCAAAACTCTATTTTATAAATATCATTAAATTGCAGTGTAAGACAAGTTTTATTGATAACAGATTACACTAAGACTACACGGAAAAAAATACCTTATGAAAAATTACTAGAATCTCAGGTAAAGATGGGACATACTCACACTCTTGAGCAATTTAGTATACTTCTACTAATTATTAGCATAGTTCTATTAAAAATTAATAGAAAAAGTTTTAAAATTTATTATAGTTACGATTAATTTTTAGTAGATAATATGATAAAAATTTAAAATCTAAATTTTAACAGAATAGAAAATAATTTTTACCATATTATCTACTAAAAATTAATAGAATTAGTTTAATTTTTAGTCTAAGTTATACTAAAAATTTAATAGACAGTATAGTGATTTTGTTGGCGCGAGGGCTGTCGGTAAAACAGGGTGTACCATATGTAGACAAGTCGAAACCTTATTTATAAGTGCGGCAGTGACCGAGTGGATAAGAGCGCAGCTTCGTAGTCGGAGGGTTGAGGGTTTGAATCTCCTTCTCCGGAGTTTTTTTTTCTCATGAATTTCAACCTCGCGTCAAAATTACTATAATATATTATAAAACTTGATAGAATGCAAGTATGTCTCACTTTTAATTAACACTATAGTAATTTTTAGTGGATATTCCACTAATTTTTCATAAGGTATTTTCTTCCGTGTAGTGTATAAATACTTAAAATAACTAAATCTTCATGTACAACAATTTTATTTTTACATTCATTATTTATTTATTTTTTTGTTAATAATTATTATATATACGGGAGGAATTCCTCTTATTGCGATGCGACATTGTACTAAGCGGATATTCCTCCTTCCATACGAAGGATATATCCTCCTCCGACAGGCAGATTCTCGTTGGTACAGGAAGATCATTTTCTGAGTGTTGCTTTAAGATAGACTAGATCCCGAAGCCGAATGATGATCGAAAACTCAATAAAAACGTATTTTGGACGGTGTAAATAGTTTTTTATTTAGTAAATTGGTGAGCAACAAATTCATAACTGTGCAAAATGTTGTTATTAATAAGTTTCTACTTTGTAAGGCTATTCCCGAAATTATTGCTTGGAAACAGACTAGATCCCGGGATCGAAATTCGATCGAAAACTCAATAAAAACGTATTTTGGACGGTGTAAATGGTTTTTTATTTAGTAAATCGGTGAGCAACAAATTTATAACTGTGCGGAATGTTGTTATTGTGAGCAATGATTTTGTCAATATGTTGATAAGTTTTTAGGCTTTTTTAAATCTCGAATAATTAAACAAACAGCTATTCGATATTTTGTTACTAATTTGTTGCCAATTTGTTACGCATACGGCGATTTTGTCGCTCACATTATTTCCGAAAAAGAAAAGAACGCAGCTGTAGGGCAATTCTTAAGCCAGATTATCGACGTTTGTATCTCCTCAGCGATTAGAGATAGCTACACCGGATTTCGCCCAGACTTCGTCGGTAAGTTTTCGCTAATTTTTTACACTATATTCTCGTTTTGGTCACTCAAGCCGATTTCTAGACACAATCGCGAATGAATCTGAAGATTCGAGCCAGAAATGTCACTACCATATTTACCCAGCCATTAACGTTAGAAATAGCAGGTTTCACCTGCCAGAGGGCGAAACCCGGTGTAGCTATCTCTAATCGCTGAGGCGATACAAACGTCGTTAGTCTGGCTTAAGAATTGACCTACAGCTGTTTTTTTTCGGAAATAATGCGAACGACAAAATAGCCGTATGCGTAACAAATTGGCAACAAATTAGTAACAAAATATTCAATAGTTGTTTGTTTAATTATTTGCGATTTAAAAAAGCCTAAAAACTTATCAACATGTTAACAAAATCATTGCTTCCAATAACAATATTCCGATCATTTATACTTTTTCTCACCGATTTACTAAATAAAACCTATTACGGCGTCCAAAATAGGTTTCTTTTTGCATTTTCCATCGACCTTCGACTCCGGGATCTAGCCTGTTTTGTAGCAACAAATTCAGGAATCCTGTAACAACTTAGCAACATGTTAAAGACAACATTCTGCACAGCTATGAATTTGTTGCTTACCGTTTTACGAAAAAAGATACCATTTACACCATTTACAGCGCCCAAAACACGTTTTCTTGCGTTTTCGATCGATTTTTGGATTCCAAACCTTGCCTATCTTGAACCAACAAATTATAATTTAGCGGCAGTTATAATTTAGCAACATATTAGCCTCAACAGTTGCCACAGTTTTCAATTTGCTACTTACCGTTTTACTAAATAAAACACAGTTTAGAGCGCCCGAAAGTCGATTTCTTACGTTCCCATTGGACTATTCGCACCATTGGACGCTTAGATTCGATTTTCGCTTCCCAAAACGAGTACCCAACTACCTTAAACTAATGTATCTCGATTACGGCTAAAGCAACAAAATCGGGCTTTGCGGGAAAAATGAGCGATAAATTAACGACAAAAGCTCATAAAATTTGTATGATTTTTTTGCTATGGTCACTTGTCCAAAAATTTTATGACGGACATTTTGCCACTATATAGTGGAAGGGGTGCCCATTTTTTGTGTGACGGTCACGACATGTTCTCATTTTTTTGTGTCGGTAATTTAAACATTGAGATTTGGTTATCGATCACATGTCCGATACATGTCCGTCATACTTAACGTCATATTACCATTTCTAAAATGTCCAGACATTTTACAACACCATTCATGATTTAAGAAAATTACGCAATCCGGAGAATAACCATGTTCCACCAACAGGCGCCATTTTGATTTTCGAGATTCGGGACCTAAACTGTCTTGAAGCAACAAATTAGCAACAAATTATACTACCTCTCTCTTCAAAAAATATTTCTTCGTTCAAAAGTTACAGCTGCGGAGGTGCTAGCTCAAGTTTTAAAGTAGTACGGCCACCAGCGTCGATCTTACGTATTGTGAGACCTAGGGCAAATATTATTGCGGGGCCTACTTAAGGAAAGGATTTTTCTAACGAAATTCGTAATTGCTTGAAAAAGTACAAATATGGTCAAAAAAATACAAATGTAGCCAAGGGGTCGATGTATACATAAAAACGATTTGAATAATTTTTAAACGCAAGTAGCCGGGGGACGCGAGCTAGGTCCACGAATATGAAGGAGTCATGAAAACACAATAATAAGCAAAACGATTATTTAAATAATTTTTAAACCCAAGTAGCCGGGGGATGCGAGTTCCACGAATATGAAGGAGTCATGATGACATGAAACAATAAGCAAAACGATTATTTAAATAATGTGTAAACCCAAGCAGCCGGGGGCGAGGGGTCCACGCATATAAGGGAATCAAGTTATAGAAGTTAAGAATTTTGGAAATAAAAGTCTTGCTTACGTCGCACATCTACGTAACTTCGTAATATGCGTGGAACTCGTGTCCTCCGGCTACTTGGGTTTAATAATACATTATGTAACGAGGGGCTCAACTAGCAGATTATTCCCGCAGATGAGTTCACTGCCCAAGCGAGCGTAGCGAAGCGAGATGTGTTTTTTCGTAGCGGCCACATCCACTGTGGCCATTTCATAGATTTAAAAAGTTATTTTGTATTAATGTGTTATATAATTTTGTTAGTTTTAACCCAATTCACCATAAAAGTAAAAAATTAGACTATTATGTTACATTATTCTCTCATATGCGGGAATAAAGTACTTTATAGAGGGAATCAGACGCCACTTTTGCGCCGCTTTTCAGGCTATAAAAGGGCCATTATAGTAGAGATGGGAATAATAGTACATTATGTAAGAAGGGACTAAAGTCGCAGATTATTCCCGCGGGTGCGTTCATTGCCCGAGCGAGCGTAGCGTAGCCTTGGCCACGCGGCCCTGTTGCCCTAAGGCCACGCGGCCCATCGGGAGCTCTCCCGAATTTCCGATGGCTACTCCGAGCCTGCATCGTGGGGCCCCTATCAGCGCGGGGCCTGGCGCGACTGCCCCTCTCGCCCCGCCCTAAGACCGGCGCTGACGGCCATGATATCCAGAAAATGGCTTGAGCAATAAATTTGGGCTTAGCGTAAAAAATTAGCAACAAATTAGCAACAAAATATCCGATAGTTGTTTGTTTGAATTATTCGTGATTTAAGAAAATTACGTAATGCTGAGTATGACCATGTTGCGGCAATAGACGCCATTTTGTTTTTCGACATTCGGAACCTAGCCTATCTTGAAGCAACAAATTAGCAACAAATTATGCCACCTCTCCCGTCTAAAAATGTTTCGTCGTTAAAAAGTTACTGCTGTGGCGGTACTAGCTTAAGTCATAATATAGCAGCACCGCCAGGATATCTCGGAAACGGTTCGAGCAAAAAATTTGGGCTTAGCGTAAAAAATTAGCAACAAATTAGCAACAAAATATCCGATAGTTGTTTGTTGAATTATTCGTGATTTAATAAAATTACGTAATCCGGAGTATGACCATGTTCCGGCAATAGGCGCCATTTTGTTCTTCGAGATTCGGGACCTAGCCTATCTTGAAGCAACAAATTAGCAACAAATTATGCCACCTGTCCCATCAAAAAATGTTTTGTCATTCAAAAGTTACAGTTGTGGCGGTACTATTTTAAATCATAATATAGCAGCACCGCCAGGATATCTCGGAAACGGTTCGAGCAAAAAATTTGGGCTTAGCGTAACAAATTAGCAACAAATTAGCAACAAATTATGGTATAGTTTTCATAGTTGCGGCCGTTAGTGGCGGTGCTAGCTTAATAGACATATATCTGATTTATTTGAGTTTCTTCTACTACAGAGGTGTAGTAGTGACCACTATCGTTCTTACCAATGTAAAGGTTTAATTTTTTTAAATTGTTGCACAAGTTTTGCATGCAAAATAATTTTTTACTATAATTCTTACAAGCATATATTACATGATATATTTGTTTCAGGTGAAGAGATCAGGGAACTAAAAAAGTATATAATTGCAGAAAACTAGGTATAGGCTGGTGGTTTATTAAAACTTCATTACATTCCAAATAAAATAAAATAAAACTATTGTAAATATAATAATTTCAGAAAAAGTAAAAGCAAGTACAAATGTAAAAGAAAATTAAAAATATCTATTATTTATTATAGCATGTATCATACTTTTGTTCAGAGGGAAAACCATGTGTAAGTGTCAGTTGGTCGCATACTCTAAGTCGATAAACGTATTGACTACCACGAATGTGTCTTAGCAAATACGCAGACTCTGAAGTCTATAAACGTATTGACACGTAGAAATAATAATAAAAATGATCATAAATATATCAATGACTTTCTTTGACGAATAATCGTAGTTCGAATGCAAATATAATATAAAAAATATAATAAATTAACGTATCTTGCAATGAAACAAAATTAAAATCAATTTACATTAACTATTTTTTATACGCATATTATATTTCTGTTCTGAGGGAAAACCATGTATAAGTGTCAGTCGGTCACATACGTACAGACTCCAAGTCGATAAACGTATAGACTGACACATAGGAAAGCACATGGTGTCAGTCAATAAATACGAAGACTCTAAGTCGACAAACGTATTGACTACCCTGAATGTGTCTTAGCAAATATGCAGACTCTGAAGTCTATAAACGTATTGACACAGAAATAATAATAAAAATGATCATAAATATATCAATGACTTTCTTTGCCGAATAATCGTAGTTCGAATGCAAATATAATATAAAAAATATAATAAATTAACGTATCTTGCAATGAAACAAAATTAAAATCAATTCACATTAACTATTTTTTATACGCATATTATATTTCTGTTCTGAGGGAAAACCATGTGTAAGTGTCAGTCGGTCACATACGTACAGACTCCAAGTCGATAAACGTATAGACTGACACATAGGAAAGCACATGGTGTCAGTTAATAAATACGAAGACTCTAAGTCGACAAACGTATTGACTACCCTGAATGTGTCTTAGCAAATACGCAGGCTCTGAAGTCTATAAACGTATTGACACATAGAAATAATAATAATAAAAATGATCATAAATATATCAATGACGTTCTTTGACGAATAATCGTAGTTCCAATACATATATAACATAAATACTATAAATCAACCTATCTTACAATGAAACAAAATTAAAATCAATTTACGTTAACTATTTTTTATACATGTGTTATACTTTTTTCCTAAGGAAAAATCATGTGTACGAGTTAGTCGGTCACATACGTAGACTCAGTTGATAAACATATAGACTAACACATAGAAAGCATATGGTATCAGTCATTACGTACAGACTCTGAGTCGATAAACGTAGATGTAAATAAATTATAAAATAATATTGTAACTATGTACGTAAACGTGAATAAATACGTTCATTGTAAGTCAATAGACATATTAACAAGTACACATAGATTATAGTAACAACAAATGTTTACTTATTCCTTCTGAAAATATTATAGATAAAATCGTTTATCACAATAAGCCTTTTTTTGGGTGGTTGCTGTTATTTGATTGGCCTATATAGAACAGTCCCCAAAAATTTTATGTTTAAATTTTAAAAATAGATTTCTCGAGTTTGAGTATTCAAAACTGAATAATTATAATAGAAAAAAAATATTTCATTACTTTATTTATCAAAATTACGTTAACACAATAAATATAAAAGTAAAAGCGTAAAAATAAATTACATTATTTTAGCTTTTACGAAATATTCTGTAAAACTAATTTAAAATCAAAATTTCAATAAGTCACCATCTTCTAACTAGTTTTCTATTTCAAATGTCCAAATATTATTTTTATAAATATCGTGTTCAATCATTACAAACAGCTATAGGTTCCCGTAACCTTTTCAAAAAGGACATTATTGACCCCAAGTATTTCTCTTCTCTTCTCTATCTTATCTATTTTTCCACACTGAATCTGAATTTTGATGGATTATTACAAAAAATCCGTTTTTATTATAAACAATTTATAGCAAAATATTAAATTTTCGATTTTAAAAAAATTTTAAACTATTCTATAATCTGAAAAAAAAAAACATTTTTGCTCAGAAAATGACAGAGAATAGTCTAGAATTTTTCAAAATCGAAAATATATCATTTGTGCAATAAATTGTTTATAACAAATAAAGACGGATTTTTTCAACAATTTACTATCAAAATTCAGCGTGAAAAAATGCATAAAAAAGAATTGGTGTCGATGTGCCTTTTGAAAAAACTACGGGAACTAGCTGGATCATGGACTGTAGAGTGCACTGAGATTAATCGCAATGCGTAGCCAACTTCAGAGAGAACAACGCTGCGTGTCGGTATGGCAGATTGTGCTAGCCTCGTTTCTTCACCACTAACTGAACTATGACGCTGGTAACCGTTCAGTGTTCGCGAATGACTACGACGTCTTCGTAACGATTGTATACAAAAATCCATTTACGCCTGCTACTCTAAAATATCGTAAAATAGGAAAAAATCAATGTAGCCTTGCTTTTTAGGTTCAAAAACGCCGAAAATCAATACATGAGTCACAAAAAATATGGTGTGCACTTAGGGCGTAGTAAGCCCTAGGAAAAACATTTGCGCTCACTGAGAAAAATTAAGTTATACTTATACGAGACGTTCTAGTGCTAACACTGCGTATACACCGAGGGGGCAACTTGAGTATAGCAACGTTGTTGCGTTCGACTCAGCTGCGCATACTCTCGCCATGGAACCTGCGTGCTGTCCCGTGAGTGCTACGCGCAAAAACGAAGTTTTTACATTTTGAACATTGGTCTTACGACCATGGTCTACGCTGCTACGCTCCGATCACCCTCTCAGTGTAAGCGCTACATGAGATTTCGCGCTGCTTATGCAAGAAATCAACATAATTCAGCCGTACTGTATTACTAGACCGGAACGGCAGCAGTCTTGTCTTCATATAGCAGCGGTCCGAAATCGGTAAAGTTCTATCCGACCGTGCAACAAGATTTTTGCAAATAGAAAAGCACCCTTACAATCTCGTGCGACTGGTTGACTAACATTTTTCTCACAGCAAAGTCTTATCAAGTTATCGTTTGGATTCCGTAAGGAGAGCGTAGGATTCGAATTTTTTCATGCACTTTGACGGAAATTCACCTTAATTTTATATTAAGTTTTCCGTAAGTAGACTGTAATATTTATCATTCTTTACCGAAACTTTGGCGTAACTTAACTCATGTTTGTCTAACATTGTATTAAGTTTTACGTAAGTTAATCATAAGATTTCAATTTGGTTTAATAAACTTTAAAAGAAATGAACTGAGCCAAACTTAATATAAACATATAAAATATTTCGTAAGACGAGCGTAAGATTCGTATTTTTACACAGATTTTTTACAGACTTTTTACACAGACGTATTTATCATTCTTTTCCCAAACTTTGGCGAAACCTAACATTAACTTTGTATGAAGTTTTACGTAAGTTAATAGTAAGATTTCAATTTGGTTTTCCAAACTTAAAAGAGATGAATTGAGCCAAAGTTAATATAAACATATAAAGTATTTCGTAAGGCGAGTGGAAGATTCGTATTTTTACACGAACATTGGCGGAAACTAATCTCAAGTTCATATCAAGTTTTCCGTCTATGGTTGTTATGGTTGTGACACGCTTTGTCTAAAGTATGGCTGAAAGTATGGTTTAAAGTATAGCTTAAAGTATGGCTGAAAGTAATGTGGTTGAAGTTTGCTACGTTGTGACTCTAACGAAAATCCAAATATCCAAAAAATTTTAATTTCCGCCCGGAATAAAAAAATAAAAACTAACAGAAACTCACCCCTTAACACCTCATTTTATAGTGGAAGAAAAGAAAAAAATTCTAATTCCGCCGTTTTTGAGATCCACGATAATTTTATTATCGGAATTCAATTTTGACCATGCAGAATATCTACAAAAAAATTGGCAACCCTCTCAAGCATCGCGGAACCCCCAAACTACCCCTTTCGCACGATAAAATCGCAAAAAAATCTAATTCCGCCGTTTTTACCCCCAAACTACCCCCTTAGTCCCAAAAAATCTCCAAAAAATATCTAATTCTGCCGTTTTGGAGATCCCCGATTACTTTATTCCCGGAATACAATTAAGAGCATGCAAGTTATCTACAAAAAAATTGGCAACCCCTAAAGCACCAAAGGATCACCCCCAAACTACTCCTTTCGCACGAAAAAAATCGCAAAAAAAATATAATTCCGCTGTTTTGGAAATTCCCGATTATTTTATTCCCGAAATACAATTAAGAGCATGCAGTATAACTACAAAAAAAATTGGTAACCCCCAAAGCACCAAGAATCACCCCCAAACTACTCCTTTCGCACGAAAAAATCGCAAAAAAAATCTAATTCCGCCATTTTTGAGATCCCCGTTAATTTTATTATCGGAATACAATTTTGACCATGTAGAATATCTACAAAAAATAGGCAACCCCCAAAGAACCGCGGCATACCCCCGAACTACCTCTTTCACACTAAAAAATCGCAAAAAAGTCTAATTTTGCCGTTTTTTAGATCCCCGATAATTTTATTATAGGAATACAATTTTAACCATGCAGAATATCTACAGAAAATTTGGCAACCTCCAAAGCACCTCGGAACACCCCCAAAGTACCCCTTTAGTCCCAAAAAATCTCAAAAAAAAAATCTAATTCCGCCGTTTTGGAGATCCCCGATTATTTTATCCCCGGAATACAATTAAGAGCATGCAAGATATCTACATAAAAATCGGCAACCCCCAAAGTACCAAGGATCACCCCTTACGCACGAAAAAATCGCAAAAAAGTCTAAGTTCGCCGTGTTTTAGATCGCCGATAATTTTATTATTGGAATACAATTTTGACCATGCAGAATATTTATAAAAAAATTGGCAATCCCCAAAGCACCGTGGAAGACCCCCTTTCGCACGAAAAAATAGCAAATAAAAATTTAATTCTGCCATTTATGAGATCCCCAATAATTTTATTATCGGAATATAATTTCGACTATGCAGAATATCTACAAAAAAATTGGCAACCCCTAAAGCACCGCGGAAGACCCCCAAACTACCCCTTTCATACGGAAAAATCACAAAAAAGTCTAATTCGGCCGTTTTTGAGTTCCGCGATAATTTTATTCCTGGAATACAATTAAGAGCATGCAAGATATCTACAAAAAAATTGGCAACTCCCAAAGCACCCCCAAACTACCCCTGTAGTCCGAAAAAATCTCAAAAAAAGATCTAATTCCGCCGTTTTGGAGATCCCGTAGTATTTTATTCTCGGTATACAATTAAGAGCACGCAAGATATCTACAAAAAAATTGGCAACTCCCAAAGGCCCAAAGCACTCCCAAACTACCCCTTTAGTCTGAAAATATCGCAAAAAATATCTAATTCCGCCATTTTGGAGATCCTCGATAAATTTGCACCAATTAGAGGCTACCGTAGGAAGTATGGGCCAATAAGTTATCACTGGCGCATTCGTAGTCAGAAGAGCGGGCTCCTCACAGTCATAAACATGCGTGCTCAGCAATGTGTCATTCATTCTCATTTTCGTTTTCGTTGCGAAAGGTTGCCTGCGATCAATCAAAAACACCTCCGTTATTATAAAACATTTCCTACCCGACGATTCCAGTTATGCTGACCGTACATTGAAGCTGTTTCTGTTTCTTTTTCTTTCAGTGTATGGAGTTACCGTTTTTTCTCTGTAGCCGGAACGCATTTGGGTTTTCTGAGAACCACTCAGAATGTATAAAGCAAATTATTATTTAAATAAATAACATTTGTTTAATAAAATATTTGTTTATTTCAATTCTTTTGTACCTACCTCTTTTCTGTATAATTTTTTTACTTCATTTTTTAGCTTGACCGATATTAATTTATTTAACCGATATTTTTGAAAGCTTGGGATGAGAACATTTTTTCATGTTTTAATATATTTTGATGTGTTTTTTATTATTCATATTATAATATATAATTTTTCTTTTTCATTTTTATTATTTCCATGATATCGACATATTTTATTTATATGTATACATAGTTCTGCAATATAAGGCTATGTTTTTCTCACATTTTGGCAAATTTTTATAAAAATATGGATAGATTTGGCCCAAATATTGATGCTTTTACTACTACACACACGGAAAAATTTCGTTTATTGGCAATGTCAAATGAAACATTGGATTTGTATGGAGCAATATATGAGCAATAGTTGTCCAAGATATATCTAAAGATATTTTCCCCATATATTGTTTCTTATAGGCCACACCTTGCTCATACTGGGCTAATACTATGTGCAATATTTGGGCCATAGTAACTTTTTTTACGCTGGGAATCATTTCTGTATACGGATTTTATACATCTGTTGTGTACAATCTGTATAAATCACTTTTACGTGGGTGTTGAGAGCTTAGAATTATATAGTAGAATTGTATTTTCAAAATTTCAATATATTTAATTTATTACAATATATTGCTAATCTATTCTCAATCTACTCTCAATATATTCCAAATATATTGCAAATATATTCCCAATATATTAACAATATATTCAAAATATATTGCCAATATATTCCAAATATATTCCCAATATATTCACAATATATTCCAAATATATTCCCAATATATTCACAATATATTCCACATATATTGCAAATATATTCCCAATATATTCACAATATATTCCAAATATATTGCAAATATATTCCCAATATATTCACAATATATTCCAAATATATTGCAAATAAGTGGCTAATATATTCATAATATATTCCAAATATATTGCAAATAAATGGCTAATATATTCATAATATATTGCCAATATACTCCTAATATACTGTAACGAAGTTCGAAATTCGCGGGCGAACTAACACGCGCGCGTTCCTCTTCGGAGCGAAGCGTAGGCGCGCATGCGCGGGGAGAGGAACCGGCAACGGCGCACGCTAGCTCTATTCTGATTTCCGCCGTTGAAGTGCGCGCACGGAAAGTTACCCGCTACTTAACCGTTAATGCCGAATATTTTCTCATCGAGAAATAAACTGGTTTTCAACCTGATGCGAGTGCTTGTGTCTGTGTGACTTTCGGATGTGTGGATTAATTGTAAGATCAACGAGTCGCGAAGCAAATGTTTAAGGTGGTTCTATGAAAATCGTAAAGTCTGCAGATGAAAATAATATTGAAGGATGTTATTGTTCAGGTTTTCATGAACAAATTGATATAGTTTTAAGTGCAAGTTGTCGACAAAATACTTGAAATAATATTGTTTAAAAAATTTTTGTTTTAACATGGTGAAATATGGGAGCCATGCGGTTGGCATGGAAAAGTATTCAAATTGAAGTACTTAAATACTGCAGAATTATAGCAAAAAAGAGATATCGAGAAAGTAAATTTCATATTTTCTAAAAGTATTAAAAAATATACCAATAGCCGAATAAAATAAAAAGATATTTTAGATCAAAGTCGGAAAAGTCATGGTTTGAGGTTAGATTGACGGCATTTACTAGTCAAAACGACAAACTTTTTAACCTTTATTTAAAAAAAAAATAAAAGTATTAGGTATCAAATATATATGAAAATTGAACAATTATTATTAATTAATTTATCGTTTCAAAATATTTCTTAAATATTGAAGAATAAAAATAATATTTTTTTACCACTCAAATAACTTCAGACTTTTAATAGAACCAACTTAAGCGCGACACTCCCTTTCTGGTGGTGCGATATCGTTTCTGCTCGCGAATGTAGATTCAGAGAGACAACTTGAGAGACAAGTTAGTCCTTTTTTCTGTAACACGCGATTGTAAGCACCTGGAGTTTAGGAAAGTACTCGCGCTCAATCGACGCACTGAGTATACACTGTACATCACGTAGCGTGCGAGCCGCAAGTTCCTTTCAATTATAGTTTTGTTCTCCGACTATAATTATCGCGTGGGAATTCCAGTGAGAAGGCAAAATGTCCTTCTTCTGCCTGAGATAGATAAGTATCTCACGGCGATGAAGTTGCAAACATCTGCCGTGCGATTCCAATAATTAGATCGCGCGAGTAGATGGCTGCTCGGGGACTACTCGGCAGACGATTTCATTGCCACAAACGTAGAAGTCGATGAACACACGGAGTGGATCAAGAGGGCAAACCTCCGCCAAATGTTCATCGACAGAGTCTGCAATGGCGAAATCGAGACACCATGGGCGCTCGGTTCAGATGAAACTGAACCAAACCTACTCGGTTCCGGGGGACGGATCAACAGACAAAGTCGCAGATACGACCCCCGAAGAGCAACGGCAGGTGCCAGTGGCAACGGAATCGAAGGATCTGACAATCCCTGCCGAGTTGAGCACATTTTTAACCACACAGAGGGTTATGCAACTAGCAAACAACCAGTTCAAGTTGCAAACGACGCTGGAGAACTGCACGTAGCAAGCATCACAAGGAGCTGCGTGCAGCACAGGGATTGAATCAGCGCAGAGCGGACAGCGTCAAATGGGCTTCCAGGATACCCTGACATTCAGATGTCCGGAAGAACAGCAAACTTACCTGCAGACACCACCAATGTCTAGCCAATCGCTCATTCCCCTCCCAAAGGACGCCGCACAATCGTCTCCTAGACGGAGCCTGGGAGGGGGGGGCCTCCCGAATCTGTCAAATTCGAGAGAAGTGCGCAGCGAACAAAATTCACTTGAGGCCAGCACTCCACGGCAACTAGGGCCGAATAGGAATAACCCGCAAGATGTTGGCAGCATAGCGTGAAAATAGTGTCTGAAGTTCATGGGCGAAAAGGGACAAAGCATCGACGTGTTTTTAAATCGTGTCGAAGAATGTTGAAGCCTCGCGAAGATGCAGGAGGAAGAGATGGTAAGCTCTCTCTCCGAACTCTTTGCGGGAGTCGCCGCTACATGGTACCAGAATAACAAGATGAGCTGGGCCATGTGGAATGAATTCTGCGCGTCGGCACGAAAATGGTACGGCGCCAACCGCAGGTTTCAACAGCGGGTGTTGCAAGAAGCAACGGCGCGCACACAGGGGAGAGATGAACCTGTGCGCGATTTCAGTACCTGCCTACTCTCGATCATGAAGAAGATCGAGCCGCCTCACCCTCTCTCTCACCAGCTGGACACCTTACACCGCAATATACGGCCAGATCTCCAGCGTATGGCGAGGAGGGTAGATTTCGAGGACATCTACACTCTCTTGGAGTTGAGTGTCGAGGCCGAGCTTAATCTCGAGGCAGAGAAATCTTACCGAGAGCCACCGTCCCCAGAACAGAGCCTCCTCCCCGAGACTGCTTATAAACTTCGGGGAAGCAAGGAGAAACACACCCAACTGAAAGTTACGGCAATACCAGGACCAATAGACCCACCGAGGGCAGAAGAAAACGGACAAAATTGGATCGCAACTCTGTCCAAAATGCATGCGTAGGAGGTGAGGCTGGCGTTGCAGCCAGCGCTACAGATGAAGCAGCCCTCCATGCCGCTTCGAAATCGTCCTCACCCAAGCGGAAAAAGAATGGAGACAAAGGAGAAAAAGGGAAGTCTTCAGGCAACTCGCCGAAGCGTGACTCGTGATCTCGGTAGCAAGAGAGAAAGAAATCTGACACCAGCGCAGCGAAACCGAAGGGTAACAATGAGGGTATTCATTGTTCCGACTGCGGTCTGCCTGGTTATCGGATGTATAATTGCCCTACGTGTGCGGGAAACGGGAAATCGGATATGGTGACGGAGTCTATACGTCGCCCGCTCCCGAGAAGACACCCTCCGAAATCGCTGTCACGGCTTCCTCTGGTCAGAAGGAGCCGCACGGCGAATCAGCATCATCGATAATCGCAATTAGCGGAGAGAGCACATCGATTGCGAACCCCGACAAGGAAGCCAGGCGGTGGCTCCTGGTTAACATCGAGGGCTTCCAAATACGCGAATTATATGATACAGGCGTGGCACGAACCGTGATAGGTTCAATCGGACTGCAATTAGCTTCCGCGTGGCTCGCTATTTACGAAGCCATGGAAGAAAAGCAAAAGTCCCTGGTGGTCACACGGTGGCGATTGCGGGGTACGTAATGCTTCCCTTAGAGGCAGAAGGGGTGGAAAAGGAGATTCGTGTCGCAGTTCTTGTGGACGAAGCCTTAGGATGCTACCTCGGCGCTGATTTCATCTGGACTTTCGGAATGGTTCACGATGCAGTGAAAAATCAGCTGACCGTGAGCGCGTTGGGGAAAACTGTAGAGTTGGAAGTATCCAGCGTTGCGCTTGGAGAAACTCTACAGTTAGCACCGATCGGTCTCGAGGAGATGACGGAGGTGCAGTAAAAGCAACTCCAAGGACTCCTCGTCCAGCTGCTCGCCAAGATGGAGGAACCTCTCGGCCGCACTACACGGGCCGAACATGAAATTTCTGTTGGTTCTGCGTGGCCGATCAAACAGAAATATTATCCCGTCTCCAAGAAATTAGAGGAGATTATGCACTCTCAAGTACGTGAGATACTGGAGGCGGATATAAT
Organism: Torymus aiolomorphi; assembly: GCA_036365515.1. NCBI lineage: Eukaryota > Metazoa > Arthropoda > Insecta > Hymenoptera > Torymidae > Torymus > Torymus aiolomorphi. The sequence continues at coordinate 177,423,712 of CM070875.1, forward strand.
TGAACCCTCGACCAGAGCTTGGTCGAGTCCGATAGTCATGGTGCGGAAAGCGCTAGATAAGTATCGCTTCTGCATCGTCTTCCGGAAGGTGAACGCTGAGTCAAGACTTGACGCATATCCGCTAATATGGATGCGATCTTCCGCAAGCTACAAGGTGCGAAATATATTTCTACTCTGGATTTAAGCAGCGCGTATCACCAGATTCCGCTGGAGGCAGAATCTCGCCCATTAACGGCGTTCACGGTGCCTGGACTGGGATTATTCCAGTTTACACGCCTGCCGTATTACCTATCGCAGGCAGGAGCGGCATTTCAGAGGTTGATTGATAAAGTTATCGGTCCGGAAATGGAACCATATGCCTTCTCCTATCTTGACGACATAATTATTGTCACCGAGACGTTTGATGAACACGTAAAGTGGCTTGGCCACGTTCTCAAACGAATAAAGGAGGCTAATCTCACGATTAATCGAGAGAAAAGCGTGTATGGACAGACCGAAGTTTGTTACCTCGGAGTGCTCGTTAATCGGGACAGTTTTCGCTACGATTCCGAGAAAATCGCACCTATAGTAAGCTACTCCGAACCACACAACCTAAAATAGCTTCGGCGTTTTCTAGGAATGGCTTCGTGGTACAGGAAGTTCTGAAAAGATTTCGCTACCATAGCCGAGCCTCTGACGCGACTCACCAAAAAGGATCGCCGATATGATTGGACGGATGAACAAAAAGCAGCATTAGGTCAGATCAAAGCTTGTGTTGCATCAGCTCCAATTTTATCTCGCCCGCATTTTGAAGAACAGTTCGTTCTTAAAACAGATGTGGGCAACACAGGTATCGGCGCAGTAATCTTTCAAATAATCGATGGTGAAGAAAGAGTACTGGAGTTCCCGAGCCGCACACTTTCATCCGCGGAACACAATTATAGCGTGACGGAGAGAGAGTGCCTTGCGGTGATTTGGGCCATTGTGTCTCTGTAACGACACTTGACTAGTAAATTCGAGCGCGTACGAATGTTTCGGTGATTCCGGAATCATCGTGCATCCGGCTTGAAGCAGCTACAAATCACTGCTGTCCAATCTCTCCAACGAGACTCGTGGGTTTTCGGAATGTGACTAATACGTGAAGAATCTCCCCGTCGCATACGGCTTACACTTATTTGTGGGATTAATTTTGCTGTAGAAAATGATAATTTATTTGCATATCTACAGTTTTTCGTGAAGTTTTTCTGTAGTATTCTTTTAGCTGTAGAATAATATAGATGATTTTCAATAATTATAACTATGAAACTCAAGTTAATGATATAAAATTTTAGTTTTATTTTTTGTCTATTTTAACAGGTATAGAAATTCTGCAGATAAAATGTTCAAAATTAATGAGGAGCATTCTGCAGAATTGTATGCAGAAATAGCTGAAGAGCAAAATCCATGTAGCAAAATACATGAAAATCTTTATAGTTTACTTTATACTTGTATGCGTGGCTGTCTCCAGAGAAATCAGCAGATAATCCAGCAGAGAACGCTGGAGATAAATCTGCAGGAAAAATTGCATGATTTTGTGCATATTTTTTCCATAAGGATTCTATGCGAAAACAGCGATTGAAAGATTCAGTTGCTTATCTCTCGAGAACGACTTAGTCTACGTCAAAATGGCTTGGGCCAAACGATACAGTGTAAATTTTTGTATCGGAAACGAGTTTTTACTTGATTTCGATGAGCGCAAAGGTCCGAGATAATTAATCCAATAGAAATTAATGCGCCCGCCGCCGGTATGCTTCTCTCGAAGGCTCGCTCAAAAACTCGTTAATAGACTCGCATATTCAGCTAGACTTTGAGAAAGGCATCGAGCGTTATACAAAATTTATGCTCAGTTTAGATGAAGTTCATTCAAAGTTTTGACAAAGTTTGCGTAAAGTTTATACAAAGTTTACATAAAGTTTATACAAAGTTTACCTGAAATTTATACAAAGTTTAGATAAAGTTTCGACGAAGTTTATAGATTATAGAAAGTTGAAGGTCTGCATGAAAGGTGGCGCTCGAATTCTGGCTAAAAGTATGGATAAAAGTATGGCTAAAAGTATTGCTAAAAGTATGGATAAAAGTATGGCTAAAAGTATGACTAAAAGTATGGCTAAAAGTATGACTAAAAGTATGGCTAAAAGTATGGCTAAAAGTATGGCTAAAAGTATGGATAAAAGTATGGCTAAAAGTATGACTAAAAGTATGGCTAAAAGTATTGCTAAAAGTATGGCTAATAGTATGGCTAAAAGTATGGCTAAAAGTATGGGTAAAAGTATGTCTAAAAGTATGGCTAAAAGTATGGCTAAAAGTATGGCTGAAAGTATGGATAAAAGTATGGCTAAACGTATGGATAAAAGTATGGCTAAAAGTATGGCTAAAAGTATGGCTAAAAGTATAGCTAAAACTTTGTATAAATTTCATGTAAACTTTGTATAAATTTTATGTAAACTTTGTATAAACTTTGTGTCAACTTTATATAAATTTTACCCAAACTTTGTCAAAACTTTGAATGAACTTTATCTAAACTGACAAGGAGAGTCCATTTCTGACAAGCAATCAAAGTTCGCGTACGAAAGTGGTAAATAATTGGTCTTCATTTTAACCGATTAAGTGGATCGTATTTTTAACCATTTTTGTACCCTATCTTTGATTGCTTGTAACTTTCTGAAAAATCGATATTTTTTAACGAATCAGGGTTCAAATTTTAGCTTTTACTGTTTACTTTTATAATTTTCCCTCGTTTTCGTATCTTATATACTTGAAATGTGAGAGGCAATAGAAGAAACATAATTTTTTAACGAAATAGAGTATTTGAGATGATATTGCCCATATCTCAAGAAAAAGGGCCTATTAGATGGAATTAGGCACACGGGCTTCATTTTTAGGTACCAGAAATCGACTCCAATGACTGCGAAAATCCGTTTCCCAGAGGCTGAGAACTCTCGTTGTCAGTTTACATAAAGTTCATTCAAAGTTTTGACAAAGTTTGAGTAAAATTTATATGAAGATTACATAAAGTTTATACAAACTTTACACAATATTTATACAAAGTTTACATGAAATTTATACAAAGTTTAGATAAAGTTTCGACGAAATTTATAGATTATAGAAAGTTGAAGGTCTGCATGAAAGGTGCCGCTCGAAGTCTGGCTTTTAGCCATACTTTTAACCATACTTTTAACCATAGTATTAACCATACTTTTAGCCATACTTTTAAGCCATACTTTTAGCCATACTTTTAGCCATACTTTTAGCCATACTTTTAGCCATACTTTTAGCCATACTTTTAGCCATACTTTTAGCCATACTTTTAGCCAGACTTTTAGCAAGACTTTAGCCATACTTTTCGCCATACTTTTAGCCATACTTTTAGCCATACATTTAAGCCATACTTTTAGCCATACTTTTAGCCATACTTTTAGCCAGACTTTTAGCCAGACTTCGAGCGGCACCATTCATGCAGGCTTTCAACTTTCTATAATCTATAACCTTCGTCGTAACTTTATCTAAAATTTATATAAATTTCATGTAAACTTTGTATAAACTTTATGTAAACTTTGTATAAACTTTACGCAAACTTTGTCAAAACTTTGAATGAACTTTATCTAAACTGAGCATAAACTTTGTATAACGCTCGATGCCTGGCTCAAAGTCTAGCTGAATATGCGAGTCTTTGAACGAGTTTTTGAGCGAGACTTCGAGAGAATCATACCGGTGGCCCGGGGGGGTGGGGGGGGGGCATTAATTTCTATTGGATTAATTATCTCGGAACTTTGCGCTCATCGAAATCAAGTAAATACTCGTCACCGATACAAAATTTTAAGCTGTATCGTTTGGCGCAAGCCATTTTGTCGGAGACTAAGTCGTTCTCGAGATATAAGCGACTGAAACTTTCAATCGCTGTTTTCGCATAGAACCCCTGGATTTAGGAACTAGGAATTTCAAAATCGGGTTTTTCGACCTCGATTTACCTTATAAGTAACCAAATGTAGCCATTTCTATGAGAAGTTGATTTCAGAGGTATTTTGATTCTTCCGCTTTCCCCTTACCTCCCGCTTCCGACAACAAACTCCGTAGCAACGGTTGTCCCCAGTCTTGGCGCAGCGGCTGCCGCTCGGGTCTCGTCGCCGTCGCTGCCAGGGCCGGCGCTATACGGAGAATTTCCCTGGACATTACAAGGGCGCGGAAACTTGCTAGAAAATTTTTCGGTCCAAGCAATCTTGACTCAGTTTTTCATGCTGATCACGATGGTATATAAATATTGTATTGTTTCAGAATCACCCCAGGGTTTCCATAAGGGTTCTATGCGAAAACAGCGATTGAAAGTTTCAGTCGCGTATCTCTCGAGAACGACTTAGTCTACGTCAAAATGGCTTGGGCCAAACGATACAGTGAAAAATTTTGTATCGGAAACGAGTTTTTACTTGATTTCGATGAGCGCAAAGTTCCGAGATAATTAATCCAATAGAAATTAATACGCCCCCCCCCCCGGCCACCGGTATGCTTCTCCCGAAGGCTCGCTCAAAAACTCGTCAATAGACTCGCATATTCAGCTAGACTTTGAGGCAGGCATCGAGCGTTATACAAAATTTATGCTCAGTTTAGATGAAGTTTATTCAAAGTTTTGACAAAGTTTGCGTAAAGTTTATACAAAGTTTACATAAAGTTTATACAAAGTTTACCTGACATTTATACAAAGTTTAGATAAAGTTTCGACAGAGTTTATAGATTATAGAAAGTTGAAGGTCTGCATGAAAGGTGGTGCCCTAATTCTGGCTAAAAGTATGGATAAAAGTATGGCTAAAAGTATGGATAAAAGTATGGCTAAAAGTATGACTAAAAGTATGGCTAAAAGTATGACTAAAAGTATGGGTAAAAGTATGGCTAAAAGTATGGGTAAAAGTATGTCTAAAAGTATGGCTGAAAGTATGGATAAAAGTATGGCTAAAAGTATGGCTAAAAGTATGGATAAAAGTATCGCTAAAACTATGGATAAAAGTATGGCTAAAAGTATGGCTAAAAGTATGGCGAAAAGTATGGCTAAAACTTTGTATAAATTTCATGTAAACTTTGTATAATCTTTATGTAAACTTTGCATAAACTTTATGTAAACTTTATATAAATATTACGCAAACTTTGTCAAAACTTTAATGAACTTTATCTAAACTGACAAGGAGAGTCCATTTCTGACAAGCAATCAAAGATCGCGTACGAAAATGGTAAAAAATTGGTCTTCATTTTAACCGATTAAGTGGATCGTATTTTTAACCATTTTTGTACCCTATCTTTGATTGCTTGTAACTTTCTAAAAAATCGATATTTTTTAACGAATCAGGGTTTAAATTTTAGCTTTTACTGTTTACTTTTATAATTTTCCCTCGGTTTCGTATCTTATATACTTGAAATGTGAGAGGCAATAGAAGAAACATAATTTTTTAACGAAATAGAGTATTTGAGATGATATTGCCCATATCTCAAGAAAAAGGGCCTATGAGATGGAATTAGGCACAGGGGCTTCATTTTTAGGTACCAGAAATCGACTCCAATGACTGCGAAAATCCGTTTCCCAGAGGGTGAGAACTCCCGTTGTCAGTTTAGATAAAGTTCATTCAAAGTTTTGACAAAGTTTGAGTAAAATTTATATAAAGCTTACATAAAGTTTATACAAACTTTACACAAAGTTTATACAAAGTTTACATGAAATTTATACAAAGTTTAGATAAAGTTACGACGAAGTTTATAGATTATAGAAAGTTGAATGTCTGCATGAAAGGTGCCGCTCGAAGTCTGGCTTTTAGCCATACTTTTAGCCTTACTTTTAGCCATACTTATAGCCACACTTTTAAGCCATACTTTTAGCCATACATTTAGCCATACTTTTAGCCATACTTTTAGCCATACTTTTGGCCATACTTTTAGCCATACTTTTAGCCATACTTTTAACCAGACTTTTAGCCAGACTTTTAGTCATACTTTTAGTCATACTTTTAGCCATACTTTTAAGCCATACTTTAGCCATACTTTTAGCCATACTTTTAGCCATACTTTTGGCCATACTTTTAGCCATATTTTTAGCCATACTTTTAGCCAGACTTTTGGCCAGACTTCGAGCGGCACCTTTCATGCAGACTTTCAACTTTCTATAATCTATAAACTTCGTCGTAACTTTATCTAAACTTTGTATAAATTTCATGTAAACTTTGTATAAACTTTATGTAAACTTTGTATAAACTTTACGCAAACTTTGTCAAAACTTTGAATGAACTATATCTAAACTGATCATAAACTTTGTATAACGCTCGATGCCTGGTTAAAAGTCTAGCTGAATATGCGAGTCTTTGAACGAGTTTTTGAGCGAGACTTCGTGAGAAACATACCGGAGGCCCGGGGGGGGGGGGGGGCTTTAATTTCTATTGGAATAATTATCTCGGAACTTTGCGCTCATCGAAATCAAGTAAAAACTCGTCACCGATACAAAATTTTACGCTGTATCGTTTGGCGCAAGCCATTTTGTCGGAGACTAAGTCGTTCTCGAGATATAAGCGACTGAAACTTTCAATCGCTGTTTTCGCATAGAACCCCTGGATTTAGGAAGCTAGGAATTTCAAAATGGGGGTTTTCGACCTCGATTTACCTTATAAGCAACCAAATGTAGCCATTTCTTTGAGCAGTTGATTTCAGAGGTATTTTGATTCTTCCGCTTTCCCCTTACCTCCCGCTTCCGACAACACACTCTGTAGCAACGGTTGCCCCCATAGTCTAGGCGCAGGCTATGATTTCGTAGCCGATTGAGTGCCATTGCTCTACTCAAGGTTTTTATATGTATTTTTTCATCCTGATTACGAATTTTGAGGGTAGAAGTCTTGAAAGTGGTCAGATAAATTGTTATTAACAATTTAATTGTTTAAATCTTTATATCTTTAATTCTTGGATAGATATCAAAATTTTGCTTTTGCAAAATTGTTGGTTTTTAATTCAGAAATATGCTCGATTTAGAATTTTTAAGAAAACTTAATTAGAAGTCTTTCGCTTGTATCTCGGGTTCTAACGAAAATTTTTCAACTTTCAACATCGTATTTTGAAGAGAGAATAGTGTTCTATTAAGCCACTTCATAATTATTATCTATAATTTAGTTTACATAATTATTTAAACGCTTTTAATTAAAAACTTCAATAAAAAATGGCAATTTAATTTGTTTATAAGACTTTTTCCACTATTTGCTCTAATTTTCTCAAAATTTTTCTATTGCAAAGTTGTTTGTTTTTCATTTACAAATACGCTAGATTTTGAATTTTTAAGAAAACTTAATTAGAAAAAAAGGTATCGCAAATTGAGTGCAAAAAAGTCCCGTTGTAGCTAAGCGCGGCCACTCTTTCGCTTGTATCTCCGGTTCTAACGAAAATTTTTCAACTTTCAACCTCGCACATTGAAGAGAGAATAATATTCTATGAAGCTACTTTATAATAATTATCTATAATTTAGTTTAAATAATTATTTCAGCGCTATAACCGAAAAATGTCTGTAAAAAATGTCGATTTTATTTGTTAAATGAAATTAAAATATTTTAATAAAATCAATACACATATTTTACTAAGATTTTTTTTCATAAAACTTCATAAAAATATGTAATTAAGAACTCTAAATTATATTAATTTCATCATTGTATTTATGAGCGCTGCGCCCGCGCATCGCATGTAATACAGTAATTCAAATTCAAACATATATAAAATATTTTTAATTTTACATTTGGCATATTTTGGTTTTGTTACATTAATTTTCAGATTAAACTTGAGATGTGCAAATACGTTGAAAAACGAATAATAGATTATTTGATAAAATATCGATGTTATTTTTATTTATGCGTGTACATCAAATAAATCAATATTGTTTACTTGAAGTTTAAAATTGTGGCGTTTAATTTTTTTTATACGAAATTATAGATAATAATTATAAATTAATTTAATAATATTTTATATTTAGCTGAAAATTAACAAATTTTTGCCAGAAGAAGTAAAAGAATTATCGCGCTTAGCTACAACGGGACTTTTTTGCACTCAATTTGCGATACCTTTTTTCTAATTAAGTTTTCTTAAAAATTCAAAATCTAGCGTATTTGTAAGTGAAAAACAAACAACTTTGCAATAGAAAAATTGTGATAAAATTAGTCCAAATAGTGAAAAAAGTCTTATAAACAAATTAAATTGACATTTTTTACTGAAATTTTTAATTGAAAACGTTTAAATAATTATATAAACTAAATTATAGATAATAATTATGAAGTAGCTTAATAGAATATTATTCTCTCTTCAAAAGGCGAGGTTGAAAATTGAAAAATTTTTGTTAGAACCGGAAATACAAGCGAAAGAGTGGCCGCGCGAAGCTACATCAGGACTTTTTTGCACTAAATATGCTATAACTTTTTTACTAATTAAGTTTTCTTAAAAATTCAAAATCGAGCATATTTCTGAATTAAAAACCAACAATTTTGCAAAAGCAAAATTTTGATATCTATCAAAGAATTAAAGATATAACGATTTAAACAATTAAATTGTTAATAACAATTTATCTGACCACTTTCAGGACTTCGACCCTCAAAATTCGTAATCAGGACGAAAAAATACGTATAAAAACCATGAGTAGAGCAATGGCACTCAATCGGATACGAAATCATAGCCTGCGCCTAGACTACCACTCTTGGCGCGGCGGCAGCCGCTCGGGTCTCGTCGCCGTCGCTGCCAGGGCTGGCGCTATACGGGGAATTTCCCTGGACATTACAAGGGCGCGGAAAACTTGCTAGAAAACTTTCCGGTCCAAGTAATCTTGACTCAGTTTTTCATGCTGATCACGATGGTATATAAATATTGTATTGTTTCAGAATCACCGCAGGGTTTCCATAAGGGTTCTATGCGAAAACATCGATTGAAAGTTTCAGTCGCTTATCTCTCAAAAACGACTTAGTCTACGTCAAAATGGCTTGGGCCAAACGATACAGTGTAAAATTTTGTATCGGAAACGAGTTTTTACTTGATTTCGATGAGCGCGAAGTTCCGAGATAATTAATCCAATAGAAATTAATGCGCCTCCCCCCCCCCCGCGGCCACCGGTATGCTTCTCTCGAAGGCTCGCTCGAAAACTCGTTAATAGACTCGCATTTTCAGCTAGACTTTGAGGCAGGCATCGAGCGTTATACGAAATTTATGCTCAGTTTAGATGAAGTTCATTCACAGTTTTGACAAAGTTTGCGTAAAGTTTATACAAAGTTTACCTGAAATTTATACAAAGTTTAGATATAGTTTCAACGAAGTTTATAGATTATAGAAAGTTGAAGGTCTGCATGAAAGGTGGCGCTCGACTTCTGGCTAAAAGTATGGATAAAAGTATGGCTAAAAGTATTGCTAAAAGTATGGCTAATAGTATGGCTAAAAGTATGGCTAAAAGTATGGGTAAAAGTATGTCTAAAAGTATGGCTAAAAGTATGAATAAAAGTATGGCTAAAAGTATGGCTAAAAGTATGGCTAAAAGTATTGCTAAAAGTATGGGTAATTGTATGGGTAAAAGTATTTCTAAAAGTATTTCTAAAAGTATGGCTAAAAGTATGAATAAAAGTATGGCTAAAAGTATGGCTAAAAGTATGGATAAAAGTATGGCTAAAAGTATGGCTAAAAGTATGGCTAAAAGTATGGATAAAAGTATGGCTAAAAGTATGGCTAAAAGTATGGCTAAAAGTATGGCTAAAACTATGGCTAATAGTATGGCTAAAACTTTGTATAAATTTCATGTAAACTTTGTATAATCTTTATGTAAACTTTGTATAAACTTTATGTAAACTTTATATAAGTTTTACGCAAACTTTGTCAAAACTTTGAATGAACTTTATCTAAACTGACAAGGAGAGTCCATTTCTGACAAGCAATCAAAGTTCGCGTACGAAAATGGTAAATAATTGGTCTTCATTTTAACCGATTAAGTGGATCGTATTTTTAACCATTTTTGTACCCTATCTTTGATTGCTTGTAACTTTCTGAAAAATCGATATTTTTTAACGAATCAGGGTTTAAATTTTAGCTTTTACTGTTTACTTTTATAATTTTTCCTCGTTTTCGTATCTTATAGACTTCCAATGTGAGAGGCAATAGAAAAAACATAATTTTTTAACGAAATAGAGTATTTGAGATGATATTGCCCATATCTCAAGGAAAAGGGCCTATCAGATGGAATTAGGCACACGGGCTTCATTTTTAGGTACCATAAATCGACTCCAATGACTGCGAAAATCCGTTTCTCAGAGGGTGAGAAGTCTCGTTGTCAGTTTAGATAAAGTTCATTCAAAGTTTTGACAAAGTTTGAGTAAAATTTATATAAAGCTTACATAAAGTTTATACAAACTTTACACAAAGTTTATACAAAGTTTATATGAAATTTATACAAAGTTTAGATAATGTTTCGACGAAATCATAGCCTGCGCCTAGACTACCACTCTTGGCGCGGCGGCTGCCGCTCGGGTCTCGTCGCCGTCGCTGCCAGGGCCGGCGCTATACGGGGAATTTCCCTGGACCTTACAAGGGCGCGGAAAACTTGCTAGAAAATTTTTCGGTCCATGTAATCTTGATTCAGTTTTTCATGCTGATCACGATGGTATATAAATATTGTATTTTGCGGCAAAGAGTGGGGGGCAACCGTTGCTATGGAGTACGTTAACGGAAGCGGGAGGTAAGGGGGAAGCGGAGCAATCGAGGCAACGATTTAGTCCGCAGTAAAAATCGCTGTGAAATGGACTTGTCATAGAAATGACTGCATATTGGTTATAAGGTAAATCGAGGTCGCAATAACCGATTTTGAAATTTGCAGATTCCTAGATCCAAGGGTTCTATGCGAAAACAGCGTTTGAAAGTTTTATTTGCTTATATCTCGAGAACCGTTTAGTTTACAACAAAATGGCTTGCCCCAAACGAAAGAGCTCCAAATTTTGCATCTGAAACGATTTTTTACTCGATTCCGATGAGTGCAAAGTTCCGAGATAATTAATCGAAAAGAAATGAACATGCCGCCGACTTTCCTCCCTCGCCGCAGTATGCTTCCCGTGTCTCTCGCTCGCACAGCGTTTATTTCTTTTCCATTAATTATCTTGGAACTTTGCACTCAACGGAATCGAGTTCAAAATCGTTTTCGATGCAAAATTTTAAGCTCTTTTGTTTGATGCAAGCCATTTTCTTGTTGACTAAGCTGTACTCAAGATATAGGCAAATAAAACTTACGAACGTTGTATTCGTATAGAAGCCCTGGGAAACTGAGAGAGCTGCAAATTTCAAAATCTGTTTTTGTCGACTTCGATTTACCTTATAAACAGAATTCAGCCATTTCTGTGACTAGTCGATTTCAGTACTGGACTCATTTTCAAGACAGCTGGCGAGGAAAGGTTTCGTTTGATCGGCCAAATGTTCGCGACTCGCGTACAGCTAGCGAAACTATGAACGCATCATAGTTGATATCTCTCGTTGATAAATACAGAGCGAGTCATGTATTTCTTTTCTTAAAAAACGTGGGCCCGATGTTGTGCAACATTCGAAAATTGATTTAGATTGGTCATAAAGAATAGGCATGAAGATTTGCTATACTCGTTATATTTGAATTTTTTACATTGAATTTCTATACTTTAGGTATTTTAAACTAAATAAATAAATTAACATAAAATATGAAAATAATTTTTCGTTTTAAAAAATTATCTGATTATCCTATCATTTTACGCATTCAGAATTAAAGCATGATAAAATATTTTTTCATAGCCCAAACAACAATAAAGTATGCGCCAAAAGCACTTTGATTTGAAATCGACGGCACTGCTATTTTAGAGCGTTACATGAAAAGTTCTTTAGTTTAAATTATGTTTTAAATATCGCTAACACTTCGCGTGTCGCACCAGGGAATTTCTTGATGAAAACCCGGGAAGCGTTCGTTTCGTTTGGTCACCCGTTCAATTTTTATTTTCAGACTCGTAAACAGCATACAGCCATGCAGCGACAAGCCTACTCCGAAAATTGCTTGCTCTCGATTAGAAATCAAGAAATCGCGTACACAGCCACCTCGTATCCTTACGTAAAGAGTTCTCGTGCTTCAATAAATCTATCGGCTTCGCAAAAATATCTAGAGCAGCATAACGCTTCACCCTATGATGCACAAGAGTATTTTTTATTACAAAAATTGCAAAATTAGAGACGCTGTCGCTTCGCAGCCTTAAAGTTCTCGCGCTTTAACATTAAAATTTTTAATTTTAATAGAAAAAAATGAGTAATAAAATAATTAATATGAAATAATGAATAATGCATCTTATCTTCAATAAACTGTAACGTAAGTAGATAATCAGAATGTGAACTGAAAGGAAAACTTCTATTAATGGTAACAAAAAATCGTATTTCTAGTTAACGAGGTTCATGCGCGACTCCCAAATTAAAGCGGTGTTAAATCAAGAGGTTGTCTAAAATATGTAAGAGCAATATTTGTAATGTAATTAAGCCATTCCGAATAACATAAATAGTTAATCTGTTCTAAAAAAAAGTCTATTTAATATAATTAAACGAACATTTTTTAACAAAATGTCGATATTTCAGGAACAGTTTCGTCAGTACAAACAGTTATTGATGAAACACAGGGATCTTTTTTCATTCACGAACGATTTTATTTTTAATGGTCAGATTTTGTTTCTTAATTAATTTCATGGCGACTTGCCGAAGAAAAATTTCAAAATTATCCAAAACCTTCAGTTGAATCAAATTTAAAAAATACATTTCTTTAACCACTTACACGAATTTATGATCAACCGCGGCCATGGTTATAACTTTCTAAATATTGAATAATTTTTGATTTTTCCCCCGGCGAGTTCCAAAGAAATTCATTAAGGAGCAAAGGAGACCATAAAAACTAAAATCGGTTGACTGAGGAAAACGATTCGTGTATATATTTGCCATTCTTTCAGACATAGTTTAAGCCATACTTTCAGCCGATCTTTAACCCATACTTTTTGCCATACTTTGAATCATACTTACAAGAAGAGTGCGTAACCTTTGGATCACGGATTTGTACCAAATTGAAAGATCGTGTTTTAAAGTAAAAAATATTCTTATCTTCAAAATATGTTATTTTGTTAAAACATGATGTCTCTTCTATTTTATGTAACTCTGCAAGTATTCCTGTTACGAATATGAACGAAAAAAATTCTAAAAGTTGACAGAACAAGCTTTATTTTGAGCACTGTCCGAGTATGGCTGAAAGTATGACCTAAAGTATGGCTGGCCATATGGGTGAAAGTATTGCTGAAAGTATGGGTAAAAGTGGCTTAGAGTATAACATAGAGAATGGGTCAAGGAATGGCTGAAAGTATGCGTGAAGGTATGGCTAAAAGTATGGGTGAAGTATGGCTAAAAGTATGGCTTAGATTATGGCTTAAAGTATGGCTAAAAGTATGGCTTAGATTATAGCTTAAAGTATGGCTCGAAGTATGGCTTAGCGTATATCTGAAAGTATGGCTCCAAGTATGGCTTAGCGTATATCTGAAAGTAAGACTTAAAGCATGGCTCAAAGTATGGCTTAGCGTATATCTGAAAGTATAGTTTAAAGTATGGCTCAAAGTATGGCAGTAAGTAATGATGAAACTATGACTAGTGTATAATTAAAAGTATAGCTTTATGAAAGTTTCAAAAAAGTTTTGAAAACATGTTTAAAAGTTTCGTTATCGATTGTTAAAAATCTTTACGGAAGTTTAAATTTAATTAGTGATTTGTTCAGAGATGTTTTGCAAAGCCGACATGCGTTTACAAAAAGTTTTCTCAACGGATGTCAGGCTTTGCAAAACATATCTCAACAAATCACTATAATAACTTAAACTTCCGTAAAGGTTTTTACCAATGATAAGAAAACTTTGATAAAGATTTCCAAAACTTTTTCGAAACTTTCATAAAGCTATACTTTCAGTCATACTCTAGCCATACTTTTATCATTACTTGCTACCATAGTTTGAGCCGTACTTTAAGCCATACTTTCAGATATACGCTAAGCCATACTTTGAGCCATACTTTGAGCCATACATTAATCCATACTTTGGACCATACTTTAAGCCATACTTTCACCCATACTTTCAGCAATAAACCAAGCCATACTTATTGGCATAATTTTAGCCATACTTTCACCCATGGCTCAGCCATACTTTAGACGATACTTTTAGCCATACTTAGACTAAACGTTTGCTATGCTTTCGTGAAGTTTTCCGAACGGCCGCAAATTTTGCAATAGTTTACCTAGATGTCAGTTATACTTCGGAAAAGTTTTCCTATACGATTGGCAAACTTTGTTCAAGTTTTCCCAAACCTTCGCAAAAGATTGCAATTGTTTTCTTAGACGTTGACGTTAAGTTGGAAAGAGTTTCACCAAAATTCCGGGAAAGTTTTTCTTAACATTTAATAATCTCTGATGAAGTTTGGGTAAACCTCTACTAAAGTTTAGAAAAACTTTTCTCAACGGATGTCAGGCTTCGCAAAACATCACGCCACTGTTCACTAAAAGAACTTCAACTACCGTAAAGGTTTGTAGCAAACAATAATGAAATTTTAATAGTTTTCCAAAACTTTTTTGAAAATTTCATAAAGCTATAATTTCAGTCATACGTTAGCCGTACTTTCATCATTACTTGCTGCAATACTTTGAGCCATACTTTGAGCTATACTTTCAGATATACTTTAAGATATACTTTAAACCATACTTTCAGCCATACTTTAGACAAAGCTTGTCACAATCATCGACGGAAAACTTAATATGAAGTTCAGATTAGTTCCCACCAATGTTCGTGTTAAAATACGAATCTTACACTCGCCTTAGGAAATACTTCAAATGTTTATATTCACTTTGGATCAGTTCGTCTCTTTTAAAGTTTGGAAAATCAAATTGGAATCTTACGATTAACTTACGTAAAACTTCATAAAAAAGTTAATTTTAAGTTTCGACAAAGTTTGGGAAAAGAATGATAAATACATTCTACTTACTCGAAACTTAATACAAAATTTCGGTGAATCTCAGTCAAGGTTGTAGAAATAATTCGAATCCTACGGTCGCCTTACGAAATCCAAACGATAACTTTCAGCCATTCCTTCAGCCATACTTTAAGCCATACTTTCAGCCATACTTTAAGCCATACTTTAAACCAACTTTCAGCCATACCTTAGACAAAGCTTGTCCCAACCGTCGACGGAAAACTTAATATGAACTTCAGATTAGTTTCCGCCAATGTTCGTGTAAAAATACAAATCTTACACTCGCCATAGGAAATACTTCATATGTTTATATTGACTTTGGCTAAGTTCTCTCTTTTAAAGTTTGGAAAACCGAATTGAAATCTTATGATTAACTTACGTAAAACATAATACAAAGATATTGTTAAGTTTCGATAAAGTTTGGGAAAAGAATGATAAATACGTTTTACTCACGCGAAACTTAATACAAAATTTAGGTGAATTTCAGTCAAGGTTGTGGAAATAATTCTAATCCTACGATCTTCTTACGGAATCCAAGCGATAACTTTCAGCCATACGTTAAGCCATACTTTCAATATACTTTAAGCCATACTTTCAGCCATACTTTAAGCCATACTTTCAGCCATACTTTAAGCCATACTTTCAGCCATAATTTAAGCCATACTTTCAGCCATACTTTAAGCCATACTTTCATCCATACTTTAAGCCATGCTTTAGACAAAGCTTGTCACAACCATCGACGGAAAACTTAATATGAACTTCAGATTAGTTTCCGCCAATGTTGCCGTAAAAATACAAACCTTACACTCGCTTTAGTAAATACTTCATATGTTTATATTCACTTTGCTTCAGTTCATCTGTTTTAAAGTAGGAAAATCAAATTGAAATCTTACGGTTAACTTACGCAAAACTTCATACAAAGTTAATGTTAAGTTTCGCCAAAGTTTGGGAAAAGAGTGATAAATACCTTCTACTTACTCGAAACTTAATACAAAATTTAGGTGAATTTCAGTCAAGGTTGTGGAAAAAATTCGAATCCTACGCTCTTCTTACGGAATCTTGGTACACCGAGAAGTGGGAAAAAATTATATATGTCATCAGTCGACGATTATTGATGATGAAATTGGTAAATATAACGTATTAACGCAATGATAATTAACTTGGGACATGTCAAATACTTATTTGGTCTTCGGAATAGTCCGCGAGGCTCCTGAAACTACCTAAACCAACCGAACACGGTATTTCCTGCTTCTCTGTCGCCGAGAACCGGAAATTGCAAATGGTACGGGTCAGGTCTGGAAATTGACTGATTATTCATTACCAAACATAAATTAAAACATTTATTTTTTTTATTATACATAATATTTATAAAAATAGACTGATATTCTTGCTAAAAGACATTGACTCTGACCAGTTTTCGATTCCCATTGGCTATGATGAGCAGTATAAGATAATAGAACTCCTTATTATGACAATTGATATATATATATATATATATATATAAGCAAAAGCTTTAAAGCAAAGCTAGAAGAATCAAGAATACCTATTAAGTAGGCATCTTTACTGTAGGTGCAGTCGTTAGCGGTGTAAAACTCATAAAAGTTGATTAAGTAGATCTTGATAGTACTTTGCAGTCGTATCGGTGTAAAAGTCAAGTTGTCAATTGTCATAATAAGGAGTTCTATTATCTTATATGGAAAGTAAGAAAGTCAGTCACGTTGCGATATTTCGTTAAGTTGAAAAGTTGTGTTATGTAGTTCTGCCATTTTGTTTGAAAGTCAAAAATCAGTCACGTTGCGATAGTTTAAGTTGATGAGCTGTGATAAGTATAAGTAGTTCTGTCATTTTGCGTATGATTTATGAAAGTGAAAAAAGTCAGAATGCGATAGTATCCATCCAGTATGAAAAGTTTTATTTCCCAAAATGTCAGAAAGACAAGTACTAAAATGACTGATCAACAACTTTAAGAGTCTGCAAAAAGAAAGGTAAATTATTATAAGAAATATAATAATAATAAGCTTTATTAGATCATTGGTTATATCATATATATATATTATATAGGCATGTAGCCTTTCTCATTGTACAAAAAAACATTTTTACATTTCTATGTCCAACAGCGTGGTAGATCTACAGTTACTAGTTCTGATGATGATATGGAAAATTCTAATTCGCAAAATGTAATCACAAAGACAAGATGTAAAATGACTAATAAAAAACTTAAAGAGACTGCAACGAGAAAGGTAAATTATTATAAATATAATAATAATAAGGTTTTTCTAACCTTCAGTTATAAATATACATCTAGGCATGTAGCCTTTGTACAAAAAAAAAATTTTTTCATTTTGGTGTCCAAAAGTATGTGTGTGTGCATATGATTATAATTTCATGTTATTATAACCTTCTTAGCTTTACTTAATTATTAATTAACGTTCAATTTCTCTTTTTCATTATTCTCATCACATCATTTTCCTTTCCAGTCCCTTTTTCTGTCATTCTCTCTCTCTCTCTCTCTCTCTCTCTCTCTCTCTCTCTCTCTCTCTCTCTCTCTCTCTCTCTCTCTCTCTCTCTCTCTCTCTCTCTCTCTCTCTCTCTCTCTGATCCTCCATCGTTTCTCTTTTATTTCGATTCTGGCATTCTTGTAGCCAGCCTCCTTTGCCAATCTCTTTATCTCGTCAATAGCATTCGCTCTCACCCTCCTGTCAGCTATAGTCAATCATTCCTCTACAATGATCATCTCCTTTTCGCATTCAGTATTAGCTTCTTTACCTCTTTATCCTCGCTCCAAACTTTAAACCCTTGTTTATCCTTAGTCGATTCGATTTCAATGTTCGATTTTGAATTTGCGGTTCCTCCTTCAGTTATAAGAAATGTATATTATGACAAGTTTCAACCTGGTCCTGCACGACATGTTATTATGTTTTAAAAGTTCATATTATTTTATACGTCCTTTTCTTTTATTGGTCTCGAACTGTTGAAAATTTACCTCAAAATTAAAGTTTATTATTTGATTTTATAATTTTTTTGAAGCCGTGTTGTTCCTTTATCCTTGTTTATAGAATATATTTTACATTTTTACAAAGTTTATGTCTATATATATTTCATAACATTATATTGGCATCTGTATCAAAGATCATGTGTTTGTGTCCTAGAATACTATTACCATTTCTATCTGTATGTATTTGACTATGCAACCATCTTAAAAAATCGAACCCTTATCTATATTGTAAATTATTATTTATAACCGTTAAAATTTTTGAATTTTATGTTACATTATAAGATAACTTTAATAGCATTATTGGTAATCATTAGGACACCCCTCAGAATTGGGTACGTAAAATCTCTTGTAAAATTTCTTTACAATTATTGGATCATTGGATAGTATATTGAATAGTAAGGTTAATGTTTTGGTACTGTTTTCTCGTCATAAGTAATAAAAACTGATTTATTGACTCGTGACGTGCAGCATATGTCAGATGAATTGAAAAAAGTTTTGCTTGTAGGAATAAAGGCAATATTGACTCGTAACATGCAGCATATGTACCATGTAATACTATAAGGTAAAAGTACCAATGAACGGTCACTGCCCAGTACGTGGCCATCTAGATTAATATTCAATTACTTTAAAGAATGTGTAGTAGTTGGATAATATTTTATTCTATAGGATGATTCTAAAATAATTAATGCTTATTGTTTAAATAGTATTATTACTCTTAGTGAAAATTTAATTTCTATACGAGGTCCTTAATGATTTCGTAAAGATTCATGACTTTCCTTTTAGGTATTTTTTAAATAAATTTTAAGTAAATCTTTACTCTTGAAAGTTTTAAGACACTTCTAAGATGCATCGTATTCAATTACAGTCGTTAGAAGTCCAATAATTATTATTTTTAATAAAAATAATTCAAGTATAGTACAGTTTAAACGTCATGTCCCAATACTTGGCCCTATGTATTTCACCGATGTTTTGATGGTTAGGGTTCCTACGTATTGGTAGAGTTAATAGGTTGGAAAACCATAATATAATTATTATACATTGATTTGCTGTAATTTCATAACGATTGATTTAGTGTTAAAAAGTATTTCCAGTCCAAAATTTAACGATTTTATTATTTTTACATAAACATCAAAATAAATATAGAGTACAAATTATATTCTCCAAGTATTGGGACTAACAATTTCGACCACTAGTCATGACTTTTTAACACGGTCCAACTACTAGTACAAGCAGTGTATTCATAATTTAATTCATTTTTCTATCATAAAAGCTTATTTTCACAAATTAAATACTTTTTTCGCAAGTAAAAAGTAATAATAATTCTATTGGCTACTGATTCAATGCATTTTTAATAATATTTCGCATTTAAAATATGACATCAAAATTCTAGCTTCATTAAGCGGCCATCTATTGGTACTTTTACCTTACATTTCTTATGCGAAAAAGTAAGCTTGGGAAACGACAACACCAATACTAGAAATAAGTTCTTACATAACGATATTTTTTTCTTGTGGATGAAAATTTTGTAAACAATTTTTTAATAAATCTTGTTCACAATCTTGCAGACTTATTATCTGTGAATAAGAAGTTGATGATAAATATTCGTTTTTAATGTTTTTAGGAAAAGTTGAAAACAGTACAAAGATTAGAACAAGCAATAGAAAATGATATATTACAGAACAAAATACTATCATTAAATGCAACAGGCAACTACGTAAGAAAACCTAATGCACGACAAACTAAGAATTCTCAGAAAATACCAGATGCGGTAGTAGAGGCCGGTAAGTGCTAGTCACCAAGATAAAGGCCTATGTCCATACTCTACCATTAAATGCTAATGTCATAAAGTATTATTAATTATTTATGTATTGAAATGTCTGATATGTAATATTCTGATTATTATCATTCTTATAATCCCTGAATATCATAAAATTCAGAATATTGTCTCTGAATAGCGAAATTCATGCGTGCTTTTTTTTTATTAAACAAGACAATAATAATTTATTTGTTATAAACCGAAAAGCTTTTTCTTCGAGTTTTAATATATCTTTACATATAATACTACAGTATATTAACCGTTAATCAAAACTAAATTTTGAGGTTAGAAGCTATAAGCTATTCGAATTTTTTATTCATGAAGTATTGAATAAAGAATAAAATCTGAATAATTTATTTTAAAGAACCTCTTTTACTTTTCATTTCAATTCTCAAAACCTTTATTGCTAAAATTAAAAATTTGCTTATTGTTTTGAACTTTACCGCGTAATTCAATAATTAATCGTATTATGCTATACTTGTGGCCGTCACCTTAAAAAACCATTATAACGTGTTATTTATTTTTTTAAACCTACAACCAACATTAATAGTGTCTTGCCTCCTGAAATTATTTCAAATACTGGATAAAAAACAATGACTTGAACAAAATTGAAGTAATTTTTCATTTTTAGATAGTGAAGAAGAAATGTCGGCTATAATAGCTAGTACTTCTGGCCCCATAAACTTTCATATTTCAATGAAGACATGTAAAAGGACTCTATTAGTCTCTACTTCAAAAATGTCGGCTTTTTCAACTGGTTTTGAGAAGCAATATTCACCAAAGCCGAAATATTCCAGAAGACTATATTATTCAGATTGTTCAGATGGTAAGTGTTATTTAATATCACCAGTTTTATCATATGAATTTTATATAATAATTTAACACAAATATAATTGTTTTATTTCTCGGGTATCGAAGACGAAGCGTATTTACCTTCTAAAATAGTTGAAGAGAAAAATGACATTGAAGATTTTGTCAGTGGATCGGAAATGGGTTCATTAAATTCTTATATCGACGATAATCCAGTATATAAAACAAAAAAAGTTTTTGAACTTTATTTGGATGAAACACTCAAAAAGGTTCGTAAAATTTAAAAGTAAATTTTGAAATTGTTCAGGGACTATACCGAGGGGCTATCCACTTTGTACTCCCGTAAAGGGTACATAAGATTACACGAGAGTACAAAAGAGTACAAACCGATCAAGTACTCTCGCTTTTCTTTCAGTAGCACACTTTGTACAACATACGAGAGTACAAAGAGTACATATAAAAGTACAACATACGAGAGTACAGAGAGTACATATAAGAGTACAATATACGAGAGTACAAAGAGTACATATAAGAGTACAACATATGATAGTACAAAGAGTATAAAGAGTACATACGTAAAAATGCAAGACGATTATTTCAATAATTTTTAAACCAAAGTAGGCGGGGGATACGAGGTCCACGCATATTAGGGAATTACGTAGGAGTGCAAGAACGAGCAAAACAATTATTTAAATAATTTTTAAATCCAAGTAGGCGGGGGATACGAGGTCCACGCATTGAAGGGAATTACAGAGACGTACAATAGTAAACAAGACGATTATCTAAATAATTTTTAAACCCAAGCACTCGGGGGGTACGATGCCCACGTGTATATGAA
The DNA here is from genome assembly GCA_036365515.1 of Torymus aiolomorphi. Taxonomy (NCBI): domain Eukaryota; kingdom Metazoa; phylum Arthropoda; class Insecta; order Hymenoptera; family Torymidae; genus Torymus; species Torymus aiolomorphi. The sequence goes on from CM070875.1 coordinate 177,445,204, forward strand.
AATTACATCGACGATGTTAAATTATTTAATTTTTTGTCGGTTTTATTTTAATATTTATGACTACCCACATAGCATGAAAGCTTCCCAGTGAAAGATTCAAGAAATATTCCAATGGAAGCTTTCATCAACCTTTTTAAAAGATAATTGAAACTTTCAGATAGATTCCATTGTAAGGTTTCTTGTAAGCTTCCCAGAAGGTTAAAGCAATATTACAATCAAGATTGCTAAAGTCCTTTCGACGAATATTACATGAAAGTTTCTAGAAAGCTTACGGGAATCTTACGTGAAATATTCCAAGAATCAATACAGGAATCATTCACGAAAGGAAACAGCAATATTACAGTAAGCTTTTAGAAAGATTACACTGTTATCTTTTTTGAAAGCTTACGCTAAGATTACCAAAGAGATTCCCAAATCCTTGCAGGGATCAATACAGAAATCTTTCACGAAAGGAAACTACAATATTACAGTAAGCTTTCGGGAAGATTAGACTGTTACCTTTGTTGAAAGCTTACTGTAAGTTTGCAAAAGAGATTCCCAAATGCTTGCAGGGATCAATACAGGAATCGTTCACAAAAGGAAACAGCGATATTACGGTAAGTTTTTAGAAAGATTACACTGTTATCTTTTTTGAAAGCTTACGCTAAGATTACCAAAGAGATTCCCAAATCCTTGCAGGGATCAATACAGGAATCTTCACGAAAGGAAACAGCAATATTACGGTAAACTTTTAGAAAGATTACACTGTTATCTTTTTTGAAAGCTTACGCTAAGATTACCAAAGAGATTCCCAAATCCTTGCAGGGATCAATACAGGAATCTTTCACGAAAGGAAAATGCAATATTACAGTAAGCTTTTGGAAATATTACACTGTTATCTTTGTTGAAAGCTAACGCTAAGATTGAAAAAGAGCTTCCCAAATCCTTGCAGGGATCAATACAGGAATCTTTCAAAAAAGGAAACAGCAATATTACAGTAAGCTTTTGCAAAGATTATATGTTATCTTTGTTGAAAGCTTACGCTAAGATTGCAGAAAAGATTACCAAATCCTTGCAGGGATTAATACAGGCATCTTTCACGAAAGGAAACTACAATATTACAGCAAGCTTTTCGGAAGATTAGACTGTTACCTTTGTTGAAAGCTTACTGTAAGATTGCAAAAGAGATTCCCAAATGCTTGCAGGGATCAATACAGGAATCTTTCACAAAAGGAAACAGCAATATTACGGTAAGCTTTTAGAAATATTACACTGTTATCTTTTTTGAAAGCTTACGCTAAGATTACCAAAGAGATTCCCAAATCCTTGCAGAGAACAATACAGAAATCTTTCACGAAAGGAAAAGGAAATATTACAGTATGCTTTTGGGAATATTACTCTGTCAGCTTTGTTGAAAGCTTACGCTAAGATTGAAAACGAGCTTCCCAAATCCTTGCAGGGATCAATACAGGAATCTTTCAAAAAAGGAAACAGCAATATTACAGTAAGCTTTTGGGAATATTATACTGTTATCTTTGTTGAAAGCTTACGCTAAGATTGCAGAAAAGATTACCAAATCCTTGCAGGGATTGATACAGGAATCTTTCACGAAATGAAACTACAATATTACAGTAAGCTTTTGGGAAGATTAGACTGTTACCTTTGTTGAAAGCTTACTGTAAGATTGCAAAAGAGATTCCCAAATGCTTGCAGGGATCAATACAGGAATCTTTCACAAAAGGAAACAGCAATATTACGGTAAGCTTTTAGAAATATTACACTGTTATCTTTTTTGAAAGCTTACGCTAAGATTACCAAAGAGATTCCCAAATCCTTGCAGAGAACAATACAGGAATCTTTCACGAAAGGAAAAGGAAATATTACAGTATGCTTTTGGGAATATTACTCTGTCAGCTTTGTTGAAAGCTTACGCTAAGATTGAAAACGAGCTTCCCAAATCCTTGCAGGGATCAATACAGGAATCTTTCAAAAAAGGAAACAGCAATATTACAGTAAGCTTTTGGGAATATTATACTGTTATCTTTGTTGAAAGCTTACGCTAAGATTGCAGAAAAGATTACCAAATCCTTGCAGGGATTGATACAGGAATCTTTCACGAAATGAAACTACAATATTACAGTAAGCTTTTGGGAAGATTAGACTGTTACCTTTGTTGAAAGCTTACTGTAAGATTGCAAAAGAGATTCGCAAATCCTTGCAGGTATCAATACAGGAATCGTTCACAAAAGGAAACAACAATATTACGGTAAACTTTCGGGAAGATTACACTGTTATCTTTCTTGAAAGTTTAAGCTAAGATTACCAAAGATTCCCAAATACTTGCAGGAAAAATTCCACTAAACATAAATAGAACCTTTCATGAAAGATTGCAATAAGCATGAATGCAATATTATCGAAAAATAATGCGAAAAACTTAATGGAAGGTTCCCGTGAAACATTCCAGTAGCGTTAACTTCCAATGCTCCACAAAAGCTTCCCGTAAGTTTAAGCGAACCAACCGAAGAAATTCCAACTATGCGATTCCGTAACATTCCATGAAAGTTTTTGAAAGGTTGCCAACATCGACCATGAACCATTCTAAGAATCGATACTGGAGCTTTTCATGAAAGATAACTAGAAAGGTTAAAGTAAGCTTACTGAAAGATTGAACTGATACATTTCTTGCAAATCTTCCGAAAAACTTTTGAAAAAGATTGATGAATACTTTCAGGAAAGATTGCACTAAACATAAATGGAACCTTTCATGAAAGATTGCAATAAGCATGAATGCAACATTACCGAAAAATAATGCGAAAAACTTAATGGAAGGTTCCCACGAAACATTCCAGTAGCATTACCTAGCAATGTTCTACGAAAGCTTCTGGTACATCTTCGGAAACCAACCAAAAAATTCCAACTATGAGATCCCGTAACATTCCATTAATGTTTTTGAAAGCTTGCTGACACCCACGATGAAAAATTCTAAGAATCGATACTGAAATCTTTCTGCACATAGCATGAAAGCTTCCCAGTGAAAGATTCAAGAAATATTCCAATGGAAGCTTTCCTCAACCTTTCTAAAAGATAACTGAAACTTTCAGATAGATTTCATTGTAAGCTTTCTTGTAAGCTTCCCGGAATGTTAAAGCAATATTACAATCAAGATTGCCAAATGTCCTTTCGACGAATATTACACGTAAGCTTCTGGAAAGCCTACGGGAATCTTACGTGAAATATTTCAGGAATCAATTCAGGAATCTTTCACGAAAGGAAACAGCAATATTACAGTAAGTTTTTAGAAAGATTACACTGTTATCTTTGCTGAAAGCTTACGCTAATATTGCAAAAGAGATTCCCAAGACCTTGCAGGGATCAATCCAGGAATCCTTCACGAAAGGAAACAATATTACGGCAAGCTTTTGGGAAGATTACACCGTTATCTTTGTTGAAAGATTACGCTAAGATTGCAAAGGAGATTCCCAGATCCTTGCAGTAAAGATTCCACTGAACATAAATAGAACCTTTCATGAAAGGTGTCAGTAAGCATGAATGAAAGATTACCGAAAAATAATGCAAAGAGCTTAAAGGAAGATTCCGGCAAAACTTACCAGTAGCGTTACCTTGCAATGCTCCACGAAAGCTTCCCGTAAGTTTTCGGAAACCAACCAAAAAAATTCCAGCTATGCGATTCCGTAACATGCCATGAAAGTTTTTGAAAGGTTACCGACATCCACCATGAAACATTCTAAGAATCGATACTGGAGTCTTCCATGAAAGATAACTAGAAAGATTACAGTAAGCTTACTGAAAGATTGAACAGGAACATTTCTTGCAAATCTTCCGAAAAACTTTTGAGAAAGATTGATGAATGCGTTCCGGGAACATTCGACTAAACAAAAATGGAACTTCTCATGAAAGATTGCAGTAAGCATGAACAAAAGATTACCGAAAAATAATGCGTAAAGCCAGTAGCGTTACGTTGCAATGTTCCACGAAAGCTTCCCGTAAGATTCGCAAAAACAACCAAATGATTCTAACTATTCACCAGAGTAACATTACACGAAAGCTTTTGAAAAGCTGACAGAATCTTTCATGAAACATTCTAATAATTGATACTGGAATCTTTCATGAAAGAGAACTATAAAGGTTACAGTAAGCTTTCTGAAAGATTAAACTGGAACATTGATTTCAAATTTTCCAAAAACCTTTTGAAAAAGATTTATAAATACTTTCAGGGAAGATTCCATTATACCTAAATGAAATCTGCCATGAAAGATTGCAGTGAGCATGAATAAAAGATTATCGAAAAATAATGCGTAAAGCTTAATGGAAGGTTCCCACGGAACTTTCCAGTAGCGTTACCTTGCAATGTTACACGGAAGCTTCGCGTAAGTTTAACGGAATCAACAAAAAGATTCGAACTATAAGACTCGACCATATACAATGAAAGCTTTTGAAAGGGTTCCGGAACCTTACATGAAACATTCTCAGAATTGATACTGGAATCTTTCATGAAAGATAAATAGAAAGGTTACAGTAAGCTTACTGAAAGATTCAACTGGAAAATTGATTAAAAATCTTCCAAAAGCCTTTTGAAAGAGATTACTGAATACTTTCAGGGAAGATTCTACTAAACATCAATAAAATCTTGCATGAAAGATTGCAGTTAGCATGATTACCGAAAAATAATGGAAAAGCCTAATGGAAGGTTCCGGCGAAACTCCCCAGTCGCGTTGCCTTGCAATGTTCATGAAAGCTTCCCGTAAGTTTTGTGGAACCAGACAAAAAAATTCCAAATGTGCGATTCAGTAACATGCCATGAAAGCTTTTGAAAGGTTTCCAGAATCTTCCATGAAACATTCTAATAACAGATACTTGAATTTTTCATGGAAGATAACTAGAAAGGTAACAGTAAGCTTACTGAAAGATAAACTGGAACATAAATTGCAAATCTTCTGAAAAATTTTTGAGAAAGATTCATGAATACTGGAATCTATCATGAAAGGTAACCAGAAGGGTTACAGTAAGCTTAGTGAAAGATCGAACTATAACATTCATTGCAAATCTTCCGAAAAACTTTTAAAAAAGATTTATGAATACCCCCAGGGAAGATTCTACTCAACATAAATAGAACCTTTCATAAAAGATTGCAGTGACAATAAGCCAAAGATTACTGGAACCGTAACATATTCTGGTAAGGTTCCGCGAAAGCTTGCCGTAAGTTTAATGGAATAACAAAACATTCCACCTATGCAACTGAGCAACATTTCGTGAAAGCTTTAGAAAGATTTCGGGAACCATTAATAAAATATTCCAAAAATGAATGCTTTAAGGAGATGTTGGATACCGACATCATCTTCCAACGAGTATACTTTATCAAAATTATAATAGAATGGCTATAAAATAATTCTATGTATAGTATTTAAATATAAGGAGGGCGTTAAAATTGTGGTTTTCCAAAAAACTGTTTAAAAACTTTTTAATTAAAAATAATTTTAATGTTGATAAGTAGGAATCTGCATTTTTGTCATTTTGATCCAATTTTTCAACAATTATCTCTCATAATAGTACTCTCATAAGAATTGCCAAATGAATTCTGAGTATTGTATTTGCATAAAAGGAAGACGTGTTTTTCCAAATGAATGTTTAAAATTAATAATTAAAGTTAATATTTTCTTTGTTTAGAAATAGTACAGTTTGATACTAACGCGTGCACCTTTTCGCTTGTGTATCGAACAGTATCTTTTGACACGATGTGTACAAAGCTTGATTTAGCGTATGCTTTTTCATTCAAAAAACAAGCGTGCGCGAAATCGCGCTTTGCGCACGGAGAGTCAAAATAATACAGATAAATTTCGATGCTAGTGCGTCAAAGTGATTTTATCCTAGTGTGGACGTTTGCACCTGAGCGAAGCTAGGGTGAAAAGGTCACACAAGGTTAAAATCACCTTCTCGCTCGCGTATCGAACCGTATTTTTGTATACGACGTGTACAAAGCTTGATTTAGCATATGCTTTTTTATTTGAGCGTGTGCGAAGTAGAGCTTTGCGCACGGAGTGTTAAAATATATTCAGTATACGAATTTTATTTCTCCCTATTGACACTATATTTATTTCTCAAAGAGAAAGCGTTGTAATAGTGAAAATTTTCAAAACAGAGATTTTGATGAATTTTGATGTTTTTGAGCTTTCTGAGTCAGAATAATAGGTTTTAAAAAAATGTATGTATGTTCATAAAATAAAAAATGTATGTAAATTCATATTTATGAAACGAAATTTTGTCCCCGGCATAACTCTTGAACGGATAGACGTAATGAGCTGAACTTTTGCATGCATCTTACGTATGTCTTAACTCAGAACTGATTAAATTTTGGAATCAAATGAATGACAATAAGGTCTTATTTTGATAAAATAACAATTTTGCCAAAATTTTTTGTTTCAGAAATAATTTTCTTTTTAATTGGTTCTTCAGGTATAGAAAATGGATACCGATATTCTTAAAGTACAGTTAATTTCATTATAAATTATGTATTTATAACTACTCACGAGTTATTTTGGTCTTAAAAATGTGATTTGAAAAAGTAACAACTTTTTCTAAATACATAATAGTTATATGAATTGTAAATAACGTTTTCGCCATTTGATCTTAAGGGGCTAGACACCTTTTTTCTCTGAAATAAGAAGTCACATTTTAATACATAAATGTAAACTAATTATTTCATACTTTTTACATATAAAAGTGGGTATATTTACCTTACCTTAAAACTTTCTCCGATGGGCCTTTTATATGGTCCAGAACCATAGTCATCGATGAAACAAGTTTTTTCACTAACCGTAAGCTTTGAAATTTTCCTGTGGATGGATTGACTTCAGATTTGAACTAAATTACTCCTGAATAGTATAATTCTCATATGAGTGTAGGGATTTTTGATCTAATGAGAAAAAAAAAATTGTGCTGTTTTTCAAGAGTTTTTTTTTAAATTTTTTAAAATTTTTTATATTTTTTCATAATTTTTCTGATGTAAAAATTTTTTCCGACATTTAATCCTAAATCCCTACACTCATATGAGAATTATACTATTCAGGAGTAATTTAGTTCAAATCTGAAGTCAATCCATCCACAGGAAAATTTCAAAGCTTACGGTTAGTGAAAAAACTTGTTTCATCGATGACTACGGTTCTGGACCATATAAAAGGCCCATCGGAGAAAGTTTTAAGGTAAGGTAAATATACCCACTTTTACATGTAAAAAGTATGAAATAATTAGTTTACATTTATGTATTAAAATGTGACTTCTTATTTCAGAGAAAAAAGGTGTCTAGCCCCCTTAAAGATGCATCTAATATAAACACATATTCTTGCAATATGTTTAATCCCCTCTCTTTTCATCTCTTTTGAGACTATTTTGAAGTTATTTTTGAGTTGAAAATATAGATTTGAAGATTTCATCAACTTAGAACAAAATTATGCTTTTTTAATGAATTGAAAAATTTCTTTATCCATTTATATTAAACATATAGAATATAAGCAAATATAAATAAAGTAAATTTGATAATATTTTAATACATTTATAATTGATTTTATAATGTTTTAATTGAAACTTGATTTTATAATACCGTTTTAACTTTGAGGCCATGTTCAACTCAAACGTAGATCCCTAGCTTATCGGCACCAAAATTTTATTTTTTTTATTACATCTAAACACAAACTTTAGGAAAAAGCGTTGGATTTCCGTAAAAGAGCGCTTTTCTCTGAAATTTTTGTTTAAATACGATAAAAAAATAAAACTTAGGTGCCGGTAAGGTAGGTATCGTTTCGGTATTTTACATGGCCATTTTAAAGCCATTAATATTTTAGATGAATATAATCGAAATAATAACATGTATGTTAGGTATGTATGTATGATATTATTTAATAACAATTGAATAATCGTAGATAGTGCACCTTATTTGGATGAAAATGTTCCAACTCCTTCAAGCGAGCGATAGCGTAACGGATAGCATGCGTGCGTAGTAACCCAAGGGTTGTAGGTTCGATTCCCAGTTAGGTCAAAAAATTTTATGTAAAATTTTTTCTGCGATGAAAAAATTGCGATTAATATAGTAATAAATTCTAAATAATATGCGAGAATTGTAATAGTTATACTTTAGAGTATTGTATGTAATATGTATGGCTTTAAGTTCCAAAGTAATCTTTCAAGAACTTGAAAAAAGGTTCGTGAAAGGTTTCTTGAAAGATTTACTAGAATGTTTCGTAGAATCTTTCTGAAAGATTGACAAATCTTTCACAAAGCTTCCAGTTACTCTTTTAAAAACTTGATGAAAGGTCCTGGAAAGTTTTCCGGAAATATTAATAGATTTTTTTAAAGCTTTTGCCAGTAAATTGGGCAGAATTTTAAGCTTACAGGAATCTTTTATGTAAGCTTTCTGAAAGATTTCAATAAATCTATCAAAAACCTTACAAGGATCTTTACAGCTACCTTACTAAAGTCTTATTGGAAGATTTCCTGTAAACTTACCGTATCCTTTCGAGAAAGCTTCCATAAAGATTGACAAATCTTTCACAAAGCTACCAGTTACTCTTTTAAAAGTTTGATGAAAGATCCCGGAAAGCTTTCTGGGAAGATTAATAGAATCTTTCCTGAAAGCTTTTTGTGAGAAAAAAGGGCGGACATTTTGAGCTTTCAGGAATCTTCCATGTAAGCTTCCTGTAAGATTCCGAATCTTTCTTGGAAGCTTTCATAAAACTTCCAGGAAGCTTTCATGCTATGTGGGTATTGTATTTGTGCTGTTTATCTGGGAGGAAGCTTTAACAGCTTAAATTACATTAATATGTTTTTGGCACAACTTCAACCTTTACTATCCTAAAGCTTCTTCCATGACGGAGAGTACAAATACAATAGTTATCATAAATATTAAAATAAAACCAACAAAAAATTAAATAGTCACACGTCGTCTAGGTAATTCTCATATACGCGTGGACCTCGTATCCCGCAGCTGCTTAGCTTTAATAATTATTAATATAATTGTTTTTCTTATTGTTGCATTTCTACGTTACTCCCTAATATGCGTGGACCTAGTATCTCCCGGCTATTGAGGTTCGAAATTTATTTAAATAATTGTATTGCTGATTGCTGCACTTCTGGGTAATTCCCTAATATGCGTGGACCTCGTATCTCCCGGTTACTTAGGTTTAAAAATTATTCAAATAATCCTATTGTACGTCTACGGACTTCCCATATTCACGTGGACCTCGTATCCCCCACCTGCTTCGGTTTGAAAATTATTTAAATAATTATCTTGCTTACTGTTGTACGTCTGTGTAATTTCCTTACATGCGTGGACCACGTATTCCGCGCCTACTTGGGTTTAAAAATTATTTAAATAATCGTATTGCATGTCTACGTAATTCTCATATTCGTGTGGACCTAGTATGCAATTATTTAAATAATTGTTTTGCTTATTGTTGCATTTTTACGTTATTCCATAATATATACGTGGACCCCATGTCTCCCGGCTACGCATTTCCCTAATATGTGTGGACCTCGTATCCTTCACCTATTTGGGTTAAAAAATTATTTAAATAATTATTTTTGCTTATTGTTGCACTTCTATGTAATTCTGTATTTCTTTTCTTGAAATACCCATCTTCATAATTATATCATCACTTATATATTATATGCGAAAAAGTAGTTGAAAAAAATGTTCATATTTAACGTCAATTTTAGCACACGAACAACCATAACAGAAATAATTAACAAAATAACTAACAAATCATTCCGATGATTATTACTATTGCAGGAAATGATTCACATAGGATTTGGTACTGCTATTACGCCGGCAGCGTGGAAAAACGTAAAAAAATCAAAGAATGCTTTACTTTTCACCAAAAATCTGTGTAGAGCCATTTGGACCCAGAGTGAAATCATCCACAGATTTCTAAAAAAAACTGACGTGCTTAAAGAGGTTTCGGATTTGCACCGGAAAATTGTGACACCGCAAAAAATGAAGATAACTGCCCATAAGTGAAAGTACATATTGTGACGAGGAGCTCGCGTAAGCTGAGCCCTCGTCGAGTAGACCCGACAACATTGCTCTCTCAGTCTGACCGGCCAAAGTCAGTACACAAGCATGTGTATATGCTGTGTATACATGACTTGGTTTGTGTTTAAGGAAACTCGGCGAGGCAGGAGAGCCAGCAGTCCCGCGCCGGCAGAGCGAAAGAAAGAGAACGAGAGAAGCGAGAGTGCCCGCACTGTACGCCGGCAGAGCGAGAGAGAGAGAACGAGAGAACCGAGTGCGCCAGCACGGTGCGCTATGAGAGCGAGAGAGAGAAAGAACGGGAGCAGAGTGGAGAGGCGCCAGCCGAATCACGGGCAGGCAGGAAAGCGAGCTAATTGCTCGCTCTCTTATTAGTTCAACCGGCACCGCGACCAGTCGATTTGGGTAATAATTCGCGAGACCGACCCGCTACAGTGTTTCGCTACCGGACTGCAGACCGGCCTTCCTCGCAGCCTAACCACCAGCAGCGACGGGCACGGCGTGCCCTGGAGAAGGAGTTTGGAGGAGGAAGCGAACGCGGCAAGAGAGAGCCCCGGAGCCGGCGCGCGCTCACCGTCGGCGTACGGCCGTTACCGACACACCATCTCGAGCGGCAGAGGCGGCGCATCCCGTAGCCGCAGCAGGCTTCCTAGGCGAGTACAGGTTTCTCTCTCTCGCGTTCTATCATTTGTGCAACGGCCCCGACCGCGTATACTGCCGCGTGCAGCCGCCACATGGCGAGCTCCGTGGAGGGTGACACCCTGCCGCGACCTCGTCGCCGCGCACGTGCACTCTAATAGCGAAGGGGGAGCTTCACTCCCCGATTGAGAGCCGCGACCGCGCGTCGCGGGCACGAGTAAATTGTCGGGTAAAATTACAATACTTGTATCGTAAATTCTTTTGAGGTGTCGCAAGTAAGCGCACGATAATAAACGTAGTTAATGGTATTTCTGTGTGTTTAACCCGGTTATTTTCCCCTCAATTCTCCCATCCTCGAGCGTAGAAGGTGGCCTCCCACCACCTTCGTGACGAACGGAGCAATCTACCCTCCGGAGATCTGGCGACAAATAAATTAATTGCAGCGAGTGCAAGGGAGACAATTTGCAACGTTACAAATGGCGATCCTGCCAGGATCTTCGTCACGCTCGAGTCTGGAGAGTTGAGGAAGGAGAATTTTAAAATCGCGCGCTCGCAAAAATTTAACATCGGTTGAAGTCGCAACGGTCGCGCGAGTTAATTCAAACCGAATTTTTTTTTTTTTTTTTTCAAAGTCGCGACGGCGAAAATTTTGAAATTTCGGTTAGGGAAATTAATTGTCGTGACCGCGGCTTCGACTTTGAGGAAACTCAAAGTCGAAGGCCCCGCGACACTAGAGAGGTAAACAGCGAGCGAAACTGTTTACTTTAGCGAGCGTCGAAAGAGAGAATTTTTGAGCCGAAAATTTTGAACGTAAATTCGTATAGTCTAAACACAGAAATTTTAAATCGAGAATATTATGAGCAAGGTTGCCGTTTAGTAAATATTGTCCGGTGCCGTGTAGTGTTGCGAACTAATAGAGCCGGCAGGATCTTGAGTATCTCGAAACCGTCGGATAAAATTTTAAATTCTTGACTTTTGACAATTTTAAATTTTAACAATTGGATTTGACGCGGCGAGATTTTAGAGATACGCAAGCAAGAAAAATAAGTCGGAGTGAGAGTGTGTGTGTTAGAGTTAAGTAGCGATGCATCTTTCATCGGGAAATTTAATTGAAATATTTTAATTATTTTATAGAAATTGACTTGTGCATGATTGTGTTGTGCTAGCTAAAGCTAGCGTTTGTGTGGTGCTGTGCCAGCTAAAGCTGGTATTTGTGTAGTAGTTAGAGGTGGCTAAAGTCCACCTGTTGCGAGCCTCGCGCAGTGCTTTTCATAGCACACGCGAGGAGTAGAGAGCGGTCGTGTGCACACGCATGCACCGTACGCTGTGAGCCCGGTGCATCGCGGCACCCGGAGCTCCGCGAGCCTCGTGGTGGAGAAGACGAGGGTGGGGGGAGGTTTCCCGTAGAGAGTACGGCTGTGAGCCGCGACTTTGTCGCTGCGCGAAGCGCAAGCACAGGCCGCGAGCTTCGCCGGTGTGTAGAAGCAGGTAGAGTGGAGTAGGGGAAAAAAGTCTTGCGAGGTGGGTGACCACTGCGCCTAAGTGCCACATTTTCTTGTTTCTTTTTTTTTCCGCCCTTTCTTTTAAGATTCGTGCCCGGCGATAGAAGACTCCAACCGCGCGTGTAGAAATATTTGCTTCAGAAATTTTGCAATTTGGGCGAATATTGCGCACGCGACCTCTAATTTTGCGAGCATTTGTATTTAGATCGGAGTCTCGACAACTTCGTTTCTTGGGTAAATTTTGTTGTTATTTGGATCGCGATTAATAGTTTGAAAAATCGACAGGTAACGGAAATTAAAGGATGACTGACTGTTAGTAAATATTAAGTCGGCGAGTGTGATTCGCGTGCGGAGCTGTAATTAATTATTTACTAGTTGCGCCGAAAACAAGTCGGATTATTAATTTCCGTTAACGGTCAAATTGAGGTAGAGTTTAAATAGAAAGAGAAAATTTTGGGTGAGGGTTTCGTCCGCCAATAAGATTTTCCTTTTTCTTTGTGTCTGTTTTTAATTTTTTATCTTTTATTGGGAAGGGATAATTAGGAAGTTTCAACCCCACGTTAGATTTTGCTTTTAGTTTTTTTTTGCTGTAATAATTGAAGTGGTCGTGATCTAAATTTAAATCGGTTGAGTAGCGCAGGTCACGATGGCGGCGTCATCGAACTCGCGGAAGTTGCGTAGAGTTCTCGCGGACCCAGGAGTCAAGGAAGTAGCGGATTTAGTGAATAAATTATCCCCGGAAGTACTGATTCAAGTACTCGATAGGAACGGGTTGAGCACCACCGGGACAATGGAAGAGCTCCGCGAGCGGCAGCTGTGCTTCGACATACAACGCGTTCTTCTGTCAGCGGGTGTGCGTATGGAGGAGGCGGATTTCCGTGGGGATAAATTGCCCGTTACGACCGCAGAACTCTTAATATACAGCTCCCGCGAGGAGCTGGCCGCGTCGGAAGAAGGACGAGGTGATGAGCAACGAAGGGGGGAGCGACGAGGACCGCCGCACTAGTTACGCAGACGTCCGCGTTGGATTTGCGAGCACCTTTTCCGGGCACCTCGAATCAACCCGATTCAAGTGTGCCGGAGGAGGTGGTGGAGGCACGTGTGCCGGTCAGGCAAAGCTCCCGGCTTTGGAGTGCGTTGGCGACATTACCTCGGCTATTTTTCACGCGCGAGTATCGCGAAGCAGGAACAGGGTTGGAAATCCCGTTAGAAAGGCGAGCGAACTTTAGCGAACCTCCTCAGCGAGTAATGGGCGCAATAGAGCGTGGGCGCGCGGAGAGTAATAACGCCACGAATGCAACCGGAGAGAGTGCGAATATTAACAATCGGTTTTCGCGCGCTAGCACACCGTCGAGAAGAACAGTGGTCAATGCGGATAACTGGGAGGAGATCACGCGCCGTTTATTCGAAAGGGAAGGGAGTAATAACGCGCAAAGAAATTTTTATTCCGAAACGAGTAGAGAGTCGGAACTCCCGCACCCACGAGAGTGCGGTCGAGGGCCGAGTAGGGAGTCGCCGGTGAACAGACTATACGACGTTTACGAGGCCGAGTCCCCGTCGTCATCCGAAAGTGAGGGGGAGATTACAGCGAGCGTTTCGGGCGCCGCTTCTTTAGGCCCTGCATCTCGGGGTGGATCGAGTGCTTATCGGGAGCACATGGCACGACCGGTGAGTGCAGTGCGAGCATTTCGTATTGGCGCATTTCGTGCTCGGGATCGTCTTCGGGCGAGACTGAAGAATTTGTACGAAGGTTGCAGGAATTGCAGAAGTGCACCCGATTGGGCGATCGTGAGATCCTAGATGCGGTCCCTAGCGTACTTGCGGACCGTGCGCTGCAATGGCACCGCTCACTCGGAAACGAAAGGCTGACATTGCGTGATTTCTTAGCGCGGCTTCGCGACCAATTTGTCAGACGTTTGGACCGCGAGGATCTATATGAGGAATTGCGCGCGCGCACACAAGCTCCGGAGGAGTGCGCACGTGATTTTCTAGCAAGCATGCGGTGCATCGTCGCGCGGTTTGATTGTCCTCCGTCGGCGGCCAAGTAACTGCGAATTGTGCTGCGTAATTTGCATCCGGAATTTCGGCACTTTTTGGAGACGAAAGACGTAAGGGAACTCGAGGATATTCGGCGTTTCGGGTTAGAATTTGAACGTCGTCAGGAGTTGGACGCGCGTTATGCACCCCCACCGGAGAAAAGTAAGACGCGAATACCAGCCGCGGCTTACGCTGAGACTGAAAAAACGGCGAGTGTCGCCTCTGCGTCGAACGGTAATCAGACGGGCGCGAAGAGTAAACCGAAGAGAGGGAAGAAAGGAGGAAGTTCGCACGCAAATAACCCACCGCGTGTGCGGATTCAGGAAGTAGAGGAAGCTCGGGTCGACGCTCTAGTGCCAGCTTCTTTTCCAAATAGGGTTAGCGAGGCGCGACCGCCGCAGCACGGGCGAGGTGGTTATCTCCCTAGTGCGCAGCAGGTCACGCATTATGGAAGGGAACACTACCCGAAAAATACGCAAACAGGGTCGAATTCAGAGCCGCGCCGGCCGTTCACCAGAAGATGTCGCGTTTGTGGCGAGGTAGGTCACATGGCGCGCGATTGCGATGCAAAGGTGTGTTACGCGTGTGCACAGCCGTGTCATTTTGCCAATCGATGTCCATCGCGACCCTCCGCGACAGCAGTGCGCGGCGTAAGTGGAAATGCGCTGCGGGTGTTAGGCGCATTAAGAGTGCGAATTTCAATAGATAACAGATCAAAGGAATTAGAGGTTCGAGCGATCGAAGGCATAGATCATGAAATTATTTTAGGGATTGATTTTTGCAAACAGTGGGAGTGCGAGATTCAATTTGCGAGTAGGTTATGGCGTGTGTTAGGACAACAGTTTCGTGAGTTCAGCGATTGCAGTGCTGATGACGCAACCGTCATGATGGAGTGCGCCAGCATCGCGAAAATTGCTGAAGTAGAGAAGGAAAGCGTTATGCGCCTTGTAGCGAGTATCGTGCCGCCACCATCGCCGATCCTCGGTCATACCAACTCGATAACGCATCGCATTGAAGTAACGTGTTCGCGAGCAGTTAAATGCGCGCCTAGGCGAATGTCGCCAAAAATGTTGGAGGTCGCGCAGGAGGAGGTGAGGAAGATGCTGCGAGAAGGTGTGATCGAACGATCGGATAGCGAATGGTGCAGCGCGCCAGTGAATGTCGCGAAGTCGAACGGAACACATCGGTTCTGCGTCGACTTTGGAGAGCTGAACAAGGTCACGCGCCCTGATGCGTACCCGATGCCTAGTATAGACTCTATTCTCGATCGTTTACGTGAAGCAAGGTATATTAGTAAGGTGGATTTGCGTCAAGCGTATTTCCAAGTGGCGTTAGAGGAAGAGAGTCGAAAGTACACGGCATTCGCGGTCCCAGGGTCGGGACTTTGGCATTTAAGCGCCTCGTGTTCGGTTTAATTAACGGGCCCGCGACCTTCTCGCGACTAATAGACTCACTGTTTGGTCCTGAATGCCAGCCGCATGTATTTGGATACTTGGATGATGTTATCATCGTAACTAAAACAATTGAGGAACACCTTGTGCGGGTGGAGTACGTGTTATGAAAGCTAGTGAACGCGGGTTTGGCAATCAGCTTCGAAAAGAGTGAGTTCTGTTGTCCGCGAGTCGCATATCTGGAGTATTTGCTGGACGAGGCAGGGTTGCGACCTAATCCGGAACGTATCGAGCCGGAGTACGGAATTCGTCACGTCCTAACACCGCCGTATCACCCGCAGAGCGATCCTGTAGAGCGCACGAATAGGACATTGAAAACGATGATTGCGATTTTTGTAGGGCAAGATCAGAGAGGTTGGGACAAAAATTTGCATGCATTCCGACACGCAATCAACACCGCGACAAAAGCGACAGTGAAGGTGTCGCCTGCGTTCTTAAATTTTGGCCGGCAGCCGCAGCCGGTCAAAAGCTTGCGGAGGGAGATAGAACCTCGAGAAGCGGTAATACGAATTGACCCAGCGGAGTGGCAAGACCGTTTGAAACGATTAGAGGCGTTACGCGATCTAGTGGCACGACACATAG
This sequence comes from Torymus aiolomorphi, assembly GCA_036365515.1. NCBI lineage: Eukaryota > Metazoa > Arthropoda > Insecta > Hymenoptera > Torymidae > Torymus > Torymus aiolomorphi. The sequence continues at coordinate 177,461,433 of CM070875.1, forward strand.
ATAAAGAACAGGAGAAACAAAAAACATACTATGATCGAGGGAGACGTAGAGTGGCGTTCGACGTGGGTGATTTAGTGCTACAAAAACCGCACTCGCTGTCGAACGCATCGCGAGCTTTTTCAGCCAAGCTGGACGTGAAGTACAATGGCCCCTTTAAGATTCTCGAGGTGCGCTCACCCGAGATCTACATTCTTAAGACGAAGTCAAAAAAGCAAACGGCAATGGCTCATGTCTCAGAGTTAAAGAAGTGGCTGCCGCGCAGAACGCAGTCGACGAAAAATTAGCTGGGGGTGCATGGGGTGACGGTAGCATGTTGTAAGAAAAAAAAAAAAAAAAAAGTGGCCGACGGATGAAAGATGCGTGGCAGAAGTAGAATAGGAAGAATGTTGTTTCTACTATTACTTGACGGACGAAAGAGGAAGTTTTAATAAGAATTTTTTTTTGTTTTTTTTGTTGTGTGGTGTGTTTGTGTTGTGACGAAATAGGTCTGCTCGTAAGAAGAGGCGATGGACGCCGAGAACACCGAGGGGGCCCGGGAAGCCCCCGCGGGAGGTAGCGAGGTGCATCAGCTCCGCAGTGTGGCGGAGGGTGGCTTAGCCGCTTCGCTCGCCTGCGTCGCAGCGATGTACGCGCGGGGAGAAGGGCCAGGCCTGGCGGCCTTCTCTAATGGGGGGAAGGGCCAGTCGCCGAGCGACTGGCGTCGCTACCCCGCATCCCGAAGTTGAGTCGGCGGGGTGCGATGGAGGAGGGTGGGAGACTCGAGCCGATTCCGGAGGTGGAGGAGGAGCTCTTCACCGAGGCGATGGAGGGGCCGGAGGTGGATGCCGTGACGGAGGCCCGCCTGCTGGGAGAACCCCTGCCGGAAATGCTCCCCACGGCCGGCGACGACGCACTAGAGGTGCGGAGTGAAGCGGCCGTGGCAGAGTTAATGTCGACGGTGGCAGGCCAGCGGGCGGAACCCACGCCGCCCCGAAATCGCCGAGGTAGGAGACCCGAGCCCATCGGCCGGGAGGCGACGCTCGAGGTCACCAATCCCCTCCCGCCCCCGCCGGTTGGTGGTCCGATCCAGGAATGGGACACGGATCCTCAGTCGGCGGCGGAGATGCTGCAAGGGATGCAGGCGAGAGACCCGGCGTTCGGCGGAGTGGCCCGGATTCGGCCGAATCAGGCGCCGGCCCGGGGCAATATCGCACCGGCCGGCTACCGAGAGGACGAGATCCGTCGCGAAGAGGAGGAACGCGCAGGGACTGGCCGGAGAAGCAGGAAGAAGAAGAACAGGGGGTTGAACTTGAGCACGGACAACTTCGAGTCCCCCCTGTTCGCCGGTCCGTCGGTGAGTGGTGTGCGAGCCGTGGCGGTGGAGGTGCCTATGGTGCCCCCGCCGGTTGCGGAGTCGGCACCCCCATCGACTCGACCGGTTTTGCGAGCCTCGCGCGGTGAGTCGCGGCAGGCAAGGGCAGAGGGCTCACGCCCAAAGCCTGCGCCAAGGCCGGCGCCACCGAAGAGCGAGGGGGTGAAGCGCGGAGGAGAGCGGCCGCCGGAGGAGGTCAGGGAGGAACATGCGAGGCAGGGTCCATCGGCAGAGCCGCGTGAGCCGGCGCAGAAATGCCGATGTGGGAAGTGGCTCACGCGGAGGGTTTGTCCCTATCCCACGGGACGAGTCGTTGGATCCTCCGCCGTTCGCATGTTTCAACTGCCTACGACGGGGACACACCATGAAGCACTGCCCTGAGCCATGGCGCGGCGCCGTATGTTATAACTGCGGTCGCCGTGGCATGACGATGCGTACGTTCGACAGGTGTGGGCTGTCTCACCGCGCTTACCAGGCCGAGAAGAAGGAGAAGCGGTTGGAGCAGGACAGAGCCGCCAACCCGACCACGACCGCATCCACGACGGCTCCGCCTCAAGTCCCCATGGAAGTAGGGGAGAGGACAGGGCCGAAGAGGAAAACGCGCCGGTCAAAGCGGAAGGGCAGGGCAGAGCCAGGCCAACCAGCCCCGACACCATCCGGGGCAGCCGCAGTAGTCGACCCACCACCATCGGGGTCGGCCCCAGAAGCCGGTAGCAGCGCCGGCACCAGGGAGGCGGTCATAGATGAGCTGTTGGGTGGGCTGCCACCACCATTGAGGGACGAGGTCCATCTGGCCTCGAGAGGGATGGGGTGGTATTCGTCGGCGTCCCCGGCTGAGTCGCAGCCGGGGGAGAGGTCCGGCTGAACCCCCAGGCCCTATAGCGAGCTTGCTCTACTGGCCTTCCCGGGGCCGTAGAGCAAGGTAGAGAGGCACCGTCGAGGTGCGATGGAGAGATACGAGCGAAGGTCTAGGAGTCCTAGTAAGTACCCGAGGAGTGGTGGTTTTTTCTGTTTATTTATTTTATTGTATATATATTTTGGTTGGTGATGGATGGGTGAGTGGGCTTGCGTGCGGAAGTGACAGGTACCATTGAAATTCGATGAAGTGTGAGTGTGAGAGCGCATGTTGCAGGAAAGGAGTGTCTTAGTGCTCCGGGACTGGGCCGCGCCGATAACGGAACTGCAAATAACCATATTATTCTTTCTTTTGCCTTTTTGCGAGTGTGGTGACGGCGGCCTGGAGGGACGTGAGAGAGAGGAAGCCGCTCGTCTTGGAGAAGATGCGCGGCTTGGAGGGGGCTGTGACGAGGAGCTCGCGTAAGCTGAGCCCTCGTCGAGTAGACCCGACAACATTGCTCTCTCAGTCTGACCGGCCAAAGTCAGTACACAAGCATGTGTATATGCTGTGTATACATGACTTGGTTTGTGTTTAAGGAAACTCGGCGAGGCAGGAGAGCCAGCAGTCCCGCGCCGGCAGAGCGAGAGAGAGAGAACGAGAGAAGCGAGAGTGCCCGCACTGTACGCCGGCAGAGCGAGAGAGAGAGAACGAGAGAAGCGAGAGCGCCAGCACGGTGCGCTATGACAGCGAGAGAGAGAGAGAACGGGAGCAGAGGGGAGAGGCGCCAGCCGAACCACGGGCAGGCAGGAGAGCGAGCTAATTGCTCGCTCTCTTATTAGTTCAACCGGCACCGCGACCAGTCGATTTGGGTAATAATTCGCGAGACTGACCCGCTACAGTGTTTCGCTACCGGACTGCAGACCGGCCTTCCTCGCAGCCTAACCACCAGCAGCGACGGGCACGGCGTGCCCTGGAGAAGGAGTTTGGAGGAGGAAGCGAACGCGGCAAGAGAGAGCCCCGGAGCCGGCGCGCGCTCACCGTCGGCGTACGGCCGTCACCGACACACCATCTCGAGCGGCAGAGGCGGCGCATCCCGTAGCCGCAGCAGGCTTCCTAGGCGAGTACAGGTTTCTCTCTCTCGCGTTCTATCATTTGTGCAACCGCCCCGACCGCGTATAGTGCCGCGTGCAGCCGCCACATGGCGAGCTCCGTGGAGAGTGACACCGTGCCGCGACCTCGTCGCCGCGCACGTGCACCCTAATAGCGAAGGGGGAGCTTCACTCCCCGATTGAGAGCCGCGACCGCGCGTCGCGGGCACGAGTAAATTGTCGGGTAACATTACAATACTTGTATCGTAAATTCTTTTGAGGTGTCGCAAGTAGGCGCACGATAATAAACGTAGTTAGTGGTATTTCTGTGTCTTTAACCCGGTTATTTTCTCCTCAATTCTCCCATCCTCGAGCGTAGAAGGTGGCCTCCCACCACCTTCGTGACGAACGGAGCAATCTAGCCTCCGGACATCTGGCGACAAATAAATTAATTGCAGCGTGTGCAAGGGAGAAAATTTGCAACGTTATAATATATAAAAAATAAGAGGATATCGAAGTTCATTTGTAGATATAAACCTACTGATAATGTTATCCAGTGTAATTCATGTAACCATGAGTTGAGCAGCTGAAATTTTCTATATCATTGATGAAAACTAAAATTATAATTTTATCAAATACAATTTAAAAATATTAAATCGGCTTTGGCATTCTCTTAAAATATTTTATAAAATTAATAAGTAAGACAGAGAGAGAGAGAGAGAGAGAGAGCGAGAGAGAGAGAGAGAGAGAGAGGGAGAGAGAGAGAGAGGGAGGGAGAGTAACCTCAAAAAGTAATACACCAACTTTGCCGGAAATCGACTCCATCATTTGCCTCATAAATAGCTATTTTTACTGGGTACAAACATAAACTGTGCACTTTTCTTCGCTAATACTATTAATGAAATGCTTTTTATTGCCTTATATATTTCCATTTATTGAAATGAGAAACAAAATAAGTTACATACAACGTAGTTATTAGGTACGATCAGAATGCAGATGGATAAACAAACTAATCTACTGAATTTTCGAAGAAGCGGTATCACATATTATTTTTTGGTCGTTTTTAATTTACATTTTCTCAAGCTATACAATGCCTTTGGATGTCTTCCTATAAGATGAAATTAGTAAGATGAATGCAATATTTTCTCGTGTTACCATTCTATCTTTAATCTTGCTAGCAAACTCCAAACGCGCTGCAAGAGTACTATTTTATTTATGACGTTATGAATATATAATTTTTCATTATCATTTCATTTCAGTTGGTTGAAATGATGGAATGATCAGATCATTTTTCAAGGCATGAACAAATCAATCTTTTTATTCTAATTTGATTTAATATTTAGTTATAGTATATAGCTAGTTAGTTATATTATTATATTATAGTTAAAAATAAGAATTCAATTTTAAAAGTATAAATGTAGCGGAAGTAGCGAACTTTTGGGCCTATTTCTTACAGACCAATCAAAATAAATTTTTAAATGATTCACAACATCAGGCCATCGTTATTTAAAGAGATCAAATGATAATATTATTTATAAAAAACTTTTCATTATAGTTATTAGTTATGTGTTTTAAAAAACAACTTTTTAGTTTCTTAGCAATTTCAAATGGTCCTACCAAATGTTTCTCATAAATGTTATGTTTACATAGTGTGTTTAAGATATTGGATACAAAAGTATAAACCGAATTTAATTCGGCCCGACGAAGTCCTTCGTCTCTGAGGAAATCTCCTATCAAATTAAGAAGGAAAGAAGCAGGCGTGTTCAATGCGAAAGCAAAGAATAAGTAAGATCTTTTTTTTTAATTTTATTTTATTAATTCTTTAGAACCAGATTGCTTTCTTACGCGGAGAGAAAATGCTTTGTAACTGAGATTAGGTGTCAGGTTTATTCTTCTTGAGACTTCAGTAAAGTAGCATCCCATGAGTGCAATCTCAAAGCATAAAGAATGTTGCTACTGATGAGTCTAGTCAGTTACTAAGCTTAAAGTTACGGGAAATCTCAGTTGAAACAAATTTTTTCTCTCCATGTATTAATAACATGTATCCGTTACTAATGAGAAAAGTGAATGTAAAATGATGTAACACCGTCTCTCATAGGGTTCAGGGGTTGTAGGATACTAAACTTTATTATACGTCCTACTGTACCGACCGGGCACTAATATTTTGTTATAGTAAAATTGTCCCTTATTCTAAAATGTTGTCATAATTATAAAGTTTTTCATTATTTAAAAAAAAAATATGTCTAGATACTTGCAAAAGCAAGACACTGTTGCCCTCTGCCATTATCTACTTCTAATCGATATTCCGAATAATCTGAAGAATAGAATAGAATAGAATGAAACTCGCGGGGACCATTGCGGTGTAGCGCCCTTAGCCTGCTAGCCATTGTATGCTATTCCCCACCTACCACGAAGTTCATATTAGGGAAGGCCAAATGTGGAGAAGTAATCGAGGATCCTCCTAATGCTGTGCTCCCTAATCTCCTCTGGTATAGCTACTGCCCTGCCAAGCCACTTTTTTCTGCAGTCCGCCAGTGCAGACCACTCACAGATCACGTAGATTAGCGTTTCCTCGCAGTCTTCCTCGCACCTGGGACAGTACGGAGAGATTGCCTTATCTATCGTATGTTGAAACCCCCTCACATCGCAGTGCCCCGCTATCAGTTCCACTGCCTTCCTGAGTTGCCACCTGCCGAGGGAGAGCAGTTCTCCGCCCCATCGATCACCCGTTGCTCTCCACAGGGCCTTGGATTTGCTGCAACCCTCAGTTGCAAACCACTCCGCCTCGCATAGACTCCTGAAGTGAGCAGCTTTCCTGTTCGGACCTTCTTGCGCCAGCATGCCAGCTTGCTGTTTAATGGGGCCGTGAGTGTGACTCCCTTGTTTAGCAAGAGTATCTACCCTCTCGTTACCTTTCCAACCGGAGGGACCCGGGATCCAGGTTAAGTTGAGAAGATTGACCAAACCCAGAGCGTTCAACGAGGCTTTCGTTTCCATTACTAACTTAGAGCAAGTAACGGTGTTCTCGATGGCTCTCAATGCCGCCTGGCTGTCCGAGCAGATCCAGATAGTCTTGCCCGACTTGCCAGCCCTTGTTAATTCCTCCGCGCATAACTTGATCGCGAGTTCCTCCGCCTCGAAAACCGTATTGTAGTTTTCCATTCTAAAGCAAAAGCTATCCTATTTCATAGGTCCACAGTAGCCAGCTCCCACTCCCTCTTTTACCTTAGACCCGTTCGTGAACCAGATTTCGCCGTGTTTGAGTCTACACTCCTCCCACCGCTCCCCCCTCCGGAATGCGGACTTTGTGTCTCCCATTCCTAACTGGTTGAGGTGGTATTCTATCCCGGGGTTGACCATAGTTCCGTCAGTGTAACCCCGAACAGCCGTTTATGTCTCTTGCTGTCCGTTTTCTACATACCGATGCAACTTAGCCGGTATGCTGTATTCGTTGCCTCGGACTTGATGTGCAGTGCCAGATACGGTAGGTTCAGCGTCGTTCCCATGGCGGCACACGGCGTACTCCTCCTGGTGGCAGTTATGCCCCTTAAGAAAAGCGCCTGTACACAGTCCAGCTTTGCGCAATCCGTGCTCAGCAGTGTTCTGCACCACCAGACTACTGAGGCGAACGTTAACCTCGGCACAATAATGACGGAGTAGATCCAGTGCATTTGCTGTGGATCCACTTCCCACCTTGCACCCAACGCTCCTCTGCATTGCCAGAAAGTTGCGATTGCTTTCCTGCATTTCTCCTTGAGGTGCCTGCGTCAGAGTAACTTCCTATCGAGGATAACTCTCAGATATTTGGTATCCTCCAAACTTTCCGCGTTCATCTTTCTCAGCTTTCTAATATTATGGCGCTTTGTGAAGATGCGGGCTACCAATTTATCCCCTTGGATTCACAATGCTTTGCTACTGCACCATTCCTCCGTTGCCTTGAGGGCTCCTTGAATCAAGTCCCTAAGTACTTCTTCATAAGCCCCCCTCGCTAAGATAGCTATATCATCCGCATATCCTACCACCTTCACTCCCATCTCGTTTAGTTCTCGTAGTAGGCTGTCTACCACCAGTCTCCACAGCAGAGGGAACAAAACCCCATCCTGGGGACAGCCTTCGGATGCTCGCCCACCGATCGAGTGTCCCATCCAGGAGGACGTCAAGTCACTATTCTCCGAAGAGCTCATGATCCTATCACTGATGCTCTTAGGAATTCCGTGTCCTTCCACGCCCTTCCGAATCACCTCTCTAGAGATCCGATTGAACGCTCCTTCAACGTCTACAAAAGCTCCTATGCATACTCCTTTCAGCTCAAGCTGTTCTTCAGCGAAGTTGACTAACAAAAGGAGCGCTGTTTTCACTGACCTGCCTGTGCGATACGCGTGAAAGTTCCTCGTAAAGCGGCCATGTCTTCAGAGATGCTTCCTTAAGATTTATTTTCTTGGAATCCCTGTACCAAACCATGTTGGGGATAATGCCCCTCAAGGTGGCTCTGATGATTCTATGTTCAGACATGGAGGCCTCAGACACTCTTCAGTTGTGAACCTATCCCTTCATCAGCCCGTTACAGGAGGTGATATATATAGGACCACGAGATTTTCCTCAACCCGATAATCCAGGAGTTCCTCCCCATCCTCCATAACACCTTCAGATCAGGGGATGTGTATACCCATCCAGTCCACCACCTTGGATGGGGGGCTGCTTGTTTGTCCTCATGAGCTCGATCCGGCCTAGGCCAGGCAGTAGCCGGGACTTCTCTACCCTCCATTCGCTTGAACAAGAACCCTGCTACGGATTGCCACCCACATTTGCACCAGACTTCCCGTTTATAGGGAGCCCCCCACACACTCGGACTACCCATCTATAGCGAACCACATGCATGTAGCTACGCCTCACCCTTGTCGTCCCGCACTCACTAAGCCTCCCCACCAAAGTGTGTCATCCGCATGGCACGCGAGAAGGTTCTACAGATCTTAGGGAAGGAAATTTTGTTGAAATGCCATTTTTGAATACCGATTGGAATCATTACAGGATGGTAGAGAGCATTATTGCCGAGGGCACTAATTTCTAGATATTGTATATTTTCAAACATTTTTTTGTTAACAAAAATCTATTTCATTCGCTGGTCGGCAACAGTGGATAATTGCATAGCCTTGAGGTGTCGTTGAAATTGTTTCTTAAAATTTTTATAGATAATTAATAGTGATAGATTAATTATAATTACTAATTACAGGTAACAGAGAACGATATACCACACTCTCATAAAAAATATACATTTTTCGCGATTCGAAGATAGCATTAGCAATTTTTATTAAAATAAAATGATAAATTTCAAAATATATTACAATAAGATATTTTCTTATCATAGGTTCCAGCTGTATTCGCATGGACAAGCAAATAAAAGATGAAAAAATAATAAATATAAAATGATTAAAAGATCTCAAAGCAGATACTCAAAGATGTTACTTAATTAAAAAGATTGAAAGAAGATGTAAAAAAATGCTTAAAAGATCTCAAAGAAGACATTTTAATGTTGATTATCTTAAATGAGAAAGTGAACATATGTTGACAAACGTATGTTCGTTCATTAGAATTAAGCTACAAATAAGTTGAAGACGATATATGAATACATTTCTTTAAAAAACAAAGAATAAATATTATTTGTATACAACGAGCTGACTTTTTTTTATTATATTTACAACATACATTTATTATTATTTATATTATGTTTAATACAGGTATCCGACAAATGTTCCAAAAGTACAGTTTACAAATACCGTTAAAAAAGGTACAGTATCTTACAATTTAGTGCCGCACTAAAATTTATTATTATAACTATGGGAATTCACAACTAGCCAGCGTAAGGTGAAAATCTGCATTACCAGCATTCCAGGTATTAATAATTTTTATAATTATCCCTTTTTCCACACTCCCCCTGTAGCCAATACTTTTTACCTACATTTCTGCACCCCAATCTATATTATAAATGTAATTTTATTCTACCTGAAAATTGCTATGACAAATCATATAGATTCCGTTTGACAAATGTTTGTAGCAAACTCGGTATGAAAATTAGTATGAAAAACGTTGTTGTTACCTAGATTTGTACACGGAGATCTATCTAGAAATCCATAAAGATTTTGTATACCAAATGTATGTAGAAAAATCCAGATGGAAATCTTTGTGGAACCAGAAAGTTTTACCTGGATTTCTACATGGAAATGTTTATGGAAATCCATACGGATTTAGTTAATCAAATCAGTGTAGAAAAATCCAAACGGAAATTTATGTTGAACTCGCCCTTGCATATGTATTAATCTATTTCGAACACGAATTCTTTACCTGGAATCTACATGAAAATCTATATGAATCATGTCGGTTTTGCCTGTATTTCTCCGTGGAAATCTACATAAAAATTCATACGGTTTTTATTTTGCAAATGTTTGTAGGAAAATTCATATCGAAATCTGTGTGAATAGTGTAGTTTTTACCTGGATTTCTCCATCGAAATCTACATCAAAATCCGTATTGATTTTTTCTGCAAATGCCTGCAGAAAAATCTATATGGAAATCTATGCGGATCATATCATTTTTACATGGATTTCTCCATGGAAATATACATGAAAATGCATACAGATTTTGTTTTTAAAATGCTTGTAGCAAAATCCATATGGAAATCGATCTGGATGAAGTAGTTTTCGTCTGATTTTCTCCATCGAAATCTAAATGATAATTCATACGGATTTTATTTTGCAAAGGTTTATAGGAAAATCCATATGGAAATCTATGTGGATCATGTCATTTTCACCAGGATTTCACAGTATGCATCTACATGAAAATCGGTACGGATTATTCTTTTCCTAAATGATTGTAGGAAAATCCATATAGGAATCTATATGCATCATGACATTTTCACCTGGATTTGTTCATGGATATCTACATGGAAATCCATACGGATTTTTTTTCGAAATGGTTGTAGGAAAATCCATATGGAAATCTATATGGATCATGTTCTTTTTACCTGGATTTCCCCATGAAAATCTACATGAAAATCTATACGCATTTTGCTTCCTCCTAGAGGAAGCTTTGTGATAGTAAATTTTTGAGTTGTTGTAAAAACATGTTATAATTGTGTTCTGTGTTAGGAATCAAAATACATGGTTTTTGAAAAATGTTTGTATGGATGTGTGTGTGTGTGTGTGTGTGTGTGTGTGTGTGTGTGTGTGTGTGTGTGTGTGTGTGTGTGTGTGTGTGTGTGTGTGTGTGCGTGTGTGTGTGTGTGTGTGTGTGTGAGTGTGTGTGTGTGTGTGTGTGTGTGTGTGTGTGTGTGTGTGTGTGTGTGTGTACGCCTGGATCTCAGCTTCTACTCGATCGATTTTGACTGGACAGGTCTCATTTTTATTGTTTGTTTTTTTGCATAATGGCGTGTCAAAATTCAGTTTTTTGATTGGGCCGATGTAGTTTTGTTTTTTTTTCAAATTTTCGATTTTCTCAAAACTGTTTTTTGATTTTTTTTTAATGATAGGATCGAGTTATTCGAATCTGATGGGTAGCATTCGAAAGAGAATTAAAATACCTATATTTTCTAAAAAAAAAATTTCTAGCTATCACGGTTCTTTTGTTATTAACAAAAACGTGCTTTTTTTTAGAAGCTTATAACTCCTAAACTTAACGCTCAATTTTTTTGAGAAAAATCATGATAATACAGAATATAAATAGATATAATCTGTTAAAATTTGAATACATTCTGTAGGCTAGATTTTGAGTAAAAAATTGAAAAATGAAAAAAATCAGTTTTGTATGTCCAACGATTACAAGAGTAAAATTGATTTAATGGCTTCAAAATATCTTTTAGAGGTAGATTTTTTATAGTTCTCGGTCGAGTTCTTTGGGCAAAATGATTGGTCCATAAATTTCAGACATATTTGAGGTTAAAAATTTTTTGACATCTTTTTAAAATCGTAATTTCTCGAGAACGGCTATATGTATCTGAATGGGGTGGATGGCATTCGAAAGAGAATTAAAGTACCTATATTTTCTAAAAAAATTAATTTTCTATCTATCACGGTTCTTTAGTTATCATCAAAAACAAAAGCGTGTTTTTTTTAGAAACTCATAACTCCGCTACCGCTACCTACCCATACAATATCTACCGCTAGGTGGTGTGGAATGAGGAAACGTCATTGAGTAGGCATACGATGATTTTTTTTTAATTTTTAAAAAACCAACCAACAAAATGAATTAAAATGTTTAAAAATTATATCTATTATAATCTATTATAATTATGAATTATGCATTATGAATACATTATATTCTGCATTATTATAATTTATTTGTGAGTTATGAACTTTTTAAAAAAACACGTTTTTGTTAATAACAAAAGAACAATGATAGCTATACATTTTTTTTTTCTTAAAAAATATGAATTATGAAATATAAAAAAAAGCACGTTTTTGTTAATAACAAAACAACCGTAATAGCTATTTGTTTTATTATAGAATATCGATATTTTACTTCTATTTCAAATGATATCTTTATTTATCAGCTGAAAATTTATATAAATTTGATATAAATAAATAATAAATAAATAAATAAATTTAAAAATTAACAATTTTTATTATTCATAAATGAATTTAATTATAATTATGTTATTAAAAATTAATTAAACGAATCAACAAATTACGGTTGAGAAAGCTGCCAATGAATTGGCAGCGGTTTTTTTTTCAATATGGAAATCTATATGGATCATGACATTTTCACCTGGATTTTTCCATGGGAATCTACATGGAAATCCATACTTATTTTTTTTTTCTAAATGGTTGTAGGAAAATCCATACGGAAATCTATATGGATCAAGTCGTCTTGACCTACATTTCCCCATGAAAATCTACATGGAAATCCATACGGATTTTGTTTTGGAAATGGTTATAGGAAAATCCATAAGGAAATCCATATGGATCATATCATTTTCACCTGGATTTCCACATGATAATCTACATGAAAATCCATACGGTTTTTTTTCCAAATGGTTGTAGGAAAATCCATATGAAAATCTATATGGATCATGACATCTTCACCTTGATTTCTCCATGGAAATCTACATGGAAATCCATACGGATTTTATTTTACAAATGTTTGTAGAAAAATTTATATAGAAATCTATATGGAATTCCATATGGAAATCCACAGGACGTTTTGGGACTGATTTCCACGTGGAATCCACGTGGAATCCATATGGATTCCATGTGGAAATCAGTGTAAAATCCACATGGATATTTTCAACAGGGAAGAAAATAAAATACGAAAATTCACCCGGGATCGTCATGCAGCAGGCAACATTGAACGGCCTACGAGAAGTGCGCGAATGTGCCGATGAGTGGCTAAAACGTTTAGAAGAAAGTGCCAGATTTATAAATCGTGGTATCGATAACGTAATTGAGTTTCTAAAAGTTGAGTTAAAGAGAGAAAGCACTGAAAAAGCGAAAATATTTTGAAAGACACTACTACTTTCAAACAATATTATGCATTGCGTAGAAATGAAATTAATAATAGCGCAAAGTTGCACATGGAATTCGGTAATATGAATAAAGATTTGTACGATATTTTCCTTATGGAATTTTATGTATTTGGCTTATCCAACTTGGCTCATGATATGTACGATTATATGTTCGCAAACTAATTTGTATAATTTTTGTAATATTATTCGAAGACTTAAACAATATATAATATATTCAATCTTTAATTAGAAACCGTCTATCTTTTTATTTTACCACTTATCCACTAATCCTCTCTTATAAAATTTTTATATATATTGTGCAATTGTTAATAATAAAATTATAGTAGTGGTAATTTCACTTGCAAATTCATACTAAAAAAAATCTCAATGAATAAGTTATACACTCTGTAGCTCGCGTTAAGTATATTGAAAAAATAAGCGACTTTTGATTCTCTTGCGAGAACCTCTTACGACTCCAATGAAGTTGTAAATGTTTATTAATAATTGAAAAATTTTTTAATTTTGTAACTGAGGCGAAAGAGCGTGGATAAGGAGAATAAAATAGAAATACTCTGGAGTTCTTAGAATTAATAGCGATAAGGCAAAATTTAAATTTCGCAAATCTGACATTAGATTCGTAATCAGCGACCCCGAAAACCCCTGAGTAATAATTTTCATCGATATTCTCGAAAAATTAAATTTTGATGTCCGCCATCTTGGATCCGCTATCTTGAATTTGCAAATCTGACATCAGATTCGTAATCAGCGACCCAGAAAACCCCTGAGTAAACATTTTTAGCCGCAAATACACTATTTTTAATTTTTTCGTCCGCCATCTTTTGTCCGCCATCTTGGATTTGAAAAAATCAAAATTCTGATGGCATATTCATACTCAGCGACCCCAAAAACCCCCGTGTAAGAAATTTCAGGTCAAAATAGTGAATAGAAAAATGCGTGCTTCAAAGGGTTAAAGGAAATGGTCACATTATATTTAATAAAATACCTACATAACATTTCACCGTTCTGATAAAATACGTTCCCCGTGGATAAAAAAATACTGCAGCAATCGCAAAGTAATGGATCCGACATAAAAAAACTAGTATCGATTTTTAAAATTGAAAAACACAAAAATCGACCCTGCGTTACGAAAAAGATTGTTTATTCTACTCAAATTCATGGAATGTTCATTAATATGTTCTGCTCTTAGTTAATACGTGTTTGCATAAATATTTTTCATATATTACACGTTGTTTCAGTTATTCAATTTCACTAATTATTTTAAACAATACAGCTAATATGCAAACACGATATTATTCGACGGAAACCAAACGTGAAGGTGGCAGATATCTTCCATCAGGATAGGGTAGGAAACACAGGAACATTAGGTTAAGGAAGGAAGGGTAATAAATATTTTCAAATATTAGAAACATGTACTAAAAATTAAATAATCTTTTGTCTTTAATCTGATTTTTTCATTTAAATGAACTACAAAAACATATGCAAATAGTTACCACGCGAAATCGTTCACTACTATTTATTGCAACAGATAAAACAAAATTATGAACTACAGTATTGTTTTCATGCACGTTACTACAACTAATTGTTATTAATTTGAAGTTTAAATACTTTCAGATTATCAGAACAAAGTATTATAATCTAAATTATTTATGAAACGTAAAATCTGGCTTATAATGAGTGAAAAACGATAATGATACGTATGATGATAGCGTCCACACTCCACGAACTACAGAATATTTTTGTAGGGTGACTTCACCAATATACGAACAGTCACCAGTTAACGAACATTTTCTTTAAATATATGAAAATATTAAGCTTTCTATGTATTTTTATCTAACATGGCGATAATTTTCGAATCTTTTAAAATGTTTATTTCATTTGACATAAACATTCTGCATAAAAGAAATTATCTTGTTAAGAATAAAATCATAAAATCGCCGCTATTGAGTGTTTCACTGGCGAAGTATTGATTCACTGGCGAAACGTATTTAGATACTAAGATCGCGTGTTCATTTACTGATTTTTAGGTGATATTTACAGATTTCTTTTAAAAAAAATTTCTACTTTTATTCTTTATCTAAAATTTTGTCACTGACGTAAAGTTTGAAGATTTTAAAATAGTAATTAAAAAAGATTTTTGCTTTGAATACATTATTAATTCTCTTAACTAAATAAAAAAATTTTAATTTCCTTATTCGTTTATTCACTGGTGAAGTCACTCTATAAACGTTTTCTTCGAATTTAATACATTAAACTCTGGTTCAATAAATAAATAAATAAATAAATAAATAATATATAAAACATAAAGATAGAAACAAATTCTAAATACATAAAAAGTGACATTATATTTTTGATAATTCTACTTAAATAATTTTACGGAATGAATATTGTAATTATGAAGTGGAAATTACAATTATCGAATTGGCAATCAAAATTTTTTTCGAGAAAGCACTTTCTCCGTTTGTTATGATTCATTTGCATTTGAAAAAAATTTAATACGTTAGCATTAAGATTTAAATAATCATCATAAAAAGAAACTGCTTCCTTAGATTTTTCAATTTTACACTCAAGATTCTTAATTTTTTTATTTCTATTTCGAATATCTTTAGAAAGTTTAACAGCTTTTTGTTCATACGTTACACTTTTTGCATTCGCTTGTTTAGCCGCATGTTGTGCTTTTTTATATTGTTTATTTTTTTGGTTTAACTGTCGTTTTAAATTCTTAATTTCATCTTGCAATTTTGAAATGAAGTTTCATAAGTTTTAGTTTTAACACCAGCATTTGTGGATTTTTCGGTAGAGTCACAATCAAAATCCAATTTGCTTTGCATTCCTGAACAAGATGGCTCTTTTGCATCAAAGCTTTGTGGCATGTTAAAAATAGTTTCTATTAAACAAGAAGTTTCTAAATCAATTGCATTAAAGGTTCGTGGCATGTTATAACTACTTTCTGTTAAAAAAGTGGTTTCTAAATCAATAGCTGATCTCTCTTGACATGTAATAGGAGGAAGATCAATTTCGGAGCCATCATATTCCTCAACTTCGTCGAAATCATTCGAATCAATAACTGAAACCTTTTGAATAGGTATAACTATATCTTTTAGTCTTTTCATACGAGAACCGATTGCAAAATCGGCAGTAGTAAAATGATCACTACAAAGTCTCTTGTTTTTCAGTTGTTTGGAATCCAAATCAATAAGTGTGTTATTGCCTTATTGCCTGAGTGAAGAATCCAATCTAGTTGTCTATGTAAATAAAATATATGATTGATGACATAACTTTAAGAAAATTTTGAACATGAAAGTTGGGAAGTTGTGAAGTGGGAAGAAGGGAAAAACAGTTTTATGTGCAAACCGATAGAGACGCATGATTTTTTTTATTATATTGATATAGACTACATCAAGTCAGCTGGGAAGAAAAATATGACAATTCTGCTGTGACCCAAGAAAGATGATAACTCTCAAGATCAGCACCAGGAAGGCGGGTCCTGGATTTGGCTAAAACTGTAGGAGGTACTTCGTTATGACACGTGTCTCGGGGTTTTTGTGAATGGGCCTTTTTTGCCGAGACCCAAGCTATTTTATGTCTAAAATGAACAATTTTCGATAAAAATAGGGTCTCTTTCTTTAGTTACAGCTTTTTGAATATTTCGGTCCTACAAATGGACTAAAAAGTCTATGAAAGAAGGCAAAAGAAGCTTTAATTTAAGCTGTGTTTCATTAAAAAATGTTGATTTTTAAAAAGTTATAGGCTATCAAAGATATAGATGGAAGATAGCTTAAAATACCACCCGGTAAATGTTTGAAAAAAAAATGAGAAATTTTTAGTGATTTTCTTACTGCTTTTATGAAGCGAAAATACTGCTCTAAAATGAAGTTAGCTGAAACATGCCAGGATGCGTGCTCTTGAAGACGAGCTTCACATGCGTGTTTTTGCTTATATAAAACAAAATCATTGCGAAATAAATAGCAAAATCATTGCTAATTTAATAGCTTAAATGTGTGAGGAGGCGGGCTCTCGAAGACGACCTTGCTTAGTTAAATGCCAAGGCAATACAAAGCCATAAAAATAAGAAGAAGACGAGCTTCGTGATTCTGCTTTTATAAATCGAAAACACAGCACAAAATCGAGGTAGCTTAGGTGTGTCAGGAGGTGGACTCTCGAAGACGAGCTACATATGCGTGCTTTTGCTTTTATAAAGCTTAAACGAGCACGCATACGTAGTTCGTCTTCGAGAGGCCGCTTCCTCGCTGGATTAAGCTACTTCCATTTTGAGCAGTGTTTCCGCTTTATAAACGAAAAAGCACGCATGCGAAGCTCGTCTTCGAGAGTCGGTCCCTTGGCTCATTTGAGCTACCTTTATATTGGAGCAGTGTTTTCGCTTTAGAAAAACAGGAGCACGCGTGCGAAGCTAAGATTATAGAGCGCGACTCTCGAAAATTAATTAACATTTTTCTTTATAATTAATAAAATTTATTTATTTTTTCCTTTTTAATTTTTCATTTACGTAATTATGCGGGGATAAATCAAATTAAAACTATTAACAATGATTAAATTAATTTTTCTTTTTAAAATGTTCAGAAAACATGTATATACTTGCCACATTATTTAACCTTCTTTTAGGTTGTTTTTATACTTATATTTTTTAAAGTTTCAGATGTTTATTTTATGATAATTGTATTTGTTTTCTTAAAAATTTGAATTGTACATAACAATATGCAATAATTAATAAAAAAAATATTTTCAAAATAGAAATTTGTATTTCCTGGACATTGAGGATTAACGTAGATAATTTATTTTATCTTTATTCACCAGATTATTAACTAATAGTATATTACGCAATTAGGGAGGTAAAGAGTTGGACAGTGTGGACTGTCCACGAGCTGTGGGCTGGCCAATTTTATTCACGTGGTACGTTTACTATTTTTCGCTATACCCGGGCCGAAAACACCACATTCCCGTTTTTGAGCCGGGCGGGAATGTGGCACTTTCGACCAGGGTATGGCAAAAAATCATATACGCCACACGGGGGTAGAGGGCCATCCCAAAACACATGTTTTCCGCCCTCCCTGGTTGAAAATACACAGCTGTAATTCCAGCTGTACCTCCTGCTTTTGAACAAATCACAGCTAGTATTCCAGCTGGTATTCCAGCTGGATATTTTCAACCCGGTAGGTAATTTCCGCATGAGCGAAAATACACTATTTCTTAAGTCTGGGCATAAATATCACTTGTATGCATCGCACGCTAATTCTACTCGAATATCCAGTTGAAATCCCAGGCGAGTATACATAAATATCTAATTTTTAAATATTTTATTCGAATATTTACTGGAAATCTCAGCCGTAATCCCAGCTGGAATTCCAGCTAGAAAACCAGCTGGAATACTATCTGTAATTTGTCCAAAAACAGAAGGTACAGCTGAAATTCCAGCTGAGTATTTTCAACCGGGTCGCCTTCGGCTCGGGTGGCAATTTACACATGCTCTAGACTGGCCAACTCTTTACCTCCCTAGTTGCGTAATATAGTGTTCGCCATGCCCTGGCCGAAAGTACCACTTTCGCTTCCTGCTCAAAAACGCGAATATAGTATTTTCGGCACGGGTATGATGAAAAATAGTATACTATTTCGAAAGGTTATCCTTTTTTAACTGAACACCGTGAGAGAACATTTTCGCATCAAAAACCGAGATAGAATTGTTTTGAACTGAAGGTCGAGATAGAAATTTATGCGCTCGTAATAATATAGTTTTATAAATTGGATAATTGATAGGAAACGCATCTCATTTTCCATTATAATTTTGTATTTTATTAGAGTCTTTTCTATACCTCTCTTACAAGTGCCGCCGTTTGCCAAAATTTTCTATCAAATAGTGCGAGCTATAACGTAACGTAGCACACTATTTCGATTCGGGAAAGATATTACGACTAACTATAAGAGTTTTTGCTCGTTGAAGATCAATTATCCAATTTATAAAACTAAACTTTTTATCTTTTCTTAAACATACGTTATTGAATTGGCGATTTATTACATTAAAAAAGCTGTTTAAATATACATTATTTATTAATAATGGACTGATTTTATTAAAAATCTTTTAAAATTGTTTTTATTTATAACAATGAAAGAAAGTATTAAATAATTAGTTTTCTTATTATAAATCAAATTATTAAATAGTTCATGAGTATAATATTAAAAAAGGTACACATATTCAAATTTTATTTATCTAGAAGATTCTCACAAGTATTCTATTTTTCAAAGTAATAGATGAGTTGTTATATACATACGTATTAATGTAATGGATTTTGAAGAATAAAATCGAAAATATTCTAGACATTGTTAAAACTATTAATAAAAAAAGTTTAAGATTCAATTCAAACGTACATTGAATAGTTATAATAAAATTAAGAATAAAAAGGATAAAAACAAAAATTTTCCGAACCGGGATTCGAACCCAAAGCAAAAAATTAACACAAAAGGAGGCGCGCGCCGTAGCCCTAACGGCTACCGCTTTGATGGTGACTATGTAACGTAAGATCGTTTATGATTATTTTTCCCCCTTCGGGGTTTAGATTTAGATATTTGGTTTGGATGTTATCACGCAGCCGAATTGTCACCTTTTCACACCCATCTGACGATACACGTGTTTTGTGCGGAGGCGAGCGGATATTGTTACTTCATATAATAACAATATCAGCTATAACCAAAATGGATCTTTATGCGCAACATCGACGAAGAGTTTTGCATTCTGACAAAGAAGGATAACTGCGTTAGATAAGAAAAATCTAAAAGAAAAACAGTCTGAGGATGCAAGTTTTACGTAGCAGAATTTCGAGCGCAAAAGCACGAAAGTAGTTACAATACTTATAAATTTAAAAATTTAAATAAGCGAGGATGCAAGACCATGTATGTACGGAATAAAGTCTCGACAAACAGACTGGCACTTATAAAAAAACCTCTGCCAATTCATTGACACGCGTGGCTTCCACAAATTTTATCTACTGATACATCTAATTAATTTTTATTGCCAATATTTTAAATTACTACACCAATTTATTATCGAACCAGAAATCGATTAAACAGAAAAAAACCCTCATGTTTTTCTGCATATATATATATGTATATATATATATATATAAATAATTAAAAAATCGTTATAGAAAAATTATATCGAGTGACAATCCACCAACGCACCACTTATAAAACATTGTAATTAACGATTGAATTGAAATATCGATACCGGGTAGGCGGCATTTTAAGTTTTTTGAGCTCGTCTATCGATTGGTCGCATCTATTCTGCGATAGGATTAGTATTAACGAAGTTATGAAATTTTTTTCACGGAAAAAATATTTTTTCGAACTTTATTTATGCATTTTCGGAAAGAACAGAAAAACCGCTGCCAATTCATTGGCACGTAGCTTCCTCAAAATAATTTTTTGATTCCTTTTATTAAATTAAAATTCGAAAAATAAATTTTTCACGAAAAAAATTGGAAAAATTTTATGGAAAATATTAACTTGTAATTTTTTCATGGCTATTCATTAAGTTTCCATTTGCAATTTATTTGTTTGTGATTTTAATTCTTATATGAATGGAAAATAATCGTCTTCAAGTTCTATTCTTCATCAAATTTTTCTTCTTCACGTCCACTGTCAACGGCTTCTCGACGTACATTGGTTCGAAATAAAAAAAATATTCTAAAGTTGTTCTTTGATTGCGTTTACCTCAAATATTTCTGAAATTTATGAACCAATCATTTCGCCAAAAGAACTCATCCGAGAACTATCAATAATAGACCTCTACAATGAATTTTGAAGCGAATAAGACAATTTTACTCTTGTTATAGTTGAACATATAAAACTCATTTTTTTTATTTTTCAATTTTTACGTTTTTGTTAATAACAAAAGAACCGTGATAGCTAGGGAATTAATTTTTTTTTAGAAAATATAGGTAATTTAATTCTCTTTCGAATGCCACCCACCCCATTTAGATACATAGAGCCGTTCTCGAGAAATTACGATTTAAAAAAAAATTGAAAAAAATTTTAACCTCAAATATCTCCGAAATTTATGGATCAATCCTTTTGCCCAAAGAACTCACTCGATTGGTATACAAAATCTACCCCCACAAAGAATTTCAAAGTGATTAAGCCAATTTTACTATAGTTATTGAACGACAAAAAAAATCACTTTTTTTTATGAATTATTTTTTTTCTAAAAAAATAATGAATAAAAAAACATAAAAATTTAATAAGTTATAGTACTTAATATCCTTTATAACCAAAAAAATATTCATGTTAATATCTTTTTTTAATTTCGAAATATAACCTATTTACAAAAAATTACGTTTTCATCAATAACTTATGACGAAATATAGCTACCGACTTTTTTTTTTTTAAATTGTAGATAATTTTATCCTGCATACAGAGAATTCATGATATATAAACAATATTTGTTCTAAATATTAAAAAAATCGAAAATAAAAATTTTGAAAATTAAAAAATGGCTATAAAAAAAAAAAAAAAATTTTACAAAAATAGAATATTAACCCCAATTGTGGAAGCAAAATCTGAAAAAATGATCACTCTCCCGTTAAAATCGGTCGAGTAGATCATGAGATATCAGCGTATACGGACATACATACACAGACACACACACACACACACACACACACACACACACACACACACACACACACACACATCCATACGCACATTTTCTAAAAATAGTGTATTTCGATTCCAAATTTGCTAAATAACATTTCTAACACATTATCTCATCAACTTTTTTTTTTACTATCACAAAGCTTCCTCTGGGAGGAAGCAAAAAGAATTGGGAATAGGCGTTTTTGGTATAAATTCGGTAAATGCGTTACTTTTAAATAAATGTACAAAATCATTAATCTTTCGATGCAAACGGAAAGAAATGTGGATGAGGCTTCAAACGTTCGGTAGGGTTGGAATAGAGGAATGTAACGAAACGCGCAACTTCTCGCCGTGTCAGAAAGAAGAGGTTACTTGTTCTGTTTACATAACGATCTTATGTTCGTCGCTCAGAGATGTCGCCAATATGTTCGCTCGATTCGCCGGTGCGCGGCGACCGGCGTAGCGCAGCGGCAGACAACGATTGAATATCGTCCAAGTGTCATGCCGTATGCCTCGACGCACAATAACGTTCGATGTAACAGTCCGTTGTAAGTTTGGGGGTGTACTCTGTCATTTTTACGTCTAGGTGTCGTAGCACATCCAATGGGGTGTCTAGATGTTCGGAGTGATCGATGATGGAGTCTAGGTCGTGCGCTCCGTAGTTTTTAACGTCTAGGTGTCGTAGTACACAGTGATATGGATTGACCGGTTAGACAAAATTGTCTAACTTGACGGTCATTTCAACAAAAAGTTGACCGTCATTGATAGTCAGAATTTGCAATCCCTGAATGTAAAAATGACCGTCAGTGAGCTTTCTGACCGGTCATTGGTCAGAAAGTTTAAAAGAATAAAAAAACGATCAAAATTTTGATAAAACAGTTTATGCTATCATACATTTTACAGAGCAGTTTTTTTGTACAAAACAGTCTATATTAAATAATAAGACAAGGAGGATGAAAACGTGTGTTCTATGCAAGAAGCAGCTCAGTCCTGGTGACAAAACCATACTTTTCTCCGTTCGTCTATACTCTATACTCTATATAGATGTAGGTTTGACTGTCACGTAGAATTGTGACCGGGCAGGGTCAATTGTCAGTCAAAATTTTTTTGTGACGTCAGGGTCATGACGGTCAATTGACCAGCTCACATCACTGGTAGTGCATCAAATGGGGGGTCTAGGTGTTTGGGGTGGCCGATGATGGAGTCTAGTTCTTGCGCTCCGTAGTTTTCTTACGTCGAGGTGTCGTAGCGCATCCAATGAGAGATCTAGATGTTCGGGGTGGCCGATGACGGAGTCTAGGTCGTGCGCTCCGTAGTTTTTTACGTTTAGGTGTCATAGCACATCCAATGGGGTGTCTAGATGTTCGGAGTGACCGATGATGGAGTCTAGGTCGTGCGCTCTGTAGTTTTTTACGTCTAGGTGTCGTAGCGCATCCAATGAGAGATCTAGATGTTCGGGGTGGCCGATGACGGAGTCTAAGTCTTGCGCTCCGTAGTTTTTTACGTCTAGGTATCGTAGCACATCCAATGGGGTGTCTAGATGTTCGGAGTGATCGATGATGGAGTCTAGGTCGTGCGCTCCGTAGTTTTTAACGTCTAGGTGTCGTAGTACACAGTGATATGGATTGACCGGTTAGACAAAATTGTCTAACTTGACGGTCATTTCAACAAAAAGTTGACCGTCATTGATAGTCAGAATTTGCAATCCCTGAATGTAAAAATGACCGTCAGTGAGCTTTCTGACCGGTCATTGGTCAGAAAGTTTAAAAGAATAAAAAAACGATCAAAATTTTGATAAAACAGTTTATGCTATCATACGTTTTACAGAGCAGTTTTTTTGTACAAAACAGTCTATATTAAATAATAAGACAAGGAGGATGAAAACGTGTGTTCTATGCAAGAAGCAGCCCAGTCCTGGTGACAAAACCATACTTTTCTCCGTTCGTCTATACTCTATACTCTATATAGATGTAGGTTTGACTGTCACGTAGAATTGTGACCGGGCAGGGTCAATTGTCAGTCAAAATTTTTTTGTGACGTCAGGGTCATGACGGTCAATTGACCAGCTCACATCACTGGTAGTGCATCAAATGGGGGGTCTAGGTGTTTGGGGTGGCCGATGATGGAGTCTAGTTCTTGCGCTCCGTAGTTTTCTTACGTCGAGGTGTCGTAGCGCATCCAATGAGAGATCTAGATGTTCGGGGTGGCCGATGACGGAGTCTAGGTCGTGCGCTCCGTAGTTTTTTACGTTTAGGTGTCATAGCACATCCAATGGGGTGTCTAGATGTTCGGAGTGACCGATGATGGAGTCTAGGTCGTGCGCTCTGTAGTTTTTTACGTCTAGGTGTCGTAGCGCATCCAATGAGAGATCTAGATGTTCGGGGTGGCCGATGACGGAGTCTAAGTCTTGCGCTCCGTAGTTTTTTACGTCTAGGTATCGTAGCACATCCAATGGGGTGTCTAGATGTTCGGAGTGGCCGATGATGGAGTCGAGGTCGTGCGCTCCGTAGTTTTTAACGTCTATGTGTCGTAGTATATCAAATGGGGGGTCTAGGTGTTCGGAGTGACCGATGATGGAGTCTAGATCGTGCGCACCGTAGTTTTTTACATCTAGGTGTCGTAGTGCATCAAATGGGGGGTCTAGGTGTTTGGGGTGGCCAATAATGGAGTCTAGGTCGTGCGGACCGTAGCTTTTTTACGTCGAGGTGTCTTAGCGCATCCAACGCGAGATCTAGATGTTCGCGTTGGCCGATGATGGAGTCTATGTGGTGCGCTCCGTAGTCTTTTACGTCTAGGTGTCGTAGCGTATCCCATCGGGGCTTTAGATGTTCGGGGTGGCCGATAACGGAGACTAGGTGGTGCGCTCCGTAGTTTTTTACGTCTAGGTGTCGTAGCGCATCAAATGGGGGGTCTAGGTGTTTGGGGTAGCCGATGATAGAGTCTAGGTCGTGCCCTCTGTAGCTTTTTACGTCGGGGTGACGTAGCCCATCCAATGGGAGGTCTAGATGTTTGGGGTGGCCGATGATGGAGCTTAGGTGGTGCGTTCCGTAGTTTTTTACTTCCAGGTGCCGTGGCGCAGCCAATGAGAGATCTAGATGTTCGGGGTGGCTGATAGCGGAGTCTAGGTGGTGCGCCCCGTAGTTTTTTACGTCTAGGTGTCGTAGCGTATCAAATGGGGGGTCTAGATGTTTGGGGTGGCCGATGATGTAGTCTAGTGCTTATGCTTCGTAGTTTTTTACTTCGAGGTGTCATAGTACATCCAATGAGAGATCTAGATGTTCGGAGTGGCCGATGATGGTGTCTAGGTGGTGCGCTCCGTAGTTTTTTACATCTAGGTATCGTAGCGCATCCAATAGGGGCTCTAGGTTTTCGGGGTGGCCGATGACGGAGTATAGATGGTACGCTTCGTATTCTTTTACGTCTAGGTGTCGTAAAGCATGCAAAGGGGGTTTAGGTGCAATATTTAATTTTTATCTAATAAATATCTAATTTTTAAATATTCTATTCGAATATTTACTGGAAATCTCAGCCGTAATCCCAGCTGGAATACTATCTGTAATTTGTTCAAAAACAGTAGGTACAGCTGGAATTCCAGCTGGTATTCCAGCTAGGTATTTTCAACCGGGAGCGCATTCTCAACGGATATTCCCCTCTAGCTGCTCGATTCCTCGTGGTAATCTATCCCATTGAAATTAATATAACTGAATATAAATGAGTAGTTTAATCTATTCATTGTTCGTATGCTTAAAAGGCCTCTCAAAGAGCGAACCCAAATACAGTAGATTGTCAATTTTCATGAAAAATATTGACGTTTAATTCGTTTGCTATTGCATCAGAGAGAATTGTTTTTGCGCATGCAGTACTTACTGCACTCTTAAAAATTATGTGCCTATTTAACACGAAGTTTATGTAAAATATGAATGTTCCTATTTAACACAAAAATTTGTGTAAATGATGTACACAAACATTGTGTAAGAATTCGACACAAGAATTTGTGTAAAATCGCTGTTTTACAAACAAACTTGTGTAAATTGCCGTTTTACACAATAATTTGTGGGAGAGGACAGGGAGAACGTTTAATTCCCGTGCACGCCGATTTTGGTCCCTTTTCTGGCGATTCTGAGAGACGCTGCTAATCGGGCCGTCCGGTGTGCTAAAGACGCTTCAATATAAGTCACTATCTAGTAGAAATTTATCTATACGGAATGGCCAAGAAGTTAGAAAATAGCTAGTAAAACTGGCTAATAAATGACTATGGTGAAACGCTTTTTCTCCTATTTTTTGCCTATTTCTTAGATTGATGTAAAAATAAAATATTCGTATTTGATTTACTTACTAATTTTATCTTTGATAAAAGAGCATTAAACTGCATTGGATGGCTTTTCAAAATATAAATAAATAACATGAACTAATAAATAATTTATTGTACTCATTCTATGAATAATTCAGCAAAACTCTTATTTCTTCATCTGATTCTGTCCCTCTCACTCCTTATCATAGCAGCAAGCCTTCTAGTAGCCATTTTCAGTATATAAAAACTGATCAGTTTTATTATCTTGAAAATACTTAAGAACAAGGTTGTGCTTGTCTTCGAAAAACTGAATTCTATTTTTCAATTATTAAATAGACAAATAATGGGAGAAAAAGTATTTCATCGAGAGCTAAAAAGTGGACAACAGAAATTCCTATTTTATAATGGCCAATTTCTAATATAAATGGTCAGTTATTGGTTATAAAATGTTTTGAATTTCCACCAGTGTAGTGTAGTCATTAATTTGCGATTTCGGCGGTCACGATGCTCTGTGAAAACACAATATAGTTATTCATTGACGATTTCAGGAGCCTCGCGGACTATTCCGAAGACCCAATCAGTATTGGACATATCCCAAGTAATTTATTATTGCGTTATTACCTTATATTTACCAATTTCATCATTCATAATCGTCGACTGAATACATATACGAATGAATACTTCTCGGTAACCGAGTTTTAGGAAGTCACACGAAATCGATCCAGTTATGTTCTACTTTTCTCGCATAGGCATTTAGACTTGCTAGCCCATGCCATTTGATGTTAACAACGCGGTAATTGTATGGTAAATTCTGTATTACTGATGATTACTTTAACGACATACTTGAATATTGCTTATCATAGACAGCGGGAACCGAAAACTGCTCAGAGTAAATGTCTTTTAGCATAATAATGTCATTGTTTTTTTATAAAGATTAAAAATAAGGATAATAAATGTTTTAATTTATGTTAGGTGATTAATAGT
Organism: Torymus aiolomorphi; assembly: GCA_036365515.1. Taxonomy (NCBI): domain Eukaryota; kingdom Metazoa; phylum Arthropoda; class Insecta; order Hymenoptera; family Torymidae; genus Torymus; species Torymus aiolomorphi. The sequence goes on from CM070875.1 coordinate 177,488,139, forward strand.
GAATCCATTCCCAAACTTCAACCCTACCGTTGTAATTTCCGGTTCTCGGCGACCGATAAGCAGGAAATGTCGTGCTCGGTCGGTTTAGGTAGTTTCACGAGCATCGAGGACTATTCCGAAGACCAAAGAAGTATTGGACAAGTCTCAAGTCTCAAGTTAATTAGCATTGCGTTATTACGTGCAAAAAAGTGCTATTTTGGTAACACGTATCGTAATGTACTATACTTTTCCGAATGTACTATTTTTTATTAGCTGGCCAAAAGTACCAACTTTGCTACCTGCGCCCGATCGCAAAGGTTGTATTTTTGGTGTCGCCAGCCACAAAAATTATATAAGCACAAGGGGTGAAAATAAATAATCCCTTCGACCATGTTTGTCAATATTGTCTTCGGTTAGAGTGACAATTTATGTTCGATCTGGTACATTCTTTATTTTTCATCGACGCCGTTCCGAAAGTACTATTTTTTTTTCTTCCTAGCTACGCGAATAGTTCTTTTTTCGGGCCTGAGTTGTGCTTTTTTCGGCCTGGCCGTAGATACTTTGAAAATAAAAGTAACGCCTTGCGAGACAATTTGTATAGAATTCGGTATTTATTTTTAAATTTGAGCTTTCGACATAATTTATTCTATTCTAGAACGATCTAGAATAAACGAATCCATCTCTGATCTCGAAAGAAGTCAAAAAAACAATCGGTTGCACCCTCATTAGGTGTTGCTGTGTGTAACTATGTGTAAACTATTTTTGTATATGTAAACTATATGTAAACTATTTTTTCGCTGCACGTCGAAGTAGGGATGTACGAATACTGGACTCGACGTGGTTAAACAGTATCGATCTATTTTTTTAAACTCGAGTCGAATACTCGATACTTTGAACTGTTCAACATAATACGATCTACTCGTACACAATCAAACAGTTCGAACCAAATGAACTACTAGGAAGTGCTTGTACTACTCGATTTCGTTGAATTGTTTGAACAAAGTCGGACTATTCTATTTCGTTGACTGTTCGAACCAAGTCAGACTATACGATTCCATCGAACTATTCAAATCAGGTTGGACTATTTGATTACATCGAACTGTTTGAACCGCGTTTGTGTTTCTTACCGAGTAGAAATTCATCCAGGTCTCCCGGATGTAGGCGCTGCACAGGGTAAAGTCAGGAGGGTCGTATCCAGGAATCTGACCCGGTGCAGGACAGGCTGCAAACAGGTCGCCCTAAACTCAGTTTTTTATGCTCGATAACTATACTTATCTAAACCTAGACATATGCCATATTTTTTTAAATATTCGGATAGTATTTCTAAATTTGGTAGCCCCGTACATTGAAAATGTACCAAAAATTATAAAACTATAAAAAAAATCGCTGCCAATTCATTGGCCCGTAGCTTCCTCAATCTTAATTTGTTGATTTATTTAATTAATTTTTAATAGCAAAAATTATAAATCTACCTCTTCAAATAATTTTGAATCGATTAAGTAAATTTTACTCCCGTAATCGTTGGACATACAAAACTAATTTTTTTCAATTATCAATTTTTTTCTAAAAAAATTAATTAACAAAATGAATTAAAAATTTTTATAGATAGGTAATTATTTTCTGCATTATCATGATTTTTCTGTAAAAAAATTGACTGTTTAGTTTGGGAGTTATAAGCTTTTAAAAAAAAAAACACATTTTCGTTAATAACAAAAGAACCGTGATAGCTACAAACTTTTTTTTTTTTAGAAAATATAGGTATTTCAATTAATCTTCCGAGATATGAATTTTTCTTTGCTATTTTTCGTGTATTTTTAGTCATTATAGACTCTTTGCACCCCCCAAGCACAATTTTTCGGATCGATTTTCCTGTTGGCAAGTTTTTTACAAGGCTATGGCAATATCTTGAAGAGATTTAAGCCATAAAATTTGTCCGAAATCATAATCTCCCGAGTTATGAATTTTTCTTTGCTATTTTTCGTGTATTTTTAGTCATTATAGACTCTTTGCACCCCCCAAGCACAATTTTCCGGATCGATTTTCCTGTGGGCAATTTTTTTACAAGGCTATGGCAATATCTTGAAGAGATTTCAGCCATGAGATTTGTCTCGAATTGATAAACTCCGCAGATATGATTTTTTTATCATGTATTTTCTGGTAGGGGTGGTTTTAGGGATGATTTGGGGGGATAATCGTTTGGGAAATAACATATTTTGTTCTTTTTTTATGTTTGTATGCATATCTCTAACAGATAAGATAAAAAACACCGAATTACAAATACCAGTCCTAAAATTATTGCTAACGAAGTATTTGCGACTCTGGGAATTTGTAAATATTTTTTAGCACGGTATGTCGGCTTCAAGGGGCTTTTCCGGAAAAGCAATTTCGTTCCCAATTTTTTTGTAGACTGGAGCAATTACTTCGTAAGGTAGAATTTTTCTACTGGTACTTGTACAAAACGTCCCTCCAGTGTTGAAAAAAAAATTGTTAACGAAATTGCTCTTTTGGAAAAGCCCCTTCATTCCAACATACCGTTCTCCAAACTATAAATAAATTACCAGAGTCGCTAATACTTCGTTAGGAAAAATATTTCGATTGCTACTTGTAGAAAACGTCCGTCCAGTCTTGAAAAATATTTGGGAACGAAATCGCTTTTCCGGAAACGCACCTTCAAGCCGATAAACCGTGCTCGAAAATATAAAAAAATTCACAGAGTCGCAAATAGTTCGCAAGGAGAAATTTTTCGTCTGGTACTTGTAGAAAAGTTCACCCAAAGCCTATAAATAAATAATGAACGAAATCGCTTTTCCGGAAAAGCCCCTTGAAGCCGATATACGTGCTCCAAAATATAAAAAAATTCCCAGAGTCGCAAATACTTCGCTAGGAAAAATTTTTCATCTGGGGCCTTATTCTGTACCAAAATGTATCGGACGACACAGCGACTCGTGTGACACAGCGACTTGTGCGGCCCAGCGTCATTGGTTGAAAACGGGCCTCTCATTGGTTGGGAGGAGGCCCCGCCCCTCTCCGATTTTATTCCCGAAATACAATTAAGAGCATGCAAGATATCTACAAAAAATTGGCAACCCCCAAAGCACCCCCAAACTACCCCTTGAGTACGAAAATATAGCAAAAAAATATCTAATTCCGCCGCTTTGGAGATCCCCGATTATTTTATTCCCGGTATACAATTAGGAGCATGCAAGATATCTACAGAAAAATTGGCAACCCCCAAAGCACCAAGAATCACCCCCATACTACTCCTTTCGCCCGAAAAAAATCGAAAAAAAAATCTAATTCCGCCGTTTTTGAGATCACCGATAATTTTATTCCCGGAATACAATTAAGGTAATGTGGATACCGACATAATTTTAGAATGAATTATATATCTTTTGCAAATAATAATAGAATTACTAAAAAAAAAAAAATTAGGGTATAGCTTTTACATATACGGAGCGCCTGAAAGAGCTGTTTTTCCAAACATATACTTAGAATTTATATAATTAAATAAAAGCCGCAATGCCGATAAGTAGGGATCTGTATACTTCGAATTTTGCCAGTTTTAGAAAGGAGGTATGTCATGAAAATGCTGATAGAATCGCACAAAAAAAATCTGAGCATAGTATTTACATACACAGAGCGCCTGAAGAATTGTTTTTGCAAATAAACGTTTGAATATTTATTAATTAAATAATGAAATTGGGTTGATTTTGAGGTTCACATCGCCCGAGCATGCAATATATCTACAAAAAAATTGGCAACTCCTAAAGCACCAAGAATCACCCCCAAACTACTCCTTGCGCACGAAAAAATCGCAAAAAATCTAATTCCGCCGTTTTTGAGTTACGCGATAATTTTATTCCCGGAATACAATTAAGAGCATGCAAGATATCTACAAAAAAATTGGCAACCCCCAAAGCACCAAGGATCACCCCCCTTTCGCACGAACAATCTGCAAAAATATCTAATTCCGCCGTTTTGGAATTCCCCGATAATTTTATTCCCGGAATACAATTAAGAGTGTGCAATATATCTACAGAAAAATTGGCAACCCCCAAAGAACCAAGAATCATCCCCATACTACTCCTTTCGCCCGAAAAAATCGAAAAAAAAAAATCGAATTCCGCCGGTTTTGAGAACGCCGAGAATTTTATTCCCGGAATACAATTAAGAGCATGCAATATATCTACAAAAAATTTGGCAACTCCTAAAGCACCAGGAATCACTCCCAAACTACTCTTTTCGAACGAAAAAATCGCAAAAAAATCCAATTCCGCCGTTTTTGAGATCCCCGACAATTTTATTCCCGGAATACAATTAAGAGCATGCAAGATATCTACAAATAATTGGCAACCCCCAAAGCACCTCCAAACTACCGCTGTACTAATGTTCGTCATAGGTTTTTTTTTTGGTTTAGTACTTATAAAGAGTTCATTAATAATTTTTCTTAAGTGACTATCATGGAACGCACCACATTGATAAGGTAACAGCAAAATATTTAATCAATGAATAAATTCCGGGTAAGGTGTTTTTGAAGTATTTTTGTCTTCTCTATCGATTGGTGCTATTTATTTGGCGGCAGAGCTGGTATTCAAAAAGTTAGAAATTCATTAACGGATAAAAAAGTTTTTTTTACGTTTATTCACGCATTTTCTGAAAGAGTGGAAAAAAAATAACTTGAAATGCATGTGTTTCGCAATAAAATTGCAAATACGTTTATTGCAAATAAATTAACAAAAAGATAATACCAGTGGTTATGTTTGTAACATATTGTAGATGTAGCCTTACCCCTGAATAAGAGAACATAATTTATGAATGAAATGGTAATATGGTAAGCGACGTGATAGCAGCGCACTTCTCGCCGTTTGCTAACTGACGCTTCGAAACGAGAGGTTAGTTACACGACTTATTTACATAGCAACTGACATTACCGCTACTTCTCATAGATGTCACGACTATGACCGTATGGAGATATTGTGGTGGCAAAGGGAGAAACGGGCGGAGAATCAAAACGCAAATCGATGAACATTGTAAATATTTTACATAATGAACGCGTTTCCATCGATTTAATAGAAATAAAAGTCTTTCCAATGGGATTCAATAAACGCGTAATTAAGAAAGATACTCAAAAATAAATTCTTATACGTGCGCATTATACGCTATCTAAATAGAAAAAAATTTATCAAATCAGTTTTTCGCGACGACAAGAATAAGTTAAAATAGGAAAAACAGATAGGGTCAATGCACCAATGAATGACCAGTTAAGGATTTTCAGATTATAAATAGATATTTTTAATATTTAGACATTAATTAAATAAAAATAAGCGATAAATATTGATTCCAAAATACATAAACTTTCTAATAAATGTCAATTATTTTTTAAAAACTGTATAAATAAATGTAAAATTAATTAAAAAACATAAAATGTGCAAAAACACCAGTGTGTGACCACCCCCCTTATTTTCAATTTAAGGCATAATATTTTATTTTGAACATGAAATTCTACACCAAATGCTGAAAAACTTAAAGTTTATGCACTATAAAACACGAAAAAAAATCGTTTTTATAGTTTTAAACTGAGTGGACACATACTGGTGACTGGACAATCACTGTTGCATTGACCCTATCTAATTAAAAAGAAAGATCATAAATATCGATGTGATAAAGTCATAGTCTCACAAAAATAAAGACGGAATCATGTAGCCCAGTGCACCGAAAAACGGAAGTATATAAAGTATGTTTTCCTCTATGAGAAAGCGCGCATAGACTTCATTTCCATTTCGAAAATAAGAATACGAGTCGTGATACAGTAAAATTTATTTAATTTCACTCTACGAAAAAACTCATAAAGAGCGAGTCTGGCCTACAAATTGTATGAATTTTGTAGCGTGATTTTTTGAGGCTTTTTCTCGTGCCTAGCAATGTTACGGCACAGCGGGAAGACCCGTGTGCCATAGTGTGCCGCGAGTTCGCTGTTATTGGCATACTTGAAGTGCTTTTGCAAAGTCTGAGTCATATCTGGAAGCGAGATTCTTAATTCATTAGTGCCATTAATCACCGAGTCGCGTTAGGGAGATCTAACAAAAGAAATTTCGAGATCTTTCAAAAATAGTGTACGAATGTTCCGGAATCACCGGAACATTTGTACGCACTCGAGTTTACTAGTCGAGCGGACTCGCTGAGAGACGCCCAAAGTAGTAGAACCTATCGCGTGGATTTTTTGCTTGTTTTTGTATTGCGTAAGACCATTTTCAGCTCTGAATGAACAGCCGCACGCGGTCGCGGGCCTCGAGTGCGCTTTTACAGGCACGCTCGAAGAGATTTTGCATAGTCTTTACCATATCTGAAGAGAGATTCTTCATGCATTAGAGAAATTAGGAAAATCCATGGGTCTCGTTCGGGAGATCTAACAGCAGATATTTCGAGCTCTTTCAAAAAGGGTGTACGAATGTTCCGGAATCACCGGAACATTCGTACGCACTAGAGTTTGCTAGTCGAGCGGTCCCGCCGAGGGACGCCCAAAGTAGTAGAACCTATCGCGTGGATTCCTTGCTCTTTTTTGTATTGCGTAAGACCATTTTCAGCTCGGCATGAACAGCCGCACGCGGTCGCGTGCCTCGAGTACGCTGTTTTGCACAGACTTTACCATATCTGAAAGCGGGATTCTTCAGGAATTAGCGCCATTAGGAAAACCCATGAGTCTCGTTGGAGAGATCTAACAGTAGAAATTTCGAGCTCTTTCTAAAAGGGTGTACGAATGTTCCGGAATGACCGGAATATTCGTATGTACTCGAATTTATTAATCCAGCGGTCTCGCTGAGAGACGCCCAAAGTAGTGGAGACTGACGCGTGGATTTCTTACTCCTTTTTGTATTTCGTAAGACCATCGATTCCGATCCGTGTAAAAATAATGCTGGGTTGAGTCTGATAACGATCAATGTAACAGCGAGTCCAAAACTATCACACTATGTAACAAGGGAGAAAAGTCGCTCTTCATTTTCGGAGGTGGGTTCACTCCCATATGTAACAAGTTTTGGACAAGAAAATCCCTTCTTTGGTGAAACTTGATATCACGAACTCATTATTAGAATGTTTGGTAAAACTTCAGGCGAAGTTTAGCTAAACCTTATAAAAACCTTTAATAAAAAAAAAACCTTCAACCTTTCAAACCTTTAACTTCGTCTAAATTTTCAATAAAATTTATGTAAACTTTGTCTAATCTTTGTCTAACCTTTGACTGAACTTTATCCTAACTTTGTATAAACTTTGTATAACGCTCGAAGCCTAGCTTAAAGTCTGGGTTAAAATCTGGGTTGATGTATTTACTCGTCATTTACTCGTCAAATACTCGTCAACATTCGAAATGACTCTTCTATGTGCAGATTGTCGCCTTCTCAGATGGTAAAGGCACAACAAAAGCACTTCAAGTGTGCCAATAACAGCGTACTCGAGGTACGCGACGGCGTGCGGCTGTTCATGCAGAGCTGAAAATGGTCTTACGCAATACAAAAAGGAGCAAGAAATCCACGCGATAGGTTCTACTACTTTGGGCGTCTCTCGGCGGGATCGCTCGACTAGTGAACTCCAGTGCGTACGAATGTTCCAGTGAGTCCGGAGCAATCGTAGAGCCTTTTTAAAAGAGCTCAAAGTTTCTGCTGTTAGATCTCCCCAACGCGTCTCGGTGTTTTTCCTAATGGCGCTAATGCGTAAAGAATCTCGCTTTTATATATGGTAAAGACTGTGCAAATGCATTTCGAGCGTGCCAATAAAAGCATACTCGTGGCATGCGGCCGTGTGCGTCTAATCATGCAGAGCTGAAGATGGTCTTTCGCAATACAAAAAGGAGCAAGAAATCCACGCGATAGGTCCTACTACGTTGGGCGTCTCTCGGCGAGTCCGCTAGACTAGTAAACTTACGGAAGCCCGGTCACGACACGAGCGCGCAAGCGAGCAAGCGAGCAAGCGAGCAACTTGACACGCGAGCGAGTTGGCGAGCAAGCGAGCAAGCGAGTTGACGACTTGATTAGCAGACGAGACGAGCGACTTTGATATCCGTACGATTTGCCATACATGCGTGTATGGTAACTCTCGTCTTTCCTACACCTAATCCCAACAAATAAACAAACGATAAATAGATAAGTGAAGAGTATCAGATGATGGTTCCTCGATTGCACTACGGAAGCGAGCAAGCGAGTTGACGACTTGACGAGCAAGCGAGCGACTTTCCTTGAAGGACAAGCGAGCGCCGGCGCGCATGATTTTCATCTTTAAGCAACAACAAAATGAGCGAGTTTGCATGTTAGTCACCAAGTAAGTTAATTCTTGCAGCATTGTGTTTATAAAACTATTAAAAATATGTAATAATGATTTTATACCAGACTAACCTCAAAATCACAACTTTGATATGATTTTTTGGCGCTCGTAGTATAAAATACGATTCGAAAATTACTATTCTTTTATAACTTATTCTTTTATAATTCCTAACCTATTTTTTTCAAAATGGTTTAGATCAAAGCCACGGTCATGAGAAGAAATTGTATTAACGATCAATTTATTGCTTAGTGTACAGTTTCTTAAAGAGTATTTCCGGCGACTAAGTGGCTGATATATGATTATGAAGGCATTACAGAAGTGTAATGGTAAGATGTCTTTTTATTTTTCTAAAATCGAAGTGAAAACCCTTAATTAAAAAACCATAAATAAATGATATGTATCAAGTTCATTAATGTGGATCTCTTTTTGTAGATCAATCTCTTGCTATGTCAGCAAGAAAACATAACGACAACCTGGTACTTCAAACGTCTATAACAAGAGAGTTTTTAATTGAAACTTACTTCGCTCAAGGCTATTCGTATGACGAAATTCATAAGATTCTCAACAACTATGGTTTTGACATTTCATACCGTCATTTACAACGAATAATTCAATCCCTAGGCCTAAAAAGAAAAAACATTTCAGAAAATGTATTGGAAATAATTAAAGCCATTCTTATTGAAATAGAGAGTAGTGGAAGCTGCCTCGGCTATAAATCAATGTACTTAAGATTAAAATTAAAATATGGACTGCAAATATACAGGGAAACTGTCCTTGATTTATTGCATATATTCGACCCAGAAGGAATAAATGAGAGATCAAAATATAAATTAAAAAGAAGATTATATAGAGTACCTGGACCAAATTATATTTGGCACATCGATGGATACGATTAATTAAAACCTTTCGGCTTTGCGATACATGGCTGTGTAGATGGTTTTTCGAGAAAAATCATGTGGCTAGAACTTAGTACAACGAATAATAAACCAGAAATTATTTGTTTTTATTATTTAAATACTGGAAAAATTTAAAGTGATTCCAACCCTTGTGCGATCAGATCACTTTGTTTTGTACTATCACACTTTGTAAGTGTAGAATGATAATTTTTCATTACTAATGTTGTAAAAAGTAAAATAAACGTTTATTAATAAAAATACATTTATTTGAATTACAATAATATCTTAACCTATAAATATTTTCTGACAAAGTTATACCAGTTTCATTTTTGATGCATTTTTCTTCAATTTTGACGTTATACTATGGTAGAAAATACTTGCTTCTCATATGGCAAAGACACAACAAAAGTGATGTGATTTTGTATTCACTCAATTGACTAATTTAGTTCTCTGGTTATGTAAACTAGTAGCTAGTTGCCTTACCGGCTAGCAACTCATAGTTAGTTAGTATCGAGACTCTCGCCCTCTCACATTGCGTGCGTTCTTACTAGTGAATAAAGAAACATTGTATGATCACTAGACAGTTAATAATAATTTGATCTCTCGATCCTAAAGCCTAGAACATCAGGTTATGGGTCCAAACGCATGAACGACGATCTGCAAAAGTTCTCGTTGCCGAAAAGTGTGTGTTAGTGAGCCAAGTGACTGGAAGAATTTTGGAGCAACCCTACCGAGTCAGTGAGAGCAGCAAATTTCGAGCAGATCAAGTGGCAGTTTATTTTTACCCGTCCACAAGCTCATCGGACGGCAAAATTACAGATCATGGTCTGTGGCGATGCGCGCCTACCTTGAGGTCTAGGATCTCTGCGACACAGTCAAAACCCCCGAAGGTAGAGCAATATCCCAGGATGCCAAAAAAATTCAAAAAGCACGCGGCCGAATCATCTTGTCCATTGAACCGGAAGCATACGCGCACATCGGCGCGCTTTTGGCAGTTGACTCAACAAGGAACACGAGAAGCGGCGAGTGTATAGTGGACTCCGGGCCTCGACTCATATGTGTTCGAGCAGACAACACATGTTGAATGTGGGCAAGTCCAAAGTCAAGAGAGTCACTACAGCCAATAAACATAGAGTACCAGTGCTAGGTGAAGGAGAAGTATCACTGCAGTACAGCGGATCAAAAATCAATAGCAACATCCTGCTCAAAAACGTACTTCATGTGCCCAACATAACCTCAAATTTAATTTCAGTAAGCGCAATCGCTAGAAGAGGTGGAAAAGTGATTTTTTATGGTCGAAACTGCCAAGTTTACAACAAACAAGGAGCGATGGTGGTGGAAGGTGAACTAAACAGCAACAACATCGACAGAGTTAGATTTAAGCATAATACTTTTCAAGTAGATGGTGTCGATTTCGGAATTGCTCTCAAACCCACCACCTCTGCAAGCATAAATCTGTGGTACAGACGAATGGGACACAAAAATGCTAATTACTTAAAGCAGCTTCGTCAAGTGGCCATTGGAGTTGATTTTGAGGACACCCAGATACATCAGTGTGAGATTTGTGTAGCAGGAAATTTAGTACAGAATCCTTTTCATTTAAACTGTGAGCGTGCTACTAACATCTTGGAACTTGTGCATAGTGATGTATGCCAAGTTGAAGATCTGTCCATTGGTAAGGCTAAGTACTACGTCACGTTCCTTGATGACCATTCAAAAAAGACTTTTGTATACTTCCTAAAACACAAGGATGAAGTGCCAAATATAGTGAAAAATTTTATTAAGCTCACAGAAAAGCAAACTGGTTATAAAGTGAAAATACTCAGGACTGACAACGGACGTGAATATATGAACGCAAACTTAAAATCCACACCAGATGACCTGGAAGTTAAGCACCAGACATTAATTGCCTACCAACCTCAACAGAATGGCAGAGCTGAACGAGTTAATAGAGTACTGCTTGAGAAAGCGTGATGCATGCTCGCTGAGGCAAAATTAGCATACAAGTTTTGAGCAGAGGCGGTGTCAACAGCATGCCATCTATCTAGCAGAAGCTCCGAAAGGTGCCTGGGTGGATGCACTCCGGAAGAAGTCTGGACAGGAAGCAAACCAGACCTATCTAATCTTAGGATTTTTGGTTCCAAAGCTAGAGCTTATGTGCCTGGACATTTGAGAAGAAAATTGGAACCCACGTCAAGACCAGCCACTATGCTTGGATACTGTGAAGACCAAAAGGGGTATAGACTTTGGAGTGAGGAAAATCAAAAAGTATTCACAGCAAGCAATGTAGAATTTTTTGAGAGCGACCAAAATATGCTCTTATCGCCTAGCCCAGTCTACTTACCCTTGAGTTCCTCGGAGCCCATGAGCTCAGATGAGGAGAAAGAAGAACCTGTAAACAGAAATTCACCTGAAAAAGAAGATGTTAGTGTGGATAAAGAATTGTCTGATGTGGAAGAGATTAAAGTAAACAGAAAACGGAAAAGTGAAACGGAAGAAGAAGCAGTAGTGAAGAGCAAAGTCGCCAAAATAGCAGATAAATCAACAAACCAGGAATGCAAGCCGAATCCTACTGGTCCAACGACGAGGTCAGCATCCAAACCCTCTCGATCTGAGGATGCAGAAGACTCAGAAGAAGATTTTGTAAGCACACCTGGATGCAGGTCACAAAGGAGAAAGCTCAGGCCCAAACTAGATGACTATGTCATCTATTCAATCATAGACGAGACTGGTGAACCACAAACAATTCAAGAAGCCCTAAATGGACCAGAGGCACAACAATGGCGAGAGGCCATGGACAATGAATACGTATCAATCATCAAAAACGACACCTGGGAACTGCGTGATCTGCCGTCTGCAGAAGCAGTAGTAGGAAGTAAATGGATTTTCAACAGAAAAAGGTCAGCTGATGGACTCACAAGATATAAAGCAAGGTTAGTTGCCCAGGGTTTCTCTCAGATAAAAGGTGTCAATTATGGTGAGACGTACTCCCCAGTCGTTCGTTTCACCACTCTCAGGCTACTATTTGCATATGCTGCACGGAGAGGACTAGAAATGCATCACCTGGACGTTGAAACAGCATTTCTCCATGGTGACATCGAAGAGTCAGTTTACTTACAGCAAACACCAGGCTACGTACTAAAGGGACATGAAGGCCAAGTCTGCAAGCTGAACAAAGCAATCTATGGACTGAAACAAGGGAGTAGGAATTGGAATCTCAGTTAGACTCCACTCTCAAGGGAATGAACTTGAGACAGTCAAGTTACGATTCGTGTATTTATAGTTTTTATACCCGAAACAAATGCATAATAATTGCCCTTTTTGTAGATGACTTGATCATCTTCACTGACAGTGTGGATTTCCTCGCTACGATGAAAACAGGAATAAAGAAAATCTGCTCTTTAAAGGACCATGGGCCCCTTCGAAGATGTTTAGGAATAAATGTCTATCAGGACAAAGCCAATGGGGCCATCCAACTAGAGCAGACTGATTACATCAAGTCCATTCTGTCAGCTTTTGGTATGAAGGAGTGTAGGCACACAACCACTCCTATGGAAATTAAGGCATGTTCGAGTGAAGGTATATCACCCCAGTCCCAGTTTAATCCTGAACGCATACCGTATCAGAATGCTGTGGGTTCACTACTGTACCTTGTGCAAGCCACTAGGCTGGATTTGATTCATGCAGTCAGTGTGGTCAGTAGATACAACTAATCATACGATGAATCACATTGGAACATGGTCAAGAGAATATTCCGTTACATCCAAGGCACCCAGACTCTACGGCTCACATACTCCAGAGAAGGAGATGATTGCCAGCTAAGGGGATACTGCGACGCCAGCTGGGCAACCGATGCAGATGATCCACGCTCAACAACGGGTTACATATTTATGCTGCATGGGGCCGCTATTAGTTGGAATAGCAAGCGACAGTCGACAGTGGCATTCAAGTCAAGTACCGAAACAGAGTATCTGTCCTTGTCAGCGGCTACCCAGGAGGCTCTGTGGCTTCGTAAACTTGCAGCGGAACTAGTGATAGTTCCACACCAAGAGCCTCTGACGATCTACTGTGACAACAAGGGGCGATAGATCTCAGCAAGAACTCTCGCTTTAGTGGGAGAACCAAACACATAAATGTGCAACACCATTTCATTAAAGAAAATATTGACAACAAACAAATTCAAGTAAGCTTTGTCCGCTCCACACATATGTTGGCGAACGCACTGATAAAGGCAACTGGAACCAAGATATTACAAGAGTTAGTCAATGCAGCAGGACTCAAGAAAGAAGAAAGTGATTAGACAAAAGAAAAACTTCTTAATTACATTTATTTATTTACTTTGTTTTTATATAAATTTTTAACATTTAACTATACTTGCTGTATCCAAAAATATAAAAAAAATTTTAATTTTGACACTAATAATAAAACACTATCTGTGATGTTAAATTAATCAATCGAGGGGGCGTGATGTGATTTTTTATTCACTCAATTGACTAATTTAGTTCTCTGGTTATGTGACCTAGTAGTTAGTTGCCTTACCGGCTAGCAACTCGTAGTTAGTTAGTATCGAGACTCTCGCCCGCTCACATAGCGTGCATTCTTACTAGTGAATAAAGAAACATTGTACAGTCACTAGTCAGTTAATAATAATTTGATCTCCCGATCCTAAATCCTAGAACATCAAAAGCACTTCGAGTGTGCCAATAACGGCGCACTCGAGGTACGCGAACGCGTGCGGCTGTTCATGCAGAGATGAAAATGCTCTTACGCAAAACAAAAAGGAGCAAGAAATCCACGCGATATGTTCTACTACTTTGGGCGTCTCTCGGCGGGACCGCTCGACTAGTAAACTCTAGTGCGTACGAATGTTCCGGTGATTCCGGAACAGTCGTACACCCTTTTTGAAAGAGCTCGAAATATCTGCTGTTAGATCTCCCGAACGAGACCCGTGGGTTTTCCTAATTGCTCCAATCCGTGAAGAATCTCTCTTCAGATATGGTAAAGACTATGCAAAATCTTTTCGAACGTGCCAGTAAAAGCACACTCGAGGCACGCGACCGCGTGCGGCTGTTCATGCAGAGCTGAAAATGGTCTTACGCAATACAAAAAGAAGCAAGAAATCCACGCGATAGGTTCCACTAAGTACCTTTGGCATCTCTCAGCGAGTCCGCTCGACTAGTAAACTCGAGTGCGTACGAATGTTCCGGTGATTCCAGAACATTCGTACACCCTTTTTGAAAGAGCTCGAAATATCTGCTGTTAGATCTCCCGAACGATACTCGGTAGTTTTCCTAATGGCGCTAAAGCGTGAAGAATCTTGCTATCAGACATGGTAAATACTGTGCAAAAGCATTTCGAGTGTGCCAATAACTGCGTACTCGAGGCACGCGACCGCGTGTGGCTGCTCATGCAGAGCTGAAAGTGGTCTTACGCAATACAAAAAGGAGCAAGAAATCCATGAGATAGGTTCTCCTACTTTGGACGTCTCTCGGCGGAACCGCTCGACTAATAAACTCCAGTGCGTACGAATATTCCGGTGATTCCGGAACATTCGTACACCATTTTTGAAAGAGATCGAAATTTCTTCTGTTAGATCTCTCCAATGCGACTCGGTGTTTAATGGCGCTAATGAATTAAGAATCTCGCTTCCAGATATGACACAGACTTTGCAAAAGCACTTCAAGTATGCCAATAACAGCGAACTCGTGGCACACTATGGCATACAGGTGTTCCCGCTGTGTCGAAACACTGCTAGGCACGAGAAAAAGCCTCAAAAAATCGCGCTACAAAATTCATGCAATTTGTAGGTCAGACTCGATTCTGACATTGAATAGTGAATGCTCGAACATATACGTTTTATAAATAGAAATATGTGCTCTTTATGAGTTTTTTCGTAGAGTGAAATTAAATCAATTTTACTGTATCAAGACTCGTATTCTTATTTCCGAAATGGAAATGAAGTCTATGCGCGATTTCTCATAGAGGTAAACATACTTTAAATACTTGCATTTTTCGGTGCACTGCGCTTCTTGATTTCGTCTTTATTTTTGTGAGACTATGACTTTATCACATCGATATTTATGATCTTTCTTTTTAATTAGATAGGGTTAATGCAACAGTGAATGTCCAGTCACCAGTATGTGTCCACTGAGTTTAAAACCATAAAAACGATTTTTTTTCGTATTTTAAAGTGCATAAACTTTAAGACCTTCAGCAGTTGTTGTAGAATTTCATGTTCAAAATAAAATTTTATGGCTTAAATTGAAAATAAGGGGGTTGGTCACGCACTTGTGTTTTTGCATATTTAATGTCTTTTAATTAATTTTACATTTATTTATACAGTTTTTCAAAAATAATTGACATTTATTAGAAAGTTTATGTATTGTGGAATCAATATTTACCACTCATTTTTATTTAATTAATGTCTAAATATTAAAAATATCTATTTATAATCTGAAAATCCTTAACTGGTCATTCATTGGTGCATTGACCCTATTCGTTTTTTCTATTTTAACTTATTTTTGTCCTCGCGAAAAACTGATTTGATAAATTTTTTCTATTTAGATAGCGTATAATGCGCACGTATAAGAATTTATTTTTTAGTATCTTTCTTAATTACGCGTTTATTGAATCTCATTGGATAGACTTTTGTTTCTATTAAATCGATGGAAAAACGTTCATTATGTAAAATATTTACAATGTTCATCGATTTGCGTTTTGTAGTCGTGACATCTATGAAAAGTAGCGGTAATGGCAGTTGCTATGTAAATAAGTCGTGTAACTAACCTCTCGTTTCGAAGCGTCAGTTAGCAAACGCCGAGAAGTGCGCTACTATCACGTCGCTTACCATATTACCATTTCATTCATAAACTATGTTCTCTTATTCAGGGGTAAGGCTACATCTACAATATGTTACAAACATAACCACTGGTATTATCTTTTTGTTAATTTATTTGCAATAAGCGTATTTGCAATTTTATTGCGAAACACATGCATTTCAAGTTATTTTTTTCCGCTCTTTCAGAAAATGCGTGAATAAAAGTAAAAAAAAACTTTTACATCGGTTAATGAATTTCTAACTTTTTTAATACCTGCTCTACCGCCAAAGAAATAGCACCAATCGATAGAGAAGACAAAAATACTTCAAAAGCGCCTTAGTCGGAATTTATTCATTGATAACGTTACAGCAAAATATTTAATCAATGAATAAATTCCGACTAAGGCGCTTTTGAAGTATTTTCGTCTCCTCTATCGATTGGTACTATTTATTTGGCGGTAGAGCTGGTATTAAAAAGTTAGAAATTCATTAACCCTGAAAATTTTTTTTTTTTACTTTTATTCACGCATTTTCTGAAAGAGCGGAAAAAAATAATTTGAAATGCATGTGTTTCGCAATAAAATTGTAAATACGGTTATTGCAAATAAATCAACATAATGATAATACTAGTGCTTACGTTTGTAACGTATTGTAGATGTAGTCTTACCCCTGAATAAGAGACAATCATTTGCGAGAGGTTAGTGACTCAACTTATTTACTTAGCAAAGCACATTACCGCTACTTCTCATTGATGTCACCGCTATGACCGTATGGCGATATTGTATCCAAATGATGGCGATGAAGGGAGAAGCGGGGGGAGAGGTAAAACCCAAATCGATGAACATTCTAAATATTTTACAGAATGTACGTGTTTTCATCGATATAATAGAAATAAATGCATTTCCAATGTGATTCAATGATAACTATAAGTACGCAGTATTTTCAATACGTCAAAAACATTGTTCAATAGAAAAGTCGACTGCGGACTAGATGTATTTAAAATATCTATTTGCTTAAATATTAAATAAGTTGTAATATTATATTTCACACCTAGGAAGTAAAAGTAAAGAATGTTCCAGATCGCATGTAAATTGTCATCCGACCCGAAGGTGAGGGTGATAAACATGCAATCTGAGGCATTCTTTATTTGCTCCCATGTTGCGTATACGATTTTTGTGCCTAGCGAGGCCGAAAATACAATATTCGCAATCGGGCGTTGGGAGCAAAAGTACTGTCAACCCACTAGGTAAAAAAAAATGTATGCAAATAAATAAGTTTTTAAAATTTAATTGATTCATTTTAAGAATACTTCACAAAAGGTTTTAATTTTTTTACCGCTAATCTCTCGCAAAACACGAATAGACTTTTGTGTGTGCTACGCTTTGCTCCATGGGAATGTTGTACATGGAGCAAACGTACGCACCCTATAGAAATGATAATTATCCTCCAGTGTCGAGGAGCGACAAAGCAGAAGCTTGATAGCTCAGATAGTAGGCTAATTTTGATTATTATTCAGGAATAGAGGATTTGTAAGAAACAGTATAATAAATAAAATTAATACAATGAAATAAAAAATAATTATGTAAAATTGCAGAGGACAGTGCAACTGGGGCAAGTAAGGGCGTATCCCTGGGCAGCGAAAATTTCGACGCTAGAGGAAAAGAAACAAAAATCCACGCGAGAAATATAGGATATACAACTTGTAGGTGAGCCTCAGATACGCCACCCGACTAGTGAATCCGAGTGCGTACGAATGTTCCCGTGATACCGGAACCTTCGTACAACCGCCTTGAAGGAGCTAGACACCGCTACTGTCCGATCTGATCAACGAAACTTAAGGGTTTTTGCAATGGCTCTCTAATACGTAAAGAATCTCGTCTTCAGATAAGGTAAAGACTATTCAAAAGCACTTCAAGTGTGCGGATAACAGCGAACTCGCGGTACACGATAAAATACGCGTGTTCCCGCTGAGCCGGACCACTCCGACGCAAGAGAAAATAAAGCAAAAAATCAACGCAAAAAATACTGGACATGCAACTTGGGGCGAGACTTGCCTACGACAGTCGACTAGCAAACTCGAGCCCATACGAATGTTCCGGTGATTCCGGAACATTCGTGCATCCGGCTTGAAGGAGCTACAACTCGCTGTCATCTTATCTATCTGACAAGACTGGTGCGCTTTTGAAATAGCTTCTCTTAGTGAAGAATGTAGCTTTTCGATATGGCCAAGACCATATAAAAGCACCTGCAGGGTATCGATAACAGCGTGCGATAACGTACAGCTATTCACGTATACCTCGAACAGTCCTACGCAAGACAAAAAGGAGCAAGAAATCTATGCGTGAAGTTCCACCACTTCGACGTCTCTCAGCGACGCCCCTACCCTAGTAAACTCGAGCGCGTACGAATGTTCCGATGATTCCGGAACCTTCGTACTTCAAGCTTGCAGGAGCTGCAACTCGCTGCCATCTTATCTGTCTGACAAGACTGGTGAGCTTTAGAAATAGCTTCTCTTAGTGAAGAATGTAGACTTTCGATATGGCCAAGACCGTATAAAAAATACTTTAGGGCCATGTTATACTGCCAAATTATTCAAGGAAGAAACTGCCGAACATTTCGACGGTTTTTTCGCTTAAGTGCACTTCGATGGCTATGCCCGAATGTGCGATTAAAGGAAGATAATCTTTCTCCTAATTTCCTCAGAATGTAAGAGGCCGAGAACCATCTCAAGCGAGCTATATAAGGGCGGTGATAGGAAGAAAGTCCCTGAACAAGAGAGAGCAGGTTCCTTTCCCAAATCAGGATCGAATTTACAGCAATATATAGTTCTCGATCCACCGTCTCGAGACCCTCCAATGTATAACGACATATTCCCATTACATGAATTTTCTCTTTTTCACTTGCGCTAAAATGTTTCGACTGATCGGGAACAACCAGACAGTCTTTGCCGTATGGGACGGCGAGATTGTTCACGTATTCGAGACATTCCGAAAACCCACGACTCTCATTGGAGAGATCGAACCGCAGTAATTTCTAACTCATTAAAGAAGGATGTACGAATGATCCGGAATCACCGGAATAAAGAAATGGAAGTTGACGCTATTTTTTGACAATCTCAAGAAACATTCCAAACCGCTATTTCTTGAGATTATCAAGAAATGGAAGTTGACTCTATTTTTTGAGACTAAGTTGTACACCGTTGATACTTGGCACATCAATGTTTGTTATAGAAAATAGTTTATAAACTATTTGATTACTTATGAATTAATTTTTCAATATGGTATTAAGAAAATTGGATTGATAAATTTAGATGTATCATGCGAATATAAATATTAATAATAAATCAATTGAGACAACGATTTGTCTCAGATTTTCTGATTAGCCAATCTCATCCAACATGAGAGCTAACACATATCCCGATGTAGGAGCGAATAGGTGCAACAAAGAATCAATATCGCCGACGAAGGCACGCGTTGCCGACGGCGAAGCCCATCGGAGCAAGCAGTGCAAGATCGAGACAGCGAACAAACGTGAGTAGCGGACGAAGAAGGTGCTTTGCGTTCAAGCGCTCGTTGTTATTCACTATGTGCTGCTTTTCTTATAGTCTTCATCCAGTCAAGGTTCTCCCTCTCGCCGAATAACAGACTTAGCTGGTAACGTAATCCCACACTATCCTACGTAGCCAACTTTACTTTACATAACTTGATTATTTTACTCCCTAGGTGTATACTGTACACCTGTATAAATTACTAATTCGGAAAATAAGAAACATTTTGCAATTTTAACAAAGCAAACGTCGACACTGATTAATGATTTTCTCAAGAAACCGTGCTTTGGACTGTTTCTTGAGATTCTCAAGAAACATTCCAAGCCGCTATTTCTTGAGATTATCAAGAAATGGAAGTTGACTCTATTTTTTGAGACTAAGTTGAACACCGTTAATACTTGGCACATCAAAGTTTGTTATAGAAAATAGTTTATAAACTATTTGATTACTTATGAATTTATTTTTCAATATGGTATTGACCTCTAAATTAATAATCTGAAATATAACATATTTTCAATACAGAAACATCCACACTCTTTACTCAGTTTCTCAATAAACAGCATCGACTTCCGTTTATTGGTAATCTTAAGAGTCCAAATCGCTAATTCTTGAGATTCTCAAGAAATAGACGTTGACGCTAGTTCCTGAGATTCTAAAGAAATAGAAGTTGACGCTATTTTTTTCGACTAATTTGTTCAACATAAATATTTGAAAAATGAAAGTTAAAATGTAGTTTATAAACTATTCTTTTCCATACCACACGTAATCCCACGCTATCCTACGTAGCCAACTCTACTTTACATAACTTGATTATTTTACTCCCTAGGTGTATACTGTACTAATGTATTTATAACTAAACAATTATTTTGAATTATTTTCTTAATTTATAAATTACTAATTCGGAAAATTAGAAACATTTTGAAATTTTAACAAAGCAAACGTCGAGACTTATTAATGATTTTCTCGAGAAACCGTGCTTTGGACTGTTTCTTGAGATTGTCAAGAAACATTCCAAACCGCTATTTCTTGAGATTATCAAGAAATGGAAGTTGACTCTATTTTTTGAGACTAAGTTGTACACCGTTAATACTTGGCACATCAAAGTTTGTTATAGAAAATAGTTTATAAACTATTTGATTACTTATGAATTTATTTTTCAATATGGTATTGACCTATAAATTAATAATTTGAAATATAACATATTATCAATATAGAAACATCCACACTGTTTACGCAGTTTCTCAATAAACAGCATCGACTTCCGTTTATTGATAATCTTAATAGTCCCAATCGCTAATTCTTGAGATTCTCAAGGAATGGAAGTTGACGCTATTTCCTGAGATTCTGAACAAATGGAAGTTGACGCTATTTTTTTCGACTAATGTGATCAACATAAAAATTTGAAAAATGAAAGTTAAAATGTAGTTTATAAAATATTCTTTTCCATCCCACACGTAATCCCACGCTATCCTACGTAGCCAACTTTACACTTACATCACTTGATTATTTTACGCCCTAGGTGTATAATGTACTAAGTATTTATAACTAAACAATAGTTTTTCATTATTTTCTTAATTTATAAATTCCTAATTGGGAAAATAAGAAACCTTTTGTAATTTAGAAAAAAATAAACGACAACACTGTTTCATGAGATTCTGAATAAACCGGGATTCTGACTGTTTCTTGAGATTCTCAAGAAACGGTTCAAACCGCTACTTCTTGAGATTGTCAAGAAATGGAAGTTGACTATATTTTTTGAGACTAAGTTGTACAACATTAATATTTGGCACATCTAAGTTAACTATCGAAAATAGTTTATAAACTATTTGATCACTTATGAATTTATTTTTCAATATGATATTAACCTATAAATTAATAATTTGAAATATAACATATTTTCAATAAAGAAACGTCCATACTGTTTACTCAGTTTCTCAAGAAACCGCGTCGACTTCCATTTATTAATAATCTTAATAGTCCAAATCGCTAATTCTTGAGATTCTCAAGAAATGGAAGTTGACGCTATTTCTCGAGATTCTGAAGAAATGAAAGTTGACGCCTTTTTTTAGACTAATTTGTTCAACATAAATATTTGAAAAATGAAAGTTAAAATGTAGTTTATAAACTATTCTTTTCCATACCACACGTAATCCCACACTATCCTACGTAGCCAACTTTACTTTACATAACTTGATTATTTTACTCTCTAGGTGTATACTGTACACCTGTATAAATTACTAATTCGGAAAATAAGAAACATTTTGCAATTTTAACAAAGCAAACGTCGACACTGATTAGTGATTTTGTCAGGAAACCGTGCTTTGGACTGTTTCTTGAGATTCTCAAGAAACATTCCAAGCCACTATTTCTTGAGATTATCAAGAAATGGAAGTTGACTCTATTTTTTGAGACTAAGTTGTACACCGTTAATACTTGGCACATCAAAGTTTGTTATAGAAAATAGTTTATAAACTATTTGATTACTTATGAATTTATTTTTCAATATGGTATTGACCTATAAATTAATAATTTGAAATATAACATATTTTCAATACAGAAACATCCACACTCTTTACTCAGTTTCTCAATAAATAGCATCGACTTCCGTTTATTGGTAATCTTAAGAGTCCAAATCGCTAATTCTTGAGATTCTCAAGAAATAGACGTTGACGCTAGTTCCTGAGATTCTAAAGAAATAGAAGTTGACGCTATTTTTTTCGACTAATTTGTTCAACATAAATATTTGAAAAATGAAAATTAAAATGTAGTTTATAAACTATTCTTTTCCATACCACACGTAATCCCACGCTATCCTACGTAGCCAACTCTACTTTACATAACTTGATTATTTTACTCCCTAGGTGTATACTGTACTAATGTATTTATAACTAAACAATTATTTTGAATAACTTTCTTAATTTATAAATTACTAATAGGGAAAATAAGAAACATTTTGCAATTTTAACAAAGCAAACGTCGACACTGATTAATGATTTTCTCAAGAAACCGGGCTTTGGACTGTTTCTTGAGATTCTCAAGAAACAGTCCAAACCGATATTTCTTGAGATTATCAAGAAGTGGAAGTTGACTTTTTTTTTGAGACTAAGTTGTACACCTTTAATACTTGGCACATCAAAGTTTGTTATAGAAAATAGTTTATAAACTATTTGATTACTTATGAATTTATATTTCAATATTTATATTAACCTATAAATTAATAATTTGAAATATAACATATTTTCAATATAGAAACATCCACTCTCTTTACTCAGTTTGTCAATAAACAACATCGTCTTACGTTTATTGATAATTTTAAGAATACAAATCGCTAATTCTTGAGATTCTCAAGAAATGGAAGTTGACGCTATTTCCTGAGATTCTAAACAAATGGAAGTTGACGGTATTTTTTAGACTAATTTGTTCAACATAAATTTTTGAGAAATGAAAGCTATAATGTAGTTTATAAACTATTCTTTTCCATACCACGCGTAATCCCACGCTATCCTACGTAGCCAACTTTACTTTACATAACTTGATTATTTTACTCCCTAGGTGTATACTGTACTAATGTATTTATAACTAAACAATTATTTTGAATTATTTTCTTAATTTATAAATTACTAATTCGGAAAATAAGAAACATTTTGCAATTTTAACAAAGCAAACGTCGACACTGATTAATGATTTTCTCGAGAAACCGTGCTTTGGACTGTTTCTTGAGATTGTCAAGAAACATTCCAAATCTCTATTTCTTGAGATTATCAAGAAATGGAAGTTGACTCTATTTTTTGAGACTAAGTTGTACACCGTTGATACTTGGCACATCAATGTTTGTTATAGAAAATAGTTTATAAACTATTTGATTACTTATGAATTAATTTTTCAATATGGTATTAAGAAAATTGGATTGATAAATTTAGATGTATCATGCGAATATAAATATTAATAATAAATCAATTGAGACAACGATTTGTCTCAGATTTTCTGATTAGCTAATCTGATCCAACATGAGAGCTAACACATATCCCGATGTAGGAGCGAATAGGTGCAACAAAGAATCAATATCGCCGACGAAGGCACGCGTTGCCGACGGCGAAGCCCATCGGAGCAAGCAGTGCAAGATCGAGACAGCGAACAAACGTGAGCAGCGGACGACAAAGGTGCTTTGCGTTCAAGCGCTCGTTGTTATTCACTATGTGCTGCTTTTCTTATAGTCTTCATCCAGTCAAGGTTCTCCCTCTCGCCGAATAACAAACTTAGCTGGTAAAAAAATCAGCAGGTACCATCACATTGCGAGGAAATCATCTCCTGCATCTGAGAGTGTAGTCATAAACCGAAATAAATCTCAAAAACGTGCTCAGCCGGTCGAAAAACCCGCAGTATCCCTGAGATTGTAACAGCCCTAATTCTGGCATCAAATTAGAGAAATTATTTTCCTATTATATTGATGAATTTAAAGTAATATTTAAACAATTAGTTACTTAACTAATAATTTCCTATTTATTACGTATTCCCTTTATTAATAAATTATAAGTTCTCTAGTTAGTATAAACAGATAATTTTCAGAATGATTATTTATTAATTAACCGATTGTTATTAACTGATGCCAATAATTTTTTAGTTTATTTAATTATTAAATTTGAGTAATAGAATCATTAACAAATAACTAAAACGGAAATTTTGTAAAACTCAACATGAGAGAATGTTTAGCACGCGAGTATTTAGTAGAGATAGAAACGCTTTAACGATGATATAGGATATAGTTTAGTTGTACCATAGAATCAAAACACGGCCGGCCGACGGTTTGATATAAACACGAATTCGCGTGGCGGGCGACATCGTTGCACGTCACGATGTCGACCATCCATGAACACGTTGCATGCATGTATATGTGTTTAATCCATCTTCCTGCGCGGAGAGCGAGGAATAATAATGTATAAAATCGGTGTGATGCGTGGCACCTAGATCGCGCATGAGGTATATGATGGGTGACGCTAGCGAGAGCGATTGATTGCGCGATATGCGAGGGTAGTCCGCTTTGCAGAACGCCCTGGCCCACACCTGGGGAACCCTTTCTCTCGTACGTGTATGACTTGACTCACATACCACGAGTAGATAAGCTAGGAGAGTTCTGGATCCCCCCACCACTCGCCCACTGACTCAGAGAAGCGCTCTGATTGGTCGAGACGGACAGGTGCGAATTAATTACAGGTGAGACAGTGACGTCATCGAACCTTCTCGAAGATTGCATGCTCTTACGTAATAGCATCCAAAACGTTTTGAAACGTTTGCGTATGATGTCAAATATGCGATGATGGGTGTCAAATTACAGAATCCAAGAAATAGCAGTTCAAGGTTAGGATATCAAATCTCCTCTAATTATTTGTAATTCAACACCTTCGTGCCCCCATCCCCCATCCCCCATCCCTGCATCGATGATGCAATTGCGCGAACCCATCCCCATCCTTGATTTGCGATGACGTCATTAAATATTACGCCACCCTATTATATATTGCAAAATATTATGCCATATACACCTATGTGTGTGTGAATGTGTACACATTAACTTCTAATGAACATATATTGATGCCCACGTATATGCCCCATCCCCCATCCCCGATTTGCAATGACATCATTAAATATTAGGCTTAAATATTGCAAAATATTACACCATATGTGTGTAAAAGAATGTATGATCATTTTGATACATACTAGCGAACGTGTATTGATGCCCACGTACATGCGTTATCTATCGCACCTCCTCTTTGTTCCGATATTCGCACCGCGCGATTCTTGGAACTGGAGAGTATTTCAATTGCGCTCTCCTTATCCACTCTCTTTCGCTTTGTCTTATAAAATTTAGGATTATTAATTTGTTAATAAAAATTTTATTTAACAATGTCAATGGGTAGAAGGCCCGATAATCACGTCTCATGAGGAACCAAAAATTTCATTATTTTTTCGATATCTTGAGCCGTTTACGAGATATAGAATAAAATTAATTTTAGCATGAGTTTATTGCTGAGATTTAAAATAATTTACTATACATTGAGACATAAATGAAATTTTATAACGGTAAGAATGTGGCATATCGAAAGGGTATCAAATTACAGCCTTTTCTTGTCAACAAGTCTTTGAAAAGAATTTTTGCGGTATATCAAAGGGTAAACGCTTTTGTCAACAGTTCGAATGATGAACAAGTGTATCATATTGAAGAGGTATAAAATTACAGCCATTTCCTGTCAACAACTCCTCTGTAAGAATTTTTATGTGTTTGCGGTGTAGGGTATAAAGCAGTCTTCATCATCACTTCTTAGAATTTGAATTGAAATAATAATGTCTGGTATGCAAAGAATATCAAATTAAAAGGGGATCTTGTAAACAGTTTATGTGAAGGTTCTAGAACGAAATTATCAGAGATTCCAATCAATTTTTGCGTCATAAACACCCTATAAATACGACGTTGCTGCTGCTATTCCTTCAGTATAAAGCGGAATCTCTAAGTGATCACTATGTCTGCAAAGGACTGTACGAACGTTGTCAATATAATGTTGGAAGCCTATAGGCTTCTAGCATATAAACAAGTTAATCCTGAGGAAGTTATCGAGTGGATTAAACTTGGAAATAAGAATTTAAGACTCTTGAGGTTGCTTTTGCGTAAAAATGCAACAAGTGTCGCTGAAAAACAAAAATTTATATCCACTATTGGTCTACTCAAAGGTGTACAAGACAGACTAAAGTGTTTATTAAAGAGTGGTGCAGGTTTGCGTGAAAGACGTAGTGACAGAGTAAGATGGCAAGATGTGGAGTGTGCCTTTAATGAACGGCTTCGATCTGGAGTCATCACAAATTTAAAAAACTTGGATATTACTGCATTCATGAAAGATGCTACAGCATTGTTTAAATCTAGAATAAATAATGCTTTAAAAAAGGAAGAGGCTCTTAAAGTGTATACTGTGTTATCAGCTGAATATGTTATAAAAAACGCTGATGAAGAGACAGTAGAAATCAAGTATTTCAATACCAAGGCTGAATCGATTTTACCAACAACAGATTTGAAACAATGGTTCACCGATAATGTACAACAGCCCATTCAGAGAGACATGGAGGAGTTTCAAGAGAGAGACTCTGGCTGGACACTTCGTGAAATTCTTAATTTATCTGTGAATATCAACAAGTATATTCTGATGCGAGGTAGCTCATACGTTAGTCTACCCCCACAAATACAAGCAAAACATGCATGTGTTAATGTACACAATTTTGACGATGAATGTTTCAAGTGGGCTATACTATCAGCTTTACATCCAGTACACCTTAATGCAAATAGAGTATCATCGTACAAAGCCTATGAAAATGACTTGAATTTTAGGGAATCGACTTTCCTATGAGACCAAAACAAATTCCAAAGTTTGAAAAACAAAATAATCTCTCGACGAATATTTACATTTTAAAAAAGTGTAGTGGAAAATTTAAAGTTGTACCACTTCATATATCATTTAAGAAGGAAACACATGTAAACCTTCTTCTGATACAAAATAATTATGAGGATGAGGATGAAGAAGAAGAGCTGGAGGAAGATACTACAGTTATATCTCATTATGTTTGGATCAAAGACTTATCTCGCTTGGTATCTTCACAACTTTCAAAACGTAATGGCCGAAAATATTTATGTGATAGATGCCTACATTACTTTAGAGATATCTCTAAATTAGAACTACATGAACAAGATTGTGCACAAATCAACAAGTGTAAAGTTAATCTACCTACACCAAGAGATCAACTTTTAAAATTTAAAAATTATAATAATAAAGAGAAAGTACCATTTGTCATTTATGCAGATTTTGAGTGTCTCTTGAAACCTATACAAGTTGGGAACGCCTATCAGAAGCATGAGGCATTCAGTGTGGGATATTACTTAAAATATAGCTATGATAATTCTTTATCATATTATCGTAGCTATAGAGGACCAAATCCTGCTGAATGGTTTGCAAAGGAATTGCAAGATTTAGCTGAAAATGTAGAGACTGCATTCAAATGTGCATTACCAATGAAACCATTAACTTTGGAGCAAGAACATGCTTTTCAAAATACAAAAATTTGTCATATTTGTGAGAAACCCTTAGGTGAGAAGCGTGTTCGAGATCATTGTCATCTCACTGGAAGGTAAGATTAATATATATCGCGCGCGCGCGCACACACACACACACACACACACATATATATATATCGCACGCACAAATAAACACTTTACAGTCAATGTGTATTTTATGTTTCAGATATCGAGGTGCTGCTCACGAAGATTGTAATCTAAATTATAAAGATTCACGCAGCATTCCAGTTATTTTTCACAATTTAACAGGCTATGATTCTCACTTTCTCATTAAAGATATTTCTCAAAGCTTTCCCGGACGAGTAGATTTGTTACCTTTAAACAAAGAGCGCTTCATCTCATTCACGAAACACATTGATGGTAGTGATATTAACTTTAGATTTATTGATTCCTTTCGATTCATGGCTTCATCATTGGACAAACTGTCATCTTATCTTGACGAAGCTGATATTTTGCGGCAAGAGTTTTCTCAAGATGAACCGCTAATCGAACAGAAATTTCAATTACTCAAACGAAAAGGAGTATTTCCTTATGATTATTTAGACTCTGAAGAAAAACTTAATGTTTCAAAACTACCATTGAAAGATGAATTCTATAGTAAATTGAATATCTGTCACATATCAGATGAAGATTATGAACATGCAAAAAATGTTTGGACAGCATTTAATATATCAAATTTAGGCGAATATTCAGATTTATACTTAAAAACAGATGTATTACTCTTAGCGGAAGTATTCGAAAATTTTCGCAATAGCTGTCTTAAAGCTTATGGTTTGGATCCAGCACACTATTATACAACTCCAGGTCTAACTTGGGACGCCATGCTCAAGTATACCAAAATACAGCTTGAGTTGCTCACTGATATTGATCAAGTTATGTTCATTGAGCGTGGAATACGAGGTGGGGTAAGCCAATGTTCAAATCGCTATGCCCGAGCTAATAATAAATACCTGGGTAGTGACTATGATGCAGAAAAGGACTCCAAATATCTCATGTATTTCGATGTAAACAATCTTTACGGCTGGGCTATGCAACAGTCATTGCCATATGGTGGCTTTCGATGGATTGAAGATGTAGAGCATATAAATTTTAATATTTCAGATGATGCTCCAATAGGCTATATACTTGAAGTCGATTTGGAATATCCAGAAAATTTACATAATGCGCACAAAGACTTACCATTTTGTCCGGAACATAAAAAACCACCAGGCTCCTCACAAGCTAAATTGCTTACAACTGTTGAACCAAAATCGCGATACGTACTTCATTATCGTAACTTAAAGCAAGCTTTAGCCAATGGATTAAAACTTACAAAAATTCACAGAGTATTACAGTTTAATCAGAGACCTTGGCTTAAAGAATACATTGATTTAAATAGTAAAATGAGACAAGAAGCTAAAAATGACTTCGAGAAAAATCTTTACAAGCTAATGAATAATGCCGTTTTTGGTAAGACTATGGAAAACGTAAGAAAAAGAGTTAATGTTAAATTACTGACCAAATGGGAAGGCCGATATGGAGCAGAAGCTCTTATTGCGCGACCAGAATTCCATAGCCGTACAATCATCGATGAAAACCTTGTTCTCATAGAATTAGAGAAGACAGAAGTATACATGAATAAGCCAATTTATGTAGGTCTTTGTGTATTGGATTTATCAAAGACTTTAGTATATGATTTTCACTACAACTACATGAAGAAGCAATTCGAGGATAGCTGCAAACTGTTGTATACCGATACTGATAGTTTAATATATGAAATAAATGATGAAGATATATATAAAGTGATAAAACGTGACATTTCAAATTTTGATACTTCTGACTACCCAGTTGATAACATTTTTGGAATTCCTCAAGTCAATAAGAAAGTTGTCGGCCTAATGAAAGATGAATGCAATGGTCAAATTATGACTGAATTTGTTGGATTGCGTAGTAAAATGTACAGCATTCGTGTAAATGGACAAGATCATGTTAAAAAAGTTAAAGGTGTTAAAACTGGAGTTGTTGATAGAACCATTACTTTTGATGACTATGTTGATTGTTTATTAAATTTGTCAACACAACACAGAGAGCAGTGTGTAATACAATCTAAAGCACATGTAGTACAAACTGTAAGACAAAAAAAGTTAGCTTTAAGTCCCTACGATGATAAGCGATACTTAATACCTGGAGAAACAGATACTTTACCTTGGGGGCATTATAAAACTATTGAAATTAATGAAGATTGATTATAAATGAAGGTTTATAAATAAAAGAATTTATCTTATATATATATATATCACATGTTTATTTATTTAACCTTTACATATCTGATTTGCTTATCCAACTATTGTGTGAGTTATCAAACCCTAACCATTTAACATAAATCTTATTTCCACGCTTCTTCAACACCTTCTCCACAAGATAGACGTCTGGATATTTAGCTTTGAGCAGTTCTTGTTCATAGAAACCACCGGCAATGGGTTGATCTTGATAGTCTTTTAGCTTGTAGGTAACTGGATTAGTAGCCATCACTTGATTTATTGTAAAAATTTCTGTTGACCAATTAGGTGTATAACCCTTCTCAAATACTTGCTTTATCTTACTAACTCTTACTATATCTCCAATCTTAAATTTTGGCTTTCTCACTATTTTCGCCTGTTGAGCAAACTTCGCAAGTACTCCTGCCTCATTGGTCAATGTTATATCTTTAGGCTTCATTCCAATGGTACGATGTTTGCTGTTATTATACTCCTTTAGCAAATTGGGTAAGATATCAAGCCACTTATATTTTCCACGCAAGCTGAATTGCATCCACATCTTCTGCTTAAGGGTGCGATTGAAACGCTCACAAATAGATGCTTTCAGATTACTGTATGTCGAATAGAGATTAATTCCATATCGTTGCATGAGACTTTGAAATGTAGCATTGTAAAACTCTTTGCCTCGATCGGTCTGTAAATTTGTTGGTTTGCGGCCCTGCTGCAAGATAGACTCCATTGCTGCTGTGACATCACTACCAGTCTTTTGCTTTACCGGAACAGCCCATGCATACTTGGAGAATACATCGATAACAGTGAGCATATATCTATAGCCATTGTTTTCTCGAGCATAAGGCTGCATCTCCACTAGATCAGCTTGCCATGTTTCATCCAAGCCACGTACAATAAACTTACGTCGTCGGTAATTTCGACGGGCAGGTGTATGAAGCTCCTTAACCACTTGCTGCTGCATGTCCTTCATCCTGAATTATTGAAATCTCTTGTAATTTTGTCGTTCAGGCAAGGAAAAAGTATTCGAAGAAAATTTATTCATAAAATTTTTCCACTGTGATTCGCTCTTTTGTTTATCTTTTTGACTGTTGTCAGAAAGTTTTGTGTATGGTATATTACTGTTAGCAGTACTATTTGATTTATCCATTCTCAACGAGTGGTTGAACGATACTGCGATAAATTTATAATTGAAGAGCTATTTATAAGATCTACATTGACTTGTTTGATAATATATAATTGCGTATATAAGCTTCTTGACTATCTGCTTTCACATCTTCTATATTCTGAATTGATGACTGCAATTTTAAGACTTTCGTATCAATTTCATTTTTTGAGCCTCAACAATAACGTCTAAATTATCCAAGTCTCCGCGTAATTTCGCAGTTACTTCATACAAGCTTCTGATTTCCATTTTAACTATGCGCTGTACAGTATCCAAATTAACAGCATCACCTGGTTGGGTAGGCTCAGCAATGTTACATAACCTCTTGCTGTCAATGTCGTATTGTCCGTCAGAAGTTACTTTGAATCCAACACCTGGAGGACCACGACTGCCTCCACCTCGCTCGAGGTTACGTCCGAATACATCAACACTCATATTGCAACTGACTGCAATACCATCGAGTTCAATCAATTTATACTCAAATATGTATTATATTTATGTACGAGCACAGGCGTAATAATTCCAGATAATCTTTGAATTCGCATTCGAAAACGCTCTCGATCACGTGCTATCTGTTCCCATTCTCCGTGACGTGCAGCTCGACTGGCATAGGACCACACATGCATCACATGAATAACTGGTTTAGCATCAAAGTGAACTCTCTTCGAAGACATCTTAATGTATGTAACCTGCTTCTTTGAGTTCTTCAATGATTGAATGAATCTCATTTGTGTGGCTCTGATTGCCAGCTTCCAGTTCAGCCAAGAGTAAGCGAAGACGATCAACTAATTCGTTAGGATCATCCCAGTATACATAGTCCATACGCATATCTTTTCTTGCAATCTTATATTTAGGTAAGAGGCCTGAGCCACTAACACTTCTGTTTATTGATTTATCGAAATAGGGACCTATGAAGTCTTTATATTTGTTACTGTTACTCTTACGCAGAGGTTGAGTTTCACTATAATTTCTTCTAAAAGCATTCGTTACTTCTACGATTTTTCGATAATTTTCAATATCATTGGAACCTATGTGCATCAAGTCAGGTTGCTTCTGAAAGAGCAATTGAAGTAAACCTGCTGTTTTTGGATAGTTTACATTTTGAACTTTCACATATGTTTTTGTAAAATCTATAGGTGAGTCACCAATTTTCATTACATTATCTTCTATTCGTACCCCATAGATATTATCGAGTGAGTTGGGGCGTTTTTCTAAGGTCTGTAGGTAAGTTTTTTAACAAATTCTGTTTCTTCATCATCATCATCCTGTCCGCTTTCAGCTGTTTCAAATGATGCGTCTACTCTTTTAGTCTTTACAGTTTCATCAAGATCACTTTGTGATTCCTCTTCATCTTCATTATCTGAGCTAAGTTCTTGAACATAACTTGGTTCTTGCTCCTCTTCGGTCTTTTTTTTTAATTACTTTCTTTTTCTCTGTTTGTGCAGCATCAACGAGTTTTTCAAGTGGACTTACAATAGGCTTAAATGTTTCCCCCAACACCTTTTCTACATCTGTTTTATCTTGCCTCAACTGCTTGTACTTTCGCTTAATTGCTTCTCTCGATTTTACAATTTGATTGAGAACGTTTTCCTCTTGCTTGAGGTGTGCCATATTGTCTGATGAACAATTGAAATCATACTAATCGGTTTTGCTTTGGGGCAGCTATATTTATAAGAAATTGATCGAACCCCTTTCTATATCGACCACTACCAAGTGCCCTCTCTTTGTCGATAACAAGGAATCCGTACTTATCATTATTCCAACAACTTGAACACAAATCTCTAAATTGAGTATATGACATATCTGTGTTTACGTGATCATTATATATATGCTTTAAATTCATATCATCTTGTCGAAATAATACTAATAAATTAACATTATCTCGTATTAGATGCTTTGGAATGTGAGCATAAGATTGACATAGATAGAAGCAGTCTACGTTTTTGTGCCTTCCCATACAAAAGAAATTTTTAATGTTTTCTTGTTTTTCACATGCTACATCATCAAATATGATAATTGAATTTGGAAGTACATCTTCTATTGATATTACTTCATCATGATCCTTGAATGGGAAATACTTAATTCCATTTATAGGCTTCAAGAGAAGCTTGAGAAATTTGTACTTGGGCTGTTCCAGTGATTTTGAGTAAACATATACATTTTCAAATTTTAATCCACTAGGATGAGTAATGAGTGAGAGTAGAGCGTTTGTTTTGCCACAGTTTGATGGACCACAGAATACAGCTCTAATATTATTGGGAAGTAATTCTCCATGACGTCTTTTTGATTTTTGTTGCGTCATTAATTTATCAAAATTCACAACAGGTAGTTTAACGTGTTGCTCCTTAAACTCCATGCTCAATGTTTGACGTCTCAAAGAAAACTAACCTTGAACGTATATATACATTTCCAGTTAGTATGTATTTATCCTCCGAGGTGTTAACATCATGATTGAGCATAAGCAGCGTAAACGCAATACGCGTAAAGGTCGAGGCTTAGTCAATACAGTCATCAATAAGCTTCCATTTGAGTTACATCTGCCTGGCTATCAATACTGCGGACCTGGGACTAAACTTGCAAAGCGTCTTGCTCGAGGTGACCCTGGAATTAATCCTTTAGACCAAGCTTGTAAAGAACACGACATTGCCTACTCACGGAATCGAGAGAGCGTTGAGGCTAGAAACGCTGCTGATAGAGTATTAGCAAATAAAGCCTGGAAACGTGTTTTCGCTAAAGACGCAAGTATTGGTGAGAAAGCAGCAGCTTATACTGTAACAAACGCTATGAAATTAAAATCAAAGTTCGGTATGGGGCTGAAAAAGAGTCCAACCACTACACTCGCTAAAGTAGTTAAAGCAGCCTCAAAACCGATTTCCCATAGTAGTGATTCACACAAGGTAATTCAAGCTGCATTGAAAAGTGCTCAAGATGCTGTAAAGGAGGCTGGTGGTAAAGCCAAAGTACGCATTCCTCGTGTACTACCAGTTCCACGAAAAATCGGTGGATTTCTACCTTTTCTGATTCCATTATTTGCGGGTCTAAGTGCAACTGGTGCACTGGCAGGTGGCGCTGCTGGCATAGCTAAAGCAGTAAATGATGCAAAAGCTGCTAAACGGCAACTTGAAGAAAGTCAAAGACATAACAGTGCGATGGAAGCTATTGC
Source organism: Torymus aiolomorphi (assembly GCA_036365515.1). Classification (NCBI taxonomy): domain Eukaryota; kingdom Metazoa; phylum Arthropoda; class Insecta; order Hymenoptera; family Torymidae; genus Torymus; species Torymus aiolomorphi. The sequence goes on from CM070875.1 coordinate 177,522,375, forward strand.
TCTTGGTAAAGGTCTCTACCTTAAACCACACAAAACGGGTTATGGTATCCATCTTAAACCCTACAGCGGACGTGGCAAAAAAAAAACTTCGATGTAAAATTGCCTCGTAGAGCACTGACTGATGCTGACTTGATAAAGTATGCTCGTATTATGCAAATTCCATACTTTCGAGGTATATTCATGCGAAATACATTACCAGCAAAAGGTTCACATTACCGCGAATCAGCGATCGTTAATCTCGATGATGAAAGAGGACTTGGCACACATTGGGTAGCCTATCGAAAACGAGGCAATAACGTTGTGTACTTTGATAGTTTTGGAGACCTTCAACCACCTGTAGAACTTCTGGATTACCTGGGCGTTAGCGCCGTAAAGTATAATCACGATAGATATCAAGATTATAACTCGTACAACTGTGGACATCTCTGTTTAAAGTTTCTGAGTGAGGCTATATAAAACAATGTAAATGTTGTACATAGTCAGTATTAATTATGCAGTCATGGGTGAATCATTGATGCTAAGTTTATCTGGAACGTCATCTATACTAGAAGCTCAATACTTTCCACCAATTGAACTCTTGGCAAATAAAAGATACGTTCTAGGATTGGTTGAACTTTTAACCTTCAATTCAATACCCAATATTGATATTGTAAATAACAAGTTTTACGTCGGAGAAGAGATAGTGACATTACCGACAGGTAGCTGGGAGATTGAAGACATTGAGCGCCATCTACAGGAAATACTTACACCTAAAGGCATAGTACTCAGCCTTAAACCTAATAATAATACTCTTCGCAGTACTATAAAGTGCAGTCATACGATAGATTTTCAACCGCAAGATTCTATTGGAAGATTATTAGGTTTTACACAGCGTACTCTTTCAGCAAATATCACTCACGAATCAGATTTACCTGTAGCTATTCTCAAGGTTAACGCTTTGCGAGTTGAGTGCAACATTACAGCTGGAGCCTATATAAACGGACAGAAAGTACATACGATACATGAATTTTTTCCAGCTGTTCCTCCAGGCTATAAGATCATTGAAATTCCAACACAAGTTATTTATTTACCAATTACAGCTCATACTATCCATAATATACAGTTGCGCATTGTCGATCAAGATGGAAACTTTGTGAATTTTCGTGGAGAAATTATAACAATCAGACTACACATCAAAGCAGCATCATAATCATGGGAATCGTATATAACCGCAAAAGCTATATTAAGACCAAACCATGTCTCCAGAAGATCAGTCATCATCGAGCAGTGAAAGAGCTAACACCACAGAGTATTCGCTTCCTAAGAAGCCTAGGCCTCCAGGTCAGAAGAAACGTTGGAAAAAAATAAGTTGTCTGTTTTTCTGCTGTTTCAAAGATGGAAGACATATTGAACGTACAATCACCCGTGGAATTCGACGAATCTGTCGCTCATTATGAAGTGCATGCACATCAGCCTTACACTTCATCCGCTTTCAATAACAGCGATGAAATTCGTATCGCCATACAACATCAAGATCTCTGTCTACTACCTTCACGTAGTTCATTACATATTCATGGTCGATTAACTAAGGCAGATGGTACAGCTGTAGTCAACACAAAGCTTGTAAATAATGCTCTCTGTCATCTTTTCGAAGAAATCCGATATGAAATTAATGCTGTAGAGATTGATAAATGTAAAAACGTTGGCTTGACAAGTCTAATGAAAGGTTTGGTATCGTTCAATCCTACACAAAACTTGGAAAACGCAGGCTGGATTGATATTGGAGAAACTCAACAAATCACCAATAATGCTGGCTACTTTGATGTGTCCATACCGCTAAGTATGATTCTAGGCTTTGCGGAAGACTATCGTAAAATTATAGTCAATTGCAAACATGAGCTTGTTCTAACAAGATCCAAAACTGATGTAAATGCTATCGTGCAAACGCAAGCAGAAGAGTTTAAAATTAATCTAATTAAAATTGAATGGTTAATGCCGTATGTGGTATTATCTGACAAGCATAAAATACGTCTCCTTCATTACCTACAGAAGGAAAAATCGATTGCTATGAGTTTCCGGAGTTGGGAGCTATACGAGTATCCATTACTCCCAACCACATCGAAGCATGTTTGGACTGTAAAGACATCGAATCAGCTGGAAAAACCACGATTCGTCATTCTAGGCTTTCAGACTAATCGTAAAGGACAAAGTGGATCTAATGCTAGCCGCTTTGATCATTGCAATATAAGTAATGTGAAATTATTTCTCAATTCACAATACTATCCTTATGGAAATCTCAATCTTAACATTGATCAAAATCAATTCGCTTTATTATATGATATGTGTGTAAGCTTTCAAAGTGTGTATTATGGAAAAGAGGCAGCAGAACCTATGGTCAAGAAAGGAGAGTATATACAGCATGCTCCTCTAATTGTCATCGATTGTTCAAAGCAGAATGAGTCGTTGAAGCAGGCTCCAGTTGACGTTCGTCTTGAATTTGAAGCTAAAGAAAATTTTCCAGCACAGACATCAGCTTACTGCTTGATATTACACGATCGTATTATTGAATATAATCCCATGAGTGGGGATATTAAGAAATTAGTCTAAGGAGGGGATGAAGGTATAAAAGATCCTGCAAAGCCATCTGATCGGTCAGTCAACATGGAGTACGTGCTGGATGTGCAAGGGTTCAAGCAACCTATCAATGAATTTGTTGTCAAAGAATTAGCCATTGTGCCTCTGAGTGGAAACGTGAAACCAGCGGTGTTTACCTTCAAGCCACCCACACCGTGGTGTAGACTTTCAGCAAAATATAAGAGTCAAAACTGCTGGTTGGAGCGTAATTATCACGGTTTATCATGGAGCTCTGGTGAATTGCCATATGAAGAACTCGAAAATGTGCTACGCAACAGTCTACATGATGCAAGTGTTGTTTATGTTAAAGGCCTGGAGAAAAAACAATGGCTTGAACAATATAACCTCAACGCATATGATATGAGTGACATGCGCTGTCCATCACTACAGAGACTCAAGTTTGATGTGTTGGAGCAGCTATGCCCACATCATAGACTTGCTTATAAGGCAAATTGTGCATATAAGAATGTACTATTGCTCAGAAAATTTTATCATGATAATACTCCATCACTAGAAAGATCGCTCAAGATATTTTTTCGCACTGAACATTTGTCGTTTATGAGTCCTACAGATATTGCTCAGTTGCCTAAGGCATTTCTCACAACGTTCGGAGCCAATAGTCTCGAGCAGGCGTGGGATAAGCTGCCTGAAGATTTAAAAAGTGATGAAGAAATTTTAAAATGTCTACGTTGTCGAGAGCACAATTATATGGAAACTGTAGTGCCACCTTTAAGAAGAGATTGCATTCAATGTAATGCTAATATAATATGAAAAACTTCCTTGTAAAAAATTATGTTTAATAAAGGGCTGCAGTTCAATGAAATAAATTGAAATGAATGTAAAATTATTACGCAATACATGTAAAAATTGTGCTTAATAAACATTTCTTATACTGAATATTACTGTTTTCATTTTTCTTTCCTCATATCTCATACGTAAATTAAAGTATTAAATAGCTTATAAGAAATTGTATGCGAAATCTCAGCAATAAACTCATGCTAAAATTAATTTTATTCTATATCTCGTAAACGGCTCAAGATATCGAAAAAATAATGAAATTTTTGGTTCCTCATGAGACGTGATTATCGGGCCTTCTACCCATTGACATTGTTAAATAAAATTTTTATTAACAAATTAATAATCCTAAATTTTATAAGACAAAGCGAAAGAGAGTGGATAAGGAGAGCGCAATTGAAATACTCCCCAGTTCCAAGAATCGCGCGGTGCGAATATCGGAACAAAGAGGAGGTGCGATAGATAACGCATGTACGTGGGCATCAATACACGTTCGCTAGTATGTATCAAAATGATCATACATTCTTTTACACACATATGGTGTAATATTTTGCAATATTTAAGCCTAATATTTAATGATGTCATTGCAAATCGGGGATGGGGGATGGGGCATATACGTGGGCATCAATATATGTTCATTAGAAGTTAATGTGTACACATTCACACACACATAGGTGTATATGGCATAATATTTTGCAATATATAATAGGGTGGCGTAATATTTAATGACGTCATCGCAAATCAAGGATGGGGATGGGTTCGCGCAATTGCATCATCGATGCAGGGATGGGGGATGGGGGATGGGGGCACGAAGGTGTTGAATTACAAATAATTAGAGGAGATTTGATATCCTAACCTTGAACTGCTATTTCTTGGATTCTGTAATTTGACACCCATCATCGCATATTTGACATCATACGCAAACGTTTCAAAACGTTTTGGATGCTATTACGTAAGAGCATGCAATCTTCGAGAAGGTTCGATGACGTCACTGTCTCACCTGTAATTAATTCGCACCTGTCCGTCTCGACCAATCAGAGCGCTTCTCTGAGTCAGTGGGCGAGTGGTGGGGGGATCCAGAACTCTCCTAGCTTATCTACTACCACGGTACACGTACGAAGTGAAGTTATCCTGATATGAGTGAGACAAATCTCACATTGCTGAAAATCGTTGATTAAATTGATTATATGCCCACAGATCCGAATAATAAAGACAGAAGCTATTATAATTTTTTTACCTTAAATCTACTGAATTTTTTCATTGTCCTGATTATATTCCGAACCAAAAGAAAACCAGTTTCTTTCCCCGATCCCGGACCATAAATGAAAATATTCAGTTTCTTAATTAAAGAGAAATAACCGCTACAAGTTAATTCTTAATTAAATAACGAGCTTTTAATTAAAGATTAATAGTTAATTCTTAATTCAGTTAAATCATTTATTTTTATATTAATGTAGTGCTTCATTCTTGTATAAATAAAAAATGGATTTTTGTTTTTAAAGACATTAGAACGAGCGAAGGGATTGAAAGCTTTAATGAGGAAAAGCATTAATCGAAAATGAAAAATTGATATTATTTTTTCATTAGATTTTATGCGATTAGGTCATGAAAAATAATAATGTTTAATGAAAGTTGTATTAATGGGAAAACTCTGTATACAATTGGTTAAATCACGCTGACAAAGAATAAAATACGTAACATTGGCTTCGTTATTCGCAACAACTACTGCCATCTGCCGTTCTCTAGAAAAACGTCAATATGCGCAGTAGGATACTGCGCACATTCGGCCTGCGCTCATGAATTAGCGCCGTAACGCCGCGATAATGCGCGATTCTTTGGCTCGCCTGACCTAAGTACAATAATACACATTCTTACTTATTAATACATGAATATATTAATAATAATAATATAACTACATATTATGCACTTTAACAACTATAGATATACATATTATAGATAATTTAAAAATACTTATTTTGGGTTTAGACATCGTATTCTCTAATTCTGCCAAAAATAGTCCGAAGACGATTTTTCTTACTTTACATTTACACTAGTACCTTACGTAACAAGCGTAATAAATAAGAATGAGGAGAAGTGGTCCAGCAATAGATAGAAAAATTGAGGGGATAGATGCTACGCATCCGCCGAGGACGAGTCAACCGCGGCAGCTCCTTCTTCTGTCCGCAGTCACGCGTATAATGTTAATAAAACAGCTAAGCGCCATAGAACGAAGATCAAATACGACGAGCCGATCATCCCGGCGGCAGGCGGCGAGCGAGCTCGGCCGCACATAGGTACATAGGTATTTAGACTTGCTAGCCCATGCCATTTGATGTAAATAACGCGGTAATTGTATGGTAAATTCTGTATTACTGCGGATTACTTTTACGACATACTCGGATACTGCTTATCATAGACCGCGGGAACCGAAAACAGCTCCGTGTAAATGTCTTTTAGCATAATAATGTCAGTCTTTTTTTATAAATATTAAAAATAAGGATAATAAATGTTTTAATTTATGTTAGGTGATTAATAGTGAATCCATTCCAAAACTTGAACCGTAGCATTTGCAATTTCCGGTTCTCGGCGACCGAGAAGAAGGAAATGCCCTGCTCGGTTGGTTTCGATATTTACAGGTGCCAGGCGTACTATTCCAAATACCAAATGAGTATTTGAGAAGTTACAAGTTAATAATCAATTCATCATTACGTTCAATTTCTCACTTTCATTATAAAAATCGTCGCCTGATTACATATATCATTTTTTCCCACTTCTCGGTAACCGAGATTTGAGAAGTCACACGAAATCGATCCAGTTATGTTCTACTTTACTCGCACAGGCATTTAGACTTGCTAGCCCATGCTATTACATGTAAAAGACGCGGTAATAGTATGATAAATTCTGTATTACTGCGGTTTACGTGACGAGAAACTCGGATACTGCTTATCATAGACAATGGGAATCGAAAGCAGGTCAGAGTCAATGTCTTTTAGCAATAGTATCAATGGGAAATGTATGTGTACAGTTCGAAGTTCGTTAATTCAAGCCGACAAAGAATAAAATATGTAACATTGGGTTTGTTATTCGCAACTACTACTGCCATCTGCCGTTCTTTACAAAAACGTCAATATGCGCAGTACGATACTGCGCACATGCGGCCTGTGCTCATGAATTGGCGCCGTAACGCCGCGATAATGCGCGATTCTTTGGCTCGCCTTACTTATGTACAATAATACACATTCTTACTTAGTAATACATGAATGTATTAATAATAGTAATATAACTATTATTCACTTTAACAACTATAGAAATACATATTATAGATAATTTAAAACTACTTATATTGGGTATAGACATCGTATTCACTAATTATGCCAAAAATCGGCCGAAGTAGATTTTTCTTACTTTTCATTTTCATTAGTACTTTACGTAAATCAAACAAGTGTAATAAGTAAGAATGAGGAGAACTGGTCCAGCAATAGACAGAAAAATTGGGGGGATAGGTGCTACTCATGTCGCCGAAGACGAGTCAACCGCGGCAGCTTCTTCTTCTGTCCGCAGTCACGCGTATAATGTTAATCAAACAGCTAAGCGCCATAGAAAGAAGATCAAATATGACGAGCCGCTCATCCTGTCGGTAGACGGCGAGCGAGCTTGACCGCCCCGAGAATTATTCTCTAAAACTGCTAAGAGCGGGCACCTACGTTTCGCACATTCCAACGCTTTTACTCGCTAAGTCGATTTATTTTTTGCGCTCTTCTCGCATCGTTGTGACGATGAGATTAGCACTATTTATTCGGTTACAATTATCTAAATAATTAAATATTATTATGATTATTATAAATATTATTTAATCTGCTTCAACAACTTTACAAAATTACATTATTCGTGGGATAGAGTATTTTAGGTTAATAATATTTCTCTAAATGAATTTTTTCTAATTATGCAGTATTTCATAATACATTTCAATATTAATTAAATTTACTCTTACCATTGTGAATCATTAATACACATCCATCGATCACGTTGTTTACGTTTCAAGCCATTCGAAAATCCTAGGGACTTTTTCAAACGGGAGGTCTGAAGTTACCGTATACCTGACTTGTTGTTCTTTAACGCATAGCCTAATTACCACATTTTTAATATTATTTTAAAAATAAAAAAATACCTCAAATTACATTCAAAGTACGGTTATCTTGTATCAATTTACACCAAATACATGAGAAAAAAAGATCTGCTGAAAAAACATAACCTGTCAACTTTGCACCTTGAACTGAACTTTCAACATCAATATAAATAATAATTATCAAGTCTATAAACAAAAATAAGCATACCATTAGAAAGCTCTTGCTCCGCTCTTTCAAATGCTCTACTACTTTTTCAAAATCGAGATTGTTAAACTTGACTTTAATGCATTTCCATTTCATCGATATTTTACATTTTGGCAACAATAACGGATAATCATCTTATGCAGAAAAGTTCATATTAAGTTTACGAGAAAATTGAAAATAGCATTAGAAAGACCTTGCTCTGCTCTTTCGAATGCTCTACTACTTTTTCCAAATCGGTTTCGCCAATTATGAGAAAATCGTTGGAGAAAAGTGTACGTTTTTAATGTATCATACTGTATAAAGTTAATGCACAGTTTAGATAAAGTTCAGTCAAAGATTAGGCAAAGTTTAGATAAAGTTTGGATAAAATTTCGACAAAGTGTAAGCAAAGTTTGTACAAAGTTACAAGGTCTTGATGAAAGTTTCGCTTAAAGTGTCGCTCGAAGTTTCGATGAAGTCTAGATTATTCAAGCCGAACATCAATACAGACTTTAACCCAGACTTTAAGCCAGAACGTTGTACAAAGTACAAAGTACTGAAAGCGAAATTCTTCAGGCATTAGCGCCATTAGAAAAACCACCGAGACGCGTTGGGGAGATCTAACAGCAGAAACTTTGAGCTCTTTTAAAAAGGATGTACGAATGTTCCGGTGAGTCCGGAACATTCGTACTCACTGGACTTTACTAGTCGAGCGGTACCACCGAGAGACGCCCAAGGTAGTAGAACCTATAGCGTGCATTTCTTGCTCCTTTTTGTATTGCGTAAGACCATTTTCAGCTCTGCATGAACAGCCGCACGCGGTCGTGTGCCTCGAGTACACTGTTATTATGCACTCCAAATGCTTTTGTTGTGCCTTTGCCATCTGGGAAGGCGGCATTCTGCACATAGAAGAGTTATTTCGAAAGTTGACGAGTATGATCAGACATATCGGACAGCAGAAATTTCGAGCTTTTTCAAGAATGGCGTACAAATGTTCCGGAATCACCGGAACATTCGTACGCACTGGAGTTTACTAGTCGAGCGGTGCCACCGAGAGACGCCGAAAGTTGTAGAACCTATATCGTGGATTACTTGCTCCTTTTTCTATTGCGTAAGACCATTTTCAGCTCTGCATGAAAAGCCGCACGCGGTCGCGTGCCTCGAGTGCACTTTTACTGGCACGCTCGATGGGATTTGGCATAGTCTTTACCATATCTGAAGAGAGATTCTTCACGCATTGGAGCAATTAGGAAAACCCACGGGTCTCGTTCGAGAGATCTAACAGCAGATATTTCGAGCTCTTTCAAAAAGGGTGTACGAATGTTTCGGAATCACCGGAACATTCGTACGCACTGGAGTTTACTAGTCGAGTGGTCACGGTTGGAGACGCCCAAAGTAGTAGAGCCTAACGCGTGGATTTCTTGCTCCTTTTTGTATTTCGTAAGACTATCGATTCCGATCCGTGTGAAAATAAGGCTGGGTTGAGTCTGATAACGATCAATGTAACGGCGAGTCCGAAACTATTACACTATGTAACAAGAGAGAAAAGACGCTCTTCATTTTCGGAGGTGGGTTCACTCCCATATGTAACAAGTTTTGGACAAGAAAAACCCTTCTTTGGTGAAACTTCATATCACAAACTCATTATTAGAAAGTTTGGTAAAACTACAGGTGAAGTTTAGCTAAACCTTATAAAAACCTTTAATAAAAAAAAAACCTTCAACCTTTTAAACCTTTAACTTCGTCTAAACTATCAATAAAATTTATGTAAACTTTATCTAATCTTTGTCTAAACTTGGACTGAACTTTATCCAAACTTTGTATAACCTTTGTATAACGCTCGAAGTCTGGCTTAAAGTCTGGGTTAAAACCTGGGTTGATGTATGGTTTCAAGCCAGACTTTTAGCAAGACTTCGAGCGTTACATAAAGTTAATGCACAGTTTAGATAAAGTTCAGTCAAAGTTTAGGCAAAGTTTAGATAAAGTTTGGATAAAATTTGGGCAATGTGTAAGCAAAGTCTGTACAAAGTTACAAGATCTCGATGAAAGTTTCGCTTAAAGTGTCGCTCGAAGTTTCGATAGAAGTCTAGATTATTCAAGCCGAACATCAACACAGACTTTAACCCAGACTTTAAGCAAGACTTCGAGCGTTGTACAAAGTACAAAGTACTGAAAGCGAGATTCTTCAGGCATTAGCACCATTAGGAAAACCACCGAGACGCGTTGGGGAGATATAACAGCAGAAACTTTGAGCTCTTTTAAAAAGGGTGTACGAATGTTCCGGAATCACCGGAACATTCGTACGCACCCGAGTTCATTAGTCGAGCGGTCCCGCCGAGAGACGCCCAAAGTAGTAGAACCTATAGCGTGTATTTCTTGCTCCTTTTTGTATTGCGTAAGACCATTTTCAGCTCTGCATGAACAGCCACACGCGGTCGCGTGCCTCAAGTAGGCAGTTATTGGCACACTCGAAATGCTTTTGCACAGTCTTTACCATATCCGAAAGCGAGATTCTTCACGCATTGGAGCAATTAGGAAAACCCACGGGTCTCGTTTGGGAGATCTAACAGCAGATATTTCGAGCTCTTTCAAAAAGGGTGTACGAATGTTCTGGAATCACCGGAACATTCGTACGATCTCGAGTTTACTAGTCGAGCGGTCTGGCTGAGAGACGCCCAAAGTACTTAGTGGAACCTATCGCGTCGATTTCTTGCTGCATTCGTATCGCATAAGACCATTTTTAGGTCTTCATGAATATCCGCACACGGTCGCGTGCCTCGAGTACGCTTTTATTGGCACGCTCGAATAGATTTTGCATAGTCTTTGCCATATCTGGAGAGAGATTCTTCATGCATCAGAGGAATTAGGAAACCTCACTGGTCTCGTTCGGGAGATCGAACAGCAGAAATTTCTAGCTCTTTCAAAAATAGTGTACGAATGTTGCGGACTCACCGGAACATTCGTACGCACTGGTGTTTACTAGTCGAGCGGTCCCGCCGAGAGACGCCCAAAGTAGTAGAACCTATCGCGTGGATTCCTTACTCCTTTTTGTATTGCATAAGATTATTTTCAGCTCTGCATGGACAGCCGCACGCGGTCGCGTGCCTCGAGTACGCTGTTCTTGGCACACTCGAAATGCTTTTGTTGTGCCTTTGCCATCTGAGAAGGCGACATTCTGCACATAGAAGAGTCATTTCGAATGTTGACGAGTATCATCAGACCGATCGGACAGCAGAAATTTCGAGCTTATTCAAGAATGGCGTACGAATGTTCCAGAATCAACGGAACATTCGTACGCACTCGAGTTTACTAGTCGAGCGGTCTCACTGAGAGAGGACCAAAGTAGTGGAACCTATCGTGTAAAGTAGATCCCTTACGTAAAATGCTCTTTTTCGGTTTACCCTCTATGGCCGATAGGATTTGTTTTTCCTTCAATGTCATTACAGTTGTCTGATTTTGAAATTTTCTTTTAAATATCAGCCGTCGAGATATGCAAATTATAATCTTCAAAATTTATAGCATTATATGTGTATAACTGTAGGTTTTGCCCTACTTCAAAGTCCTGATACTTCTTGAACTTTTTGTATAATTTTCTTACGATAATAAGACGTACGCAGATCTATTCATCAATGAATAAAGAAATTGTGTTTTGATACAGCATCTAGATCTTCACAATTCCGTTCAGGTAATGATACACAATTAATTTTTATTCTCGGCCTAAGCTGTTTCTCTTATTTGGGCCCACTTGATCTTTTCGAGGGATTATCCGGAGGACTTGGGAGCGACAGAAATCGAATAAAAGTACAAAAAGAAATTGACTTCTACGCAAACATTGCAATGAAACTAATGAAACTGCTAGATGGAATTAACAGGTACTTACGTATCGTATGGACCTCTTTAAAGTACTGATACTTCTTGAACTTTTTATATAATTATCCTACTTTAATGAGACTCACGATGATCGATTCGTCAATGAATAACTAAATTGTCTTTTCATAGACCATCTTGACCGGCGAAATCGTGTTTAAGTAAGGATACATTATTAACTCTTATTCGCATCGTAAGTCATTTCTCGCGACTGGGACCTTTTGAACTTTTCGAGGGATTATCCTAAGGATATGGGAACGGCAGAAATCAAATAAATATAAGCAAACAAAATGACTTCTAGGAAACATTACAATAGAACTGCTAAGATGGACTTAACAGGTATTTGCGTTTCTTATGGCCGTGTTTCAAAGTCCTCATACTTGTTGAACTTTTTATATAATTGTCCTACGATAATGAGACGCACGATGATCGATTCGTCAATGAATAACTAAATTGTGTTTTCACAGAGCATCTTGACCGCCGAAATCGCAAATTAATGACTACACTACACTGGTGGAAATCCAAAACATTTTATAACCAATAACTGACCATTTATATTAGAAATTGGCCATTATAAAATGGGAATTTCTGTTGTCCACTTTCTCGCTCTCGATGGAATACTTTTTCTCCCATTATTTGTCTATTTAATAGATTGAAAAATAGAATTTAGTTTTTCGAAGAGAAGCACAACCTTGTTCCTAAATATTTTCAAGATATTAAAACTGATCAGTTTTTATATACTGAAAATGGCTACTAGAAGGCTTGCTGCTATGATAAGGAGTGAGAGGGACAGAATCAGATGGAGAAATAAGAGTTTTGCTGAATTATTCATAGAATGAGTACAATAAACGATTTATTAGTTAATGTTATTTATTTATATTTTGAAAAGCCATCCAATGCAGTTTAATGCTCTTTTATCAAAGATAAAATTAGTAAGTAAATCAAATACGAATATTATATTTTTACCTCAATCTAAGAAATAGGCAAAAAATAGGAGAAAAAGCGTTTCACCGTAGTCATTTATTAGCCAGTTTTACTAGCTATTTTCTAACTTCTTAGCCATTTCGTATAGATAAATTTCTACTAGATAACGACTTATATTGAAGCGTCTTTAGCACACCGGACGGACCGATTAGCCAGAAAAGGGACCAACATCGGCGTGCACGGGAATTAAACGATCTCCCTGTCCTCTCCCACAAATTTTTGTGAAAACGGCAATTTACACAAGTTTGTTTGTAAAGCAGCGATTTTACACAAATTCTTGTGTCGAATTCTTACACAATGTTTGTGTACAACATTTACACAAATTTTTGTGTTAAATAGGACCATTCATATTTTACATAAACTTCGTGTTAAATAGGCACATAATTTTTAAGAGTGCAGTAAGTACTGCATGCGCAAAAACAATTCTCTTTGATGCGATAGCAAACTAATTAAACATCAATATTTTTCATGAAAATTGACAATCTACTGTATTTGAGTTCGCTCTTTGAGAGGTCTTTTAAGCATACGAACAATGAATGGCTTAAACTACTCATTTATATTCAGTTATATTAATTTCAATGGGATAGATTACCATGAGGAATGGAGCAGCTAGAGGGGAATATCCGTTGAGAATGCGCTCCCGGTTGAAAATACCTAACTGGAATACCAGCTGGAATTCCAGCTGTACCTACTGTTTTTGAACAAATTACAGATAGTATTCCAGCTGGGATTACGGCTGAGATTTCCTGTAAATATTCGAATAGAATATTTAAAAATTAGATATTTATTAGATAAAAATTAAATATTGCCCCTAAACCCCCATGTTAAATAATGACACACTACTTAGATAGAATAAAAGAGTTTATTAAGAGACTTAAGCTAAGTTACAATAGAACCTTACTCGGCGCGGGTCATTCTCGGTCTAACAACAAGTTAGCAGGAGCATCGCGCTCGCCCGTCGACTCTCACACGTTATAGGGTGGGGGACGCACATGTTTACCAACGTGGGTCGCTCGCGCTATATTGCCTACATTGGCATCGCACAATATAATATGTATATTCTCAACACGCCTCCTTACATTTATATTGTACACTTTTACATATCTCATTTTACATTTAACAAATTTCTATATTTAATAAACTTATCTTTGCATAGCGCCTTTGTAAAAATATCCGCAATATTTTCATTTGAATCGACTTTTACAATTTCAATTTCTTTTTCTTTCACACTCTCATGCACAAAATGATAATGTATTTCAACATGCTTTGAATTCTTTGTAAAATTACCACATTTTGCTATATTAATCGCGCCTGTATTATCCTCATAAATTTTAATTGGATTATTTATTTTTACATCAAAAATATTTATCAACTCTCTTATAAACTTAAGTTCACTCACAGCTTCTGATAAAGCTACATACTCTGCATAAGTCGACGCTTTTGTCACACATTTTTGTTTTCGCGATTTCCATTCAATCATATTACCAAAAACTCTAATCACATAACCAGATGTGGACTTTCTATCAATATTATCGCCAGCCCAATCCGCGTCTACATAACAATCAATTAAGTCGCAATTTTCATTTCTTTTATAATTTAAACTTAATTTTTTCGTTCCATACAAATACTTTAATATTCGCAGCGCATATTTCCAGTGTGTTTCTGTATAGCAGTTTTGAAACCTGCTTAAATAATTAACGCTATAACTAATATCTGGTCGAGTACCAGAACTTATATATAATAAAGCACCAATTATATTTCTATATTTTATATTTAGTTCACATTCATCAGATCTTTCAATTTTTAAATTAGTTTCCATTGGAATATTATGTAATTTACTGTCTTTTATTTGAAATTTAGTTGCTAAAGTTTCTATATATTTTTCTTGACTTAAATCCATTTTACCATTTTTATAATCATAATTAATGTTAATCCCAAGATATTCTTTTATTTCTCCTAAATCTTTCATCTTGAATCTCTTAGATAATAATCTTTTTACATTGCGTATTAATTCCTTGTTTTTACTACATATTAATAAATCATCAACATATATAAGAATATAAATAATGTCCTCTCCTTCTTTATTAACATACAAGCATAAATCTATATTGCTTCTCTCAAAGCCTAAATCAGTTAAGTATTCATCCAAACACTCATACCAGTCTCTTGGACTTTCTCTCAATCCATAAAGCGCTTTTAACAATTTATAAACTTTATTTGTGCCATTTTCATATCCTTTGGGTTGACTCACATATACTTCTGTAGTTACTTTCCCATTTAAGAATGCAGTTTCTACATCCATTTGTTCTATTCTGAGCCCATATTGACAACAAAATGAAAATAAGATTTTTCTGAAAACCTCTTACAACTAATCTAGCCTTATATCTATTATCTGACTTTTTCGTATAAACCCATTTGACATCTAGAACTTTTTTATTTTCTACTCTATCAACTAATTTCCACGTTTTATTTTTATTTATGCATTCGATTTCTTTATTCATGGCTTCTTGCCAATTTTTACTCTCTTTACTATTTATCGCCTCCTCAAATGTACAAGGCGTATCTACTCTACAATATCTTACATATATATTATAACTTTCCTTTTCTGGGTATCTTACGGGACTTTTCCTATCACGCATAGATTTTCGCGGAACTTTCAATGTTGTGTTTTCTGCATCGTTACATTTCCCCGAAGGTTGATGTAACAATAAATTATTCTTTTCTTTTACTTTTGCAGTTTTGAAACCTGCTTAAATAATTAACGCTATAACTAATATCTGGTCGAGTACCAGAACTTATATATAATAAAGCACCAATTATATTTCTATATTTTATATTTAGTTCACATTCATCAGATCTTTCAATTTTTAAATTAGTTTCCATTGGAATATTATGTAATTTACTGTCTTTTATTTGAAATTTAGTTGCTAAAGTTTCTATATATTTTTCTTGACTTAAATCCATTTTACCATTTTTATAATCATAATTAATGTTAATCCCAAGATATTCTTTTATTTCTCCTAAATCTTTCATCTTGAATCTCTTAGATAATAATCTTTTTACATTGCGTATTAATTCCTTGTTTTTACTACATATTAATAAATCATCAACATATATAAGAATATAAATAATGTCCTCTCCTTCTTTATTAACATACAAGCATAAATCTATATTGCTTCTCTCAAAGCCTAAATCAGTTAAGTATTCATCCAAACACTCATACCAGTCTCTTGGACTTTCTCTCAATCCATAAAGCGCTTTTAACAATTTATAAACTTTATTTGTGCCATTTTCATATCCTTTGGGTTGACTCACATATACTTCTGTAGTTACTTTCCCATTTAAGAATGCAGTTTCTACATCCATTTGTTCTATTCTGAGCCCATATTGACAACAAAATGAAAATAAGATTTTTCTGAAAACCTCTTACAACTAATCTAGCCTTATATCTATTATCTGACTTTTTCGTATAAACCCATTTGACATCTAGAACTTTTTTATTTTCTACTCTATCAACTAATTTCCACGTTTTATTTTTATTTATGCATTCGATTTCTTTATTCATGGCTTCTTGCCAATTTTTACTCTCTTTACTATTTATCGCCTCCTCAAATGTACAAGGCGTATCTACTCTACAATATCTTACATATATATTATAACTTTCCTTTTCTGGGTATCTTACGGGACTTTTCCTATCACGCATAGATTTTCGCGGAACTTTCAATGTTGTGTTTTCTGCATCGTTACATTTCCCCGAAGGTTGATGTAACAATAAATTATTCTTTTCTTTTACTTTACCTTGTTGCTCTTCGAATTCATTCGCGTTTTCAAAGACATTATCCGATAAATCATCGTTTGTACTTGCATCACTTTCTGTACTATCATCGTTATCAATATTATCTTTATAATCAATACCAATGCATTTAACATCTCTTTCTATGATATCCACATGCCTTGCAACAATTATTTTATTATTTATAAGTACTCTATAGCCTACATCACTATAACCTAATAGAATCCCCATTTCTGCTTTCGTATCCCACTTAGAGAATCGTTTTTGTTCTGGTTTTCTCACAAAAACTTTACTACCATATAATCTTAAATTTTCTACATTTGGTTTTCTCTTAAAAAATATTTCGTAAGGAGTCTTTCTTTCTATCGTATTTGCTAGCGTACGATTTTTCAAATACGTCGCGGTACATATTATTTCTGGCCAGTAACATTTGTGTACTTTTGCCTCTGCTAATAAACATCGCGCCATGTTCATTATCGATCTATTAAATCTTTCAGCAGTGCCGTTTAATTCGTGTACATACGCTGGACAATTATTCATAATAATACCCTTTTCTTTGGCCAATTTATAAAACCGATTGTTTAAATACTCTTTCCCGTTATCACACCTCAATATTTTGACTCTCTTTCAGTTAAATTTTCAGTTTCATTTATAAATTGAACTAAGCAATCAAAAACTTCATCTTTAGCCTTTATGCAATAAACTTTAGCTATTTTACTATAATCGTCAATAAAGGAAGCAAAATATTTTTCTCCGTTAAACCCTGTTGTCTTAAAGGGACCGCATACATCCGTATGTATAATTTCTAATATATCTTTCGCCTTTGTTCTATTATTACTAAATGGCAAGTTATGCATCTTATTTTCAATACAAGTTTTACATTTCATAAATTCAGATTCCAGTTCGTTTGGAATACCCGTTAATAACTGTTGTTTACATATCGTATTCAAATATCTAAAATTTACGTGACCTAACACTCTGTGCCATCTTTCCTTTTGACTCATGTTATTATTTCGTTCGGAACTATTTACACATGCGACCTTGTATTTCAATTTACTTTTCATTTTGTAAAGTCCGTTTTCTCTTATAGCTATTGCTGTAAGTTTATTATTCCGATCAATAATTTTTGTAAAATTTCTTTTTGAAATAATAGTATTGTTATTCTCAGTTAATTTTCCATAACTAATCAAATTTGCTTTCATTTCTTTCGCGTAGAATACATTACTCATTTTTACTTCGTTATTTTTGCCAGATACGTTAATGTAACTTACTACCGTACCAATACTCGTTGCCTTTATCGGCCTATTATCTCCTACATAAATATTTACCGGTTCATTAAGTTCAATACAATTCTCAAAATAATTTTCGTTATTTATTATATGATCGGAACACCCGCTGTCGAGTATCCAATCAATTTCGCTAATACTTGACCTGTTTGTTTCGTTGGTGTACGCAGCGTGTGTCGTCGCTATCCATGCGCTCGTACCTTCGCCGCTCTGTTCGCTCGTACTTGCTCCTTGTTGTCCATGGAATTTTCCGCGTCCTCTGCCGTAATGGCCCCTTCCGGCTGTGCCTCGGCTGCGACCACGTGACGATCCTCTCCATGAGCTGCCGTTGCTACCTGCTTGTCCTCCATCTTGGCAATCTCGTGCGAAATGACCAGGTTTTCCGCACTTATAGCAGTTTCCCTTTCTTGCAGTAAATGCATTCGTACTTCTCTCGTTATGCTCTTTTCGATTCTTCATTTCAGCTAGCTTAATTTTGTTCCTTATGTAATCAGCCGTTTGTTCTTCTTCTTTCAATGTATCAACCAAATCACCTATATAACTGTATGATTCTGGTAACGTGTTAAGCATATAATTCAATTTTTCTTTTTCGCTTATTTTAGCACCCGCGCCTCTTAACTCGTTTACTGCTTTTTCAAAATCACTGAAAAATGTCTCTGAATCACTATAATTTCTTAATCTTAATTTCTCCAGTCTATTCCTGCAGACTATTTGTAACGCCGTTGATTCTTTTAAATACATACTGTCTAGCTTCTTCATAATTTTGTATGCTGTTTCTTCTTCACAAACAAATTCTAATTGTTTATCTGATATCGCACTATAAATTATATTTATTGCTTTCAAATCATTCTGATTCCATTCTTCTACTTTGTCTGTTTCACTCTTTTCTCTTTCTATCACAATTTCACATTTTTTGAGCTTCATGTACATTTGGATCCTCCTTTTCCACATACTGTAGTTTCCTCCATCAAACACCGGTATCGAAATATCCTTTTTCTTACTCGCCCACCCGAAAGTACGTACTTTCGGCCCGCATCTCCGGGCCGAAAGAGAAACTTTCGCATCCTATTTTAGACCAACCGCGCGCTCTGATTGGCTGCCGAAATTTCCTGACCCGCGGCGCTTGAGCGCCCGCGCGCATGTCTGACGAAAGATGTTTGTGCGGTGTGAAGGTTAAACACGTACGAAATAAACAGAGGAAAGTGCACAGGTGACGACAAAAAAGAGTTAAATGAAATAAAAAGTGGTGTTGTTTGATCGTGGTCATTGTTTTTTCCTCTTGTTTCCTACACGTACTTTCGAGTCGTGTAGAAACAATTAAGTAAACGTACGGACGGAAGCGTTCGAAGAAATATGTTTGTGTGGTGTGAAGGTTAGACACGTACGAAATAGACAGAGGAAAGTACACTTGTGACGAGAAAAAAGAGTTAGTTGAAATAAAAAGTGGTGTTGTCTTTTTTAATGAATGTGTTTCTGATGCCCGCCCCGACCAGCAAAACCTCGGCTTCGCCTCGGTCTTGCAAATGTCGGGCGGGCATCAAACCATCTGTGTAACAGCGAAAGTAGCAGACGGCCAAAAAACCAGCTCTCCACGCCGGGTCGAAAGAAAAAACGGTCGGTAATATCGACTGAGCTACCCAAAGCGGCCGACAGAGGCAGTACTATCGAGCGGGTCGAAAGAAAAACTAACACTCAAACGTCTCAAACACAGCTAGCAGACGACAACGCAATTTTATCAATTATTTAACAATTACAGAACGTACTTTCGGCCGGGGAGTAAGAAAAATAGTATACAATACTTGGACCGGAAATTGGATGCCCTGGCCGTGCGTCATGACGCCCTCGGCTTCGCCTCGGGCCTCATACCACGCACGGCCCGGAAATCCAATTTCCGGCCCACGTATCGTAATGTACTATTTCTCCATTTCGTCTTCTTGATTATTCTCGAACGTTCCTTCTTGTTCAGAATCTTTCTCTTGCTTGACCTTCGATGTTGTGGCTTGTTTGTTTGACACGAGCGCTCCTTCGTGCTCGGAGTTTCTCTCTTCCTTGGTGTCCGCCGTCTTTATCTTAGTTTATAAGCTGCCTCTATACTCGCCAAGGCTTGTATTGAGTCAGAGTTCTTTTAGCACTTACAAACCACTATCTGCTACCATGTTAAATAATGACACACTACTTAGATAGAATAAAAGAGTTTATTAAGAGACTTAAGCTATGTTACAATAGAACCTTACTCGGCGCGGGTCATTCTCGGTCTAACAACAAGTTAGCAGGAGCATCGCGCTCGCCCGTCGACTCTCACACGTTATAGGGTGGGGGACGCACATGTTTACAAACGTGGGTCGCTCGCGCTATATTGCCTACATTGGCATCGCACAATATAATATGTATATTCTCAACACCCCATTTGCATGCTTTACGACACCTAGACGTAAAAGAATACGGAGCGTACCACCTAAACTCCGTCATCGGCTACCCCGAATACCTAGAGCCCATATTGGATGCGCTACGACACCTAGACGTAAAAAACTATGGAGCGCACCACCTAGACTCCATCATCGGCCACCCTGAACATCTAAACTCTCATTGGATGCGCTATGACACCTCGACGTAAAAAACTATGGAGCGCACCATCTAAACTTCATCATCGGCCACCCTGAACATCTAGACCTCCCATTGGATGTGCTATGACACCTCGACGTAAAAAACAATGGAGCGCAAGAACTAGACTATATCATCGGCTACCGCAAACATCTAGACCCCCCATTTGATACGCTACGACACCTAGACGTAAAAAACTACGGAGCGCACCACCTAGACTCCGTCATCGGCCACCCCGAACATCTAGATCTCTCATTGGCTGCGCTACGACACCTGGACGTAAAAAACTACGGAGCGCACCACCTAAGCTCCATCACCGGCCACCCCAAACATCTAGACCTCCCATTGGATGGGCTACGATACCTCGACGTAAACTACAGAGCGCACGACCTAGACTCTATCATCGGTCACCCCAAATACCTAAACGCTCTATTTGATGCGCTACGACACCTAGACGTAAGAAACTACGGAGCGCACCACATAGACTCCATCATCGGCCACCGCGAACATCTAGATCTCTCATTGGATGCGCTACGATACCTAGACGTTAAGAACTACGGAGCGCACGACCTAGACTCCATCATCGATCACTCCGAACATCTAGACACACCACTGGATGTTCTATGACACCTAGACTCCGTCATCGGCCACGCTGAACATCTAGATCACTCATTGGATGCGCTACGACACCTAGACGTAAGAAACTACGGAACGCACCACCTAGACTCCGTTATCGGCCACCCCGAACACCTAAAGCCCCCATTGGATACGCTACGACACATAGACGTAAAAAAGCTGCGGTCCGCACGACCTAGACTCCATCATTGGCCACCGCAAACATCTAGACCTCCCATTGGATGGGCTACGATACCTCGACGTAAAAAACTACAGAGCGCATGACCTAGACTCTATCATCAATCACCCCAAACACCTAAACGCTCTATTTGATGCGCTACGACACCTAGACGTAAGAAACTACGGAGCGCACCACATAGACTCCATCATCGGCCACCGCGAACATCTAGATCTCTCATTGGATGCGCTACGATACCTCGACGTAAAAAAGCTACGGTCCGCACGACCTAGACTCCATCATTGGCCACCGCAAACACCTAGACCCCCCATTTGATGCACTACGACACCTAGACGTTAAGAACTACGGAGCGCACGTCCTAGACTCCATCATCGGTCACTCCGAACATCTAGACACACCATTGGATGTTCTATGACACCTAGGCTCCGTCATCGGCCACGCTGAACATCTAGATCACTCATTGGATGCGCTACGACACCTCGACGTAAAAAAACTACGGAGCGCACGACCTAGACTCCATCATCGGCCACCCCAAACACCTAGAACCCCATTTGATGCACTACGAAACCGAGACGTTAAAAACTACGGAGCGCGCGATCTAGGCTCCATCATCGGTCACCCCGAACATCTAGGTCTCTCATTGGATGCGCTACGACACCTAGATGTAAAAAACTACAGAGTGCACGACCTAGACTCCATCATCGGTCACTCCGAACATCTAGACACCCCATTGGATGTGCTATGACCCGTAAATGTAAAAGACTACGGAGCGCACGACCTAGACTCCGTCATCGGCCACCCCAAACATCTAGATCTCTCATTGGATGCGCTACGACACCTCGTCGTAAAAAAACTACGGAGCGCACGAACTAGACTCCATCATCGGCCACCCCAAATACCTAGACCACCCATTTGATGCATTACCAGTGATGTGAGCTGGTCAATTGACCGTCATGACCCTGACCTGACAAAAAAAAATTTGACTGACAATTGACCCTGACCGGTCACAATTCTGCGTGACAGTCAAACCTACATCTATATAGATTATAGAGTATAGACGAACGGGGAAAAGTATGGTTTTGTCACCAGGAATGGGCTGCTTCTTGCATAGAACACGCGTTTTCGTCCTCCTTGACTTATTATTTAATACAGACTGTTTTGTACAAAAAAACTGCTCTGTAAAACGTATGATAGCATAAACTGTTTTATCAAAATTTTCATCGTTTATTTATTCTTTTAAACTTTCTGACCAATGACCGGTCAGAAAGCTCACTGACGGTCATTTTTACATTCAGCGATTGTAAATTCTGACTATCAATGACGGTCAACTTTTTGTCGAATGACCGTCAAGTTAGAAAATTTTGTCTGACCGGTCAATCCACATCACTGTGCACTACGACACCTAGACGTTAAAAACTACGGAGCGCACGAGCTAGACTCCATCATCGGTCACTCCGAACATCTAGACACCCCATTGGATGTGCTACGACACCTAGACGTAAAAAAATACTGAGCGCACGACCTGGACTCCATCATCGGCCACCCCGACATCTAGATCTCTCATTGGATGCGCTACGACACCTCGACGTAAAAGAACTACGGAGCGCATGACCTGCACTTCATCATCGGCCACCCCAAACATCTGGATCCCGCATTTGATGCACTACGACACCTAGACCTAGATGTAAGAAACTACGGAGCGCACGACCTAGTCTCCATCATCGGTCACTCCTAACATCTAGACACCCCATTGGATGTGCTACGACACCTAGACGTAAAAACGACAGAGTACACCCCCAAACTTACAACGGGCTGTTACATCGAACGTTATTGTGCGTCGAGGCATACGGCATGACACTTGGATGATATTCAATCGTTGCCTGCCGCTGCGCTACGCTGGTCGCCGCCCACCGGCGAATCGAGCGAACATATTGGCGACATCTCTGAGCGACGAACATAAAGATCTTTATGTAAACAGAGCAAGTAACCTCTTCTTTCTGACACGGCGAGAAGTTGCGCGTTTCATTACATTCCTCTTTTCCAACCCTACCGAACGTTTGAAGCCTCATCCACATTTCTTTGCGTTTGCATCGAAAGGTTAATGATTTTGTACATTTATTTAAAAGTAACGCATTTACCGAATTTATACCAAAAATGCCTATTCCCAATTCTTTTTTTCTGTTCTTTCCGAAAATGCATAAAAAAAGTTCGAAAAAATATTTTTTCCGTGAAAAAAATTTCATAACTTCGTTAATACTAATCCTATCGCAGAATAGATACTACCAATCGATAGACGAGCTCAAAAAACTTAAAATGCCGCCTACCCGGTATCGATATTTCAATTCAATCGTTAATTACAATGTTTTAAAAGTGGTGCGTTGGTGGATTGTCACTCGGTAAATTGAAAAAAATGGAAAAAATTTTAAAGTCAATTGTCTCTTAAAATCATGAATCAACTTTTTTACCTAAAGAAATTATTATCTAATAAATATACACACTCTACATCTCCACAAAATTTAAAAGCGGTTAAACTAATTTCCAGGGTTGGGTAACTTTTACAAATTTGGAAAAGTTAAGTTACAAGTTTATTTAAATCAAAACTAACTCAGTTAAGTTAAAAGTTACTAACTGACAAAAAAAAAATAAAGTTAAGAATTAAGTTAAAAAGTTAAAAAGTTAGAAGTTAATTATTAACAAAAAATAAAATGATACAGTAACCCTTATACCACTCTCGAAGGCGAGGTCCACAAAAATAAGGGAGTCACGCATACATGCCTGACGATTATTTAAATAATTTCTAAACTCAAGTAGGCGGGGGATATGTGGTACACGCATATTAGGGAATTACGTAGATGTGCAACAATAAGCAAGACAATTATTTAAACAATTTTTAAACCCAAGTAGCCGGGGAACGCGAGGTCCGCGCATACAAAAGAGACATGAAGGCATAAAATAATAAGCAAAACGATTATTTAAATATTATAATTTTTAAACCCAAGTAGCCGGGGTACGCGAGGTCTACGAATATGAGGGAGTCATGAAGATTATATGCGTGTACCTTGCGTTCCCCGGCTACTTAGGTTTAAAAATTATTTAAATAATCGTTTTGCTTATTGTTTCATGTCTTCATGACTCTCTTATATTCGTAGACCTCGCGTACCCCGACTACTTATTGTGCTTAATTAACAGTTATTTTACTATTCATATCTTATACACGTGTGTTCTATATTATTTACATCTTATACATGTGTGTATATCTATATATATTCGGCGGCCGTTAGTGCCGTCTCGCGGTTAGGTAACAGAACTAATCGGCGTGTTACCCAAATGCTGTGTCCAAAAGTTTATTAAGAAGTACGCTTCTATATGCGTCTATATTCGTTGCCTACATTTAGCCCTTAAATTTTTGTAAGCACAGCTGACAGTTGAATCGAATGCTTCGATTATTGCGATTCGTTTTACGTCGCTTTTAACGTAGAAAGTATTTTTTTTTTTGTATTTGCTGTTCGTGTGTTTATTTGACTGCATAATTATTGTGTTTATAGAGTTGTGTGCTTACTAAAATATAAAAATAGTGTTTTAAAAAAGGAAGTAAAGTGACTTTTAACAAAGTTTGAAAATGGTTTCAAAGAATGGACGAGATGCGAAAGGAAGATTTAGCAATGCTCATACTGACTTTAAATACTCAGGAGGAAGGTCCAAGGAGAGCGTTGGAATTTTTCAGGGAAATATCGATAATCAGGAAAATAGCAGAAAGCGAAGAAGAAGATTAAATCAGCTAGATAGATGAGAGATAGGTCAACATGTTCTCACTGCGACATACAGAATAGAATAGTCAACATCAGTATTCTGTTCCCTCAGCTCAAAAGAGCTTTATGTTGCAGTGAGTGCAAAAGAACTTACCAGTTGGTGTAAATGGCAAAGAGCAAAGACCCAAAGAAAACTCATCAAATTTAAACACAAAGAAGCCATTCCACTGGCCGTCATGGATCAGCTCAGACCAATTTATGAACACTTATCAAGTCCAGATCTTCATCAGAAGTATCTTTGAGGTTTCACGCAAAACTCTAATGAGAGTTTCATCAACTGCGTGCGGAAGATAGTTCCAAAAACCTCATTCAGTGGCTTGAAAGTCTTGAAAATTGGTATTCACATTGCTGTGACCTGTTTCAACCAAGAAAAAAAAGGTATACTTTACATTATGGAGAAGTTTGAATGCACTCCTGGATCCTCTGCAGTTCAAGCAAACGAAGAATTCAGACTTGCATCTGCAGAGAAGAAGACCGAAGCCAATGCCAAGGATGCTCGCATTATGAGAAGAAAAGCTCAAGTGCAACTCCAGGATGATTCATATGCAGCAGATGCATTTTAAATTATGTAAGTATATTTATATAATATATACGCTTTTGTATTTGGACATTCTGTAGTGCATGATATATTAAATAAATAAGTAAAATATGTATATTTATGAATATTTTGTCTGCAAACTAGGTACAAAATATACATAAATATACATTGTTTCTATGGAAATGCGAAAAGCCAAAAAATGTGTTATTAATAATAAACTTATAATTAACCTACTGGTTTCAATAAAGCGATTATTACAGTTATTCTTATTATTATGTAATGCATACATATCTGTGGCTTCCCAGAAAAACCACGTAAGGGACGAGTTTTTCAAAATCGGTTTTATGCCTTATTTCTTATCTTTAAACAGTCCTCTATCATCTAGCCGTGACAGAAATTACGAAAGTGCATTCGTTGTCTTGAATTAGCACAAGGAAAAACCACGTATCTCCATTTTTTCAACATTTTCCCGGAATAACCACGTATCTCCATTTTGCAAGAATAATTCCCGGAAAAACCACGTAACTCCACTTTTTTTAGACTAATTCCTGGAAAACCCATGTAACTCCACTTTTTTTATCAAAAAACTTCCGGAAAAACCACATAACTCCACTTTTTTAAGAATAACTCCCGGAAATCCCACTTAACTCCACTAAAATTTTTGTTTATTCTCGGAATAACCACGTAAGTGAAACTCGTTTTCTAAGACATCAACGCTATTTGGTCTAATTACTATGGTAAAAAACCGCTGCCAATTCATTGGCACGTAGCTTCCTCAAACTTAATTTACTGATTCCTTTAATTAATTTTTAATTCCAATATTTAAAATTTAATACTTCAGAAAGACAGAAATAACAAAACTCCAACATAATTTATTCAAATTTTTATAGATTATACATTTCCACAAAATTTCACATACATAAAATATATATCACAATTGCCTATAAATTTGCAACTGATATTTAGAGCTCTATGTACTTGAATGTAATTTATAGCATTTGAAACATAATTAAATTACCTATATTTTCTAAAAAAAAATTAATTTTCTAGCTATCATGGTTCTTTTGTTATTAACAGAAATGTAAAAATTTTAAAATTAAAAAAAAAATGAGTTTTGGATGTTCAACTATTACGATAGTAAAATTGTCTTATTCGCTTCAAAATTCATTGTACAGGTATATTATTGATAGTTCTCAGCAGAGTTTTTGGCAAAATGATTGGTTCATAATTTTCAGATATTATAAACTAAAATTATCTTTTTATAAATTAAATTAAATTTAATTATAAACTAAATTAAAAAAAAATTATAAATTAAAAAAGTAGTCTTTTATTGCATTTTAATTAATTAAACTATCAGTGAAGATAAAGTTATTGTCAAAATTACTTTAAAGTTAGAAAATTTTGTCAAACGATCATTCCACATTAATGCACAACTTTTTACGTAATTTTCATCTCGTAAGAGATAGATAAAATTATACATTTTCGTATAAAATTAAAATTCGAAAAATAAATTTTTCACGAAAAAAATTCGAAAAATTTTATGGAAAATATTAACTTGTAATTTTTTCATGGCCAATTCATATTCAGTGGTAGAAATGTACCCATTCTGTACCACTACCACTGAGTATGAAATTGGTAGATGTCGGACAACAACTTTATTTTCGTGTTACGTTAAACATTGAACGTGTTATATTGAATGCGTTATGTGGAAAGGCTGTTATAATGTGAGGGGATGTAGTTTAAAAAATTTGATAAAGACAGATTTTTGTTTTCATTTTTTAATTTTTCAAATTTTACATTTTTGTTAATAATAAAAAACCGCGATAATTAAAAAATTTTTCTTTTTAGAAAATAGAAATATTTTAATTCTCTTTCAAATGCTACCCATCCCATTCAGATACACAGAGCCATCCTCCAGAAATAGATTTTAAAAATGTCTAGAAAAATTCTAACCTCAAATATCTTCGAAATTTATGGATCAATCCTTTTGCCCAAAGAACTCACTCGATTGGTATACAAAATCTACCCCTACTCTACTGATTGATAGCCACATCCTGCGACTACCATGGGACCATGGGCTTGATAGGTGAGATTAAGGGGACCACTGGCAGCAAGATACACATAAAAGCTTTTGGCCTAGGGCGAAAAAAACGATAAGTATCTAATGTATATGAATTAATACATGTATAGCCAAAATGTTATAAAATAACTAAAATTTGATTGTGTTTTCTGGGTCAATAAATACAAGGCAAATAAAATTCTACGCAAGGAAGTCAATGCCAAACTTTTTTCTTTAACCAGTATATAGATAAGTATGAATATTAATAAAATAAGAGACATGTTTTAATCACTTGTATGCATTATGAGATATCAAAACTTTAAAGTTGATTTTGTCATAATCTTATTATTAATGACATAGGCTCACTGTCCGTAAGCTTTCAAATTTTCTTGCGGATGGATTGACTCCAAATTTGAACTGAGTACTAATGAATAGCGTAGTTTCCTGATGAAAGCAGGGATTTAGGATTAAATTTAAGAAAAAATGTTTACATCAGAAAACTTTTGAAGAAATTGAAAAAAATTCTTGGATAATTGCAGAATTTTTTTTTTCAATTTTTCCTATTCAGGAATACTTTAGTTCAAATCTAGAGTTAATCAATCGGCAGGAAAATTTGAAAGCTTTCGGACAGTGAAAAAACTTGTCTAATCGATAACTATGGTTCTGGACCATATAAAGGGCCCGCACCAAGGTCTAACATGAGGTAAATATACCTCCTTTTATGTGTAAAAAGTGAGAAATAATTAGTTTACATCTATGTATTAAAATATGACTTTTTTATTTCAGAAAGAAAGGTGTCTAACCCCCTTAAAGCAATTAGGCAAAGAAGATGACCTTAAAATACAGTTTATTATTTTTTTTTTAATAACTTGAGAAAAATTATCAAAAATAACAGGATCAGAAGCCCAATTAATATACGCACCAGCCTTAATTTTGGCAAAGAATACTGTAAATTGAATTTTTGACAATTTCTTTGACCTTGGAAATGATCTCGGAGAATATAGCAAATAATATGGGTTTCTTAAGATTATTACAGCCCGGGAAGGGAAAGGTGGGGCTTTAAGAGGCTAAAACTTAGATATTCTTATATCTGAAAATGGTTTCCTACCTTTTCTCCAAATTCCAGATAAGTGGCATTGGGCTATGGGTTATAGAGACTTAATAACGTGTGTTATCTTCATTTTTACGTCAAATATTGATTAGTTTGTATAATCAAAGCAAAAGTCTATGAAACAAAATCTTAATACACACGTCTCGTTAAAAATAGATTACAAAACTTTTCTATAATTTTCAGATAAAAAAATGTTGAATACTTATAAATAAGAAACTTGTACGCTGGGTGTTAAGTGAGTAAAGTGACGACTTTTGAAATGAGTGAAAGTTTCACTTATTTTCATTTAAGGGGGCTAGACACGATTTTTTCTGAAATAAAAAAAGTCATATATTATACATAATTTTAACCTATTATTTCCCACTTTTTATACATAAAAGGGGGTATATTTACGTTACCTTAGAACTTCGTCTGGGCTTTTTATATGGTCCAAAACCATGGATACCGATTAGACAAGCTTTTCCTCTGTCCGTAAGCTATCAAATTTCCTGCTGATAAAATGATCCCAAGTTTGAAGTGGGTACTTCTAACAATCATAATTTTCTTATCAATGTAGGGATTTTGGATCCGATCAAAAACAAATTTTTTGTGCTTACTTTTAGTGTATTTTGCATTAATTTAAAAATTTTTTTTTATTTTTCCAAAATTTTTCTGATGTAAAAATTGTTCATGACATTCAATCCTAAATCCCTGCATTGATAGGGTAAATAACTATACTGTTCAGAAGTAAGTCCAGTATTTGGTGGTGTTAACTTGACCTCATCTTTCACTGCTGTGTCCATGAAATCTTGAGCCACTTATGTAAAAATATTTCCAAGATGTTCATTGACTTTATCATAAGCAGAATGAGATACTGGTGGTGATAAATCCATGATTCCACAGAAAATTAATAGTTCAGTGTGACCGTGGCCAAGTGCACGGATAGCAAGCACACTCCTCCCATTTATTTCCCATGCATTATTCATGGGGCCAACTTTCTTGCACTTCGATTGATTTTTGTCAATTTTTTCTGTATTTTTTTCTAACAAATTGATTTATTTTTAGATAATATTTATTTATGTTTATAAATATATTAATGTAGGTTTAATAAACATTAAAAAAATATATTTACAATCACAAGAAAAAAGAAATACTACCAATAAATAAGATCATGTATGTCGAATAATGGAGAAAAACGAAATTACAGTGAAAAATCAATAAAAAGTATAATCAGTATTTTATCATTATCTTTGAAAAAAAAATAGATATAATTTTCAGGCAAAATGAAGCATATTGTATAGATATTTTCCTGTAGAAAAAGCAAAAAAAATCGATTTTTATTTAAGGGTAAAGGTGTCTACCCCCCTTAAAGAATAATTGCATTTATGATACAGTTAGTTTTGAAGAAATAGAACTTAAAAAGATTTCAATACAAACTTTAATAAAGGACATTGCTAAAAAAATTTTTATTAGAGTAACTTTGTTGATTAATTAAATATTGATTAATGTAGAAATGTGATACAGTTGATTTTATTGTAGAAAAAGGCCAATTTTGTATAATTTTTTTTAGATAATCTTTGACTTTTACAAACACTTACAAAATAATTTTAATTATGACCAAAGTGAGCATCATTATTTTCTGAAATCTGTACAAATTGTTCCGAATGCTCATAATTGTTCCATATTGTTATTACTTTGGCATCTAGGATCTCATGGTGACATGACGTTGCAGGTTGAAATTGGGGAATTAGAAAACAAGCGACTTTGCCGTGTCTATCGCAGTCGTGATTTCATACAAGTGGGTCTGTAGCTGCAAAGGGAATAAGAGAATTGATCGCCCACCTTTGGGGTCGAAATTGTGGTTTCCACATGCATCCAACTATGTTTGCGCTACGGGATTAGCCTAAATGAAGAGAGTAAGAAAACGAGAAAGACAGCCGTGACCCCAATCGCGCATGCACGCGCATTAGAGGGGGCCGGATAGTTGCGAGCGAGAGAGTCGAATGCAATTAATCGGAAGAAAGAGAAGGAAAACACTCGCTCAGACAACCCTTTCTGGGCTGTGTATGTACACTCCTGCACGAAATGAAATCAAGAGTAGCCTCCTTGTAATTGCATTCAACACTTCTCGAGTGTATAAGTGCATATGCTCGAGAGAGTAAACGTGCTCTCTAATAATGGGTAGTTTCTCTTTCAGTTTCGTCGAATGACAAAAATCCATGACTTTATTTCACTTCTTTTGGTACTCTTATCGCACGCCGCTTAAACGCATTTAACGTTCGAATATGCATCTATAGTATTTGATATCCATTGTAAATATTGAAATGATTATTCATTTTGTTTCTATTTGTAAAAGACCTGTTTACAACGTGAGAGTTTTTAACTGTTCTCATTTCATATATCTGTGGTCGTAAGGAAGAAGGGCACATGTCCATTTTCTTGACAAAATGAGTTAACACTATTTTTGTGTTCTTTTTTAAGACGTTGTGATCGTGCGACATCCGGAGCATAAAAATAAACTTTACACCCCAGTGTTAAAAAGTACTATTACATATTTCATTGCTGTATAACATAACAGTATTTCGCAAAGAAGTGATAATATAATTGCTTAAATAATATAACCTACGGCAGTAATCTCTTGATGCAATGTTTCCATATTCAATCCTACAGGTAATTCACGTTTTTATAGAATCTTTCTTGAATTAAAAAAGACCGAATAAATTAAATTTACAATAGTTTTGGAATAAGGGCACACGTCTCGTAGACATGTGCGCCTTTTCATAAATCTCATATTATTTTAATATTTCTTACAGTCCATGAATAATGTACGGTAAATAAAACTATCTCAGAAATTTAAGTGGTAATTTTACTATTGTATTGCTAAGTTTTGGAAAGTTGAGGATAATACCGTCGGGTTATTCGCTGAGATTTGGAAAACATGCTATCTCGGCAAATATTTTTTTTCGTGAAAATTTTTGTTGGCAATTCTGCAGAAACTTTTAAAGAAAATTGTTTTTTTCAATATATTTAGATTGATTATCAATTATAATGAATTTATAGGATAGTACTTTACTATAAACTTGACTGTCCTACTATATATTGACCTTTTATATAAAAAAATAGTATACATATATGTACACGCGAGCCGTGAAAAACAATTTTAATAAAATAAAAAACCCAAACCCCACATAAGTGCGGAACAATCGCGTTCCACGTAGAAGAATATCCTTCCAAAAGGGGGGGGACAAGAATAATGCAATAAAATAGGAAAACCTAATGGTCAAATAAGCAAGAGAAGCAAATTCAATGTAAAAAATTATATACACGTAAACGCGAGCAGACGATACATAGTTTAATAAAATCGAAAATGCAAACCCAAAACAGGTGGAGAGTTAAGGGAAGAAGGTACCGATTTTTGGCCAAAAAACCGATTTTTTTTTATCATTTTCAACTATTTTTTAGCCATTTTTCTACTCCAAAATCTAGTCCTAATATCATAATTTTCATATAATTATTTAATTTGATTTATTTTCACATTTATCGTTAAAAACGGAATTTAGCGTTTTTTGCATTTTTTATGATACTTTTCTCTTTTTGACAAATCCAGTTCATGTACAATTATACCTCTCTATGTCGCTAATTTCCCTTTGAAACTACACAATTACTATTCAATTTTGATATTTAAACTTAGTTTGGTCATATAATTTTATAAATAGATCGTTCAGCTGTTGTAATAAACTCCATTTGAATCGAGCCATCTATATCGACCATCTTATCGACTACGGCCCGTTCTTTACACGCAATAAGGAACAGGGAACAGGTATAGTACATGGATACTATATTTATATACATAAGATACAAGTGCATATACATATATAGATACCTAGCTGTATCTGTTCCGTTCATTATTGTACATAACGGGTTTAACTTCACGTTTATTGTGTTTCTGAGTTGACAAAAAAACTCGTATACATTATTCTTAAAAATTTATTTAGTATTGCAGCAGTAAAATTGTAATTAAAATACATTGAAAAAGTTTAATAACACTTATCACACAATATTAATTTTTAATTAATAATTAAATAATAATAATAAATCATTATTAAAAAGTGTTTGCTTCTTGTAAATATTCAATTTTGTTTTGAAAATGCACATTTTATCCAGTAAGTAAATCACACATGCGTGTGAAGAAGCAAATATGTTTCTAAAAAAAAGAAAAAACAAATGCAAATGATGGTGGATAAACGAAAAAATTGATAGCGGTAGAGGCCCTGAAAAGACAGAGCTGAAAATAAAACTAAACAGCCCTGTTGATATAAGTGAAAGTGATGAATTCATTCTGGTTCACATAAGTTTCTTTTGCCATTTTTAAACACAATTTGTAGTGCTTGTTCTAGAAAATGTGATAGTGCTTCAATAACTGAGAGAAACGGATTGTGCGTAAAACTAGTGCTATACTGTGAAAATTGTGAAACTGTTATCAGAGAAAATTTTACAAGTGCACGAATGGAATCTACAAATAATAGACCAGCAGCATTTGTGGTGAACCGAAAAGCTGTAGAATCTACCAATGATATCCAGAATATAACTTA
The DNA here is from genome assembly GCA_036365515.1 of Torymus aiolomorphi. Classification (NCBI taxonomy): domain Eukaryota; kingdom Metazoa; phylum Arthropoda; class Insecta; order Hymenoptera; family Torymidae; genus Torymus; species Torymus aiolomorphi. Next base: position 177,555,526 of record CM070875.1, read on the forward strand.
TGGTTTGTAGCTCACAAGAGTAGTCAAGAGTGTAATGCCAATTATAAGGGTGCTTCTGGTAGTATGGAAGTCCAGGCTGCTGTGAAAATTTGAAGTCGCTTAGTTTGAAAGAATGGTATGAGGTATTTAATATTTCTGTCTGATGGGGATGCAAAAACTTGGACTCGGCTTAATGAAGTGGCACCTTATGGAAAATTTATTTTAATATAATAAGAAGAATGCATCAACCATGTACAAAAGCGAATGGGTAATTAAAAACCTCAGAGAATTTGCTACTAAAGAAAAGCTTGATGGAAAGTCAGATGGAGCGCTTACAGTTACTAAAATTAATGAGTTGCAGAAATATTACAGAAGAGCAATTGTCAATAATACTTATGATTTGAAGAGTATGCAAGATGCCATCCAAGCTAGTTTATACCATTGCTCGTCGATAGAACACAGACCTGCAGCAGACGTCCAAATGGTTTTTCATCATGGTACTTTTTTAATTAAGGAGAATGAAACCGATCAAAGAGAGTATTGGCATATTCCAAAATATCAGAGAAGCTTTATTATACAGAGAAAGCGAAACAAGCCAAGCGTACAGACTACAGAGCTGGTGAACGTTAACTGGTAAATACTTGTTTGATACATAATTTATATAATGTTTCATTAAAATATGTTTGTTTATGTTTAAAGTCATTTTTAAACATGATCAGTTTTTATAATTGTTTGTGTTGTTTAGCGCAACCAGTTTTGATGCACGGGTTTTTTGGGTTCATTTTCTAGAATATATTTACTGCAAAATTACATTGAGACTTTTAGGTTACACCTTAATTTTCAATTCCTGTTCTACCATAAAATCATTAAAAATACAAGTTTTTTAATAAATAAACGGTAACTTATGACTTATTAGCAATAGAAAAAATAAAATCAGCTTTTGACTAATATTGTAATGTAAATTTCTTTATTTGCGTGCCAAAAATATGCATCTTCGAACTGGCACACATTGATCGAAAGCCATTGCGCAGAATGCTAACTGAATATATAACTTTTTTACAAGTGTTTTGCCCAGTGCAGCTTATAAAATCTCTAAAATTGGACCAACAGAGGTGATTTTGGGCTACTTTTTGTATATATATGTATATATTTCAATTAGAAAAAAGTTCGCTGAATAATAAAATAATTGGTCCCTCCTGTACCTTCTTCACTTAAGTATGAAGTTGATGATTGTTGACAATAGGACTAATTAAATAGAAAACTCAAATTTCTGTCCCTAAACAGGTGAAGAAGAGGAGAGCCATGAAAAAAAAATATTTACACACAGCAAGACGAGCAGGGAGAGTTTTTTAACAAGAAAATTTTTGAAACATGAATGATAAAGGAGAAGAGATACTCTTCTACATACATGGAACTCGCCTCTACCGCCTGTTTGAGGTTTAGGTTTTTTATTTTATGAAATTAAAACTATTTATCGTTTGCCCCCATCTATACGTATACCTATAGTTACATTTTTACGTGTCACTTACCTCCACGGCCTATTTGGTGTGTGGGTTTTTTTTGCTTATCGTATGCCAATGTGTACGTACATAGATACATTTCTATCTGGAACTCGCCTCCTTCGCTCATTTAGGGTTTACTAATTAATTGTAAAGTTGGCGGTTTTTTAGCGACGTATAGTATCGCGACTCCGCGAATGGGCGGTGTAAAAACAACAAAGCGTGAAGAAGTGTTTACAGCCAAATACTCTAAAGCTGTGTCGAAATCAATATTCACGAACGTCTGAAACATTTTGTCTACAATACACGCTTGATGTATTTTGAATGATTGGAGCGCTATACATATGTTTGAAAGTGACGCCGCCGCGTCAAGCGCGCGCGGTCGCAGCTATATTTGCTGCAGCATTGCGATTCCGCAAATGGACAGTGTAAAAACAACAAAGCGTGGACGAGTGTTTAGAGCCAAAAACTCTAGAGCTGTGTCAAACATCAACATTTACGAACGTTTAAAAATTTCTTGTCTATGTCTCATGCTCATTTGGATTAGATTTTATCAGATTCTACGCAGTGCCCAAAATCGTTTTGGGTTTTTTATAAATGGGTTTTATTATTTCTCATGATCGTAAAATATTAAATTAAAAATTTATATTTTAAAAAGCAGATTTTAATAGGTAGAGGGACACGGTCGGTAAAACAGTATTTTTTTATTTCAATTATTTATTTATTTTTTATTACAATTTATCACAATATGACACTAGGATTCGGGGACTTCATTCAAGTGTTTGGTGGGTATTTATCATTCCACGTTTTTGCAATCGGCTACTTAGCGTTACCTGACAGCTGATGTGCAACAATTAACAAACAATTCCGTCAGCTCCAAAATATCGATTTGCCTCATAATTCGTGGACATTGTAAGCTAGATCGGTTAGTGGATAGAATAAAATCTCAAACTATATGAAGCATTTTTGAAATTTATTGATTTTTCTAATAAATGAACGGCAATTAAGCATAATATAATCATACTAAAGTAATATAAAAATTTGTGTAAATGGCAGTTTGTCAATAAATTTCATTATTCATTTAAAATTCTAAAAAGGTCAATATAGTAAGACAGTCAAGTTTATAGTAAAGTATTATCCTATAAATTTATTATGATTGATAATCAAACTAAATATATTGAAAAAAACAATTTTCTTTAAAATTTTCTGCAGAGGTGTCAACTTAAATTTTCACGAAAAAGAATATTTGCTGAGATAGCATGTTTTCCAAATCTTTTTCCTCTAACCCGACGATACCTAATATATTGGATAGATTAATTATGATGATTCCTTACCTTTTCTTGGTGTAGGTTCTCAAATGAATAACTCGAGATTTTATAAAATGGGTTTTGTTTATTTAATCGGTCAAGTTAAACTAGTCAAAGAAATGGTTTATGCTCGTGCTGGCCTTTACAAGATAATTTGAGATACATTTTCCTCGCAAAATACGCTTCTAAGTGGTACGATTTTAAATATAGATAAATTTGTCGATTTTATTGAACTGGACTCATATTGGTCCTTACAAATTAACTACTCCTTTTGTCGGTTGGAGTGATACGGAGTTCACGGTCTGGCTGCGAGATACTGGTCCACGTGGACGATTGCCGCTTATTTTATAACATTAATAAATTAGGTTAAAGATGATTTTGACAATGAGTCGAGATCATCTTTTTAAACAAATTAAATTAACATTTAAACGTAAGCCGTTCGATTTCAAATTGAAAAGTGTTGAGTGTAGACAAAATTTCGACGCGCGTGTGCTTTCGTAATTTCGGTGGCTCGCTTCGTCGTGATGTCGCGTGCATTGGAATCAACGTTGTCGAAATTCGCATGTATATCGAAAAAGTAACTGATGAGAGTAATCTAATTTAAATGATACTTCACAAGACGTAACACCTTCCCCCATAGACTGTTGAATATCGTAGGGATTGAACAAATGTAATTGAATGATTAATTGTACTTATCAGTGATTTTTTCGTTACAAAATATTCAATAATACTAACATTCAAATAATAAAACCAATAATAAAAATTCAATAAATTTAAACCAAATTTTATATCGTCTATATATTTCTATAAAATAAATCAATTATTTTTGTTCCTAACACTAGACTATACTTAAACTACGCTTTTACTTTATATCGCATGTTGAATGCCAACTTTTTCCTAGCGTTCAAATGGCAGTGCAGATCACTATGAAATAAACGAGTAGTCTTACTTCGTTTGGACATAAATTTAATTTTATATAACAATTGATTAATAAAAAGTTACGTAATAAATATAGCATACGTTATACATTAGAATGTATAGAAATATATATCTTGATTGTACATAGCATTTCGACAATTTAAGTAATTTATTAACGGTAACGTGTACTAATTTTTGATTTGCTGTATTTACGTAAAATAGAGTCATTGATTAACTAAGTTTGGAATTAATGTGTATATTAAATAATGTAGTAAATAAAAGGTGAGGAGAAATATATAGGGAATGATTCAAGTCATCATTCACTTCCCTTCCTGCTGAGATATTTGGCAAAAAAGATATTATTTTTTTTAAGTAGAATAACATTAAAGGGCTTTTGATATTACCATTATAAAAATATTTCTCAACCGTATACTGAGAAAAATTATAATTATTTCCAAAAGAAAAATTTAATTATATTAGTGTGTATGTATTTTTTTGTGAAAAAGAATGTTAATAGGTTGGAGTGATTTTGATAAATTTTGACTTGTTATTGTTCTTATGCATCATTGTATTACCTTTCTTTGAAAATCTCAGCCATTTTAAAAGTTCATTTTAGAACTCATGATTATTTTCTGGTATGACTAGCATTCACATATTTGCTCTAGGAAGTATGCAGTGCGTTAGAGTAGAAAATTGTTTTACTCATTACAGTGCAGAATAGTGTATCTTGTAGGATGATCATCTAAGTATATGATTAAACTGATCACTTACAATACATTATATTCGATTTAATCTTAGCAATGTAAAGATAGCTACCTGCATTCTTTCTTGCGTTCTTGAACTCTTCATAAAATTGCTTTTATGAATGCGAACAATTTTTTTGTAGGCAAATACAGTCTGATTTTGCATAAAATTACAGTAAATTATTTTTATCATATGTTTGTTAGTGTTGTAAGGTTTAGGAATGTTTTTATTTCTTTTTCTTTTGGATTAGTTCTACATTTTCTTATTCAAAGGGAGATAGAATAATAAGTTATTAATTTGATCCCTGTAATTTTTTCTACTTTGTGACTAAATATTTATATTAAATAATTTTGTTATTTAAAAACAAATCACTTTTACAAATAAAATTTTTGCTTGTGTCATCGTCACAAAATTAAAACTGAGATATTTTAATATGTAATCGAAAAATATGTATTTTAAATAATCAACGCTGTCATTGTTAATTGTAGTATTGTTTCTAAAATGTGTCATGTATGACTCTTTACACTGTCTTTATAAAAGATTCTTATAATTTCATTATTCAAATTTAACTTATTTAGATCGCATTTTTATAAACTATTAACTCTATTGAGAAATATATATGCTTTTCACAAAATTACTAACAATTTGATACGAACAATTGTAGATAAATGATTAGTGATTATAATTTTAAATTGTAAATGGGGTAAAATCTGAATCACCTTAGGTTTATATTCTGGTCGACCATGAAGCAGGATGGCTTTGCTTCAAATGAAGAAGTTCAGCTGCAATTATAATTCTCTATTGCTGTATTAAATTTGCAAAAATAAGTAGAGATTATGATAGATGTTAATATTGAGTATGTTGTCCATATCCTAAAACAGAAATGTTGTGTTATTATTAAAAAGGCTTAATTTATTTGTATGCACTGTTTTTGTCTTTCCTTTATAGTCTATGACAACATTATTGTTTGTATTTACTTTCAAATACTTAATACTGTCAAAAGGATCCTAGTAATGATTTTTTCAAATTTTCCTGGTATGGGTTCTTTAATTAACCATACCTTATCTTCCCTTTTTTTCTTACGTTTTTGTCTATCTTCATTCATTGCTTTAATTTTTTCATCATTACTACGAATTTCTGTTTGTTTAACATTGTTACTTAACATTTGTTTATTTTATGCTCTAGTAGTAACGAATATCTCTACTGGATTTCTAGATAATTCATCTGCATTTGCATTTTGCTTGCCTGGTTTATAAATTATATCAAATTCGAAGTCAGATAATTTAAGTCTCTATTTTTGTACTCTTGTATTATTATCAGCTGATTTTAGCCATAATATCGGTTTTGTGGTCAGTAACTCTTGTGAATTTATTTCCGTATACGTAATTTTTAAATGTTTTTATTGCAAACATTATAGCAAATGCTTCTTTTCCATAGATGTGATATTTAGTTTCGGCTTTATGTAAACTTCGTGATGCGGAAGCTATCGCTGGGCCCTTGCCTGCTTTTCCTGGTAACAAAACTGCGCCTAAAGCGAAATTTGAAGCATCTGTTGTAATAATAAATGGTTCATCAAAACGTGGATATTCTCAAATCAGGCGCTGTACATAATAAATTTTTAATTTCCTAAAAAGCTTTTTATTGATCATTTTCCAAATGAAATTTTACATGTTTTTCTAGTAATATATTCAATGGTTTTGTTAATTTTGCATAATTTTTTATAAATCTTCTATAATAACCTGAAAGTCCTAGAAATTCTCTAAGGTTTTTAACATTTTTCGGTGTAGAGAATTTTTTTACTGCCTCTACTTTCTTCGGGTCAGGTTTTGTTTCGTGTTTACTTATAATTAGTATGACCTAAATAACATAAATCCCTTTCTAGGAATTCACATTCTTTTAGTTCTAATTCTAAATTGGTTCTCTTGGTTTTTGTGCGACCATATTAAATCTTTCATTTGCATCTTTTATGGTTTTGCTAAAAATGATTATGTCATCAATAAATTCAAAGCATATTTTATAGATAAAATTGCCTAAAACTGTGTTCAGAACTCTTTGAAATGTACGGGGTGAGTTTCTCAATCCGAAAGGCAATACGCGAAATTCAAATCGTTTCAAAGGATTTATGCTAAATGCTGTTTTGTGTACATCACTTGGTTTCATAGGAATTTGGTGAAACTCCGATTTTAAATCTATAACGTAATAGAATTTATATGGATCTGGAACTGTTTCTTCATTTACCTTTCTGTAGTCTATAACTGAATGTCATCGTTTCTGTCCATCTGCTAATTGTTTTTTCGTTACAATCCATGCTGGGGTGTTAAAAGCAATTTTTGAATTTCTTACTAAGTTGTTTGTTATTAATTTCTAGGTTTCGTCTATCGCCATTTCTTTTAATTTGTGTGGTAAAGGGACTTGTTTTTCGTATACAGGTTTATCGTCCGTTAAGGGGGCCAGACACCTTTTTTATTTAAAAAAAAATTGATTTTTTTGCCTTTCTTTATAGGAAAATATTTATAGAATATTCTCCGTTTCGCGCGAGAATGATATCGATTTTTTTTTCAAAGATAATGATAAAATACTGATTATACTTTTTATCGATTTTTCACTCTAATTTTGTTTTTCTCTAATATTCAGTTTTTTCGACATTATAGCGAGGTTTTCTGATAAAATGCGGAGAAAATATAAATCTCGGTTCTCCGTATTCTATTGAACTCATTTGGCTCTCGTTCTCGCAAATTCGTGCATCTTGAGCCGTTGTTTACATCGCTCGGACGATATATTCGCGAGTGATGCGCGGGGATAGCACGACTTTGGCGGTTGCAAAGTCGCACTCGATACAATGTCGAATGAGATTCTCTCGGGCTGTCGAATCGCGCGCATGCGAGTTAGATCGTTCAAAGAAAACGGTACGTGCGTCCTTACCGGAACAGCGCAGCGTCCGTCTACATACCGTCCACGAAGAGCAGCGCACGCGAACAATCCGAGCCACTCCTGGGGTCCGAAGCGTCTGTAGGTGAACGCTGGATGTTAGGACTCGATCTGAACACTCCGAGGTCGACTGAAGGATAAGGCCTGACACAGGAGCGGATTCGTAAGCGAGTGACGAGTGAAGTGCACTCCTCTTCTATTAAGACTCTTTGTAATATTCCGCGCAACGGTCTCTTTATATTTTCAGCTCGCAGTGGTGAGCGGACGGTGGTGCACTCACCGGCATAGCGAAAATAAATATCCCGTCTTCTTGTCTACGCACAACGCGACGCGTATTTTTGTATAAACTTAAGTGATTGCTTTGAATAGACCTTGTTATTGTTCTTCTATATAACCGAGGTTATTCTTTATTCATTGACCTCAACCTAATCATCTCCCGGATACCGCCGCCTCCGCGGGATCGTCGCTCCGAGACGACGATCATTCTGAGTGGCCGCGCTTCGCGACTAGCTATTGTGAGTATTAACCCATTCTGACACACGGAAAAGTCGAGCTCAACCGCGAACTAGACATTTGTAACCGGGGATCCAGAGAATATTAACCCCGGGTGCTCGTCGTAGAAGCACCACCCGATGGCACTGAGTTCTAGGGATCGGATCGAGATAAAAAGCAAACCTTGCTGCAGTCCTCCCGTTACAACAAATATACTCTTATTTATTAGTAGTATTTTGTTTTCTTCTGATTGTAAATATATTTTTTTAATTTTTATTAATCTATATTAATATATTTAAAAACATAAATACATCTTATTTAAAAATAAATCAATTAAATAGAAAAAAAAACAAACTGACAAAAATCAATCGAACGACGTTTCGACCTCGTATAATACATGTATTATACATGTATAATTATGTGTATAATCTGTGAAATACGTAATTCATAGTATAGTAAAACAATTGAATATAAAACATTTGTATAACAATTATTATACTATCGAATACTATATAACAGTTATTGAATAAAACGATTTGAAGCAGTCGAGCGTGAACTATCTTGAACTAAAGATATTTGGACTATGATACACCATTAATTATGTATGCTACAGATTGACCACTCCACTTTTGTTCCATAAGACGTAGAAGGTAGGAATGAACACACATAGAACAAACATATGTAGAAAGGGCACAGAGCATTTGACATGGTAACCCACTTTTAGCCCTTTAATTTGTGTAAACACAGCTGTCAGTTGAATCTAATTCTCCGATTACTCCGATTCGTTTTACGTCGCTTTTAACGAAGAAAGTGATTTTTTGGGTATTTCTGGTTCGAATGTTTATTTGACAGCATAATTATTGTATTTATAGAGTTCTGTGTTTGCTAAAATATAAAAATAGTCTTTTAAAAAAGTAAGTGAAGTGACTTTTAACAAAGTTTGAAGATGGTTTCAATGAATGGATTCATTGGTGGCTGGATTCGCTTACATGAACAGTCATATAAGTGAATCAAGCCTTTAAGGTTTTGGATTTAAAATTGATGAAGTGTGTAACCGATGTGGCCAAATTGTAGCAATAATGTCCTGCAAGAAAGTTGGCACCATGAATAATGAATGGGAAATAAATAGAAGGAGTCTCCTTCCCATGCGTGCATTTGGCAACGGTCACACTAGACTATCAACTTTCTGTGGAATCATGGACTTATACCACCAGTGGCTCATTCTCCTTGTGATAAAATCAGTGAGTATCTTGGAAATATTTGTGCAGAAGCTGCTCAAGAGTTCATGGACACAGCAGTGAAAGAAGAAGTCAAGTTAACACCACCAAATACTGGACTTACTGTTTCTGGTGCAAAATTCCTGTTGATGGATTATAGTGATCTTCAGCTTAAAGATTTCATTTTTGTAACTGCTTTGTGGGAGCGTGTGGCTTTCTTGAAAACGTCAAAATCGCGGTTCAAGATGGCGGCCGGAAACCCAAGAAAAATCGAGTTTCCTGATTAAAAAGCTTGTAAAAATAAAAATTCGCAACCTATCTAGTTAATTTTTGGCTTAAATTGTAACTAATGGACGTTCCTTAGAAGCTTGTGTGGTAGGTTGGCACAATCCAACATGGCGGATCCAATATGTCGGCTAACAGTCCAATAAGTTGGATGAATTTAAAAAAATCAACCAATTTGCATCAAATTTGATATACGAGAGTTTTTGGGGTGGCTGATTACGAAGCTGAGACCAGATTTTCGAAATCCAAGATGGCCGATCCAAGATGGCGTATGGCCGATCAAAATTTGGTAAATAGAGATTTTTGTGGTCACTAATGATGAATCCGAGGTCAGATTAACATAATCTTTGGCCATAACACACTGTGCTGTGATTTTTAGTGATCTCGTCCACCATCTTAGATCTACCATCTTAAATTTTGCAAATGTCTCCTGATTCGTGATCAGCGACTCCCATATACTAAATAGCATATAATATACCAAGTAAAGGGTTTTCGTGAGCGCTGAAAATGATTCGGACAACCACTTAGTCATCATGCTCTACTTTATGTATAGTCTGTCATTACTATGAACCACTCTAGGCGTGGAAAGAACGGGGTGAGAAGGTAAAAACGTGAAAAACCGCCGACAAATACTGTAAAGAGTTTTCGTTGGCGCTGAAAACGATTCGTACAACCATTTCATCATCATCCCCCACTTTGTGTATAGTTTGTCGCTGTCATACCCACTCTAGGGGTGGAAAGAACGGGGTAAGAGGGTGAAAATGTGAAAAATCGCCGACAAATACTGTAAAGAGTTTTCGTTGGCGCTGAAAACGATTCGTACAGCTATTTCATCATCATCCTCCACTTTGTGTATAGTGAAGACGAGTTGGACAACCATTTCATCATCATCCCTCACTGTATGTGCTCATTCCCTCTCTAGCGCTCTCGCCCTTTCTACCTCTCTCTTCCTCACTCCCACTTACTTTCTCCTTCCCTCCCCCTCCACATCTCTCCATATGTGCCTCTCCCTCTCTCTCCCTCTCTCCTTCTCTATCCCTCACCTCCTTTCTCCCTCGCCTTCTCTCTTCCTTTCTCCCGCTCTATCTCACACTTCCTCTTTCTCCCCTCTTTCCCTCTCCCCCCTCTAGCTCTCTCCCTCTCTACCTCTCTGTTCCTCTTTCTCTCACTTCCTCTCACCTCTCTCTCCCTCTTGCCTTCCCTCCTCTCTCCCTTCTTCTACCTCTCTCTCCCTTTCTCCTCCTCCCTCCCTCTCTCTTTCTCTCGCACTCATGTATAATTGTTGCCATCTTAATGGGTGAAAAGAAGCGTGAGTGTGAGAAAACGTAAGAAGTTGCCCAAAAATTCTGTAAAGAATTTTCGTGAGCGCTGAAGACTGAAGAGTAATTTTGCAAGTAGCACTGTTCCGGTTCAGGAAATATATATATATATATAGTAGCACTGTTCCGGTTAAGGAAATATATATATATATATATATATATATATATATATATATATATATATATATATATATATATATATATATATATATATATATATATATATATATATATATATATATATATATATATATGTGAAGGTATAACGCCATCCATTTTTGTATTAAATAGTTGAGGACGATCTTTGGTGGCAAAATGAAATGATCTTAGTTCTTTATGGCAACGTTTCGTTGGCTTAGTACGCCAACCTCATCAGGCCTTTATTCAAAACACAGAAATAAATTAACGTATAAAACTTTTTTTAAACAACCAAACAACAAAGTATAAATAGAAATATCAAAATATCGAAATTATAAATGTATATATCATACGTCGATCAGATGTTATTCTTGACTGAAAACAATAACACGTACACTGTATTTATATACGCTGGATGATATTTACATAAAGGGTTATACAGCATCAAGTTCGTTAATAATAGGAAAATACTTTTCCGAAATGATCTATATAAAAAGCAATCAAAATAGTATTAATAAAAAGGAAGATATCCAAAGACTAAGTACAATGTATTTTCCTATTATTAACGAACTTGATGCTGTATAACTCTTTATCTAAACATCGTCCAGCGTATATAAATACAGTGTACGTGTTATTGTTTTCAGTCGAGAATAACATCTGATCGACTTATGATATATACTTTTATAATTTCGGTAATTTTGATTTTCGTATTTATACTTTGTTGTTTAATTGTCTTTAAAAAAAGTTCTATATGTTAATTTATTTCTGTGTTTTGAATAAAGGCCTGATGAGATTGGCGTACTAGGCCAATGAAACATTGCCATAAACAACTAAGATCATTTCATTTTGCCTCCAAAGATCGTCCTCAACTATTTAATGTTGAATGTGGATGGATCGTGGACTGTAGAGGTTCAAAAAAAAGAAGGCGTTTCGCGTGGAGAAAAGGACTTGTTTATTGCCGTTGTCCCGTTGCAGGCGTACAAATTGTTGCTTTTCTCTCTCTGCCGTGGTGCGTGGAACTGAGCCGGCCGGCGCTGCGAAGTGCCGTCGGCGTGTCTTGGTCGATGGAGGGGCGGTAAGAGAGACGCGTGGCGAGTGCTGATCGGTGTGGCTCTCGCGCGCGCTTGTAGTGTATGTCGCCGGAGAAGGGGAACGCTCTAGACGTCGCACAGTGGCCAATCTGAGCCCAAAAGTGATCAAAATTAATGTTTTAAGAGAATTTTTGAGATAGGGATTTTTTCTTTGCGGGGTTCGATAGGTGCAATAATTACCTATGATTATCCGTTTCCGTTTAAACGATATACCTAAGTCCTTTTTTTTACAGGCTTGAGATCACTATGCGGCAATTTCATCTCAAATATCCTTTATTGTGTTAAAAAATGATGTCCCTTCTATTGACTGTCACATTGCAAGTATTTAAGATACGACAGAGAGGTAAACAAATGATAAAAGTTGACAGTGAAAGCTAAAATTTAAGCTCTCATTTGTTAAAAAAAAAATTGATTTTTCAGGAAATTGTAAGCAATCGAAGATAGCGTAAGAAAATAATTAAAAATACAATCCATTCAATCGCTTGAAATGACGAAAAATTTTTAACTCCTTGCCCTTGAATATATATGTCTATATGTGTGTGTGTGTATATGTGTGTGAGCATGTGTGTGTGTGTATATGTGTGTGAGCATGTGTGCGTGCGTATATGTGCCCGCGCGTGCCCACCTGTGTGTGTGTGTGTGTATATATATGTATGGGTTATTCTCTAATAAATTTAAGATAAAAAATTTTTTTTGCTCAAAATTTTTTTCATGTTTTTCTGAATATTTTTAACCCTTCCAAATTTTTTACGGTTTTCAACATAAAGTTTCAGAGCTGGAAATGATCAAAATAGCAGTTCTTATGAATTTTTGTAGTTTTTGTAAATTTTTTACCTCATTTTCCTCCTAAACTATGCATTTTACAGAACAAATAATAAATACACTTTTTTTTAGCAAATAAGCTATATTTTCAGAAAAAGATATATATTATTTATTATTTTATATCATATATTATATTAAATTATACATATATACATACTTATACGTATAATATTTATTATAAAGGTATTAATGCAAAATAAATGCACAGCTTAAACGTGTCTAAAATTAATTTTAATGGTTTTCTTACGCTATGTTTGATTGCTTACAATTTCCTGAAAAATCAATTTTTTTTAACAAATGACAGCTTAAATTTTAGCTTTTACTGTCAACTTTTATAATTTTTTTACCTCTTTGTCGTATCTTAAATACTTGCAATGTGACAGTCAATAGAAGGGACATCATTTTTTAACACGATAAAGGATATTTGAGATGAAATTGCCGCATAGTGATCTCAAGCCTGTAGAAAAAAGGACTTAGGTATATCGTTTAAACGGAAACGGATAATCATAGGTAATTACTGCACCTATCGAACCCCGCAAAGAAAAAATCCCTATCTCAAAAATTCTCTTAAAACATTAATTTTGATCACTTTTGGGCTCAGATTGGCCACTGTGCGTCGTACGCTTGGACGCTGAATCCCGAACATTCCGCCCACCTTCGCCAGACTGGCGAATGGTCTCAATCCTTGGGTTGGAGGCGGACGACCTTGGCTATGCGACGTCAAAGTGTAGAGGTGGCCGTGCGAAGCTCGACGATACGGGTGAGGCCATCACTCCTTGGATGGATGGCTGTGATGCGCACGATGGGCCATTTGGATGGAGGCGTGAGCTCGTTGCGAACGAGAACGAGTTCGGCCATGGTGCCTGAGGGTTGCGGCTGTCTCCGCTTCATACGTGAATGCAGAGCCGTGAAGTACTCTGTGGATCACCTGGCCCAGAAATGTTGCGTCATCTGGCTGATTAAAAGCCAGCGTTTTCCTGGAGGCACATTGACTTCGGTGAGGTCTTCTTCAGGCACTATAAATGACGAATGCTGTATAAGAAAATATGACGGTGAAAGAAAATCAAGATCAGGCGGATCATCAGTGAGAGCAGTTAAAGGTCTCGAATTTAGGCAGGCTTCAATTCGGCACATGAGGGTAGCGAGTTCGGAAAAGGTGAGAACTTGTTCTCCAATGACTCGGCGCATATGATTTTTCGCCGATTTAACTGCGGCTTCCCAAATGCCACCAAACTGAGGCACACCGGGTGGATTGAAGATCCAAGAAGTTCCTTCTTGAGCAAGAGTGTTTACAATCCGAGAAGAGAAAGATGAAGAGGCGTCGAGCATCTGTTTGAGTTGAGCATCTGCACCTACGAAGTTTGTTCCTTGGTCAGAATAAAATTCTTTGCAATGACCTCTACGAGCTGTAAATCGATGGAAGGCAGCGATAAACGCTTCACTCGTGTAGTCTTCGACTACCTCGATGTGCACGGCTCTAGTAGCCATACAGACAAAGATCGCAATATATCCTTTCATTGTACCCTTACCTGGAGTTTTAGTAAGGCGAACGTTAAAAGGGCCTGCGTAGTCGACACCTGAGCGCTCGAATGGCAAAGAAGGACGCACTGGAGCCTTTGGCAGTTCGCCCATTAATTGTGTTCGCACTCGAGCAGCATGTCGTGAGCATGTGAGGCATGTTCTAATGACTTTCTTAACCGCGGATCGACCTTTGACTATCCAGTATTGACGTCGGGGTGTGGCAAGTGTTAATTGAACACCACCATGAAGAGTACGCTGATGAGCATCCTGAATTATCAGCGTAGTGAAATGACAGTTAGCAGGTAAAATAAGAGGATGCTTGGCATCTTCTTCGAGCAGAGAACGAAAGAGGCGACCGCCCACCCTGAGCAAATGATTTTGAATCGAGGGGTTTAGCGATGACAGAGGACTTTTAGACGAAAGTGTACCTGTTCTAGCTAATCGTTGAATCTCAGACTTAAAATAAGCTGCTTGAATTAAGTAGATCAAACAAAGTTTGCTGTTTGCAATCTCACTAGCGCTTATCTGCTTGGAACTCGGAGAGTCATGGCATAATAGAGATTGACGAAGAGAGAGAAAACTATCGCCTGAATTTGAAAACGTCGTACGCGCTACTTTCGAGCAGATTCTATTGATGAATCTGAAGCAGTACGATGCCATCCGTATCAATTTATCAAATGAAGAGTACTTATTAATAAGACTCCAAATTTCTGGAGTATTCTCAACAGAATTTGGTGTCCCCTTACTAGCGACTATATTGTGACTAGATTGAAGATTCAGACTGGTTACCGAGGAATTGAGTTCATCATGAGACCTTGACCAAGGTTCATGGCTATCAGAGAGCCATGCGGGACCTTTCCACCACAGACTTTGCGAGGCTAACTTTGAGGGCTCAATACCTCGTGGTATAACATCGGCGGAGTTGTCACCTGATCGCACATGATGCCAATATGCGTTAGGCAATAGTGTGTGAATTTCCGAACACCTATTAGCCACGAAAACACCCAATCTTGAAGGGTGGTCTTTCGGCCAAAAAAGCACATCCGCTGAATCAGACCAAAGATGCACACTCTCAACCTTTATTGGGAAAGATTCGATAAACTTTTGAACCAGTCGAGCAAGTAGCAATGCAGCGCAAAGTTCTAAGCGAGGTATGCTTAGCGTCTTAAGTGGAGCTACTCGTATTTTAGCCACTTGAAGAGTGACGGCTTCTTGTCTACGGATTAAGCGTAGATAGACTACTGCACCATACGCAAACTTAGATGCGTCTGCGAATCCGTGGTTTTCTTAAGTTCGCATTGTAGAGTGTATCCACTCCAGCGAGAGATTCTGATGTGACTTATATGTTGAAGATCTTGCAATCAAGACTGCCACCGATTGGAGATGTCGAGAGGATGTTCTTCATCCCAACTAACCTTAAGAATCCACAGAGACTGCATAATAATTCGCGGTTATTACAACAGGAGCCAACAATCCCATGGGATCGAAGATCCGACCGATTCTTGAAAGAATGGTGCGTTTCATAAAGGGCGAGTCAGAAGGAGCATCATCGATATGAAAACTAAAGAAGTCTGTGTTAGGTTGCCAATCTATACCTAGAATTGGTACAGATGTTTCGGAGGCAAATAAAGCGATTGAATCTGCAGCTAACATATTAGAAGGTAGAGAAGAGAGTAGTTCAGCATTATTTGAAGTCCACTTGTGGAGATTAAGATGACCTTGTTTAAAGAGTTGAATTAACTCATCCTGTTTAAGTAAAGCTTCTTCTAACGAATGTGCACCAGATAGCACATTATCAGAATACATTTCTGAGCGAACAGCTTCAGCTGCGATCGTATAAGTTTTGCCATAATCTTCGACTAGTCTCAAGAGTGTGCGTATGGCTAGAAACGGCGAACAGGCCAATCCATATGTCACTGTGGTTAGTCGATAAACTTTAATGGGTTCACTCTTGTTAAATCGCCATAAAATCGTCTGAAAAGGTTGATCACATTGTTCGACACCAATTTGTCTGAACATTTTTCCCACGTCAGCTGAAAGTGCGATCTTATACCTACGCCAGACACAGAACAAAGCGACGGGATTCTGAAGAAGATTGGGTCCAACATGTAGAAGATCGTTGACCGAAACCCCTGTTTTGATTTTACTCGAACCATTAAACACAGTACGTAATTTGGTAGTTGTACTGGTTTCCTTCCACATACCATGATGTGGTAAGAAGGCTTGACTTTTGTTAGACAACGAATCGAAATTCGAGGGGAGTGACATGTGACCTAGGTCAATGTACTCTTTCATAAACTCTGTATAGGCCATTTTGAGTTTCTCGTCCTTAGCGAAGTTTGCTTCGAGACGAGTGAGTGCGCGTAATGCGGCAGAATGAGAGTTCTCGAGATGAGCCGAACTCAACAGATCTCGACTTTTCCAAGGTAGATTTACTATATATTGCCATGTATCATCTTGACGAGTTGTTCTTTGATAAAACTCCTCGCATGCTTGTTTATCAGGCGAGTAAGATTTTCTGCGGTGACTATCTCCTCCGCCCTCCAAAAATCTTGTACGAGCTCCAAAAGTTTGGCTTCGGGCTCGCAGCTGCTCGAACAATGAAGAGATATTGATTCTAGCCCTATTTCTGAAGGTGAAGAAGAGAGATTTCCTGTCAACAGCCATCCGAGTTTGGAACTAAGTGCTATCGGCTGAAGACTTTGGCCCTTAACAATTTCATTTCAAATGATTTACGCATAGGCGCTTACACCGAGAATAATATCGATACGTGGTGGTTCAAAATACATGGGGTCTGCTAGCTGGAGTCCTCTCAATTATTCGAAATTAGTATTACCACCTACGACGGGAGGCTTATACGAAGATAATCTTGGTAAGATTATAGTATCCACTTCTAGAGAATAAGTTGGATCAAAATGAGGTTGTATAGTAAGACAAGCTACCTTCGAAGGCACGGCAGCTGTCTTTTCTCCTATACCTTGAATGTGCGTGTGACTGGTTCTACAATTTAGAGAAAGCAAGTTACACAAAGCTTGTGAAATAAGTGAGATTTGAGATCCGGGGTCGATCAGCGCACGAATTCGAAATTTGGTTCCGTTAGGACCAAGAGCGTTAACCCTAACGGTAGCTAAGAGTACTCTTGTACATTTAGTACTTTCTCCACGATTAAGGGAGACTGCTTGATGAGCAGATTGAATGTCTTTTGAAATGACAACATTGCCACAGTTTGGACTATGGGTGCTGGACACTGAGTCAATCTGATCAGTCTGCAGCGAACTGATTACTTGGTTGCTGTCAGTGTGCACCAAAGAGTGATGCTTGGCTTTATAAAGAAAGCATCGGTACGTAGAAGTACAATTTTTATCGTTGTGATTTCCTAAACAATTGGAACAAAGATTAGAGGATTTGATCAATTCCTTTCGCTCAGGAAGCGTTTTATTGAGATATCGTTCACATCTATTTGTAAAATGATGTTGATTACAAATCGAACATTTCTTTTTTGTTGTGATCGAAGATGAGGTTTGATGCGAATAAACCGACTGAGCATTATCATGCTCTGATTTATGAGGTTTTCAATTTGTGGATTGAGCTTTTGAATTATTTGTTGAAGACGATCTAGTGCCAGCTTCGATGGCCTCTAGAGTGAGGGTTTGACTACGAAGAAAAGCTTGAAGTTGCTCCATTGTCGGTGGATCGACACTATCACCTAGATGCTTTTTCCATTCTTTACGAGTATTTAAATCAAGACGATTCAGCGTAAAATGAACAATTAAGTCACTACCTAACGAATCAGCTCTATCAAGGGATGCCAGACTAGCGATGGGATTGAAAATTTCCCTATACATTCGCTTAATTTCCAACGAAGTATCTGCCTTCATGGATTTGACTGAGAAAATTTCTGAAATATGAAAGCTAACAATTCGACGTTGATTTTCGTAATACTCGATTAGTGCTGTCCATACTCGTTCATAATTACACCCGAAATGAGAAGAGATTTAATTTTCTCGAGTGTCTCACCTGCGAGGTGAGTGCGAAGATAATGCAATTTCAAAACAGGCGTTAAGTCTTCGCGACGATGTATCACTGAGCGAAAGACATCCCTAAAATTCTCCCAATCAGAGAATTTACCTGAAAATTTTGGTAAATCTATCTTTGGTAACGATTGAAACGAAACGTTAGTTGATTGGGCTGAACCTGTAGTAACTGGGGCAGCATTCGAATTAGAAGAACTTTGAGCAGCATCTCTGGTTTTAATAGATTCTAAGAAGTCAAGAAAATCTCTTTTGCGGTCATAAAAGCTATCCTCAACCAGATCACAGAGATTAGCTGTAAAGTAGACATGATTATTATGAAGATGCTCGAGTTTCAGAATTTCCTCGTGGTTTACCCGAAAAGCCGCATAATTTGATTCAAGTCCGGCTAAACGCGCTTCTGCATAACCTTTTGTCATGTTATCTTTACCTTTAGATTTGAAGTTTTTAAAAGAATTTGCAATTTTAACTTGGAGCGACATCTGCTTAGCATGCAACTCCTCCATTTTGAGATCAAAGTAGTTAAATTAACAACAAACTTGACTATTTAAGCTGGATGATCGTTAACTATCCTTGCCACTCGAGAATAGAACAAGAAATCGTGAGAGTTATTACAATTAAATCTTAACCTAGGTTATAATACTTATGCTAGTATGAACGTAGAGATGCGCTTGAAGATACAACGTTGAGTGCGTCTGCTAACGTTCCCAGCGTTAGGTGAATCAGCTGATGATTAGCAGTGATGACTGCTTGAAGTGAAGTAACTGCAAGCGTTGAATTTAGCAACCCATGCAGTGATGTTAGCAAGTGAATCAGGAATGTATCCGTGTAGGTCAGCAGTTGAGGTTGAAATCGAGATGTTGTATCAGTAGGTAGCGATAAAACTGCAAGTTCCAATAATATAAGTATTGGCTCAGACAAAAAATTGCATTCAATTTCCTCAAGACTAGTTAAATATTACGAATTAAATTTATAATAAACTCAGACTCAATTAACTTGTACTAATCTCAAATAAAATCTACTCAATTTTAATTAAAGTAATTTGACTAAATAGAGATCATTAAATTCTCATTAAATGGAATAAATGTACTAGATTGACTAGACGATAGTTGCAAATTTTAATTTAAACAAATTGGAACGATACGTGTGTCCAAGTATTAGGATGAAGGATCCGAGCGCAATCGGATCGGCGATGGGTGCGAAGAAGATGGACTCGTCCGAGTACAGCTTCGATCCGTTGATGCGCGTCCCCTGTGGCGAATTTTGGACTCGTCCGCCTCCTAATCCTCTTGGCGATGACGTATGCGATGTCCCGGTGTAGCGCGTCCTGATTGTCGTCTTCTTGTAGACGACCCTCCTGCCCTCGTGGAAAACTGGCTAAATGCACGGCGAGCGCCGCGCAGCTTGATGCACTGGCAGCGCGCAGGCTCCACATAGGTAATTCTTGACTCGATGTGTGTGAGCCTGGTAGCGTGTACGCTGCACGCGGGTACTCCTTGGCTTGACTGTGTGTGACCCCGTATCGTGTACGCTGTACGCGGGTGGTCCGTGATTTGACTGTAGTGAGCCCCGTAGCGTGTACGCCGCACGCGGGTGCTCCGTGGCTTGGCTGATGTGGACCCCGTAGCGTGTACGCTGCACGCAGGTTGTCCGTATGTTATGAAATAATCAAAAGGTTATGAAATAACTAAAAGTTGATTTTGTTTTCTAGGTCAATAAATACGAAGATAAATAAAATTCTACGCAAGGAAATGAATGTCAAGCTTTTTTTTAATTAGTATAAAAATAAGAGTCAATTTCAATAACAAGGGAGGCATGTTTTGGATATTTTCATGCATTATTAGTTATAAAAACTTTTAAGATGATTTTCTCATAATATGGTTTTTAATGAAATAGGCTCACTGACCGTAAGGTTTCAGATGATCCTGCCGATGAATTGACTTCAAATTTGAACTGAGTACTCCTGAATAGTATAGTTTTCTTATAAATGCAGGGATTTAGGATGGAATGTCATCAAAAGTTTTTACATCAGATAAATTTAAAAAAAAATTTTTTAATTTTAAAATTAATGCAAAACGCACAAATAGTAAGCACCTAAAGTTTGTTTTTGATCGGATCAAAAATCCCTATATTGATAAGAGAATTATACTTTTTAGATGTACCACTTCAAACTTGGGTTCGTTTCATTCGCAGGAAAGTTCAAAAGCTTACGGACAGTGAAAAAACTTGTCTCATCGATAACTATGGTCCTGGACCATATAAAAGGCCCAGACAAATTTCTAAGGTAAGACAA
Source organism: Torymus aiolomorphi (assembly GCA_036365515.1). Lineage (NCBI taxonomy): Eukaryota > Metazoa > Arthropoda > Insecta > Hymenoptera > Torymidae > Torymus > Torymus aiolomorphi. Next base: position 177,576,110 of record CM070875.1, read on the forward strand.
ATATACCCCCTTTTATGTGTATAAAGTGGAGAATAATTGGTTTACATTTATGTATTAAAATATGACTTTTTTTATTTCAGAAAAAAGGTGTCTTGCATTCTTAAATGATCAACTAATCCCTAGTATGATTCCACACGCAATTGGACGGCGTATTGCGCCGAATATATTCAATACGATCCCCTTTCAATTTAACGTTACTATCAACTATCCGTTGTTGAAATAATTTAATACTTAACAAAAATGCATTCAATGTATTAGATCTCATGTTTATTCTATATTTAACATGAGAACTCCTAGTTATTCGACGATTACTTTCTTCATCCTGTGCATTATCAAGGAGCGCGGGAGCGCTCCGAAGGCAAGTATAGAAGAGCCTTAGGAGTGACCGCGCGATGATATACATTGAAATGGATGTACGAGAAAAGAAATCAATGCACTTTACCTATTGCGTTAGTTTCAATATATACATATCCTCTTAATCGAAAGCCATTTCATTGCTCTACTCAAATCAAAAGATTTTATTTAAAAAGATTATCTCATTTAAAAGATATAGAGAGCTGAATTTTTTTATGTCCACTTTCCGATTCTAAATTTTCTCCATAGTTTCAGACTCTCATCCGGTGTTGCGACTTCCTGTCACGTGATATTTTATATATATATATATATATATATATATATATATATATGCCTATGTCTCCAGTCTCCCCTATGCTCTATTATCTCAACACGTGCGTCACTAATTTAGGTTATGTTTACCATATGACCCATATGTATTGGAAATGTAAACAGGAGTGGTTATTCTGTGTGGTTCTTCTTTTCGTCTTTTTTGACAATATTATTGTTAAATAATTAAAAATTTCTATACGGTTTTACGTAAGTTTTTAAATAATAATACAATGCATAATATGATTAATTTTTATCATAATATAACTTTAAGTAATGAAATTCACGGCCACTAATAAAATCACATATTTTTAGAGCTTTAAATAATTTAGAAAATTAATAATGACCCGTTTTGCGAGAGCAAAGGGATCAAAATCTTCTAGAGCGATTGCCAAACGAGTCAACACCATGGCACGTTATGAAGCAGCAACTAGAAGCTGCTTTGGAAAGAGAGCAAAATGCAACTGGAGAAGCACAAGCAAAAACCAAGACTGCTAAGCAATTGCTTAAAGAACAAGAAGATCGTTATTATGCTAAATCTCTAGGCAATGTGTCCACTGATTGGGCAGAATTCAACACTCCTAATAATAAAAAAAATACTATGAAAAATGGCAAGGTTGAAAGAAAATCTAAAGACCAAAATAAAAAATTAAGAAGGGTTTACAGAAATCAGTTACAGAGGAGAACGTGAATGAAATTTCCAAAGTTAAAGAAGAAAATTTTGTGAAACCTTCCAAAGGTGACACAAATTTAAAAAAGAAAAATAACAGATCTGTTAATAATGATTTAAATACAGTAAACAAAAAGAAAGTAAAAGTAGAAAATATTATTGAACAACCAGCTAAAGAAAAAAACAGCAATATAAAAAAAGAGAAAAGTAAAGATAAAAATAATGAAACAGTTACTGTCCCTGATTCTAATCAATTGAAAGGTAAAAGACAAAGAAAGAAAGAAAAAAGAAAAATTGCAAAAACAGAGAGTAATGAGGGAGAACCAAATAAGCGTCAAAAGCGAAATCAAAAGAAACAAAATCAGAAAAATGAAAGTCAAAATAAAGATGCTAAAGCTGGTCCTTTTAATGCTGAAGGCAATGAGTGGAATAGTTCAGTTAACTTTGGCAACAAAAACAAATTTGATAACGATAGGAAATTCATGGATAGAGATGGTCAAAACAATTTTAGGAACAGAAAATCAAACTTCAGCATTGAAGAAAAGAATTTCTACCGATTTGGTAATAATGTACCTCGAAAGTACCAAAAGAAAACTGCCAAACTTCGAGACGACAGAGAACATACAAGAAGAAAGCCAGAAATGAATTCAATCAAAGTTACAATTAATGGAATGGATGTTGAAATCGTAAAGTATGATGGCTTTCCAGTGAAGAAAGAAGATGCTGAAAGATTAATTGAATTACGAAAGGAGATGGTAATGAAAGGTAATTAAAAAACTTCTAAACTAATTTACTTTAATTCTTGTTCTATATATAAAGAATACATTTTTCTTTTAGGTATACCAAAATCTGAAATAGATGCAGCAATGAAATTAGAAAGAAGGAAATGTGAAAAAGCTTTAGCTCGTATTAGGCGACAAGTTTGCTTCCATTGCAGAAAAGCAGGTCATAATTTATCCGATTGTCCTGAACTGGGAAAAGAAGAAGCAGGCACAGGAATTTGTTTTAAATGTGGTTCAACTGAACACACTCACTTTGAGTGTAAAGTAACCAAATCTGATGATTATAGATATGCCAAATGTTTTATTTGTCGAGAACAAGGACATATTGCAAAACAATGCCCAGATAATCCAAAAGGTTTATATCCTGATGGTGGGGCATGTAAAATATGTGGTGACGTCACGCATTTGAAAAAGACTGTCCAGATTTAATGAAAGAAAAAGAAGAAACTGCTATAACACTAGACACGATAAAAGATAAAAATTTAGAATCATTGGATAATGAAAATAATATAGTGAAACCACAAACTAAACCAAGTAAAAAAATAGTAAAATTTTAAAATAAATAATTTTTATAATATGTGAATAAAATTTTTTATTTTTGTTATTTTATTATGTTATTGCTACACTAGGCAAACAACACATATATCATAAAATCCCAAAATTTATTAGTATTGTACATATGATGAGATTAAAATATCTACCCATACACTATCTCATAGACACTATGTAGTAATTGTACATACTTTTTTTAAGTAAAATTAAATTGTTAGACTCTTTACTCTACAAAAAGAACATAATATTAAAATTTATAAACACTTTCATCAATATCAAAGTATAAATCACACTATCACATAAATAAATTGATAAAACTGTTTAAAAATTTTCATAGTATATATTACATTTTAATTCTAAAGAAAAGTTTCCACATATTTGAAAACATTACCATATTTATTTTTTTATACTAATAATTATTTAAATACATTGTACCTGACATAATGTTCAGATATTTTAGATTTTCTGAGTGTGATGTAAGAAAGGACATAATAACTTTATCAATATAGTATATAAAACAAAATTTAAAGTAAGCGAATCAACTTGTGAATATTTAATTATTTAAATTTCATATTTATATCTAATTTACAATTATTCATTCCACTAAAATCTTGTACAATCTGCTATTTTAAAGTCTGGTATTTTACAGATTTTACAAACACTTTACGTTTATTTATAAATAATTTAAAAGATGAGGGCACATTCTTTGCAAAAATTTGGATGCAACAATCTAAGAAGCTGACTATGTATGAGCCTACATGGCATAACTATTAAAATATACATTTTCATTTTTAAATGATATAATAAAGTTTTGCTATATTTGATTACATAAATACAAAAATTAGAATTTGTATCAGTTTTGAACTATATTTTCATGTGTAGATTATAAATGCACAAATAGCATAATTTTATTTCTTAATAATTATTTTTAGTCAGATTGTACACAAATTTGTATCATCAAATTAATTTATAATTTTGAACCCGTACTGTCCAAACATTTCAGTATATAGTAATTAATTTTTGTTTCTTCAACCCCCCCCCGCTCTCTCTCTCTCTCTCTCTCTCTCTCTCTCTCTCTCTCTCTCTCTCTCTCTCTCTCTCTCTCCCCCTCTCTCTCAATATCCGTCAAACTCTGTATCAAAAACTTTAATGAGAGCTTAAATATTTTTTTAATACAATTAACACGTTTAAAAAAAATTCTTTTTTAAGTACGTTTTAACAACACAATTTTTGTCTAGTCTTTTTATTTCTTCCAATCTCATCTATTCAATAAGCACTCTCTGCAAATGATAATAATTTTTTCATGACTGTACAAATAATAATATTGTTAATATAAAACTTTCTACGAAAGTATAAAATAAGGCAAGTATAGACGTTTTTTCTGTATAATATCTATTAAATAATAATATTTATGATTTTGTAAAAGAAATCAAAAAATACCAGTGAAAAAGTCTTTTACTTCTTTGAGTCATTGTATAATGAACAAATTATATGTAAGTAAGTACATTCAAATTGTTCACTGCAAATCAGACAAATGAAAGTTGTGAAATCAATTATCGATAGTCAAGTAATGCAAACCACTCTCGGAAACTACTGTATGACTGTTCTCAGAAATGTATTCAAATTTGTTAATCTTTCTGTACAAATTAAACACAAGAAAGTACTGAAATCAATTTATTGTAGTCAAGTACCCATAAGTTAACTTGACTGACATAATACAACTTTTCGTACCTACTCATCAAACATATTCAGCCAGCGAGCATAAATTACTACTTAACGCCCAAGGGGCGTAATAGCTCATATATACAGCTCTTACAAAACTTTATAGAACCTACGCACTTTACGTCCATGTGGGAAAAATTATTTGAATTGTATAATATTATATATAAGTACATTCAAATTATTCATTGTAAATCAAACAAACGAAAGTTGTGAAATCAATTACCGATAGTCAAGTAATGCAAACAACTCTGCGAAACAATTGTATAACTGTTCTCAGAAATGTATTCAAATTTGTTCATTCTTCTATACAAATTAAACACAAGGAAGTTCTGGAATCAGTTTATTGTAGTCAAGTACCCATAGGTTAACTTGACTGACATAATACAACTTTTAGTACCTACTCATCAAACATATTCAGCCAGCGAGGATAAAGTACTACTTAACGCTTAACAGGCGCAATAGCTCACATACTCCTACAAAACTTTATAGAACCTACGCACTTTACGCCCATATGGGCGAAAATTATTTTAATCATATAACTACTATGCCTTCTTTTTATTTCTAAAATTCATAAGAATTCAGATATTTACGAAAAGTCAAAGCCTATATAAAAAAATTACATAGTTACCACCATATCACCATTTTTCATTATTCTTTCTCAATTTTGAAATTTCTATAATATTACGCATCTTGGGAGGGCAATAGAAGTCTATAGAGCTGCTCTAGCAGGGGTGGTCTTCCAATCTCCCATACATACTTGGCGGGCCCGACGGTTTGCAGTTTACCGGTGGGCTTTGTAAATGTAGAATACTATATTATTGCATAAATTCATTAACAATGTTTATACTTATAAGTCCACTATAAATAATTACATTGGCTCTAATTTTGAATTGATACCGTTTAAATATAATATCCCTACATGTGTAAAATCTCATGATGTACTTCCATTACCCAAAATATTTTTCCTTGTGTCCGTTTTTTTTAAGCGGGAATCTGATATAAAAAATACATCAAATTTATAGTCTACTCAAAAGTGCTTTAGATTTTACTAACCATTGTATAAGCCACTAATTTTTTATCCTTTTCCAACGTGTAAATATCATGTGAGATTTTATATGAGTATTTCAGACATCAGATCTCATATGAGGTATGATATATGTGATGTCATCTGCAATTTTACATATTATGGGATCTCATGAGATCTTATATGAGATCTCATATGATATTTTCATGCGGGTTTGCACTTTCTATTTAAAAACAGAGTAATACATTCAATACGTATTAGTATTTAATATGTAGAAGCAACCTATTTATTCATTTTATCTGATCTGTAAACATATGAATATTTATATGAAAATGATCATGTCTACACCTTAAACTGCAAACCGTCGGGCCCGCCAAGTATGTATGGGAGATTGAAGACCACCCTGCTAGAGCAGCTCTATAGACTTCTATTGCCCTCCCAAGATGCGTAATATTATAGAAATTTCAAAATTGAGAAAGAATAATGAAAAATGGTGATATGGTGGTAACTATGTAATTTTTTTATATAGGCTTTGACTTTTCGTAAATATCTGAATTCTTATGAATTTTAGAAATAAAAAGAAGGCATAGTAGTTATATGATTAAAATAATTTTCGCCCATATGGGCGTAAAGTGCGTAGGTTCTATAAAGTTTTGTAGGAGTATGTGAGCTATTGCGCCTGTTAAGCGTTAAGTAGTACTTTATCCTCGCTGGCTGAATATGTTTGATGAGTAGGTACTAAAAGTTGTATTATGTCAGTCAAGTTAACCTATGGGTACTTGACTACAATAAACTGATTCCAGAACTTCCTTGTGTTTAATTTGTATAGAAGAATGAACAAATTTGAATACATTTCTGAGAACAGTTATACAATTGTTTCGCAGAGTTGTTTGCATTACTTGACTATCGGTAATTGATTTCACAACTTTCGTTTGTTTGATTTACAATGAATAATTTGAATGTACTTATATATAATATTATACAATTCAAATAATTTTTCCTACATGGACGTAAAGTGCGTAGGTTCTATAAAGTTTTGTAAGAGCTGTATATATGAGCTATTACGCCCCTTGGGCGTTAAGTAGTAATTTATGCTCGCTGGCTGAATATGTTTGATGAGTAGGTACGAAAAGTTGTATTATGTCAGTCAAGTTAACTTATGGGTACTTGACTACAATAAATTGATTTCAGTACTTTCTTGTGTTTAATTTGTACAGAAAGATTAACAAATTTGAATACATTTCTGAGAACAGTCATACAGTAGTTTTCGAGAGTGGTTTGCATTACTTGACTATCGATAATTGATTTCACAACTTTCATTTGTCTGATTTGCAGTGAACAATTTGAATGTACTTACTTACATATAATTTGTTCATTATACAATGACTCAAAGAAGTAAAAGACTTTTTCACTGGTATTTTTTTGATTTCTTTTACAAAATCATAAATATTATTATTTAATAGATATTATACAGAAAAAACGTCTATACTTGCCTTATTTTATACTTTCGTAGAAAGTTTTATATTAACAATATTATTATTTGTACAGTCATGAAAAAAATTATTATCATTTGCAGAGAGTGCTTATTGAATAGATGAGATTGGAAGAAATAAAAAGACTAGACAAAAATTGTGTTGTTAAAACGTACTTAAAAAAGAATTTTTTTTAAACGTGTTAATTGTATTAAAAAAATATTTAAGCTCTCATTAAAGTTTTTGATACAGAGTTTGACGGATATTGAGAGAGAGGGGGAGAGAGTCATTATCTACTACGAATTTCCTACTATTTATTTTCACTACATTTTTATGCCATCCTTGCGATTCATGAGGATAAAACAGAGGATATACCGTAGGGTCTACGTTTGGCTCTATCGAACTTACTGATTACAATACACGCGTAGCCTTATTACGTATCATCACAAATGAGTTAGGTATGTCACCATCCGCTGTGGTAATATAAACAACAGCAACCTTATTTGTTCTTTGCAAATTATACCTATTCCGATCATAGCTAGGTTTTAAACTAAATAATAATTGTATTTCATGTTCCATATTATGACCCAATAATTAACGTTGTTGCTCAATTTCTTCCTTCATCATTAGATATGACTTGGCAAGTAAATTATATTGGCCGTAACGCTGCGGATTTCTACCGCATTACTATCGCGTATACGAGAGTGAATTTATGCTATTAAATCCTCTCAATTGGCAGCCAGGAGGAGAGTCCTTCACCTCAGCGTGATCACTCGTATTTTTCTATTTTTGCTTATTATTTTGTTATTTTTCATGTTTTTTATTATATCGGGCGAGCATACTTCAAGTTCCATTGAACTGTATAGAAGAAGCTGCCCTTGTATTGTAGTAATTTTATTGCCTCTGCGAGGCTAGCGCATAAAAACAATTTGTTGGCAATGAATTTTAAAGAATTATTGTAATAGAACTTCTGACTTTGATTGGCATTTTTGTTAGAGTAACAGAATTTATAAATTAAAGATTAGTATGTATTTTTTTAGTTATGTATTTACCTATAATTTCTTGTTCTTATTTATTTATCTATGTTACATTAAATACTCTGAATGTTATTTATTGTTGTCATTGTGAACTAGCTCCGCTCCTTCAGAGCTGCTGAGCAAACATAAAATATGTAAGTAATTAATTCTATCTTAAGATAACTAGTGAGAGGCACCGCTCACTTGACTTGTTGTAAAGTTCTAGTATTAACAGTGCCTGGCACCCAGTAAATCGTATTATACCTTCAGCATTGCAATCCATCCTATACTTATTTCAATCTACCCACTATGAATTAGTCCTTATTATCACTTGCCTTTTATTAGCAATCTATATTTATTTATCCACCGAAAATATAACGGGGAAAACTATCATTACTATCGTTCAACTGTCTTATCATTTGCTCTAAACTATACATTATTTCTCTATCAGATCCTACGTTAACCACAATTCTATAATCTATACCTTCTTGTGGATCTACAATAAAAAGCTGACCATATTCAGGATCATTGTTTTCCGATGGATATAAAGCCTCATTTATTTGGTAATAAATTTGCCCTTGTATCTTGAAACAATACGGAGCTCTTTCTATTGTAGGCATATTAACTACATTGGCATTAAAAGATGTAAACGAAGATGAACTGTTGTAATTTCGAATACGTTCGAAAAATACATTACTTTTTGATGATTATTTTCGAATAATGAACGTAAATTATCTGGAAAATCTGTCTCTATTTTCTATCTTTAATTTAACATAAAACACCAAAATTTTACAATGTTCGGACGGTTAATTTTATTGCCGATAATTTACAAATGATAAAATTAGTTAATTTTTCGAAAAAGTAGCGACTTTTTCAAATCCGCATCATTAAGTCAAAAATATTGGGTGTTGGAATTAATTCGTAGCGTTTTACAAGAGATCGCACAATTAGTACACTATTTCGTTGTTACTTACAGTAATGTATACATCGTAAACAGCTATCATAAGACGCCATTTGCCGTACATAACCTTTTTTCAAATCATAAATAACAACACTTTATAATTTATTGAATATGTCAAAATTTGTGCCGAATAAAGTGTTTTTGCGGGGAGTTTTGCTTCATTACTTTAATATGAACAACAGTGCAGCTGAAGCTCATCATATTTTAGTGGAAGTGTACAGTGAACATGCTCTAACTGAGCAAACGTGTCGGAAGTGGTTTGCACGTTTTAAAGCTGGTGATTTCGACTTGGATGACAAGGAGCGACCTGGTCAGCCAAAAAAATTTTGAAGATAATGATTTGGAGCCATTGCTCAATGAAGACTCATGTCAAACACTTAAAGAATTGTCTACGTCATTGGAAGTTGATTTATCAACAGTGGGAAAATGTCTTAAAAGTTTGGGCATGATCCAGGAGGAAGGACATTGTATGCCACGTGAATGGAAACCAAGGGATATTGAGAGACGTTTTTTCACGTATGAACTGCTCCTCCAACGGCAGAAAAGTGGTGATGAAAAGTGGATTTATTATGACAATCCGAAGCGCAGAATGTCATGGGTTAATCCCGGCGAACCATCAACATCAGTGACAAAGCCCAATATCAATGGGTCAAAGCTCCTGCTCTGTACTTGGTGGGATCAGAGGGGTGTCATTTACTACGAACTCCTAAAACCGTAACTGGGGATCTCTACAGACTGCAACTGATGCGCTTGAGCCTTGCATTGATAAGATGTTTAGTCGGAATACTCAGAAAGACACGAAAAAGTCATTTTGCTGCACGACAATGCTCGCCCACACGTTGCAAAACCAGTAAAAACATACCTGGAAACACTTAAATGGGAAGTGCTACCGCACCCGCCTTATTCTCCAGCTATTGCTTCTAGCGACTACCACTTGTTTCGATTAATGTCTTATAGCTTGCGTGAGCAGAAGTTCACATCTTATGAAGATTGTAAAAAATGGGTCGATTCGTGGATTTCATCTAAAGACGAAGAGTTCTTCCGACGCGATATTTCGTTCACTGCCCGAAAGATGGTGAAAAGTAGTAGACAGCGATGGACAATATTTTAATTAATGTATTTTTTGATTTTCATATGAAATAAATAATATTTTTTCATTAATAAAAACGTTACGAATTAATTCCAACACCCTATAGCTCGTGAGTAGTTATAAAATACATAATCCTGGCACTGACGTGGGTCTGAGTGAGCCATTTTTAATATAGGAAGTCACCATGGTAACAAAACGTTTTTTAATGTATTTTGAGCCGTAGAATCCGAATTTCCTGGTATCCGGGCTTGAAAATGATCAGTTTTTTTTTATTTAAACGACGATTTTTGCATATTTTCATATAATGTATTATGTGTGATACATAAATTTATGTTTTTCAAAGCGTAGAATATGAATTTCATGGTTTCTAGGCGTGAAAGTTGTCGGATACTTTATTTAAGGGGGCTTGACATCTTTTTTCTCTGAAATAAGAAGTCACATTTTAATACATAAATGTAAACTAATTATTTCATACTTTTTACATATAAAAGTGGGTATATTTACCTTACCTTAAAACTTCCTCCGATGGGCCTTTTATATGGTCCAGAACCACAGTCATCGATGAAACAAGTTTTTTCACTATCCGTAAGCTTTGAAATATAATTCTCGTATGAGTGTAGGGATTTAGGATTAAATGTCGGAAAAAAGTTTTACATCAGAAAAATTATGAAAAAATATAAAAAATTTAAAAAAATTAAAAAAAAAACTCTTGAAAAACAGCACAATTTTTCTTTCTCATTAGATCAAAAATCCCTACACTCATATGAGAATTATACTATTCAGGAGTAATTTAGTTCAAATCTGAAGTCAATCCATCCACAGGAAAATTTCAAAGCTTACGGATAGTGAAAAAACTTGTTTCATCGATGACTATGGTTCTGGACCATATAAAAGGCCCATCGGAGAAAGTTTTAAGGTGAGGTAAATATACCCACTTTTATATGTAAAAAGTATGAAATAATTAGTGTACATTTATGTATTAAAATGTGACTTCTTATTTCAGAGAAAAAAGGTGTCTAGCCCCCTTAATAATTTAATGCAACAATGACGATTTTTGTATATTATCATAGAATGTATACGTGTGATACATGATTTCATATGTATTTTGATTGTTAATTAGGCTGAAACCATCAAACTCGAGTTCTGCGCCTCATAGTACATATTAATTTATGTATCGCACATATACATTCCATGAAAATATCCGAAAATCGTCGTTTTTATATTTAATTGTGAAATAAAAAAAATAACCACTTTCAGAATACCTAAAAAAACGTTGTGTTACTGTGGCGACCTCCTATATTAAAAGTAACTCACTCAGACTACCGAGAGCGCCCGGACTAAAATTATTTACAAGGAAATCAAATGTACTTTAGGAAGATCGGTATACATTTTGGATATCTTTAGCATAAATTAAAGAATATAATTATTTATGAAAACAAAATTATGCAAAATTGTTATTTTTTTTTATACCAAAGAGCGCGGCAGCGCTTCCAAGGCAAGTATAGAAGAAGCCTGAACGAGCGACCCGTGCTACATATACATTGAAATGGGTGTGCAAGAAATTCAATGCGCCTATACACGTCCGCATTAGTTTAAACTATATAAGATACTAATCTCAATCGAAAGCTATATCATTGTTCTACTCAAATTGAAAGATTTTAATTAAAAAGATTATCTCATTCAAAAGAAATAGAGAAATGAAATTTTTTATGTGCTTTTTCCTTTCCGATTTTTCGTCATGTTATTCCGATATCCGGTTTGCAGCTCTTACGACACTTCTGGTTGTCGTCTACCTTACGCATATATAACTATATATACATATATTTCTTCTTATATTATATAGATGAATGTTACCATGTAGCCCCCACTCACCACCCCCCCAGCGCCCCCTTCAGCCCCTCCTCAAAATTACGTAAAATTTAGTCATTTTTTCGTTATTTCGTGACTTATTATTCTGATATCCTCCCCTCCTCACCTCCTCCTCAGCGCCCCCTTAACCCCCCCCCCCCCCAGCGCCCCCTCAATGTCCCCTGAACAATGTAATAAAATAGGACATTCTCATAGTTTTTATAAAAAATTTGTAATATTAAATATGTAAATATTACGTAAAACGTAATAGTGGGAAGCAAAAAAATTATAGTCAAAACGAAAAACAGTTTTTTTCACGCCATGTCACCCTGGAGGTACTGTTAATGGACGCGTTGGATTTTTCTTTAAAAGTGGTATCGTTCGATAATAGCCCTACATAACCACTTTTCCTGTTAGAAAAATTTTTAGGATATCAATGTACAGTCAAAAGCAATTCCTTTGGAAAACCTGTTATAAGGATACAAATGTATAGTTAGAAGCAATTCCTTTTGAAAAACTTTTAGAAGGGTACAAATGTATAATCAGAAGCAATTCGTTAGAAAAATTGTTAGAAGGATATAAATGTATATAACCAGAATGTATTCAGGAGTAGAGGAATTGTATATTATAATATATAATTGTAATATAAAAATACATTTTAATAATTCAAATAATATTCATTCATTTCGAAACAATTCAAATGATTCTAAATTAACCTTATTATTTACTGGTTGTCATGATTCAGGTCACTAAGATATTATGTAAAATTTAATATTGGGAAGCAAAGAAATTTAGTTGAAATAAAAAAACAGTTTTTTCCACGTCACGTTACCCTGGTGGTACTGTTAATGGACACGTTGGATTTTTATTTAAAGTGGCATCCTTCGATAATAGCCCTACATAACCACTTTTTCTGTTAGAAAAGTTTTTAGAAGGATATAAATGTAAAGTCAAAAGCGATTCCTTTGAAAAAGCTTTCGGAAGGATACAAACGTATAGTCAGAAGTAATTCGTTGGAAAATTTTTTAGAAGGATATAGATGTATATAATCAGAATGTATTCAGGAGTAGAGGAATTGCACATTACAATGTATAATTGTAATATAAAAAGGTATATATATATATATATATATAACAACGTTGAACCCTGCTTTCTGGGAACTATAGTCTCTTTCGCCAGAGTTCGGTCAACGTGACTAAAGAAATAATGCCTCTCTCTGGGTAGAAGGTATCAATATTGGTTACCAGAAACTACCGATTCACATACATCTTTTCTGGGGTCTCCCCGAACATTGGGGTGGTTACCAGAAAAGACGGCTGCACATATAGATGTTCCCAGAAACTTGATTTTCACATATGTATATGTATATAGCGCGGCTCCCTCAGGCTCCCTCAGGCTCCTTCTACATTTGGACAGATACTTGCCTTCAGAGCGTTCCCGCGCTCCTTGAAATACATTTTAATAATTCAAATAACATTCATTCACTTGAAAACAATTCAAAAGATTTTAAATTGACTTTATTATTTACTGGCAATTATGATTCAGGTCATTACGATATTATAGATTATGACAATAATAATATTAAATTAGAAATTATTAAAAGCAATAACAATAAAAATAATCGTAAAAGAAAATTACTTTCTTCTAATTTAAATAAAAATGATACAATAAAAAATAAAATTATCTACAAATCATGATAAAGATAAGAAATATATACATTTATAAAACACATCATTGTTTGGAAAGATGTCTATAAAATGTATATATTGTAGTGCTATGTTTTGGAAAGAAGAGATAAAAAATATAACTATTATCAAAAAGGAATAATTATTTTATTACCTTTAAGTAAAGATAAAGAAAAATTAAAATTTTTATTACTAAATAATAATAATTTCAGACATTTAGTTCGAAATTATAATAATTTATTTTGTTTTGTTATATTTAATGCAAATGTAATTCAAAATCAAAAAAAGCTATATATAATTTAAAAATTCAAGGTTAAATATGTCACAAAAAAACACCAAATACATTATTTCCAACTAATAATGAAGAACCACCATATGGTCAGTTATAAATAAATGATGATGCTACTTACTTGAAAGACGACTAAAAAATAATAAAGCATTAGTTAGTGAACATATAAAGATATTAACTCAAATAATCCATATGTTAAACATATTATAAATATCTACATGAAATATGTAGTTTCCAGAATCTTCCTAACTATAAACTATATTTTATGTGTAATGTAACGGACTCTTTATTCCCGACTAGCCGTACAAATATATATTTAAGTATACGAGAACGTGAGGGGAAAAGCGTAAATAAAAACATGATAAGTACAATAAAATGGTTAAGTTTATTCCGCGAAAATACCAGTGATACAAAATACAGTACTGGGAGGAGCGCGGCCGCGAAGGTTGCTCGCCGAGGCTTTTGGTGGGTGCAAGAGAGAGAGACATAGTCGAGAAGGTACTTACAGTAACGCCGGTGTCTCGAACGGCTCGCTCGTGGTCGCTCGACTCCTAGACGCTCGTGCGCTCTAGCGTATATCGCTTTGCCTTCGTAATCAGCGAGGACACGCAGCAAGAGGTGGGTGCACAGCACTACACGCGGCGAAGCGGACACGCGAAATCACTCTTCACTGAGTAGTTAGTGGAATCGCACGGTGATCCGGAGGATACGGTTATAGATTATTTCTACGAGGGCTTGACTATTGTCGAAAATATCCTCGCGCGTTCAAGGCCAGAACAATACTAATTAGTGCGCGCTCTCGGCGCGCTCACGGCAATGCCCCCTCTCTCTCTCTCTCTCGCTCTCTCTGTAGCAAGGGCTTCCCTCGCGCTCTCGGCACCTGTAACATAACTATTACATTATACATGTATGATACAGGCGACGGAAGAGAGTTATCCGACGGATGAGAAATTATCCGTCACACGCCCCACCCCCAGACGCTGGCTGCTGACCGGCGTACTAGCTCGACCCTGCTCTCTCTCTTTGTCGGCATGCATAATATAGGAACAATAAGGCGGATAAAAATAAAAATAAAGAAGCATCCAATAAAAATAAAGAAGGAGATGAAGCAAACATTATAAGGAATAGGGAACTAACTACCCATAAAATACTCGGCAGTTTCCAAAGATTATTATTTATTGAGCGTAGATCACGTCCGGTTCATGGTGTACAACTCGTATAAAAAACCTGGATATAAGAAAAAATTTTCGCGATTCTTCGCAGCACCTAACGCTGGTTCGCATCTTCGGCCTTCCTGGCCAGGATCGCGCGGTGCGTACTCCAGTTCTTAGTTACATGCACGGCGAGTCATCGCCCTCGTGGGCCGAGGAAAGTGCGCTGCCGTGCTGGTAGTCGCGGCGGTGCTTTTCGAACCTGCGGGTAGCCCGCGTGGTCTGGGTGGAGGCGTTGCTGCGTCACTGGTACTTGATTGCGTGGGTCGCTCGTCAGCGCCATTTGCGACCAGTGTTCGCTTGATCGCTTGTCTACCAAGAATTTGCGCGGTTCGCTTCACCACGAGGCGAGCTCTCTGCGGTCTACTTCGCTTGCGTGGGTGAGTCTCGGCCTCTGGAGCTTCGGCATTTGCGCTGTGACTAGTGAAAGGGGCATTGCGCTCTTCGCTAATTTCCGAGGGGCTCGCTTCGGCTTGTTTATCTTCCGAATTTTCCTCGCTAGCCGTCCTCTCGTGGAAGGGTTTAAGATCTTCCTCGTGGACTTTACCTACGGATTTTCCATCCTGGTCGATAACCTCGTACACGTTTGGCCCTAGCTGGGCGGTGATAGTATACGGGCCGGCGAATTTCGCAACTAGTTTCGCGGCTACGACCTGTAAGGCGGAAGAAAGCACGCGATTTCGCTTCCAAACTTTGTCGCCTAGGTTATAGTGCACTTCGCGGCGTGACGCATTATAGTAGCGTGCTTGTCACTTTTGCGCTTTTGAGGCGTTATCAGCAGCTATTTGCTGCACGTCTGGTAACGCGAGCATGCGAGTACGCCAGTTTTCGATATCTGCCGACTCGGCATGCTCTTCTGCGGCTCGCTCTTCGCGACGCCGGAGAGAAATTAGGGGAGCCGGCTTCCTGCCTAAATTTAGGAAATCTGTGCTTCACTCGGTTGTCTCCTGGACAGCCGTGTTATAGGCGTACGTCAACTCCGGGACGTATAAGTCCCAGTGACGGTGATTGTTTTCGAGATAGGACGTGATCATCGTCTTCATCGTGCGGTTAACTCGCTCTATCGGATTTGCTTGCGCATGATACAGTGGAATTGTAGTGTGTGTCACTCCGCGCTCTTCCAGAAACTTATCTAGCGCTTTGTTCTTGAATTCGGTTCCATTATCCGAGTGAAAGCCTTCGGATAGACCGAATCGCAAGAAGACACGAATGGGGGCGCATTCAATCCAGCGATAAAAGAGGTCCATGAATACAAGTAAATATTCATAGCCTCGCGGCGATTTAGGCAAAGGCCCCATTATATCGCCAGCCACCATTTGCCAAGGGTGCACGGCGCGGCAGCTACTTATAAGGCCAACCGGTGTCGTTTGTTGCATCTTGCACTGTTGGCAAATCGAGCAGTTGTGCACGAAGTCAGCAATCTCTCTGCGCATAGACGGCCAATAATAATATAGCGATAAACGCGCTAGCGTTTTCGCGCGGCCCAAATATCCAGCCGTTGGCTCGGTGTGGCTTTCTAGTAAGGCGCTCTCGCGTTTTTCCGCCGGTAAAACCAACCTCCAGGTCTTCTCGTCTTCCATTAGATCCTCGATCATCGGATTGGGACGATAACTATAGAGACACCCGTGAACGATCTTCCAATAAGGATGATCGGTCGGGTTGGCGTCGACGGATGCGAACATGCGCATGGACCAGGCGTCTGTGGTCTCTTCGGCGATCTCTATCGACGCTAAATTGGCGTTTGTCTCGTCTTCATACATACGAGACAGCGTGTCCGCTACATAATTAAGAGAGCGTTTGCGATGGATGATTTGAAAGTCATACGCTTGTAATTCAAGCGCCCACCGCGCTAGTTGCCCTGTCGGATTGTGCAAATTGCATAGCCACATCAGACTGCTGTGGTCGGTTATAACCGTGAAATGATAACCTTCCACGTATGGCCGGAACTTACGAATAGCCCACAGCACAGCGAGACATTCGCGCTCTGTAATGGAATAATTCCGTTCAGCCGGCGTCATGGTGCGGCTAGCGAAACACAAAACCCTTTCGGCACCGTTGATGGTTTGTGTTAAAACTGCGCCTAGACCAGAGTCGCTCGCATCAGTTTGAATAACAAACGGATGGTCGAAGGAAGGTATATTTAAGATAGGCGTGGACACTATAAGAGCTTTAATTTGCTCGAATGCTGAATGCGCTTCCTCACTCCAAACGAAAGCGACACCGCGTTTTGTTAAATGAGTGAGTGGATCCGCGATCGTTGCAAAATCAGGCAAAAATTTGCGACACCACGACGCCATGCCTTGACATCTCCTCAATTGTTTGACATTTTTTGTCGCCGGATATTACAATATTGGCGCGATCTTATCCGGATCTGGCTTAAAGCCGTTTCGATTAACGAGCAGGCCGAGGAACTTAACCTCGCTGCGGCAAAATTCGCTTTTCTCACAATTAATGGTGAAGCAGCGTCTTTAATGCGCGTTAAAACGTGCTCGAGCCAATTCATGTGGTCGTCAAACGTATCTGAGACGATGACAATATCGTCGAGATAAGAGAAGGCGTGTGGCTCCATTTCAGGTCCGATTATCTTATCTGACAATTGCTGAAATGTGGCTGGGCCCCCTACTACACCATATGGCATCCGAGTAAACTCGAAAAGACCCATGCCAGGCACCGCAAAAACGGTGAGTTGTTGCGCTTCCTTCGCATAGGAATTTGATGGTAAGCGCTGCTCAAGTTGAGGGTCGAGATATATTTTGCCTTCTGCAACTTGCACAGTATCGCATCCATTTGGGGTAGCGGGTACGCGCACGCTTTCGTGATAGCGTTTAACTTCCGAGAGTCGATGCAGAAGCGATATTTCCCATTTTACTTTCGCTGCATCACGTCCGGGCTCGACCATTCGCTGTTGGATTTCACTATAATCCCAGCTTCGAGCATTTGGAGTATGTGCTCATGCATTTCCTCCTCCACCTTTCTGGAGACGGGGTAATATTTCTGTTTAATGGACCGAGAGCTGATAATCTCGATATTATGCTCGACCCATTTAGTGCATCCCAGCCCAGAGGCGGGACGCTCGCAGGGAGCAGTCTCTCTAGTAGAGCTTGAATTAGCTCTCTCTGGGCTTCATCCACGTCAGCGAGACCAACGGAGTTGAGGTGGATCGGCCCTGCTCCGTTCTCATCCAACGTGGATAATTGAGCGGTACTCGCTCTTTTCCGCCCTCAATAGTGAGGGTCGCCGCTCGGGGCCGTAGAACAACGTTAAATTTTCGCATAAAGTCTGCGCCAAGGAAACAATCCGCGTCGAGTTCGTCTACGATGATTGCATCGATGTAGCGACGAACGCCGACGACGTCGAAGGCTAACTCGACGTGGCCGAGAATGGGTACACTCTTACCATCAGCAAGTCATGCCCCTCGCCCTTTGTGAGACGTAATAGTTTTGCCACACTCGGAAGCTATTTGAAGGCCGATCCGACCAAGGGCTGTGCGTAAAGCGCCTGAGTCGCACAGAGCGTGCACGTGGGATCCGCCTATTCCAACAGGCAGGTACCAACGGGTATATTCCTTTCGCAGGGAACCTGAACTCTTGCTTCTCGTTCGTACGTTGAATCACGAACATTCCGTCCAACTTCGTCGCATTGGCGAATAGACCTCATACTTCAGATTCGAGGCCTATGATCTTGGAGATAGGACGTCGCAGGATGTTAGTAGACGAGCGCAGATCGACTACGCGGGCGACACCATCACTCCCTGGATGAACGGCGATGACCCGTGCTATAGGCCATTTTACTGGGGGGAGTAAGGTCATTGTTAATGAGCACGAGATGGTCTTCAGCGACTGGTGGTTATTGGTGCCTCCATTTGGTTCGTGCCTGTAATGACGTCAGGTATTCCGATGACCATCGCCTCCAGAACTGTTGCGTAAGCTGACTGATCAATAACCAGCGTTGTCCTGGTGGTATATTATCGTTCGCGACATCCTTTTCTGGAATTAGAAATGACGAACGCTGTATAAGAAAATGTGACAGAGATAGAAAGTTGAGGTCAGAGAGATCATCGGAAAGAGCAGTTAAAGGTCTTGAATTGAGGCATGCTTCGATTCGGCACATTAGTGTTGCGAGTTCAACAAAGGTGAGAACTTGATCGCCTATGAATCTACGCAGATGATGCTTGGCGGGTTTAACTGCAGCTTCCCAGAGGCCACCAAAGTGAGGTGTACTGGGAGGATTAAAGATCGATACAGTACCTTCTTGAACAAACGAGTTGTTGACTTGAGAGTAGAAAGAAAGTGGCTCATCAAGCATTTGTCTTAACTGAGCGTCTGCATCTACGAAATTTGTTCCTTGATAGGAATAGAGCTCTTTATAATGACCTCTACGAGCGGTAAAACGATGGAAAGCAACGATAAAGGCTTCACTAGAATAGTCTTCGACTACTTCTGTATGTACGGCCTTGGTAGGCATGCAGACAAATATAGCGATATAGCCTTTCATTGTACCTTTACCACGAGTTTTGGTAAGTCGAAGTTTGATAGGCCCAGCATAATCAACACCAGAACGCTCAAAGGGCGAAGAGGGGCGAACACGAGCTGGAGGTAACTCACCCATCAAATGAGTTGACGGCCGAGCTGAGTAACATATACAAGTAGCGCAAGACCGTATAACTTGTTTAACGACTTTACGCCCATTGATGATCCAATATTGACGTCTCAGCGTAGCAAGAGTAAGCTGAACACCTCCGTGAAGAGTACGTTCATGAGCTTCCTCCGCTATGAGTCTAGAAAAATGATAATTAACAGGGAGAATAAGGAGATGCTTTGCATCTTCTTCAAGTAGGGAATGCGAAAGACGACCGCCCACCCTGAGCAAATGGTTTTGAATCAAGGGGTTTAGAGGTAACAAAAGACTCTGACAATTAGAAGGAAGTTTGCTTCCTTTAGTTAGCAGTTATAGTCCTGTCTTAAAATAGGCTGCTTGAACAAGATAAGCCAAACAAAGTTTGGAGTTCTCAATGTCACTAGCCCCGACTTCCCTGGAAGAAGGAAAACGGTGGCATAGTGAAGATTGAAGAACAAAAGAAGATCTAGCTGCTGAAGGAGAAGCCGATTTATGCTTCACCTTGGAGCATATCCTAAAGACAAACCTAATGAAGTAGGAAACAACTCGTAACAACTTTTTTAGTGATGAATGCTCGTCGACGAGTTTTAAGATCTCTGGAGTATTCTCGTCAGAGCTGGATGGTACCTGATTAGCAGCTAAAGTAAAAATAGGTTTGACGCTAAGATGACTTACGCAAAAATTAAGCTGATCATGAGTCTTGGACCATGGTGCGAAATTGTCTGACAACCACGAATGACCTTTCCACCATAAACTATGAGACGCTAATTTTGACGGTTCAATACCTCTTGAAATGACGTCAGCGGGGTTGTCACTTGACCGTACATGATGCCAGTAAGCGTTAGGCAAGAGAGTATGTATCTCTGAACAACGATTAGCGACAAACACACCCCAACGTGACGGATGGTCTTTCAGCCAAAAAGCACATCCGCTGAATCTGACCAAAGGTGAATACTCTCATCCTTTATTAGGAAAGCTTCGATAAACATTTGGACGAGGCAAGCAAGTAGCAACGCTGCGCAAAGTTCTAAACGAGGTATGCTTAGCGTCTTAAGTGGAGCTACTCGCGTTTTAGCCACTTGAAGAGTAACGATCACTTCTTGTGTACGGATTAAGCGCAGGTAGACTACTGCACCATACGCAAACTTAGAAGCATCCGCAAATCCATGAACTTCAATAAGTTCGCAATGAGGGGTGAATCCACTCCAACGAGGGATTCTGATATGCCTTATAAATTGAAGATTTTTCAACCAAAACTGCCAACGATTGGAGATGTCAAGATCTTCGTCCCAGCTAACCTTAAGAATCCACAGGGACTGCATAATAATTTTTGCAGTTATTATAATCGGAGCCAACCATCCCAGGGGATCGAAGATTCGAGTGATTCTTGAAAGAATGGTGCGTTTGGTAAAGGGAGCGTCAGAAGGAGCATCTTCTATATGAAAACTAAAGTAGTTTGTGTTCGGTTGCCAATCTATACCTAAGATTGGTATAGATGCTTCTGAGGCGAATAAAGCGATTGAATCAGTAGCTAACATATTCGAGGGTAGATAAGAGAGAACTTCAGCATTATTTGAAGTCTATTTACGAAGATTGAGCTAACCTTGTTTAAAGAGTTGAATTAACTCATCTTGTTTTTTCAATGCTTCATCAAGTGAATGTGCACCAGTAATCACATTTTCCGAGTACATTTCTGTTCGGACAGCTTCAGCTGCGATTGAATATTTTTTACCATAGTCTTCGGCTAATTTTAAGAGCATGCGTATGGCTAGAAAAGACGAGCAGGCCAAACCATACGTCACTGTGGTCAATCGATAGACCCGAATGGGTTCACTGTTGTCAAAACGCCATAAAATCGATTGATAGGGTTGATCAGCTTGTTCGACACCAATTTGTCGGAACATCTTCTCCACGTCAGCTGAAAGAGCGATCTTATACCTACGCCAGGCACAGATCAAAGCGACGGGATTCTGAAGAAGATTGGGTCCAACGTGTAGAACATCGTTGACCGAGACACCTGTTTTGGTTTTACTCGAACCATTAAATACAGTACGTAATTTGGTAGTCATACTGGTTTCCTTCCACACACCATGATGTGGTAAGAAGGCTTGACTTTTGTTAGACAACGAATCGAAATTCGAAGAGAGTGACATATGACCTAGGTCAATGTACTCTTTCATAAACTCTGTATAGGCTATTTTGAGTTTTTCGTCCTTAGCGAAGTTTGCTTCGAGACGAGTGAGTGCGCGTAATGCGGCAGAATGAGAGCTTTCGAGATGAACAGAACTCAACTTGTCTGGACGTTTCCAGGGTAGACTTACTATATATTTCCCTGTTTCATCTTGACGAGTAGTTTTCTGATAGAACTCCTCGCATGCTTGTTCGTCAGTCGAGTAAGTTTTTTTGTCGGCTATTATTTCCTCCGCCCTCCAAAATCTTGTACGAGGTCCAAAAGTTTGGCTTCATGCTCGCAGCTGATCGAACAATGACGAGATAAAGGATCTGGCCAGCTTTCTGGGGGTGACGACGCGAGATTGCCAGTAAGGAGCCATCCGAGTTTAGAACTTAGTGCTATCGGGAAGGCTTTGGCCCTTCATTATTTGGCTTTCAATGATTTGCGCATAAGCGCTTGCACCGAGAAGAATATCGATGCGTGGAGGTTCGAGATACATGGGGTCTGCTAGCTGCAGCCCTCTTAAGTATTCGAGATTAGAGATACCACCTACAGTGGGAGGCTTATACGAAGATAATCTTGGCAAGATTATTGTATCAACTTCTAGAGAATAAGTTGAATCAAAATGGGGATGTATAGTAAGGCAAGCTACCTTTGTAGACACGGCAGCTGTATTTTGTCCTATACCTTGAATGTGCGTATGACTGGTTCTACAATTTAGAGAAATTAAGTTACACAAAGTCTGTGTAACAAGTGAGATTTGGGATCCAGGATCGATCAGCGCACGAACTTGAATTTTGGTTCCGTTAGGACCATGGGCGTTAACCCTAGCGGTAGCTAAAAGTACTCCTGTACATTTAGTAATTACTCCACTATTAAGGGAGGCTGCTTGAGAAGCATATTGAATGTCGTTAGGGACGACAACATTGCCACAATTTGAGCTTGAAGATTTTGTAACTGAGGCTGTTCGAACATGTGTTGACGAATTATCCGATAGATTATGCGTATAACCATCAACATGTACTAAAGTGTGATGCTTAGCTTTGCAAACAAAGCATCGATAAGAGGAAGGATAATTCTTTATGGGGTGCTTACCTAAACAATTAAAACAAAGATTGTATGACTTAAGAAAGTCTTTCCTCTCCTGGCTCATCTTATTGATGAATTGTTCGCATCGATTTAAGTTATGCGGTTCATTACATAGCAAACATTTCCTTTTTTGTTGATTTTTCGCGTTTTGAGGCGACGCTTGATGAGAATAAGCCGAGTGAGCATTGTCTTGCTCTAGTTTTCGAGATTTTGAATTAGATGTCTGAGTTTTCGGGTTATTGTTCGAAGACGATTTAGTGCCAGCCTCGATGGCCTCTAGAGTGAGGGTTTGACTTCGAAGAAAGGCTTGAAGTTGCTCCATTATCGGTGGATTGACGCTGTCACCTAGATGCTTTTCCCATTCTTTACGAGTATTTAAATCAAGCCTATTCAGCGTAAAGTGAACAATTAAATCACTACCTAAAGAAGCCGCTCTATTTAGAGAGGTCAGACTAGCGATGGGATTGAAAATTTCCCTATAAATCCGTTTGATTTCCGACGAAGAATCTGCCTTCATGGATTTAACTGAAAAGATTTCTGAGATGTGGGAGCCAACAATACGACGTTAATTTTCGTAATATTTGATTAAAGCTGTTCATGCTCGGTCATAATTATCACCAAAAATTGGAAGAGATTTAATTTTCTCAAGTGCTTCGCCTGTAAGGTGAGTGCGAAGATAATGCAATTTTAGAACAGGCGTGAAGTCTTCGCGACGATTTTTATGACTGAACGAAAGACGTCCCTAGAATTTTCCCAATCCGAGAGTTTCCCCGAAAACTTTGGTAAGTCTACCTTCGGTAAAGATTGAAACGAAACGTTAGTAGATTGAGTATGGCTTGGAAGCACTGGAGCAGCATTCGAGTTAGAAGAGCCCTGAGAAGCATCTCTAGTTTTAATAGCTTCTAAGAAGTCAAGATAATCTCCTCTGCGGTCGTAGAAACTATCCTGAACTAGATCACAGAGATTAGTTGTAAAATAGGCATGTTTTTTATCAAGACCTTCAATGAGCATGAGTTTCTCGTGATTCTCACGAAAAGTCTTATAATTTGCTTCAAGTCCGGCTAAACGCGATTCTGCATAACCTTGCGTCAGGTTAGCTTTACCCTTAGATTGGAAATTTTTAAAGGAATTTGCTATTTTATCTTGAAGCGCCGTCTGCTTAGCATGAAATTCCTCCATTTTAAGATCAAAATAATTGGACTAGTAATGAATTTGACTATTTAATCTGAGTGAACTAGTAAGTTACTCTACTATTTCCCCGAAGGTAGTATTAGAGTAAAGGCAATTTCTTACAGCTAAGACTTAAGCTAAATTACGATACTTATGCTACTATGCGTAGAAAGGTGTGTCGTTGACTGTGGCTGCGGAAGCTCCCACGGCGAATCAGATGCTCATTCACCGCGTTGACTGCTCGAAGAGAAGTAACTGCAGGCGATGAATTCAGCGACTCCCTGCAGAATAGTCAGCAACTAAATCAGGAAAGCATCCAGGTGTTGACCAGCAGTCGAAGTTGTTGCAGTCAAAATGAAGTATCGGCAGGCAGCAATACAACTGCAAGGTCAAGTCACATAAGTAATCGCAATTATAAGTAATTGCACCCAAGTTCAAACTCGGCAGTGATGTAATTCCCAAGTTCACATACAAATATTCCAAGTTCAAACTAAATAAGGTCAAGTTCACCAAGTTCAAGTGAGATAACCCCAAGTTCAGACTAATAAATACCAAGTTCAAACTTTATAAGGTCAAGTTCACCAAGTTCAAGTGAAATGACATCAAGTTCAATCAAAAATAGGCCAAGGTTCTAAATTATAGATACTATTAGAAAAGACTAGATCAAATAAATTGGAACGATACTTAGGTCCAAGTATTAGGACGATCGATGTATCCGTTCGCTTCCTGTGGTAGTCCTTGGATAGACTGGTATAGACCCCGTAGCGCAAGTTGCACGCGGGTACTCCGTGTCTTGACTGGTATGGGCCCCGTAGCGTGTACGCCGCACGCAGATACTCCTTGTCTTGACTGGCGTGGACCCCATAGCGCGTAGGCGCCACACGGGTACTCCTTGAAATGAGAGGTGTGAACCCCGTTTCGACTCGTTGCACTATCCGGCAACGAATTGATGGTCACCGTACACGCGATGACTCTAGAGCTGGCTTAACCGTGGCTCTGATGAGGGAGTTGCCACTTGTTTCTTTAAGTACGACAAGATGGCTGCCGATCACCGTACGAACGCGGTGATTCTAGAGCTGGCTTTACAGCGCACGCTCTTAGCGGATTGAAACTGGTCAGCGACGCACGCTTCTTAACAGAAATGCTACTTGTTGCTCTTGGCTACAACAAGATAGCTGATCATCGTAAAAGCGATGATTCTAGAACTGCCGATCATCGTACGAAAGCGATGATTCAAGAACTGCCGATCATCGTACGAAAGCGATGATTCTAGAGCTGGCTTTACAGCGCACGCTCTTGGCTACGTCTTGGAGTCCGTAGATACGCACACTCCAAGGATCTCTCAGAAATGGGGAGAATAGCAATTGATGTGCTATTTCCCCTCGGAAGCCTTAGAAGGTGGCTTCCGAATTCACGCGACGGCGTAACAAACGAGAGAGAGACAGCAACGTAAGCGCGCAGTCGGCATGCGTGAGCCTGCGACTGTATCGGCACTCACGACCACGAACACTTTAGATGCGTACCTGAGAAGACGCTATACCTGCGCTCCCCGAAGGTCACGCAGAAATAGAAATGAAATTTTCTTCTGCTCCGCCATGATGTCTCCCACGATCCGGCTCGAAGGACCAAATGTTTTTTGTTGTGTTGAATATGGATGGATCGTGGACGGTAGAGGTTCAAAAAAAGAGTAGGCGTTTCGTGTGGAGAAAAGATTGGTTTATTCCCGTAGTCCGTTGTGCCGTTGCAGGCGTACAAATGTTGCTGCCTCTCTGGCCGTCGCGCGTTAACTGCTCCGCCGGCCGGCGCTCCGTGGCGTCGGGGGCGTGCCTTGGTACTTGGAGGGGGCGGTAGAGGCGTGTATTCGTATCTCACATTCCCAAAAGGGAACCTGAGCTCTCACGTTCCTTTTCGCAGGGAACCTGAACTCATGCTTCGCGTTCGTAGGTTGAATCACGAACATTCCGCCCACCTTCGTCGCATTGGCGAATAGACCTCATACTTCAGATTCGAGGCTTATGATCTTGGAGATAGGACGTCGCGTTCGCGACATCCTTTTGTGGAATTAAAAATGACGAACGCTGTATAAGAAAATGTGACGGAGATACAAAGTTGAGGTCAGAGGGATCATCGGAAAGAGCAGTTAAATGTTTTGAATTGAGGCATGCTTCGATTCGGCACATTAGTCTTGCGAGTTCAACAAAGGTGAGAACTTGAACGTCTATGATTCTACGTAGATGATGCTTGGCGGACTTAACTGCAGCTTCCCAGAGGCCACCAAAGTGAGGTGCACTGGGAGGATTAAAGATCCATACAGTACCTTCTTGAACAAGCGAGTTGTTGATTTGAGAGTAGAAAGAAAGTGGCTTATCAAGCTTTTGAGGATCTATGTCAGCACGGATTCAATACTTTGAGGATTTTTCGGACTTTTGAGGACATCCTCAAAATTCCTTCGGTATGAAACGGTACTTTTGAGGATTTATATTAATATCTTCAACGCAGAGAGGGAGTTATTTCTTTAGTCAAGCATATACGAACTCCGGAGAAAAAAACTATAGATTCTCAAAAGTACTGGTTTTCGAAATGTATATGGGATGTTTCATGTGAAGTGAGCAACTCAAAATTTTAAAATCGCTCAAATTTTTTTTACTTTTAGTTTTTTATAAAAAATACATGTTCCTAAAATTTTAGATCGATATTTGCATAAATAAAAAAGATATGCAACATTGAAAATTGTTATTTTTTGCAATTTTTGGTTAAAACCCAACTTTTGTCATTTTTTTACTCAAAATCTTGAAACTTTTTGTATAGAATATTGATTGGAAAAAAGTTTGCATTTTAGTTGTAGAATGTAGTAGTATTTATTTTATGACCTATTTTGAAAGTCTCTGATTGGTCGATTATTGATATACCTTCATCGACAAAAAAAAAATGTTACGCCACAAAATTTGTTCTCCCTTTTTGTTTTCCTTGATTTGTGAAAACATATCCTTGAAATTAAGACCTAAACGAATATCGGCCGAGCCCATAAAAAAAAGCTACAACACTTTAAAGTTTAATAAATCATTAAACTAGGCAGCCCTATGGTACTATAACTAATCAGGACTTATTCCAAGTTATGATATCCAGATTTCCATCTATCCCTCAAAGGTGTTTTCCTACCCCTACTGATGACTTGAAGTACTGTCCAAATAACCTCCTAGGCCTTTTTTGGTACACAAAGCTCCAAATATGATTATCTTAAGTAATGCTTACGATAACCACTATTGTCTATGGAAGCAGATTAATTTTGTTTGTCAGACAATTTCTCTTCATAAATCTGTTAAAGTAGTAGAACTACACTCTTTTTCTGTTCCATTCAATGTCTTTTCATTAACCTGTAAATAGTAAAAACCAGTTTTACGGAGAGAAATTACTATTTTTTAATATTTATTCCGAAATAAGAAAACTTCGACAGAATTTCTAATGTATTATAATTTTATTATTCCAGATTTCATTTGTAATTGTTTCTGTACTTATAAAAATATGCATTTTTAATAATACAAGCATTAAGAATTTTATTAAATAAGTACACATACCTTTATAACTGAGAAATAAATGATCGGTTCTGGTAAAATTGTACACGTTCAAAACTTCTCAATGAAATTTACTTGGCAAATATTCTAATTTCCAAGTATAAAAGTGTCGCTTGAAAATTAATAAAAATGAGGATCAAAATTCCTTATTGTTCTGGATTCACCACCTGAAAATAATTTAAATATAACCACAAAGAATCAATGTTGACATTGTTTCTTTGCATTTAGATTTTGTCAATTTTTTAAAATTATACTTATCTGACAAATAGTCCATATGAAGATTATCTATGAAAAGATTTTTCAGTACTATTTACTATTCTATATAATTGAAAATTCTTCTGTTATCAATATAAAATTTCAAGTATATAAATAAGCAAACCACTATTCACTACGAGAGACTCAGGGTTCTGGAACACCAATTTTCTTGAAAGTGGCAAAGGTTGTAGGTAATATCACACCATGAACCTCTGCAGAGTTAATACCGCCTCCCCAGAAAAAAGCTGCAGCCATTCTAATTTTTAAAAACTGGAAAAATGTGTACGATATTCACATTTTTTTGCATTTTCTGCTCTTTGTGCTGCAAAAAAAATATCCAATTAATTATATGAATAAAATATACATAAATTATGTTAAATATTAAGTTTCAAAAGAATTAGTTTAAAAAATTTTATTACCTAAATATATCACAGTTTTTGCGATATTTCCATTATTTTTGGTTTACATCTCCAATGTAAGATTAAATGCCAAGACAGAGCTCATTCTTTTTGTACAGGCATTTATGAATTTTTAATTTTACCATGCATTGAAGAAAATGAAATATTATTTAGCATAAATTAAGTGGTTTGATATCCACAATCCAAACTATCCCTTCTTTTCGATAAACTTCCCATTGCATTTCAATGAAATTGCTCTTTGATATTAGATGAGGTTGTCTGTCTACTTCCACATCCTAAAAAAGACAAAACACACAAAGAACCTATTTCTTTTTTTTTTAAATAAATATGTTGAGTCTCCTCAAAAACTTTTGAGGTTACTCATACTTATCTGAAAATTGTTGGCCTGGCGATGCTCCTTTTTTTCTGTGATTTGAAAACAACTGGTTGTCTGAAGTTCCATTTGATCAAGCCCTTGAGTTTTGCTGTCACCTGTCAGCTGTCAGTGATGTATAAGTACACATATAGACTTAGCGAACAGTTTATGTCAATCGACTCCGCTAGCTGACGATTATAAATTCGAGCCTTAGGGTGCGATCCCATGCGTTCCGTAAAATTTAACGGAACGACAAAATCGGAGTTCATGGTGTGATATTACCTACAACCTTTGCCATTTTCAAGAAAATTGGTGTTCCAGAACCCTGAGGCTCTCGTAGTGAATAGTGGTTTGCTTATTTATATAGTTGAAATTTTATATTGATAACAGAAAAATTTTCAATTATATAGAATAGTCAATAGTACTGAAAAATCTTTTCACAGATAATCTTCATATGGACTATTTGTCAGATAAGTATAATTTTAAAAAATTGACAAAATCTAAATGCAAAGAATCAATGTCAACATTGATTCTTTGTGGTTATATTGAAATTATTTTCAGGTGGTAAATCCAGAACAATAAGGAACTTTGATCCTCATTTTTATTAATTTTCAAGCGACACTTTTATACTTGGAAATTAGAATATTTGCCAAGTAAATTTCATTGAGAAGTTTTGAACGTGTACAATTTTACCAGAACCGATCATTTATTTCTCAGTTATAAAGGTATGTGTACTTTTTTAATAAAATTCTTAATGCTTGTATTATTAAAAATGCATATTTTTATAAGTACAGAAACAATTACAAATAAAATCTGGAAAAATAAAATTATAATACATTAGAAATTTTGCCGAAGTTTTCTTATTTCGGAATAAATATTAAAAAATAGTAATTTCTTTGCGTAAAACTGGTTTTTACTATTTACAGGTTAATGAAAAGACATTGAATGGAACAGAAAAAGAGTGTAGTTCTACTACTTTAACAGATTTATGAAGAGAAATTGTCTGACAAACAAAATTAATCTGCTTGCATAGACAATAGTGGTTATCGTAAGCATTACTTAAGATAATCATATTTGGAGCTTTGTGTACCAAAAAAGGCCTAGGAGGTTATTTGGACAGTACTTCAAGTCATCAGTAGGGGTAGGAAAACATCTTTGAGGGTTAGATCGAAATCTGGGTATCATAACTTGGAATAAGTCCTGATTAGTTATAGTACCATAGGGCTGCCTAGTTTAATGATTTATTAAACTTTAAAGTGTTGTAGCTTTTTTTTATGGGCTCGGCCGATATTCGTTTAGATCTTAATTTCAAGGATATGTTTTCACAAATCAAGGAAAATAAAAAGGGAGAAAAAATTTTGTGGCGTAACATTTTATTTTTGTCGATGAAGATATATCAATAATCGACCAATCAGAGACTCTCAAAATAGGTCATAAAATAAATACTACTACATTCTACAACTAAAATGCAAACTTTTTTCTAATCAATGTTCTATACAAAAAGTTTCAAGATTTTGAGTAAAAAAATGACAAAAGTTGGGTTTAACCAAAAATTGCAAAAAATAATAATTTTCAATGTTGCATATCTTTTTTATGTATGCAAATATCGATCTAAAATTTTAAAAACATGTTTTTTTTTATAAAAAACTAAAAGTAAAAAAAATTTGAGCGGTTTTAAAATTTTGAGCTGCTCACTTCACATGAAACATCCCATATATATATATATATATATATATATATATATATATATATATATATATATATATATATATATATCATTAAGCGTTATTTCTGGGATTTCACGTTATTTCTGGGACGTCCCAGATTTACCGACCGAGTTTACGCGTTATTTCTGGGACCCCGCTAGAGTTTCGGTAATGCTTAAAAAAATTTATATATGTGATTAAAACTATATAATTCATGTACGTCCATGTACTGTTATATACGGTTCTGCATAGTTGTATATGATGATAGACGTTCATATATGGATGTATACGGACACGTATAAGAACGACTTACAAAATTATTATATATATATATATGATCATATGTAGTCAGTCATGTATGACTATACTTGTTTATGTGTTTTTATATAGAGACAAAATCCATACATGATGAAATATGGTTATATATAATCACTTATATATGTCCATGTAGATTTTTATATTTGAGTATATATAGTCTTATATAAATCATTTTTTCCCGGGTTACTGTGAGAAAAAGCAACTCCCCGATATCCCACTTCAAAAGACTACTATTGCATATTAATAACCATTCCTGTGCCCATCGGGAGAAATAGTTTCTTAAAGTATATTGCAAAAGGAAGCGAAACCAATTTTTTTCAGATTTTTTAAAGTAAAATTGGCTTGAAGCGGATATTTAGTGGGCTTTTTAGGTGTTTCGTCACACTGTGCGCCGTCCAGATGAAAAGATAGTTTTACTCGACTGCGCGAGAATGCCGAGTGAGTCGGTCATACGGCCTCGTGGCAAGCACGCCGTTCTGACTAACTAGACAGAATGAGAGAGCACTTCCGTCTTCTTCCTCGTCTCGTTGTTACCGAGGAGTGAGTCAAATCAGCGTCTTTCTCATTTACATGTGTAAACGTGAGAGAGACAGTATGATTTTGGCCATACTCGGCTAATCAGTGTAGCGATTCAGCTGTTCCGCAGAGAGCAGCTGATGAGTGCTGCCGTCGCGCGGCCGTCTGCTGAGTTATCCCTCAGTCGCGCAACCGCGGGAAATTCAAAACATTGATAATTCCCAGACAAGTATTTTTACAAATTGTCAAAAATGATTCGACGAAATATACAAACGAGCTTACAGTTTGTTCCTTATCACAATTAATTTTGTTTAGGATTATACATTGAACAGTAATGAAAATCTTCAAAAAAAAAGTTTTAAGCACAGTGATTTCTGACACCATGAACATTTTATAATAGCAGTATTTTTACATCCTGGCACCTCACAATGAGCTTGGGATCCAACAAAGCTAAAGTCCACCGGATTTACAAATTCATTTGGTTTATTATCGATATAGTCGCTTTTATACCAAGAGCATTTAAACACATTTACGTATCGAGCAGAGGATAACTGATTGTGCAACAAAGATTGTAATTTACTTACATTATTTCATACGTGCAAATTTATATCTTTATCCAACAAAATTACACTATCGGAAAAGTGTCTTACAAAATTTTTCCATATACGAAAGACAAACACATCCAGTGGTTGTATTTTTCCAGTTGTACCTTTAAGAATTTTGAAAAGTTTAATGTTTTTATCATCAGGGTTTTCTCTTTCTACTGCTTCTGTGCAATGTTCGCTTCAAGAATCTAACAATAACAAACTGTTTTTTCCAACATTTGGAAAAAACACATCCCTTAACCATTTTCGAAAATGATCTGAAAATAAATTATAAGCAAATGAATTTCGCAGATCACTACAGTAAACTATTGCTATTTGGGTTACGTTACTAATTTTGATAACGATATATTACATGAAATCAAATTAACAAAGATAAATAATAATTTCCCAAAACCTTTTTATAACTTTCGGAACTTACTTTAAAATATATTAAATGAAAAATAATTTTTGTAATCGAAGCTCAACTCTTCATCATCGTATGAACAAACATCATAATCTTTTTCTTGTTTGAAAACTGTGTCATCTTCAATTGCTTGTACTTCATAATTTTTAAATTGCTCTTGAAAATCTAATGTTTCTTCTTCTATTGCTTCAATCGCATTAATATTATTCATACTATCGTATAAAATTTTTTTTAATTTTTCAGCAAGATTCATTTCAACCTTATTAACAAGACTTTCTCGTATATGAAGCCCCAAGAATGTTGCCAATAATAAATTTATGACGTTCATAGGATTCACCTTCATTTTTTCAATTATTTAATTTTTATAAAATAATAAATTTTATTGTAGGATAAATTAATTTTCTTAAGAAATCGCTGACTGATGATAACATGTACCTCGCAGCAGTATTGACAAAAATATACTGACTAACTGATCTGTTTTTATGCAGTCGCGGACTCCAGACTCACTCGCTTTCCCTTTGCACGGATGTTTTTCTCCACGAAATTTGCTATTTTTGTGCATGATTTCAAGATGGGCTTACAAATAACCGCTTACTCATAAATATATAAATAGAAATGAGTAAAATATTTACTTAAGAATAAGTATTAATGAAAAAGCAGAAATGAAATATAATATGACATGCCTAAATACACAAATATGAATATCCTAAAATTATAAGCAAATTATAATTATCAAGCAGTGATTTCTAAAAAGATTATAATATACTATAAAAATAATTTTAATCTAGACTCAGCTTTTAGAACCCAGTGATTCTGCATACAAATATTTGTGCAGTTAAAATGAAAATATACTAATGTAATTATTTGTTCCTCTATTTATCTAATGTTGTTATATTTAGAACGCTACAATAACAAAATTGTCAAATTCACTACCAGTGATTTTTATTCCCTAAATCGAAAATTGGGTCTATAAACAAATTAATCTAAAATAAGTAAAATATTCATGATTAATTATTCTGAATATACACATCATACACCTTAAAATATTTATTTAAATGATACGAAGTATTGCGCGCCAAAGGGGTTTTTTACCCAGGTAACGCTCTTATTTGCATAAACTCTGAAACACGTCAATTTTAATTTTAAATTTTACTGTAATTTAAAAATAAAATTTAACAATAATTCATTAATTTTATTGCAAATATTATATACAAAAATAATTTTAAAAAAATAAAGTTTTTCCGAAATAAAATATAAGGGTTGCTACCCCACTGGATGAAACAACCATTGCTAATTTCGCATTTCAAAGAGAAATATTTTCCATTTTGTTTCATTTTAAATTTTAATCTGAACTCGGGATATCCAGAGAAAACCGTTATTGGGGGTAAATTTTAGTGGTGCATTTCACCCCTTTAATAGGAAATTGGGTCCATAGAAAAAAATTTGCCGAAATAAAAATAAATTATGTATTACATAACATAAAATATTTATTTTAACGGTTCGAAAGTATTTTGCGCCTAGGGGGTTGTTTATCAGCAATAACGCTTTTATTTGCAAAAACCCTGAAACATGTCAACTTTAATTTTTTATTTTAAGCCCCAAAATGATATTTATAATAATGAATTAATTTTATTGCAAATATTGTATACAAAAATAGTTTAAAAAATAAGGTTTTTCTGAAATAAAAGGTAAGGTTTGCCACCCCCGGGGACCAAACTATACTTGCTTGTTTCATCATCCAAAGAGAAAAATTTTCCATTTTGTTTCATTTCAAAATATTAATTAGAACTAAAGATATTAAGAAAAACCCGTTTTCGGAGTTAAACTTTAAGCTTAAAGTGTTTCTTGTTTTTCGGTCCTGTACAACATATTAAAAATTCAGGAAAATCGGAGGCGGACACCTTGGGTAGTTTCCTTGTCAGTCCATGGTCGCTGAACCAGCCAGCTACTACCTCAATAGCCTCATCTCCGAGATGTTGAATCTCATCGATCCTCTTTGCCATGATGATGAGCGCAAAGTCGTCCGCGGAAGCCACCATCGAGACTCCCTCTGGGAGTGGTTGCCTAAGCAATTCATCATATAGGACGTTCCAGCCAGGAGGTCTGCGGTACGCCTTCTGTGATTTTATAGGAGTGTGTAACACTCGCTCAAGTGGAGAACACTCGCTCAAACAATTTTCCGACAATATCTAGCATACAGAGTGGTCGATACGAGGATGGCTCCTGCGCGGGTCTCTTTCCTTTAGCAAGGAGTGCCAACCTCTACCTTCCACTCTGCCGGGAAGATTCCTTCCTGTAGACATGCGTTGAATGTATCCACAAAAATATGGGGAACATTCAGCGGAGCGGTTTTTATGGCCGAGCCTGGAATTCCGTCAAGTCCTGGGGCTTACCGGATAGAGATTTTCTTGGCGGCCACTTCACCTCGGCTTCCGTGACACCTGACGGCTCGACTGCACCATCTATTCGGCTGGCTGTTCCCGTTGTTCTGGGAACAAGTCGCGAACCAGCCTGTAGAGAAAAACTGGATAGGCTGGTGCGTTGGCGCCGAAGGGCTTCATCGTGTACATGACTGTTTTGTACGGGCGTCCCAAGGGGTCCCGGTACACCATCTCGTACATATCTCGCCAGCACTTTCTTTTGGCCGTTTTGATGGCAGCCTTGAGCTCTCTCCTTTTTTTCTCATAGGGCGCGCGTAGCTCCTCATATCGCGGCCCTGGAATTGCTCGTTGATGTAGCCTCCTAGCTCGAAGACACTCTCGGCGTATTGCCGCGATGTCCTCGCTCCACCAATAGACTGGCGGGCGTCCCCGAGGGTTAGTCTTTATGCACATTGAGGCATCGCAAGCCACTGTTATGGCCCGTGAAAGGCTTCGAGCTTTCTCCTCTGCGGTTCCTTCCAACATTGCTTCCTCTAGAGAGCAAATGAATGTCTCACTGTCAAAGGTGGACGGTGCCCATCTCTCTTTTATCAGCATCTTATTAGTGCCTGCTGCTTTGCTGATCAACTGGAGCTTGTATACTAGGGCTTGATGATCGCTTTCCATGTACCTTTCTCTCACTCACCAGTAGAGCCCTTTTCCCGTCAGTCTGGGATTGACGAAGGTCATGTCGACAATAGAGGACTTGCTTCCCTTAGAATAGGTCGGCATTCTTCCTGAGTTAGCGATCTCAAGCTCCAGTATCCCGAAGGCCTCGAGAAGCTCACGTCTGCGATGATTAGTCTTCGCGCTACTCCCACTCAGTCGCCCATGCCTTAAAGTCGACCCCGATTATTACTGGCAGTCGGAAGGTGCTAGCACTGGCGACAACGGGAACCAACGATCTTCCGAATTCATCGATATTATCGCTGGGTAGAAAGTAGCAACTGTATAGTCACATACTTCCTACCTCCACCAAGGTGAGATGGAGCAGAGGGCATCCATCTTGTTGGATATATGGAGACTTCCGCATACCCAGATGGCGGCCTTGCCGGTGGTATCCTTGATCAAATTTGGTTTGTTAAGATCCCTGTACTCCTTGCTGACTATGGTAATGTTGGCCTTCTCTTCTCGAACCAGTTGGAACAGCAGATCCTGGGCCACAACGCAGTGGTTCAGGTTGATTTGAACTACCTTTGCCATTTTTGTTCGGTGCATCGTCCTCCTGCGATTCCTTGTTGTTATTGAAAATGCAGACCACTGCTTTGTGGTCATCCCTTCCACACCGAAAACATTGTGCTGACCGGTTGACAGTGCTATTGCAGTCCTTCACTATGTGTCCGTTTTCATGGCACCTAAGGTATCGCGATGGTTTTTCCCGCCGCCATACCCTGCAGTTCCCCCAAACAATTCTGAACTTCCCACTTTGTAGTAGCTTTTTTGCTTCTGTGATGGGAAGCAGGACACTGGCCGGTTGGGTGTCACTATATGTTTTCCTAAGTTTGACACACTCAGGGGTTACTGCTTCTGACCCGGTAACCGCGGTGATAGCCTGTGCCACCTCTTCCGTC
Organism: Torymus aiolomorphi; assembly: GCA_036365515.1. NCBI lineage: Eukaryota > Metazoa > Arthropoda > Insecta > Hymenoptera > Torymidae > Torymus > Torymus aiolomorphi. The sequence continues at coordinate 177,612,284 of CM070875.1, forward strand.
GAAGTAGTCTTGTCCATGTCTTTAATGATTAGGACTTCCTTGTGAATCAGCGTTAGGACTTCACGAGACCGCTCCAAGGTGGACGAGGCTACTGCCTGTGCTCTTGGGTTGAAGCACCCGGTCCTCCGAGCTCCGGGAGAAGCTCTGCTGCTCGGGAGTGCCTAATACGTGTGACCCTTTCACCTAGCTCTTTCAGATCTGGTAAACCTTTAATCTTTTGAACGATGTCGGCATACGACACCTCTCCCAATGCTTTAATTTTGCCTTCGACTGGACCTTCGGTATAATGGGCTTGCCGGTATCCTCGGTCTTTTTCTTTACGTTTTTCCTCTCTATCGTCACCCAATCAGTATCCATATGCTGCTGTTCAGGTGCTGCTGGTATTGATTGAGGCAGCTCACCAAAGCTAGTCTTCTACGTTCTTTCCCTCTTCCCCTCCTTGGCAGACGGAGGTGAAGGCTTCTCACGATTTATAGGCACCCGTGCCAAGCCTTCTTTGCATATGAGTAGAGTGTCAAAAAATATTCGACACGTATTTTTTTTTATCTGCGGAAAAACATATCTAAGGGGTGAAAACCGCCCTTAAAGTTCACCCCCAAAAACCGTTTTTTTTTAATATCTCAAGAAGGAATCGGAATTTTTTAATGAAACCAACACCTATTTGTTTCTTATGAAAAGTCAAGTTTTTCGGCACAGTTTTAATGCTAGGGGTTGCAGTCCCTATTTTTTATAAGGGTAAATATGATATTTTCCCTTGTATTTTTGATATAAAAATGTTTTAATGAGCTAAATTTGATTGAAAATTGCCATGCTATAAAGAAAATTAATATTATAGTTGTCCTATTACGAGATTTAAAAATAAAAACACGTTGACGTGGTGAATTACCCCTAATTTAATTAATCACCTTTTTATTAGTGTCTGCCTCCGATTTTCATGAAACTTTGCAACTGGTTAGAGTATCGAAAAATATTTGACACGTATTTTTTTTATCTGTGGAGAAAGATATCTGGGGGTGACAACCACCCTTAAAGTTTATCCCCAAAAACAGTTTTTTTTAATATCTCGAGGTGGAATTGGAATTTTTTAATGAAACCAACACCTATTTGTTTCTTATAAAAAGACGAGTATTTGGACACAGTTTGAATGATAAGGGGTTGCATCCTCTATTTTTATGGGGTTAAATATATTTTTTTTCACCCTGTTTTTAAAATAACAAAGTTTTGACGAGCCATATTTGATTAAAAAATGCTTGAAAAGAAAATTAAAAATCATAGTTGACCTGTTTCGAGGTTTAAAAAAACACATAGAAGGAGGGAGCTACCCCTACTTTAGTTATGTATCTTTTAGTGATTAAAAAAATTGATCACAACATTCTTTTTGATTTTTAATTATGAGATACTTATTTCAATAGTATATTACATACCTATGCCAGTAAAATAAGAAATGTCTCAGATCACATGTAATTGTCGGCCGAGGCGAAGCCGAGGTTGACAAACATGTGATCTGAGGCTTTCTTTTTTATTGGCCAAGGTGTGTATACTATTTTTCTGCTCGACGGCGCCAGAAAGCGGCAACTTCGTTTCGCGCAGCGACCGGGAAGTTGGCGCTTTCCGGCCGGAGGGCAGAAAATTATATTTTACATGAAATACTAAAATTGACGACTAAAATTTAATACATGAAATGAAAATTTGCAAGAAAATTTTTATGGATTATTGCCTCCTCATAGAGGAAGCTTTGTGATAGTAAAAAAAAAAGTTTATGAGATAATGTGTTAGAAATGTTATTTAGCAAATTTGGAATCGAAATATACTATTTTTAGAAAATGTCGGTATGGATGTGTGTGTGTGTGTGTGTGTGTGTGTGTGTGTGCGCGCGTGTGTGTGTGTGTGTGTGTGCGTGTGTGTGTGTGTGTGTGTGTCCGTATACGCTGATATCTCACGATCTACTCGACCGATTTTAACGGGAGAGTGATCATTTTTTTAGATTTTGCTTCCACAATTGGGGTCAATATTCTATTTTTGTAAAATTTAATTTTTTTTTTTATAGCCATTTTTTAATTTTCAAAATTTTTTTTTTCGATTTTTTTAATATTTAGAACAAATATTGTTTATATATCACGAATTCTCTGTATGTAGGATAAAATTATCTACAATTTAAAAAAAAAAGTCGGTAGCTATATTTCGTCATAAGTTATTGATGAAAACATAATTTTTTGTAAATAGGTTATATTTCGAAGTTAAAAAAGATATTAACATGAATATTTTTTTGGTTATAAAGGATATTAAGTACTATAACTTACTAAATGTTTAGGTTTTTTTATTCATTATTTTTTGAGAAAAAAAATAATTTATAAAAAAAAGTGATTTTTTTTGTCGTTCAATAACTATAGTAAAATTGGCTTAATCACTTTGAAATTCTTTGTAGTGGTAGATTTTGTATACCAATCGAGTGAGTTCTTTGGGTAAAAGGATTGATCCATAAATTTCGAAGATATTTGAGGTTAAAATTTGTTCAATTTTTTTTTGAATCGTAATTTCTCGAGAAGGGCTCTATGTATCTAAATGAGGTGGGTGGTATTCGAAAGAGTATTAAATTACCTACATTTTCTAAAGAAATTAATTCTCTAGCTATCACGGTTCTTTTGTTATTAACAAAAACGTAAAAATTGAAAAATGAAAAAAAATGAGTTTTATATGTTCAACTATTACAAGAGTAAAATTGTCTTGTTCGCTTCAAAATTCATTGTAGAGGTATATTATTGATAGTTCTCGGATGAGTTCTTTTGGCAAAGTGATTGGTTCATAAATTTCAGAGATATTTGAGGTTAAAATTTTTCTAGACATTTTTAAAATCTATTTCTTGAGGATGGCTCTGTGTATCTGAATGGGATGGGTAGCATTTGAAAGAGAATTAAAATATTTATATTTTCTAAAAAGAAAAATTTTTTAGTTATCGCGGTTTTTTATTATTAACAAAAATGTAAAACTTAAAAAATTGATAAATGAAAACAAAAATGTATCTTTATCAAATTTTTTAAAATACATCCCCTCACATTATAACAGCCTTTCCACATAACGCATTCAATATAACACGTTCAATGTTCAACGTAACACGAAAATAAATTTGTTGTCCGACATCTACCAATTTCATACTCAGTGGTAGTGGTGCAGAATTCTGTCTTTCTGAAGTATTAAAATTTCATACTCAGTGATAGTGGTGCAGATTTCTGTCTTTCTGAAGTATTAAATTTTAAATATTGGAATTAAAAATTAATTAAAGGAATCAGTAAATTAAGTTTGAGGAAGCTACGTGCCAATGAATTGGCAGCGGTTTTTTTTTTGTTTATGAAATTAATGATGAAATTATTTATAAATAAAAAATTTTTCTGGGTAAAATTCTATTATAAATTCATCTTTTTTTACATTATATTAGGATAATATTTCATTACTCGTATTGATACTTGTATTGTTGATGTCATCAAAATTTAATTTTTTTTTATCAACGAAGGTTTCATTCTTACCGAAATATGCAATATAATTATAATTATATTAAATTTACATTACAATTTTCAATGTCATCATGCTTCTGCGAATATTTTTTTCGCGAAGGCATTTATAAAAATATTGGTAAGTTAAAAATAAACTTTGAATACGAAATAATTCTCGAGTAAACAAGAGATATTTTTATTCGACTGTGATCAGTTTGTAGTGTTTCTTTGTATTGACTACACGCTAGTTACTAAACTGATTACATATTGTTGGTATTTATACAATTGTTTAAATTGATATAATTATACATAATATTTATTATATACATAAATATCATGTCATGATATATGAATAAATTTTTCGTTTGCCTTTTATTGAGTGTATGTTAAATAATTACAATTATCTAAAAAAGTCGTCAGATTTTTCAACCCAAATATCTCACAGATACTATAACAAAAATGATCCACAAAATTTCTGAAAATTATCTCCACACGAATGGAAGGCTGAAGTCGAGATTATATCAAATAAATGTTTACAAATTAATTTTTTAATTAAAACACGTGGTGGCCGGTAAAGTTTCTTATTCTTATTCGACATGCCCTCAATAACTGATTTAAATAAAACTAGTATAATATTTTATTGTAATGAGTACCTTGCTCATTTAATACAATTAATAAATAAAATTAATGAAATCGTATGAGCGTGCGTGTGTAAGCGTGTGAGTGCGTGCGCGCGCTTGAGTGTAAATATATATATTCAATTTCTTTATTTTATGTATTTATTATATTAAACTGGCACGAATCTCTCTACCATATAATAAACAAATAAAATAAATTAAATTATTTGTGTGTGTCACATAATATTGTAGTAATTATAATATTCTTATTTCAGTGAAACATAACTTTCTTTTAAAAAGAGGACTAGATCAAACGCGCGCTGCGCGCGCGGTGATAAACTATGCTTTGCATACTATATTCAAAAATGGGAAAATAACCTTATAAGAAAAATATAAACAAACAACATTACGTTGCCATGCACATTATAGCTACAGCATGGTAACGCTTCCGATCAATCAGATTACGAATAAAACGTGAAATAACATAATCATCAATTTTAATAAAGGAGATAAAATTATGAAATATCTGAAATAAAAGTAAGTTCAATTGACGTTCATGAAAATAAAATAAAGTTATTTTAAGTAAAACAATAATTATAGAATAAATAATCTACGGCTGTTGCTTGAACGTCATTGCTCAAATAAAATTAAAAAATGGCTATTAATCCACTGATTGTAATATCTTTATTATCTATAATCTTTAATCCTAACAATGTTAAAATTGAAGAATCACAAGCTAACGAACAAGAGATAACTTTATATCATGTAATAGAAAATATAATAAAGGAGAGTGTGAATTACAATTTACACACAGAAGAAGAATATACTTTACTTTTTGAGGATGACTACAGTGATACACTTCCACAAGATATTGAAGAAGAGGATGAATTAAATAAATAAATTATGCAGAGGTTCTTGCTTATTTACCGAATGAAGAACATGTAGACTTTGAATATAAGAACAGGCAGTGCAGTATTGGCAAAGTGGAAAAAAGCCATTATCCTTGACAAGTGTACAATCGAAGTATAGAAAAGTTACTTCCGATCGTCAATTGCGACAGTGAAAATTACAAATTGAATCAGGGGGCACCAGAAAAACTGTTCTATATGGAATAACAACTTATGTACTTCAAAAAGTTAAAGAAGCGATAAAATCAAAAATGTCTCTACATGATATTGATAAGATGATGGGCTCTCATAAAGAAAGCAGAACTAAATATTCCGTGATTTAAAGCTTCACATATATGGATACAAATATTAAAAAATAAAATCACATTGTTTCACGTAAAATAACAAAATTGATTACTATGTCATCTACACAGAAGGCAATAGAAGTAGAACAACAAAAAGAAAATTTTGTTAACGATGTCAACAATCTCATTAAAGTACATGGTGCTCAAAACGTTTACAATTCTGATCAAAGTGGGTTCAATTTAGAGATACATAGTGGTCGCACTATTTGTTATGAGGGGATTAAAAATGTAGAAAACATCGTTCAGTCGGTATCTTCTACAACACATAGTTACACTATTCACCCAACAATATCAGCAGAGGGACAGCTTATGTCCCCGTTATTTATAGTTTTGAAAGAGGCTCATGGGCAATTTGGACATAAAGTAATGAAAACTTTATTCAAACCAGAAAATATATACGTAGAAGCATCAGCGTCCGGTAAATTATCCAAGGAACTATTTCAAATTTGGATTCAAAATGTATTTTTGATTCACAGTGGGAATTCACCTATACTGCTATTAGATTCATGGAGTGGACAATGTGAAAACGCTGTAAAAGAAGCTTTACCGAAAGAGTCAAATCTTATATTGAAAACGATACCAAAGGGCACAACTGGTCACATACAGCCTCTTGATGTATATGGTTTTCGATTATGGAAAAACTTTATAAGAAAATTATCAGACATAACACTTCTTATGAATTATGATGCTAAATTACACGAGAGAAATAATATAATCAAACTACAATCTCTAACCCATAATCAATTTTGTTCACCAAGATTTCAAAATGTTTTTAAATATACTTGGTATAAAATTGGATACCTAACGAAAAAATCTCCAAGACATCAAAATCCAGTAGATTTCTGTTTCCAAACTCAAGAGGAACCAATTTGCGTCATATTTGGAGGAAATGCAGTCATACGATGTGCATGGTGTAAAAAGCTATTATGTTTTAAACATTTTTTCAAAGATTATCATTATTGTCAAACGTATATTGAATAAAATTTGCAAATTCACCAATTTCTGTAATATTTATATATCTTACATTGACAAATCATCACATTATACAAATTAATAAAAATAAAAAAAGTTTTCGCTCATAATCTAGTAATAATAATGTTAATAGGGGTAGCCACCCCCACTAAAATTAAAATATTTTTTATGTTTTTAACTTTTAATAGTAAATATGAGTCAAAATAAGCATTATAAAATTAAAAATCCAAAGGAATGTTGTGATTAATTTTTTTTAATCACTAAAAGACAAGTAACTAAATAGGGGTAGCTCACCCCTTCTATGTGTTTTTTTAAACCTCGAAACAGGTCAACTATAATTTCTAATTTTCCTTACAACATGGCATTTTTTTACCAAATATGGCTCGTCAAAACTTTGTAATTTCAAAAACAGTGTGAAAAAAATTATATTTACCCCCATAAAAATAGTGGGTGCAACCTCTTATCATTAAAACTCTGTCCACATACTCGTCTTTTTATAAGAAACAAAAAGTTGTTGATTTCATTAAAAAATTCTGATTTCATCTCGAGATATTAAAAAGAAACTGTATTTGGGGGTGAACTTTAAGGGTGATTTTCAGCCCCAGATGTCTTTCTCCACAGATTAAAAAAAATACGTGTCAAATATTTTTCGATACTCTAACCAGTTGCAAAGTTTCATGAAAATCGGAGGCAGATACTAACAAAAAGGTAATTAATTAAATTAGGGGTAATTTACCCCGTCAACGTGTTTTTATTTTTAAATCTCGAAACAGGTCAACTATAATTTTCAATTTTCTTTATAACATGGCAATTTTCAATCAAATTTAGCTCATTAAAACATTTTTATATCAAAAATACAAGGGAAAATATCATATTTACCCTTATAAAAAATAGGGGATGCAACCCCCAGCATTAAAACTGTGCCGAAAAACTCGACTTTGCATAAGAAACAAATAGGTGTTGGTTTCATTAAAAAATTCCGATTCCATCTTGAGATATTAAAAAAAACCGGTTTTTGGGGGCAACTTTAAGGGCGGTTTTCACTCCTTAGATATATTTTTCCGCAGATAGAAAAAAATACGTCTCGAATATTTTTTGACCCTCTACTCATATGCGAAGTTTCATGAAAATTGGAGGCGGACACCAAGTATCCTTTCCTTGTTAGTTGTGCCGCCTCTGCCGACTCTACATTTTGAAGGGTTTTGGCATACTTCTTAACCGCTCTGGCGGTACTCCTGGCCATCTGCTCAAGTTCCGTATGGAGATTCTTCTTCTCTAAGAGAAACTGTATACGTGACTCGATGCCTGCACTGAGCAGCTTGTAGGTCTCCTCAGTCCTCTGGTAGTGTATGTGGCTCTTCCCGGAATCCGTGGAGCCTGCGCCGACCATCAGAGCTTTCACCCGATCGGAATCGGTGGTGGGATTGCCCCCTTTAGCGTGGGTACCCGGTTGGGGTACTACGCTGTCTCGTACTCTACTTCCATCTGCTTGACGGTATAGTGTATTTGTGTCCCCCCAAAATCCCTGGAACTTGCATCGACCACCGGAGCTTTCAGCTGTTCGGAATCGGTAGTGGGATTCCTCGCATCAGCAGGGGTGCCCACTTGGGGTAATACGTCTCTCAAATACACTGGTTCCATTTTTTATATGTATTCGGGGTTTCTTCCCCTAGCTAGTTTTGGTCCACCTCGGGTATTTTGTTCCCCCAGTGCCCTTCATATCTGACGAGCTTTCTCCTATCTGCCACCTGGGAAGGCGCCTGATACGAGACTAGCAACTCGTCACAGATGTCAGTGTGTGTGTGTGTGTGTGTGTGTGTGTTTGCGCGTGCGTGCATGCGTGTGTGCATGTGTGTGTGTCGGTGGGTGTGTGTAAACTCTCTATATCTCGAGAACCATTCGGCCGATTTTCTTTGAATACGTCTTATTATCTTCGTCTGGAGAAAAAACTCGGTACCGTGACTGAGTAAAGTTTTTATCAATTTCCTTTTTTTATAACCAAAAAACATTTTTAATTTTTTAGTTTTTTTGATTTTTTTATATCATACAGCCATTATTACTTAATATAATAAACTTTTGTTAAAAGATCATTAAATTTGTTATTAAGGAAAATGAGCTAATTTTCCTTCTAAGTTTAATTAATTTCTCAAAAAATATATGATTTATCATCTTAAAATTTTCATCCCTTATTACACTATTTAAAGACAGTATTTAGTTAAAATTTCAAGAAATTATCTTGATTTGTGTTTGAGAAAAATATTGTTTTTTAATAAAGTCGCGTTTTCGTTGTCTCACAATAATAAGAGTTAAAATCGACCAATCGTCCTGAAATTTAGCAGTGATATAGCTTTTTCGTATTTTCAAAATGAGTTCGTTGCCCACAAAAATCCTATCGTTATAACCAAAGATATTTGGGGTAAAATATTTGTTTTGAATATTTTCGTATAGCATTTTCTGAAAGAATATTTGATTTATCAACACAAAAGGATTGAGCAAAATAGTGTAATTACATTCTAATTTGATTGGCGACGTACCTAATGTAATTGATTGACAAATTTTAAAATGTTTGATTTTGGATAAATATCCATAGTGAATTAACATTTATAGTAAATATAATCATGATATTAGATAATTTAAGATATTTTTTTTATTGGTATATAGACTGGGGTGTAGTGAAAATCCTTCATTTTTGAATTTTCATTCGCTCCCAAGCTGAAAAACAGAAAAATTAGAATTTTCAATAATTATGGAAATAAAACTGTAATAAAATAACGATATAATAAATAGAAAAAACATTTCTGCAGTAAATTTATTGCAGAAACACATCAAAATAAATAGGTGAATCAAGAAAAAATCATAATTTTTTACATTTTAAGTGAGTTTTATGAATTTTAATCTCTTAATCTCTTGATTGTGGCAATTTGAGCTTGTAGATGAGTTAATTTCTCATCGATATTCATCTAAAATAAACGACAAACCTTCAAAAAGTTAAATTCACATCTTTTTTATACTAGTAATCGTAACTACAAATTGAGTTGAAATATAAAGTTTTAGTTTTTAATTTAAGAAAGATGAAAACATTTTGTTCATTTAAAATAATATTATGAGTTCTGTAATTCTTATAGTTAATAATAATTATGTACGAAACGATAATATTTTTACTTATTACATTAACCCTTTCGTAACGAGACCCCTTTTCCGGGGAAAAAGTGACTTTTTTTTGTATACCATAATTGTGAAGGCTTCAACTAAGATCAATCTACAGTTTTTTTTTTTTTCAAAAGTGTCAATAAGTACTATTTTTCAAGTGGGTCCTGGAGGACCCATACGGTCTTAATGAAATTTTGCTTCCTCCTAGAGGAAGTTTTGTGATAGTAAATTTTTGAGTTGTTGTAAAAACATGTTATAATTGTGTTCCGAGGTGTTAGGAATCAAAATACATGGTTTTAGAAAAATGTCTGTATGGATGTGTGTGTGTGTGTGCGTGTGTGTGTGTGCGTGTGTGTGTGTGTGCGTGTGTGTGTGTGTGTGTGTGTGTGCGTGTATGTGTGTGTGTGTGTGTGTGTGTGTGTGTGTGTGTGTGTGTGTGTGTGTGTGTGTGTGTGTGTGTACGCCTGGATCTCAGCTTCTACTCGGTCGATTTTGACCGGACAGGTCTCATTCTTTTTGTTTTTTTGCGTGATGGCGGTCAAGAATCCATTTTTTGATTGTGGCGATGCGTTTTTGTTTTTTTTTTTCAAATTTTCGATTTTCTCAAAACTGTTTTTTGATTTTTTTTAATGATAGGAACGAGTTATTCGAATCTGATGGGTAGCATTCGAAAGAGAATTAAAATACCTATATTTTCTAAAAAAAAAAAGTTTCTAGCTATCACGGTTCTTTTGTTATTAACAAAAACGTGTTTTTTCTTTAGAAGCTTATAATTCCTAAACTTAACGGTCAATTTTTTTGAGAAAAATCATCATAATACAGAATATAAATAGCTATAATCTGTTAAAATTTGAATACATTCTGTAGGCTAGATTTTGAGTAAAAAATTGAAAAATGAAAAAAATCAGTTTTGTATGTCCAACGATTACAAGAGTAAAATTGACTTAATGGCTTCACAATTCCTTTTAGAGGTAGATTTTTTATAGTTCTCGGTCGAGTTCTTTGGGTAAAATGATTGGTCCATACATTTCAGAGATATTTGAGGTTAAAAATTTTTTGACATTTTTTAAAAATCGTAATTTCTCGAGAAGGGCTCTATGTATCTGAATGGGGTGGATGGCATTCGAAAGAGAATTAAAATACCTATATTTTCTAAAAAAAATTAATTTTCTATCTATCACGGTTCTTTAGTTAGCATCAAAAACAAAAACGTGTTTAAAAAAAAACACGTTTTTGTTAATAACAAAACAACCGTGATAGCTATTTGTTTTATTATAAAATATAGATATTTTACTTCTATTTCAAATGATAACTTTATTTATCAGCTCAAAATTTATATAAATTTGATATAAATAAATAATAAATAAATAAATAAATTTAAAAATTAACAATTTTTAATATTCATAAATGAATTTAATTATAATTATGCAATACATTTTTTAAAAATTATAAATTTTGTTATTAAAAATTAATTAAAGGAATCAACAAATTACGGTTGGGGAAGCTACGGGCCAATGAATTGGCAGCGGTTTTTTTTTTAAATCAGAAAATGTTTATATTTAAACCAATTATTTACCGCATTTGAGTGACGAAAAATACCGCGGACTCGTTGGGCCACATAATTTTACGAGTTTGAAAAGTTTTTTTTTTTAAGCATAGCTCGTAGCTTAAATAAATATAACGATGAAAATTTGGAAAAAAAAATTTTCATGCTGTAATGGGCATTATTCAAAACCTGGCTATGTACACATTTATATATATAAAGATGCATGTAGACATACATAAGGAGGTTGTACATATACATATATAGTTATACATACAGTACCGTGCAAAAGTTCTTGAACGCTTTAAACAAAATATTATTATTTCAAATTACGATATTACCGGTTCTAAGTGGGTTAGTGAAAAAATTAAAAAAACATTTTAAAGTAGATGCCAAGAGCTTTCCTTCTATATGTGTGGCTTATTTTTAGGAATTTTCTTCGAGTCCTCACACCGTTCGGAAGACAGGGATTTTTCGGTATTTTTTAAAGGTTTGTTCAATCGCTTGTAGTTTTTCGGAAACTTATTGTAAAATAATTTCGCAAAAAGAATTGGAAAGCTTGAAGCAAGAGCTTTAATTTCTGTTTTCGTCAAGTTGTTGTTAAAAATTATTAAAAAGATAGTTTAGTCATTCAAAACAAAAATTGAATTTTCTTTTTTCTTGTAATTGGCTCTTTCAATGTTTACCAACTCATGAGTTAAATATGTTTCAAAATCGATGATATTTTATATGTTTCTTTTTACAATGTAAAGGTTCAAAGAGATGCGTTCCAACTGGTGAATAATATATCATTCAAACTATAATATTAAGAATTTATGTATTTATACCTGTTCGGCAAGGTACATGTATATACATGTATATGTATACCATTAATGTGATAATGAACCTGATAATAAATTAAATTGTTTATTTTCGTTTAATTGACCATTTATTATTCCATAGTATAACTATTCACCATTATTGAAACATATAAAATCTCATCGATTTTGAAACATATTAAACTCATGAGTTGGTAAACATTGAAAGCGCCAATTACAAGAAAAAAGAAAATTTAATTTTTGGTTTGAATCACTAAACTATCTTTTTAATAATTTTTAACAACTTGACGAACATGGAAATTAAAGCTCTTGCTTCAAGCTTTCTAATTCTTTTTGCGAAATATTTTACGATAATTTTCCGAAAAACTACAAGCGATTGAACAAACCTTTAAAAAATATCGAAAAAAGCCTGTCTTCCGAAAAGTGTCAGGACTCGAAGAAAATTCCTAAAAATAAGCCACACATATAGAAGGAAAGCTCTTGGCGTCTACTTTAAAATGCTTTTTGAATTTTTTCACTAACCCACTTAGAACCTGTAATATCGTAATTTGAAATAATAAAATTTTGTTTAAAGCGTTCAAGAACTTTTGCACGGTACTGTATATAGATATGTGTGTCCGTGCGTGAGTGTGTATATTACATATTACACGTAAATCACAGGACTGTTATATTTTATTTTTCGGTAAGACCGACTGGGTCCTGTAGGACCCACTACATTTACGTAAGATGCCCCTCGTACAGGATTATGTTATTGAAATCGGAAAGTGATAAATTCTTAGTACGTTGTCTCATTAACAAGATCCACCACTCAGAATAACAAAAAATCCCATTAATCCTTTTTTTTATTCGAAAATAAACCAGTTAATATCCGAATTTTCGTGAAATTCCAATTTTCATCGCCGAGCCCTTTTTTAATGTAATAAACGCAACGGAAAAAAAAAATTTTAATTTTAATGGCCAGGGGCCTTTCTCTTGAATAAAAGAACACGACTAAATGGGTAGATTTAAGAAATTATTTAATTTCAGTCTTCTATAGCATATTGAACAAAGTGGGTCCTACAAGACCCTTACGGTAAGAAAGGGTTAACCTTATATTGTATGCGATAGGAGAGTGCTTACATGTCGACGTAAGTAAATTGGATTTATTTCCATGTTAATATCAAGAGACTAAAAATCTAAATATTTATATCGCAGTCAGTGACATCTTGCAATAGAAGAAATAGCGATTGCATCGAAAGAATAATTTTTGAGTGAGGGGCTGCGCACTCGAGAACAGACTTCTAAGACTTCTAATGACTTTCAGAAGATTTCGAAATACTGTAGCAGTCAAATCTATTTAATAAAGAGTAAAAGACTTCTGAAAGACTTCCGAGGTTTTCGAAAGACTTCCGAGACCTAATATTTTTTTTTTGTAGTTATATTATTGCTACTCATCTACGTACTGCTTCTCTTCTGCCAGGATGTCGCACTTCCCGGCTACTTTTGTGACGGGAATTTGTTCTATCTATATCCTTTGCTGACCGTCTGCATACTGTTTAGTCTTATGATTGGAGCTCGCTTCCCCCGACTACTTTAATGTTGGTATCTTTCTCTAGCCATATTCTTTGCTGCACATCTGCGTGCCGTATCTCTTCTGCCCGGATCTCGTATATCCCGGCAACAACGACCAGGTACGATTTTCTGCAAAATGTATTATAATTCTACTAATGATTAGACATAATTCTGACGGTCTCGTTTTTCTCGATATTTTACCCTGAATTGAAGTTGCTTCCTGCACGCCGTGTATAAAAGCTAGTTATAAGGTGAGCTATAAATAGTTTATATATTACAAGGTACAGTAAAGACACTAGTTCCTGATTATTTTTCAAAATAAATAGTGGCACTATAACTTTATATTTCAACTCAATTTGGAGTTACGGTTACTAGTATTAAAAAGTTGTGAATTAAAATTTTTGAAGGTCAATATCGATGAGATATGAACTCATCTATAAGCTCAAATTGCCAAAATCAAGAGATTAAGAGATTAAAATTGTTAAAACTAACTTGAAATGTAAAAAATTATGATTTTTTGTTGATTCACCTATTTATTTTGATATGTTTTTTATCTAAAAACTCATTCTACTCAAATGCCAATGTGAAGTGAGGTTTCTGCAATAAATTTAGTGCAAAATGTTTTTTTTTTCTATTTATTATATTGTTACTTTATTATAGTTTTATTTCCATAATTATTGAAAATTCTAATTTTTCTGTTTTTCAGCTTGGAAAGGGGGTAAAACATTTTTTTGGTAAAATCTTAGTGGCAAACTATTTTTGGAGTCAGAACATAACGTTTTTTAGCTATAGGGAATGAAAATTCAAATATGAAGGTTTTTCGCTACACCCTAATGTACCGCACCCCCCTACACACCCATCCACCCACCCACCCACACACACACACCCACACACATACACCCACACACACACACACATACACATGCACACATGTACACACGCACGCACGCACGCACGCACGCACACACGTACGCTGGTACGCCCGTACGCATACACCCACACGCACGATCGCACGCATGCACACACCCACACCCACACACACACCCACACACGCACACAGAAGCACATAAACGCACACGCACACCCACACATAGACGCACACACTCGTGTATTGGCATGAGAAAAGTAGTGTATTTAGATTTCAAACGTGTATTTTCAACAACTATGTATTAGTTTTATTGCGAATATTCAAAGAGAAAATTTAGTATGATGCAATTAATTATTGTTATGAAAATTTTCAAAAAGGAATAAATACATTAGTTAGAGGAAGTGCCAATTTATTGGCAGCGATTTTTCTTAGAATTGGTGGGTTCTATAAATCCAAACTTATAGTACACTATTGCTTCGAAATTGTCCAAAGAATATAAATAATTTTTTTGAGAATAAAAAAACTTCAAATTTAAGTTTGTTTTTAAAAATTGTTAATAAAATGTTATTGATAAGTGTTTCACAAAAGTATCCAAGATATTCACGTTCAGGAGGTCAAAATACATTAGGAAAATCTGGGTTTATCCATGTACCTCAATGGGCCACGGCCACCCCTATAGCAAACCCGGACTAACCCCCTGTTAGGAAAACTTTTTTTAGACATATATTAATATTTGTTCTTTGCTTGTATTTATTCTATTCTATTTATTTATTGAAAAAACGTTCCAGTTGGAAAAAATTGATTTTTCAAATTTTTGTTGAGTAAAAATTTCACCAAGCTCCAACGTTAAATGTTTCTAGAGGTTCTCTAATTGTATCAGCTACACTAGTGAAAATGAACACTCTTACATTTACGCTTCTCAATTTTTGTTTATTCACGAGGCCTATATCATAAAGAATCGTTCACTAAATAACGATTATGCATTCAAATTAAATAATTCTATTCTTCCTAAATACAATTATAATTCTTAATAGCAATAGTCATCTGGAAACCTCATTTATGTACAGATAGCATGATTTGTATAGCACAGAATTTATTTTAAAAGTAAAAGAATACTTACAACTTAAGAGAAATGTTAAAAACCGTTTGATAATAGGTGGTTTTAATATTAATATAATACTACACAATAATATTAGTCAGAATTTTCTAAATAATTTTCTTAAAAATGGTTTTTGCTGAAGCTTTACTGAAACGACTAGACCATATGAGATAATTACTGATAGTGGAACGTGCATTGACAATATTTTTATAAAACCTAGCTCAATCTATATAAAAACGTTTAAATTAAGGTCACCTATTACTGATCACTATCCACTTTCCATAGACATAAAAAAACCTTTAGTTAATATACAGACATAGAAAAGAAGAAAACTAATTATTCTTTTAATTACAAAAAATAGCTAGTATAGCAAATGAAAAATATTGGGCCGAATACAAAAAAATTGAAGATCCAAACGAACCAATAAACCTACTTATAGAGGGAATACTACAATGTCAAGAAAAATCATGGATAAGTGCATTATTAAAATCTTGTAAAAAAGAGGATAAATTATATAAAAAATTAAGAAATGATCCAATGAATGATAGCTTAAAATGTGAATATAAAAACTATGTTAAAGTTCAAAATAAAGTTACAAAAGATGCCAAAACTAAATATAATAAGGAGTTTATAGGAAAAAAACTCAGGTAGTCCAAGGAAACTATGGAAAATTATATATTCCAAACTTGGTAACAAAGGTAAAAAAGACAGTTACATACGTGAAATATATGATGAAAACAAGGAGATAATAAAAGATCAATCAAAAATTGCACATATCATGAACGACTATTATTGTAAAATAGATAAAAAAATGAGTGATAAAATTATTACTCCAAGTAACAAATTAATTGAACAACCCCCAAGCAACGCAAATTCAATATTCGTAAATCCTACAGATGAATTCGAAATTAAGAATATAATTAGCAACTTAAAAATTAAGAATGGGGAAGTTGATAAAATAAATGCTAAGACACTCAAAACAATATCTGAGCATATATCAGATCCTCTGACAAATATCATCAATAAATGTATTGAAAAGTTAATATGGCCGGATGCGCTAAAAGCTGCTGAAGTAGTACCAATTTATAAATCAGGACAAAAATTAGAAGCTAATAACTATAGACCTATATCTTTAATATCAAATATTGCAAAAATCATCGAAAATGTAATCTACAAAAGAATTTTCGATTTTATTGACAAGTATAAACTATTAAGTGAAAAAGAGATTGGCTTTATTAAAAGCAAAGTAACCAGAGATGCACTAAGCTACATTAAAAGAAGGATATATGAGAACTTAGATAAGAGTATTCCCATCATACTTGTATTTTTATATCTAGCAAAAGCTTTTGATACAGTTAACCATAGTATACTCTAATAAGTTACTAAGCCAATAAGTAATAAGTATTATACTATAATAAGTTGCAGGCGTACGGAATAAGAGGTAAAGCTTAATAATGCAAAGCTCCTTAACAAATAAAAAGCAAAACGTAAGAGTGGGTCAAAGGAAAGGTGAACCGATAACAATAAATACGGGAGATCCGCAAGGAACAATTCTGGGACCTCTACTTTGATACTGTATATGAACGATCTACTGAGAACAATGACAGTAAATTCAATTTTATCATATGCCGATGACACAGCAATCATCTCATCGGGTAAAACTTGGAAAGAAGTGGAGAGGAAAATTAATCAATAGCTAGAAGAAGTTATAAGTTGCAATATAGCTCGCGTTGAATAAACTAACTCTAAACATAAGCAAAACTGTGTATATAACTTTCGGAAATTATTGTGATAGTGTCCCAAAAAATTTAGATATATCTATTAACGATGAAAAATTAAAGAGAGTTGACACGTGTAAATATTTAGGAGTTAATTTTAACTATAATCTAAAATGGAATGAACATGTTGACTATCTGATCAAAAAACTAGGTATTTAAATTTTATCTTCTACAAAATTAGTAAATTTATGCAGCTAGATACCATGAAGGTTGTATACTATGCGTTTTTTCATAGTGTGATTAACCATAGGATAATTGCATGGGGAGGTGTCTGCAAAAATAATCAGTATTTCAGTAGCCCCAAAATATTCAAAACAGATTACTTAAACTAGTTTACAAAAACACTTTTGAGCAAAATAAACCAATAAATATTAAGCAACTATTCACATGGGACTCTCTGAAATATTATTACAACGACATGAAAAATATATTTACAAATCCAGATAGCAGGACAAGAAATAAATCTATCATATTACCTAAAATAGACAAAAGAGTAAGTGAAAAAAACAACTACATAACTGCAATTAAAATTTTCAATCTACTGTCAAATGAGCTCAAAACCCTAAAAATAGACAAAAGAACTACTAACTACAAGTTAAGAAGATGGATTGTAAAAAATATTCACTGAAATCTGATTTGATCCTATAATTTTGTTATAGGTTGTTATTGTTATAGTTTTCCTATAAGAACTCAAGTCTAAATTTAAGATAAATGCATATACTATATATACTAATTATTGTTTTTCAAATTTGATTGTAATGTTAAAAAAAAGACGTTTTATCTAGAATTAAGATTTAGTTTTAGTTTTAGTTTTAAGTAAATTTATACTCCAGACCTGCAAACAGCGAATTTATTTTCCTCTGCAGGGTTACTGTATGTAATGTAATGTATTTCTTACTCTGGATTAATAAATAAAAATAAAATAGTTAAATAAATCCTTATTATCAATAAAAAGTCTTATCTGAACTGATTTATTTTTGGAGGTTAATTATACCCTTTTTGTATTAATGAATTTATTTATTAGTGTTACAGACTCTGAGTGGCTATTTTGAAGAGTGTTAGATAATTGTTGAAGATCTATTGCATACTTTTTTTTCTAATCTTTACGACAATTACTGATATATTATGGCTTAAAGCAGTCATATACCTATGGGCCTATGAGGTCAAAACCTCCTGAAAAAATATGTTAAAATATAATTAGTTATATCTAATAATGAAATATCATAAGTATGCACAATTTCTGATAAAATGGTCCAAGATATAATCTGTAGACCTATTTTACTCAAAGATATAGCATTGCCAAGATTTTAGCTTTGTTGTCACTTTCTGTAGCAACTGCTCGATAGATTTTCATAGGACAATGTTTAAAATTACTTAAAATTCATGTGGTTATGGTTCGAAAAGTTGGAAATATTAAAATTTTTTGATTAAGTAATTTTTTAAATTGAAAAACTTAATTGCTAAATTTTAAGAATTTTTTAATTTTTAGTGATTTTTTTCATTTTAAAATTGGTTTACTTTATCAAAAAATTTTAATATTTCCAACTTATCGGACCACAATTGCATGAATTTTAAGTAATTTGAGCCGTGCCTCATGAAAATCCATCGACAAAATGCAATATCTCTGAGTAAAATTGGTCTAGAGATTATGTCTTGGGCTATTTTATCAGAAATTTAGCCTTCTTATAATATTTTATTATTATATATAACTAATTATATTTTAACATATTTTTTCAGATGATTTTTGCCCTAAAAGTCTATAGGTCTATGACTTATTTAAGTGGATGCTAAAGTCACGTTAGTTAATTTCTTTCATAGTTTTCTCTCTGAAGAATTAACCGATTTGACTGAAATTTTGGGAGAAAACTTTAAATAAACTTATAATATGCACAATCGTGAAATTAAAGAATTTATTAATTTTCCATTTTTATAATTTATAGGTTATGTTACCAGCGTAAGTTTTTCAAAGCTTTTTCGGCAATTAATTGATGCAGAACCAGTGTAGCTTTCAATAATTTTAATTAATCTCTATAGGACCGGAAAGCCGATAATATCGGCTAGCTCTGTGATATAAACTTTGTATATAGTTGATACATGATACCAAACACTAATTTGGGCACTTTTAAAGGGCGCTTTTAAATCTCAAATCCCGGCCATCTAAAGGTTAAGGGGGCATTCGTTTTTAGAATTGAGAAAAAAAAACCCACTTTTTAATATTAAAAAAAAAATCTATTACATTTATGGATAAACTTTTTTTTGTGCATTCATATATATTAAACAAAGATCATAAAAAAACCGCTGCCAATTCATTGGCATTTCCTCAAACTTAATTTTTTTATTCTATTATATAAACTATTAAATTTAAAAATTATATTGTAAACAATTATTAAATTTTAGAATTTTAACCTTATATATTATTTCAAAAAATATTTAAAATTCAAAATTTGTTGAATTTTTCATGTTTATAATTTTTTATAATCTTATTAATTATTATAAATTTGCACAGAAGGAACTAAAAAATAGTATTTTTCCTCATTAAAGAAAACATTTCAGTAGGTATACTGTCTAGTAGTTTGATTTACAAAACATGCTTTTTGATTTTTTTAAATCGGTCGAGTAGAACTTGAGATATCCGTTGTACGAGTATAGAAAACATAGTTTTGAGAAAAACGCATTTGAAAGTTTTAAATTCAATACATGCCGACTACTATAATTACTGTTACAAACATCTATAACTTTCTTTTTATGTCGAATTTTTCAAAACGGTTTTAGGAGAAGATTTCTATGATGTTAAGGAACAAATTTATGTAAAAAAAATCAATTTTTTGAAAATTTTGAAAGCGAATTCCCTCTTAAAGCTGTTTTATACACTAATCTAGCTATGTACAAATTTTCATCAAATTCTTAGTGATATTTCTATTTATTATAGAACCTCCTTAAGTTATGCAGTCAATATCTATCCATTACCATGCTATATGGTAATTTTCCATTCAAATATTTGTAATTTTCCATCAGAAATTCCTTCCCGCATATAGAAACTTAAGAGACAGGAACTGGACAAAGGAAGTTTTAGCGCTTCCGGGATCCTTCAAAGAAGTTCTGCGAGCATAACAAAAGCCACTTGACTGTATACGTATATAACAATCAAATAGCGTGCGTAGGCTTAAACCTCACACACATACCGCGGCTCTGAAGATCATCTGACTCGTCGCGCAACAACACTTTTCATGGCCATTTTAGTACCACGCCTGCACCCAAGGTTTTTAGACATATTTTGGGCGGCTAAATCTGAATTTCGAGGGTGCTTATGAAATCAAGGTGGGTGGATGATTTCAAATAATTATATAAAATACACACACCCGCACATCCATATTAACACATAAGAATTCATATTCGCTGTATATGACACTTTACATAGGCACGTCAAAAATCATTGAACGTTTCAATTTTGAATTCTATTATAGAGTATTGTTAATAATGATAATAACAAAAAAGTTTGCAAATACAAAAATAATAATTTAGAATTAAGTTTCAGCTAGCTGAGATACTTTGATTTGAATGTATGGCCTCTTAAACAATTAATTTGTTTATAACATTTAACGTCCCAATTGTCAACTGAGCACCTTCGAAATTTGGACTCTATAGCCCAAAATACGTCTTAAAAACTTGAGGATAGGCGTGGCACTAAAATGGCCACGAAAAGTGTTGTGGACCGCCGGACTTGATTAGTGCACTTTCTTTTAGGGGCATGAATATTGTCATGATCTCTATATTGACGGCCCACAGCTCACAACTACAGCCAATTTCAGTTTCTAATAAAAACGTTATTTGGTTTTCACAAAAAGAAAATGTAGTAACGGTGGAGCGTTAGCCAAATTCATAATCCAAAGGTGCGACAGTCTCCTTCTAAGACTATAAAGTACGTGTCTTTGTATCGTATCACCTATTATGCTCGGCGTGGCAGAGGAAGAGAGAGGGAGAGAGAGAAGCAGGGATACGAAAGCTCTAGGCTGAGGGTATTCACATTCCCAATTATTATTCCTAAGCGATAGTCCAATAATTAAGACTGGTAGCTTAGCAGGTAGACAAGGAGAGTCACTGCGGGGAATGGAAATAATCATTTCCACCTGCAGCTATCGATACTTTCGCACCTTGCCATGCCTCCAGACTTTCAACTGGTGCAACTCGATTTGTATGTTTCCGTGAATCCTACTGCGGATCTGAATATTTAAGCCTCTGAAAGGGCATGGAAAGGAACGTGGGGAGAGAAGGGGCCGAGATTGCGTACGTTTACAAAGCAAATGGCTTGGAAATAAGCAAGTGGTGTGTATGGCCCGTGGATGCACAGAGAAATTGCCGGCGGCGGGCATGAGAAAAGGGCGTTAGAGACGATCGGATGGCTTCAGAGTGGTGCCAGCAACAGCAACGCACGAGCCGAGGGGGGCGGCTATAATCGATGCGGACATGTGCAGCTCCCTCGGGGTAGTTCTCGCAACCCCTAACTCGCCAAACCTATTTATACAACAATGCCTTGCGTACACCCCCCTAAACCACCTCGACCCCCCCCCCCACCTCTCTCTCACCCTCTCTCGCGCTCCCTTTTTCTTTTCCTCTCTTTCGCATGTAGCTCGAATGACCCATGTTCGACAAGAATAATGTATATACAATTGTTTTTTGTTTTACGCTTGAAAAATTGCTTTTTCTGCCAGCCGCACCAAGCTCTGCAACTTCCTCCTTCTTATTGTCCTGGTCCTCTTTTTTATTACTGACTTCAACAGACGAATTTGTTTATTCATGCAGCCTTGCGATACTTTCAAATTAATGGGCTCTTTCCAATCGGACCGTTAATCAAGCAAGAATTAGTTTTATCATTAAAATCTACAAATGCGAAAGAAAATATTATAATCTTGCTGAAACAACTTGCAAAACATTTTAGTCTTTTTCATGCGAAAGGTCGCATGAACTACACAACATCTTTGCTGTTAATTATTTTTATTCCTGTTTCCAACGGAACTAGTCTGAATTGACTGAATTTTTCCTCCTACATTGAAATATTGTATTAAAGTTGTTTTTAATATTCTAAAAAAATATCAGAAGTATTGTAAGAGAATTAAAAATTGTGGACAAATGTCTGATGTTATACATTTGTGTAAAGCATGGGAGCCTAACTCAAAACGCTTTTAATGTCTTCCAAGTGCTGCAACAATTATTTATCCTTTATTATAAAATGGAAATATAAAATTTTAAATTTTATTAAGACCAAATATAGCATAAGCATGGAATGAAGCTGCGCGTTAAAATGCAAAGTAGGGGAAAATATAAGTAAAATAGAGCTAACGGACAGGAGAGGGCGATATGATCCAAAGAAAACGAGTGGCTCAGGAAAACAAGGATAGCGATAGAGCAAAAAGAGAGCAAGTAGGACCAAGAGAAAATCGTTTGCTTTCCCTCTTATTTTGGACCCCTGCGCGCGGTGTACGAGCCCCCTTGCTCCGTTTATAATCAACCCCAACAGAACAGTTTATCTTGGCGAAGTTAGTGAACGGACGCCCAAGCTGCCGCCGCTGTTAGCGTGGTAGAGACAGTGAGAAGGGCGGCAGAATGGTGGTTGCTGGTATTTTAGATAGTGAATACTTATCTCAGCGAACAGGACTAAACGATAGAAGGAGCAGCAGCCGGGGAGCGACAGCTCTAGTACGCGCACTCTTATCGTTAGTGCAATCGGCGTCCCTAGTGAAACGCTGTGCGGGATCGACTACCAGGAAAAAATTTTGTAGACAACATTAAGCGATATTTTTACTTGTCGTACGCTCTTTTTCATATATGTTTCCTTCTTAAGTAGACGAAAAATTCACGTCAGTTTTTCAAAGTTCTCTTTTCAAATAATCAACCGATTTGACAGAAATTACGGAAGAAAACTTAAAATTTATATACGAAGCACACGCAAGTCTTGAAATAAAAAAAATTATTTTCTTTCATTTTCATAATTTATAGGTTACGCAAGTTGTTTAAGATATTTTCGGCAATTAATTGATTGTTCGAGTTGCGATTTTAAGAAATAACTAAACATAAAAACTTGCTATAGTGCATACAGCGTCACCTTCCATTAATAATTCATTAACATCGGCGCCTCCTTAAATGATAAAGCTTTTGATTAGTAAAGTTTTGCAAACTTGGGATGTTACTGAAGTAGAATGTTTGAAGCTTACTAACAAAGAGTGTGCACAATCGCTGGGAAACTGATTTTAATGGGGCTTTGAGAGTTGATTTTTAGTTTCTACATATGAATTTAGTTTCTATATCTATTTACTTTCTACTCACCAATGATACTTAGGCCCATGTAAAAAAAATTCTTTTGGTAAAAATTTTGTGTCGCAAGAAGTTCACCAAAATGAGTGCCAAATTTAGCAAATAGGAGTTGCGCAAACTTCGGATCCGATCGAGATAAGGCATTTAAAATTTTTCCTAACCTATAGAATAGCTTGTCGAAAAAATCACCAGAATTATCAAAGATTAAAAATGATATTGAAAGCAGTTCTCCAGAGAAGATTTAAACCGACTATTTTTCACTCACCGGATTTTCTCACTATCCACTATATTGTTTTCTTAACGTCCACAAGCTTAATTAGAGGTCAACAGTGCTACGCCACAATGATCCACATAGCTTGATGCAATATTCTACAACAGATAAAATATTGGAGCAATACTGATTCAATATATAAAAACACCCGGAAATTTTGAAATATTATAGCAACATTAATACAATATTCAAATTAAATTTGCAAGTGACACAATATGGCAGCGATCTCCCTGCAATATGTTAATGTAAAATATTATACCGCAGCATTGCAAAAATAATTCGGAAAAATTGCAGACCAAGCTATAGGGTAACAATATGACGGTAATATTTCCGCAATGTATTGACATAAGATGAAAATTTACAATATTCTGGCAACATTGCAGCCATAATGCTTTTTAATATACAATTTGACAATACTCTTAGAATCGTTGCACAATATTAGAGTACAACAATATACAGCCCAATCTTGCAACAACATTCCGTGAATAATGTACAAAATTTATTTTCTGACAATAATGCAATAATATTTCTGGAATATATCATAACAAGATATTAAATCGCAATATTTTTGCAAAATCTCAGTAACTCCCTGAATTCTAAATGCAGTTCAATATGCATAGAATATTATAGCAATATTACACTCCAAGGTCTAAACTTAGGATTTTACAAGTTATTGATGAATATTGCCACAGTATTTCGACATCATTTGAGTGCAATACTTTATAGAGCAATATTGCAACGATATTTTGTCACGGGAGAGTAAAAATATATTTTATGCCGATATTGCATCAATTCTTCTGCAATATTTGTTTACAAGATATAAATTCGAAATAATACTGCCACATTTTAGCAATAACGTGTCCTTCTATTCTGCAGTACAATATTTCTAGAATATTACAGCAATAGTCTATTGTAAAGTATTGGCTTGCAATATTGAAGCACCACCTGAGCTATGATATTTTCAAATATAGTTTTAGCTAATATTCCGCAATCTTTGTAGAATATGTAAGTAAAATAATTTCCAGCCCAATGTCACAACAATATTGCATCAATAATGTAAAAAATCTATTTTCTGACAATAATGCATTCATATTTCTGCACTCTATGTTTATGAGATATTAAATCTCAATATTTCCGCAATATCTTAGCAATATAGAATTCATTCAGTTTACAGTACAATATGTAAAGAATATTATCGCAATATTACACTGTAGGGTCTAGACTTATAATTTTTCAAGTTATGAGTCAATATTGTTACAGTATTCCAACAAAATTTCAGCAGAATACGTTGTTATGGAATATTCCAACAATATTTTGCCAAAAGACAAGAAAAAACCGCTGCCCATTCATTGGCAAGATGCTTCCTTAAACTAATTTATCGATTCCATTTTTTAAATTTAAAAAACAAAAGTAAATTTTTTACAACAAAACTTTATTAATAAATAAAACTGTTTTCTTTGTGGTTCTTTGTCGTTTGTTAAACAATTTAACTGAATATAAAAAATATCTTTTTCGTTTTTTCATTTATGTATCCTATGCAAACAATTAGTTATTGTTATAAAAAATTTTAAAAAAATACATTAGTTTGTGAAAGAAAACCATGTATTGGCAATAACCTAATAAATATATGTTTTGAAACAGGTATTTAACTACTATCCTGCTCGACTTAGTGGTTTCAAGTTAATCCCTCAATGTAACAATCATACAAATATAATAATTAAGTTATACTTCTTAACAAAAGACAATGAATCGTTTTGAAATTTAACAGAGAAGTAGTTTTTTTTATATTTAAGAATCGATATTTTTATGAAGTATATTTATGAAATTTTTACGAAATTCATATTTTGAAAGTCAATTATTATCGTTGCCCTAGTACACGTTGCCGCGGGACTCAATCTGAAATTAGTTTCTCGAGGATATGCCCTAGTACACAATAATTATTTTATTTACATATGATATACAAATTAAATAGAACTATTGCATATTTTGCTCTAAAACTTTATATTTGTGTTTTGGGGCTAATTTCGACAGAGTAAAAAAATGTTGACCAACATAACCTCTTGAAATTTTAACACAATGTTGTACCCGATAAGTGTAATAAGTGGTAAACATTTTGAGTCAAACAATCAAATATTCTTTTTAAACATGCAAATGTAAGAAATTTATAAAAAAAATTTAACCTCAAATATCTTTGGTCACAACGGTTAGATTTTTTTGGGCAAAGAACTGTCTCCTTAGATATAAAAAAGCTAATTCTCTGCCAAATTTCAAAACAATTCATTGACTTTTACTCGTGTTATCGTAAAGGAAAGAAAACGCACATTTTTTCAAAAATAATTTTTTTCTCAGAAACAAATCAACATAACCTCTTCAAATTTTAACACAATGTTGTACTCGATAAGTGTAATGAGTGGTAAAAATTTTGAGTGGAAAAATGAAAAAGTTTTTGAGATATTAATTAAAGAAATATAAACCATATTTTCATTAATAACAAATGAGAGGCTAGAGATAATTTAAATTTAAAAAAAAGAAATTGTAGGTAATTTAAAGACCTTTTTATAAAAATTTAGTTTATTAAGTAATACTGGTTGAAACAAATTAAAAAATCAACAAAACGAAAAATTCAAAATCGTTTTTTGGTTATAAAAAAAACAAATCGATAAAATCAAAAACTAGATTATCCTATCTCTATTCTCCTCCGAAACGAAGAGAATAAGCCTTTTCCGATGTAAATCGGTCGATCGGTTCAAAAGTTATCGCCTGTACACACACACACACACGCACACACACACGCGCACACACACAGACACGCGCGCGCGCAAAAACTTTTTTTATCAAAAACAACGGATCTTAGCGCCAAAAGTCTTAAAACATGTTTTTGAACATTTTTTGTTTCAAAAATTTTTTTTACCGTTACAAAGCTTCCTCTTCGAGGAAGCAAAAAATATTCGTTGCCGATATTACATCCATTATCATGCAATATTCACCTAAAAGATATTAATTCGCAATTCTACTGCTATATTAGGTCGGCGTTGCCGGCTCTCGGGCATGGCGATCACTATTCAACACGTAGAAATTAAATTTTCCAACATTTATAATGTCTGCCTTGTGTGCGTGAACTTGCATTTTGTGCCCACAAAACTGGTGTAAAATGAGTACTGCATGCTACTATGACCAAAAATAATGTTCGCACCGCAAGCGTACAACTGTACGCCCATGGTATAATAAAAAGTATTATTTTCCGATATTGCATCAATTGTCATCCGATATTTGCATACAAGATATTAATTCGCAATACTACTGCTATATTTTAGCAATAACATATTCTTTTAATTTGCAGGACAATGTTTCTACAATATCACAGCAATAGTTTATTGTAAAGTATTGACTAACAAAATTGGAACCACATTTCGACGCCTCCTATCAATAAGGCGCTATCTCGTGCACCAAAGTAAAAAGGAGCTAACTCGAAGTTCCGTGTAATAAGGCGCTATCTCAATCATAATTCAATAAAGCGCTATTTCAAAGCTCGATGCAAGAAGGCGCTAACTCGGCGGTGAGTGCAAGAAGGCAATAACTCGACATACAATTTTTATTGAAGGGTTAAGCTTCCGATAAAATTGAGTTTGAAATCCTTCCCTCCCGACGCAAAAACGAAAATATTCTATTTTCAGCCCATTTTTACGACATAGTATATTGTGTGCCAAGGGCGTAAAGTAGGTCTTTTTAGACCGAGGGTGGGATTGTAGTACGAGTCGAAGATGAGCTAGCGCGAGCCGAAGGCGAGTGCGTTTGCGAACCGAAGACGACCCACACAGCATGAAAGAAAACTGAAATTATTACATGAAATAATTCATGAATTACTACATTGAAATAATTTAGAAAAGATTTTAAAAGGAAAAAAAATTGATTTTAAATTCATTTTTAAAATAATATATGAAATCCTTACAAAATACTTTCAAAAATCCTCCAAAAAAAGAAAAAGATTTTACAAAAAAATAATTACACGAATTCTTTCTGAAAGAACCTTGAACAGATTTTTTGAAAGAAAACATAAAATAGTTCAGAAATTATTGCAAGTATTCTTTCATGAAATAATTCAGAAATAATTTCAAAAAGATACAGATTATTATTTTACAAAAATAATTCAATATCTATTCAAAAATCTTTCGTGAATTATTTTATGAAATCTTCAGGGAAACTCGTATGAATTAATACGAGAAATAATTTAGAATTCGTTTGAAAAAGATTTTTGGAATAAATTTTTTTTTAATATAATAGCGAAACAAATGTCTACAGAAGTCTTTCTGAAAGAACCTTGAAATGATTTTTTGAAAGAAAACATAAAACAATTCAGAAATCATTTCAAGAATTATATCATGAAATAATTTAGAAATAATTTCAGAAAGATACAAATTATTATTTTACACAAATAATTCAATATCTATTCAAAAACCTTTCATGAATTATTTCATGAAATCTTTCAGGAAATTCATGTGAATTAATACAAGAAATAATTTAGAATTCGTTTGAAAAAGATTTTTAGAATAAAATTTTTTAAAACAAAATAGTGAAAAAAATAATTAAACGAATTCTTCCTGAAAGATCCTTGAAAAGATTTTTTGAAAGAAAACATAAAATAGTTCAGAAATTATTGCAAGTATTCAACATGAAAAGGGCAGCGTCCATATATAAGAGGCATCGTATAATGTATTTATTTTGTTTTTAATTCAAATTTCTTTCAATCAAATAAGTCCTAATTAATACAATATTTAATAAACAAAACTTATTAAATAAGTATATACTAATTAAACAAAGTTAATATTAAAAAATAAAGAAATATTAGAAACAAATATTCTAATTTATTTTGTTAGTCATTTTGCACTATATAATGAAAAAAATGAAATGATTGTATAATGATCGGATTTAATCGTCCATTGTTTTCTACATTCGTATGATCGTATTAAAGAACGTATTAAATTTTGTGCGGGTTATATAATTTTTCGTTTTTGTGAACTAAGATAGATTGAAACATTTACTAATTGCGAAAAATATTAATTTGTAAAGTTAATTTGAGAATATAAAAACTTAAAATAAAAGGAAAAAAAAACATTTAAAGATAAATAATATAGGTACTAAAAATAAGCAATATTTTTTATTATTTTTCATAAGTATTCTTTCAGTTTCACAAAGTTTAGAAATTCTCTGAAAATCGACAGGAATATTATTTATACGCCTGCCAAGAGTAAAGAGCCTTTGACTCTAAAAGTTGATTCTAAATTGAAAACACTGCAAATAATAATAATGTAGATAAGATAGAGCTCATCCTGTTCATCTCTGTATTACATGCAATTATCATTTTTTTATTTTTATCGAATTTCGGGAAAAGGTCTCTTTATTGCCCTTCGTAATGACAAAAATACACTATGTGTAAATTTTCAAGTTATTGGTCGTTATAGATTTTACAGGAAACGGATTGAAAAATTTTCTACCATTTTTTATAAAAAAATAATGAACAGAATTTCTGAAAAATTCATAGGTGTATTATTTATGCAATTACGGAGGGCCATGAAGAGCTTCATTCATCAAAAGTTGAATGTAAGATCAAAAAAATGCAAAACTCATAACGTCGGTAAGGAAGAGCTCTCTTTATACATGTTTCACATACACTTAATACAATATTTGATAAACTAAAAGTATTAAATAACTATGAATTAATTGATCAAAGTTAATATTAAAAAATCAAATAATATTAAGAATAAATGTTCTAATTTATCGTGTCACTCATGTTGCACTATATAATGAAGAAAATGAAATGATCTAACAAGCGAGCGATAGCGTAATGGATAGCGTATTTGCGTAGTACCCGAGTGCACCGGATTCGAATCTCCATCATGTAAAAAATTTTTCTGCGTTTTTTTCTGCAATAAAATAGTGTGAAATTATTAACAATGTGAATAATATATAAAAATAGTTAGAATATTATTTAAATAATATTCTAAAATATAAAAATGCACCTTCAAATACGGGATATATCCTTCGAAATTTATTGTTAGTAATATTTACTAAATATTTTCTAATTAATTCACAATATTAATTCCTGAATCCTTCCAAAAATCTTTCATTGAAAGGATTCTGCAATAATACAGGATTTATAACCTTCGACATTTTTTGTTAGTAATATTTACAAAATATTTTCTAATTAATTCACAATATTACTGTATCCTTCCAAAAAATCTTTCATTGAAAAGATTCTGCAATAATACGAAATTTATATCCTTCGAAATTTATTTTTAGTAGTAATATTTACAAAATATTTTCTAATTAATTCACAATATTAATTCCTGAATCCTTCCAAAAATCTTTCATTGAAAGGATTCTGTGATAATACGGGATTGATACCCTTAGAAATTTATTGTTGGTAATATTTACAAAATATTTTTGAATTAATTCTCAATATTAAATCCTGAATCCTTCCAAAAATCTTTCATTGAAAGGATTCTGTGATAATACGGGATTGATACTCTTAGAAATTTATTGTTGGTAATATTTACAAAATATTTTTGAATTAATTCTCAATATTAAATCCTGAATCCTTCCAAAAATCTTTCATTGAAAGGATTCTCTAATAATACGGGATTTATACACTTAGAAATTTATTGTTGGTAATATTTACAAAATATTTTCTAATTAATTCGCAATATTAATTCCTGAATCCTTCCAAAAATCTTTCATTGAAAGTATCGTGTATTAATATATCATAACCAATGAAATATTTATAGAATAATTCCTAATTTATTTTTAATATGATTTCATGAATTCTCACAAAAAGCTTGCATTGAAAAGATTCCGTAATAATGCTATGTCCGGGGTATTTTCCTTTCAGAAATAATTTCAGAAATAATTTTGAAATATATTTTAGTAACCTTTTGGTAATATTCCATGAATCCTTTCAGAAATCTTCCATTAGACAAAATTTGCAATGATAATATAAATTTTTTTTTCATTATTTCATTGAATTAATTTTGAAAGAAAAATACCCCAGACATAGCATTATTACAGAATCCTTTCACTGAATCGTTTCTGAAAGAATAAAATTATTTCATGTATTCTTTCAGAATCGTTTCAGAATTAATACATGCTGTGTGGGCGAGTATTGCAACCACACGAGATCAGTAAACCCACTTAGCCCTTGGTGCACACCATATTTTTTGTACCGCAAGTATAGATTTTTGCGTTTTTTCAAAATATCGATGATTTACTTAAACAATCTTGAAAACTCCATTCAAAAACTATAGCGGGCGCTTTTCGATTTTTTACCGCCCACTACTGCGAGCAGCGGGCACTTTTCGATTTTTACCGCCCGCTAGCAGCGGGCGCTTTTCAGTTTTTACCGCTCGCTAGTCGACGAGCGGTCCCTTTCAGCTCTATTAATAGGTTCAAAAAACGCGAAAATCGAAAACTATTAGTGATATAAATGGACTAAAAAGTTTATAAAAGGAGACATAAAAATATTTAATTTAAGCTTCTATAATAATATAACAATCGTTAGCATATCTCATTTAAGTGGAATATGCGTGCAGTATATTCAAATATTATATATTAACCATTAACTTATGGCCAACGAGCGATGCCTTACCTCAAATAAGCATAATATATATTAAGAGTTATTATATCATAGTTGCATTCAAAATTTCTTTATCAGAGCGTTGGCGCTTTGTACGAGCGTATGTAGCGAGTTTTACTTTTTGTCCTGTAATGATTTTAATTTTAATCATATTGCTGAAATGCAAGATTTAAAGATTATTTTTAATATAATAGCTTCGGTTGGATTTTAAAAATTAATTTTATCGACAGCTTAACTCGTCAATAAAAACTTTATGACGAGTTAGCGCCTTCTTGCACTCATCGCCGCGTTAGCTCCTTCTTGCATCGAGCTTTGAAATAGAGCTTTATTGAATTATGATTGAGATAGCGCCTTATTGCACGGAACCCCGAATTAGCTCCTTCTTACTTTGGTGCACGAGATAGCGTCTTATTGATAGAAGGCGTCGATTTGAGCAAAGATGTTTTTAAATATATTATTAGTTAATATTCTCTCAATCTATGCACAACAACTCAGTGTACGAAGTTGTGCAATATCACAACAATATTCGGTTAATAATGTAAAAAAATCTATTTTCTGACAATAATACATTAATATTTCTGTGATCAATGCTTATGAGATATTAATTCTCAATATTCTCGCAAGATCTCAGCAATAGTGCACCCCTTCATTGTGCAGTATAATAAGGGAACTGTCTCGATACCCGAACAGTGCCCAGTAGACGAACAATTTTACTGTTTTGCCTTTTAATCTGTAAATATATGGGATATTTCACATGAAGTCAGCAGCTCAAAATTTTAAAATCGCTTAGGTTTGGCGAGTTAAGGTGCTCTTATATCTAATGGCTCCTCAGGCCAAAATTACTTGAAAAAATAAATTAAAGTATAATTACTATAAAATAAAGGATATGTATCACTAATATAACTTATTTTTAATACAAAATCCCAAGAGATAGTTCTCTTAATCCACTTTATGCAGAATTATGTCATTTTAGAAAAATCAACTGGTGAGTAAGTTTTCTTGGCAATCACTCGATGGGTTTTTAGGAGGAAGGCGCAAATTACTTGAAAAACATGTACCTGCAGCATGAAGTTCTGGAATTACAAAATATCGTGACTAAGTATTTTTTTAATTGAAAAAAC
The DNA here is from genome assembly GCA_036365515.1 of Torymus aiolomorphi. Classification (NCBI taxonomy): domain Eukaryota; kingdom Metazoa; phylum Arthropoda; class Insecta; order Hymenoptera; family Torymidae; genus Torymus; species Torymus aiolomorphi. The sequence continues at coordinate 177,644,748 of CM070875.1, forward strand.
TACTTTTTTGTCTTAATTTTATCAATTTTTATGAACTTTTATCGTTTTTTCAAATAAAAAAATTCTAAGTCTCGATATTTTATAATTCCTGAACTTCATGCCATAGGTACATGTTTTCCAAGTAATTTGCAACTTCTCTCGTCAAAAACCATCGAATAGTTGCAAAAAAAACTTGCTCACCAGTTGATTTTTCTAAAATGACATAATTCTGCATAAAGTAGATTAAGAAACCTATTTCTTGGGATTTTGTATTAGAAATAATTTATATTAGTTATACATATACTTTATTTTATAGTAATTATATTTGAATTTATTTTTTCAGTTAATTTTGGCCCCAGGAGCCATTAGGTATAAGACCGCCTTAACAGTTTTTGGTAAAAAAACATGTTCCTAGATTTTTAGACCCATATTTTAATAAATACAAAAGTTATTCTACATGAAAAATTGTTATTTTTTGCAATTTTTGGTGAAAATTCAACTTTTGTCATTTTTTGGCTCAAAATCCTGTAACTTATTGTATAGCACATTGATTGGAAAAAAGTTTGTATTTTACTTGTAGAAGGTGGCCATATTTCTTTTATGACCCATTTTGAAAGTCTCTGATTGGCTACTTCTTAGTATACCTTCAACTAAAAAAAAATAGTACGGTAGAATATTTTTTGTTGGACAAAATTTTTTCTGATTCTTTATTTAAAATCCTTTAAAACAAGCCCTGGATTTAGATTGGCAAACCCTACTGAAAAAAGTTATGTATGTTTTAAATATCAATAGATACCAATAATTTGTATTTCTGACAATCAAGTGGATTTGAGAACTTAATATTATTCATACATCTCGTGTCATGGATCTTGTCACTGAATCTTGTCAATGTATAAAAAATACATTAAACATCTATTTTCAACACTATTGTCAACTGAACAGGCTTATAATAACATTTATATTTACTTTCCTGAATTTTTAATGGTAGCCGCTTACACTGCTAATACACTCTATTCGCCTTCTTCATATCTACTCAAAATTATATTTCATAAGTAACCTATTTTTATGTATGCAAAAGCTGAAGGTTAATTACTATAAAGAAGTTCAAATCAACGTAGATGACAGACAATTTAGCAATTGTATATTCCAATGCACAGACACATACTTCTTACTCTACCATTTTTAAATAAAATGTGGTTTTTTTATTAAGACTTCGCTTCATAAAATTTCAGAAACTATGTAATGTGTAATCATGCAAATCATTAGCATCCATAATCTAATTATTTAATTTTAATCTTACATTGAAATCATACTCCAAAATTTCGTCCACAGAAATTTATTATTAACATGTTTAAAATCTATGGTTTAAAAGTCAGGATAGTGGAACATAGTCATCAAAATTGTCTGTCAAGTGCCCTGGAATATACAATTGCTAAATTGTCTGTCATTTTCTTTGATTTGAACTTCTTTATAGTAATTGTTACGAGTGGTAGCTTCCAGAGAACAAGCGCGTGAGGCCATGAACTCAATAAACACGCGCTACCGATTCATGCAGAAGCTCGAAGAACGAAGACACGTAGGCTAACATAAACTCCGGGTTGGCAATATGCAGAGCGTTGATAGAGAACGTCGAATGTCGAAGGCGCATGACATCAACCAATGCGAGTCAGCAGAACAACGAATCCGCGAGGCAATAAATCACCGGCACGAGATCTGGATGTCGAATTGGGGGGGGGGGGGGGGGGGAGAAACGAACGGCCGATGAGCAATGATCCCCCACTTACGATCCCCGAGGCAGAGATATAAAAACCGAGGGAAGCGCATCCGCGGGGTCAGGCAGAAAGAAAGAGAACGAGCGTTAGATTACCTCTCTCACGCGTATAAGTCTTTTAATAAATAATCCAAGTTATACTTTCACTCTTAGTGTATTTCATTGCATCGTTTCGAGTCTCGGCTTGGAACGATACGAACACCTCGATCCCTTTGTACGTACGTGAACCGAGAGAGGCTCACACGTAACATTATTATTTTCTGGTGCTAGGTGTGGGGTGTTCATAGAAATACATTGGATTAAAATTACGAAAGCGCCGAATACGTGCCACTCAAAGCCTGACAGAAAGGAAGGATGTCATCCGTCATCATTATCCTTATTGCAATCTTCATACAAGGGTAAGTGAAATTTTAATATCAATTTAATCTTGTCCTGTTTCTCGTGGGGAATAACGTGGCCGATAAGGAGCGAGCTAAAGGAAAGTAAAATTACGAGCCGCGAATAGTAAGTGATTTTGAATAGCGGGGCACTTTCGCAAATCTATAATGTTTAAGAAACTCTTGTCGCATCGAAGCATGAGAAATAACGAGGAATATAGCCTTGACTCCGCGTGGCAGAATGAAGCTGCGGGATTTGATCATAACGTCGAAGCGACTCGATACCTAGGGGCACGCCATCGAACACCCGGCTATCGAACAGTGGATTAGCTAGAAATTGACATTAATTGTGCTCTCGCATGTGCAGACATGGCGATGACTGTTTCCTCTCCTGAAGTTTCGGAAATCGCGATTCGAAAGCTCGATCACGTTCTATCTGTGGGAGCCGGAGCACACGTAACATAATTTACCTTCAGCTTATGCACACATAATAATAGATTACTTACTACTTTAATTTTGAGTAGATATGAAGAATGCGAATACAGTGTATTAGCAGTGTAAGCGACTCCCATTGAAAATTCAGGAAAGTAAATATAAATGTTATTATAAGCCTGTTCAGTTGAAAATACTGTTGAAAATAGATGTTTGTTTGGGAAAGCCATAGTTATAGTCATATGAGTACATGCTGTGGGTATTGAAATAAAATTGAGTCACACACATAAGTAAATAAAACTTCAATATATTATATCAGTTCTAAGTCGCATCATAAATACATTCTGGTTTATAAAATTACAAAGTTCAAAGTCTAATAACAACTACAAATAATTTTCAATAGTTAATATCAGTTCATAACGGAGTTTAAATTTCATTAATTCTAATAATAATTAACAGCAGTTAACAATAATTCTAAAGATTCGCATTCAAGTAATAATCTGAGTTGAAATGGTTTTTATTCGAATGATATAAATGAGTGAATCTCAACAAGTAGTGTGTACGCAGTAACAATTGAGTAATACGTACTTAAACGAATGTAGTTGCAATCTCTCACTAGAGACGACTAACCTGTGTCGTACAATCAGTTTGGTCAAATTTGAGTATATCCGTTAAATGATATATATTCAATGAGTGATGCTAACGAGTCTTGCTAATTCCAATGAGTGAGTGAAACGCTTGCCTTGACTCTGCCGCAACTCGCTGCTGATGGTAGAAGGTGCTGCTGGTTGAGTAGATAATTCAATATTATTGACTTAATTGTGACCCATAATTGAGCGCACATGATTAGGTAATTATTGATCCAATCGTGTGTGTGAGAATTCCGCCTGGCAAGAGTGTAATGAGTTTGTCTGTGTCCGCGCACGTGCCTAGTCACTGTGTAATTTTTGAGGTTACCTTGCACGAGTGCTGCAGATAAATTGCAACGGTAAGTTACTCCAGCGATGCAGTGGCCAAAGCAAGGAGATGAGTTTTCCTTGATGAGTAGAGCCAGAGATGAGAAGAGCCAGTGAAACAGATGAGTAGAGCCGATGAGAATGCTGAGAAAATCCGATGGAGAATTGCAGTGTAGTTGCCGACCGGTGTTACCACGAGGTGCTGCCGCTCCGCGGCGACGCAGTGAGTGGAGCCGTTTCGCGAGAACGCGCGGGAATTCAAACTTACTGAATTCCCAAACATTCCGCCCGACAATCAACCTCCAGGTTGATTTAAGTCTTGATTGGCATTGGCAATATGGTGAGTTTTGAGATTGGGCGAGTAAGCTGAGTCGTTGCCGTCTTGAGTGTGACAACTCTGGTGAGATTATCGGTTCCAGCATGAAGTTGAGTGACTCTTGCGAGTGGCCATTTGCTCGCTATGGTGAGTAGTACCATAAAACCCACCTTGATCTCATGTGAGGGGTGATGCCATTTTGAAATGGATTGAAGTCGTTGAAGATATTGAGTTGACCACTGCTGCCAAAAGTTCTGAGTAATCCGTTGGATGAGTTGCCACTTGAACAGCCGTGATTCATTTAGATTGAGTAGACTAGGTTCAGGCATTGAGTTCAGTGCCTTTCCGATGAGAAAATGTCCGGGTGTGAGTGCGTTGAGGTCTTCTGGGTCTTCACTGAAAGGTTCTAGTGGCCTTGAGTTGAGTAGAGCTTCTATCTGAGTGAGCAAAGTGGCTGAAGCTTCAAATGTGAGTAGAGTGTCCCCAATGGTCCGTCGCAGATGAAATTTAACTGATTTCACTACTGCTTCCCACTTGCTTCCCATGTGAGGTGCAGCAGGTGGGTTGAATATCCATTGGGTTCCCTCGTTGGTTAGTGAGTTGTACAGACTTGAGTTTTCACGTCGAGTTTGGTGGAAGAGAATCTTCAGTTCCTTGTCTGCTCCGATGAAATTTGTTCCACAGTCTGAGTAGAGGTTAGAAGGTCTTCCTCTCCTTGAGGTGAACTGTCTATAAGCCGCTAAGAATCCGTCCGTTGAGTAGTCACTGATCAGTTCTAGATGAACAGCTGATGTTGAAAAATCCAGCATTTGTATGTTTTGGATCCACGACCTTTCCATGAGGTTATGGTGATTGGCCCGGCGTAATCGATCCCAGTGTGAGGGAAAGGTGATGATGGGGTGACCCTGGCCATGGGTAGTTGCCCCATGAGTTGCTGAGCCCGTTGAGCCCGATACTTTGCACAAGCCACACATTTTAATATATGTGACTTGACCGGTGCTCTGCTTCCGATAATCCAAAATTCCTGCCTAGTGTGTGCCAGAGTGAGTTGAGCGCCACCGTGTAACGTTGAGAGATGAGAATTCCGAATGACCAGTGAGGTGAGTTGACTGCTCCGTGGTAAGATTGCTGTATTGCTTTTTGTAGCCGACCTCCTACTCTAATAATTCCTGAAGAGTCTAGGTTAGCCGTTATCCTGTTGAAAACATGATTTCTTGGAACTTGAGAATTTTTCAGCATGATGAGTTCCGAGTGAAAATGAACTTGCTGAATCTTCTTGACCCAGAAGAGTTTTGCCTTGCTGATTAGATCAGTAGTGAGTTTCGATTCATGGTGAGTTTTACCTTTCGCCTTGAATCGATCACATGCGATCATTACCCATCCAGTGATTCTTATGAGTTGAGTGAGTGCCGAATAATGCTCGATGATGTTCCATACGGTGCTTGAGTTTGATTTGGCTGTGGTGAGTGTGACCTTGGCCCTCAATTCTGGAAGGTTGTTCTCTTGAATGGAGGTTGCTTGAGATGGACAAGCTGAATCTTCCTTGCAGAGCCAACTCGGTCCGTGCCACCATAAATGGTGCTCTCTGAGTTGTGCAGTAAGTACTCCTCGCGAAGCGCAGTCTGCTGGATTTTCAGCTCCAGACACATGTCTCCGTTGAGCTGTTGGAATGAGTTCTTGAATTAAGGCGACTCTATTTCCAACGAAATCCTTCCATTTTGAGGGGTGTGAGTGTATCCATGTGAGTGCTACCCTTGCATCTGTCCACAGATGAATTTGTGAAATTGGCAGACGTGAGTTATCCAAAACGTGTTTTGCCAACTTCGTGAGTAGCACTGACGCTCCTAATTCCAATCGTGGGATTGACAGTCGTTTTAGTGGTGCCACTTTTGTCTTGGAGATGAGAAACGATGAAGTTGAGTGAGATGAACGTGTTGTAGTCTTGATGTACAGAACTGCGGCCATTGCCTGTTGTGAAGCATCCAAGAAGCCATGAAGTTCCACGACTGAGTTTTCCTGAATTCCTAACCACCTTGGTATGGCGATTGTGTTCAAGGTTTTGAGATCTTCTCGGAAGTTCAACCATTTTTTCACAATTGAGTTTGGCAGTGATTCGTCCCAAGAGATCTTGTGAAGCCACAGTTCTTGCAGGAGGATTTTTGATGTGATTATTACTGGTGAGATTATTCCGATGGGATCGTACAATTGAGATACTTCTGAAAGTATAATCCTTTTCGTTATCATCTCCTTGTGGGGCGGCAGAGTCATTCTGAAGGTGAGCTGATCCGAGTGTGGGTGTCATTTCATCCCTAGTATATTTGTAGCGCAATCATCTAGAGGTACAGCTTCGGCGGCTGCTGGCTCTTTGAGAAATTCTTTGAGGATGCCATGTGAGTTTGAATTCCATTCTGCTAATGGAAAACCGCCCGCTGTGCAGAGAGCGGTCAACTGCTTGGCCTTTTCGATGAGAATTTTCGTTGATGCAGCTCAACCGAAGATATCATCCACATACCTTCCAAAGAGTAGTGAGTCTACCGCAAGTGGATAATTGTCTCCTTCATCCTTGACCAGCTGAAGGAGTGTCCGAATTGCTAAGTACGAAGCTGCTCGTGTTCCATAGGTGACTGTAGTCACCTGAAAGTGAGCGAGTTGACCCTTTGTATCTACCCACAAAATGCGTTGTAGATTCCAATCCTGAGGATGAACCTTAATCTGACGAAACAGTTTAGTAATGTCAGTTGAAAATACAAATGGCTGAGTTCGAATCCATATGAGAACATCCACAATGTTAGGTGAGAGGTTAAGTCCAGTATGCATTATATCGTTGAGTGAGTTTCCATTTGTCGTGAGTGCTGAACCATTGAATACTGCTCTGAATTTTGTTGTTAAACTATCTTCTCGTAGTACTCCATGGTGAGGAAGATAGTAAGATGGTTTGGCAGATATTTCCTGTTGAGGGATCTGCACTATGTGGCCCAATTTGCAGTATTCTTCCATAAATGCATAATACCTTTCCTTGTAGATGCTTTCTTGTTTTCATTTTGTGAGTATTCGTTTCAGGCACGCTTGAGCTTTCCCGAATGAATTTCCTAGTACTTCTGCTGAGGTTGTGAGAGGTAATCTGACTAGATATCGTCCATTAGTATCTCTCGTGTGAGTTTCAACAAAATGTTGTTCACACATTGCTTCTTCCTTGTTGAGTTTGACTGCAGAAGTTGAGGGTGGCTCCTCTTGAACCCAAAAACGAGTGGGTAGTTCCTGCAAGCCTTCAGTGTTGAGTGAGGCCGTTGTGTGAAGTACTGTTTTGTGTTGAACAGCTGAGTTGAATGGACCTACTATGAGCCAGCCAAAGATTGATAATTGTGCAACTGGTTCAGTTACACTCCCCTTTATGAGATTAGGTTTCATAATTTGTCCATAATAAGCAGCACTGATGAGTAAATACACTGGTTGAGGTTTCCAAAAGGTAGGATCAGCCAAGTTTAATTTTTCCGTATGATTACACGTGAGTTGCGCACATTGCTCTGATGGTAACATTGATGATACTTGGCATATAATATGAGCAGTGATCCGAACCTTTAGATTCCTGTAGATGGGCCTTAAGTCTATTTGAACCTTTCCGAGTGTTTGAGTTGAGTGTGTGCCTCCAATTCCATGAATCGGTATATATGAGCATTGCCGTTTGAGTCTGAGTAGATCTACTGTATCCTTCGAAATGAATGATACGTCAGACCCTGAATCGATGAGTATTCTGAGTTTCTGAGATGTCACCAATGAGTCATACCATGCCAAAGCAGTTGCTAATAATGTTGAGTGAGTAGATGAGTGTGTCCTTTGAGTTTGGCCGTGATACGAGATGATTGCGCCTTTTTCTTATTGTTGAGTTGTGCCGGGTTCCGAGCTGCCTTGTGGTTTGTTGTCTGGGTAGCGTAATATGTGTATCATGGTGTGATGGTTACCGTTACACGTCTTACACCGGTACTGCGACTTACAGTTCTTTGCAGAATGCAAGCCCAGACAGTTGAAGCAGAGAGGCTTCTCCATGACAAACTTCCTCCGTTCTTGTTCAGAAAGGCGCTTGAACGTTGGGCACGCAACAATAAAATGAGGTGCTCAACAATATGTGCACGGATGCTGTGAGATCCTGCTTGAGTGCGCAACCTTTGATGAGTTTGGCGGCTTGGCTTGAGAGACTCCGGGGTTTGAGCTGTGATGAGCCTTGACGACCTTTGAGGTTGGAGATGATGATGGTTTGTGAGATCCGGCTGGTGTATCCGACGCAATCTCCAAAGCACGGACTCGAGCTATCAGAAAAGATTCAAATTCCTCAAAAGTCGGCAGCTCAGTGATAGTTGTTCGAGACGTCTCCCATGCTTCTCGAGTAGTCCTATCTAGCAGCCTCGCCATCCGATGCGCCAAGATATAATCTCCCAATTCTTCCTTTGGTACCAATATGTGGAGAGATTTCCGTATCTTAGACATTTCCGTTACTAATGTGTTGAGTGACGCCGAGTTCTTACTTTGTGCTGCTGCCAAGTCTGCCAAACGATCCAGCTGATCATTGAGAAGGACCCTTTTGTTTTCATACCTCGCCACAAGAGTGTCCCAAGCAAGCTTGAGTGATTCATCACAGAGAGTGAATCCTTCAATGAGTGTGAGTGGTGCACCTGTAAGTAAACTACGCAAATAATGGAGCTTAGCGTAATCCTTGAGTCCTGCCCTCTTGAGTATTAATCCAGTAAAGAGCTCCTTGTAGGCTGTCCATTCAGTGTAAGTTCCGTTAAAAGTTGGCAGCTTGATCTCCGGCAACTTGCTGATCTGGAAGTGTTGAGTGTCACCGGTGCTTGGAGGTTGAGTAGTTTGATGTTGAAAGTGCCATATTTGCTCCAACTTGCTGAGGTTAAACAATATTGAGTGGTACTGTTTGTGGAATGAGTTGTGGAAGTCCTCGCAGAAATAAGGATTCGTGACGAATGATGCTGGTCATGCATCCTCAATCAGTGCATGTTCTCTCCCGTAGAGTTCATAAATCTCCTCAGCATCCTTCCTCCACGTCACCAAATTGTTCATGTGAACAGTGCTTTCCTTGTCCTCAACATAATTGGAAATCCGTGTCAGCTTCTGGAGTCTCACATATTGTGAGCTAACCTTGCAGATCAATGAAGCAGGCACATTCATCGGAGACTTTGAGCGAGTCCTCTTTGTTGAGTTGTCCGATACAGTCAAACCAGATGTTTAAATTTCATTAATTCTAATAATAATTAACAGCAGTTAACAATGATTCTAAAGAATCGCATTCAAGTAATCATCTGAGTTGAAATGGTTTTTGTTCGAATGATATAAATGAGTGAATCTTAACAAGTAGTGTGTACGCAGTAACAATTGAGTAATAAGTACTTAAACGAATGTAGTTGCAATCTCTCACTAGAGACGACTAACCTGTGTCGTACAATGAGTTTGGCCAAATTTGAGTATATCCGTTAAATGATATATATTCAATGAGTGATCCTAACAAGTCTTGCTAATTCCAATGAGTGAGTGAAACGCTTGCCTTGACTCTGCCGCAACTCGCTGCTGATGGTAGAAGGTGCTGCTGGTTGAGTAGACAATTCAATATTATTGACTTAATTGTGACCCATAATTGAGCGCACATGATTAGGTAATTATTGATCCAATCGTGTGTGTGAGAATTCCGCCTGGCAAGAGTGTAATGAGTTTGTCTGTGTCCGCGCACGTGCCTAGTCACTGTGTAATTTTTGAGGTTACCTTGCACGAGTGCTGCAGATAAATTGCAACGGTAAGTTGCTCCAGCGATGCAGTGGCCAAAGCAAGGAGATGAGTTTTCCTTGATGAGTAGAGCCAGAGATGAGAAGAGCCAGTGAAACAGATGAGTAGAGCCGATGAGAATGCTGAGAAAATCCGATGGAGAATGGCAGTGTAGTGGCCGACCGGTGTTACCTCGTGGCGAGCTAGATGCAGAGAGAGCGAGGCCTTGAACCACTTCCTTCTTCTCGGCCTCAACTTCGCTACCGCGACAATCAAATCAATCACTCTCTCACATTTGCATGCGAGAGAGCGAGAGAGACCGACATATCATGTATAACTTGAGTAATCAGTGTCGCGTCTCAGCTTTTCCGCTGAGACACCACGAGGTGCTGCCGCGCCGCGGCGATGCAGTGAGTGGAGCCGTTCCGCGAGAACGCGCGGGAATTCAAACTTACTGAATTTCCAAACAATGTTTAATGTATTTTTTATGCATTGACAAAATTCAGTGACAAGATCCATGACATGAGCTGCATGAACAATATTAAGTTCTCAAATCTACCCGGTTATCGAAAATACAAATTATTGGTTTCTATTGATATTTATAACATACATAACTTTTTTCAGAAGGGTTTGCAAATCTTGATCTGGGCCTTGTTTTCAAGGATTTTAATAAAGAATCAGAAAAAATTTTGTCGAACAAAAAATATTTTGCCGCAAAATTTTTTTTTTTGATTAAGGTCTACAACGAAGCAATCAATCAGAGATTTTCAAAATTGGTCATAAAATAAATATGGCTACATTCTGCAAGTAAAATGCAAACTGTTTTCCAATCAATGTGCTATTCAAAAAGTTTCAGGATTTTGAGTAAAAGAAATGACAGAAATTGAGTTTTCACCAAAAATTGCTAAAAATAACAATTTTTGATGTAGAATATCTTTTGTATTTATTAAAATATGCGTCTAAAAATCTAGGAACATGTTTTTTTCGTCGAAAACTGTTAACTCGCCAAAACTAAGCGATTTTAAAATTTTGAGCTACTGACTTCAGCGAAATATTCCATATATTAGAGTAACTACGAATTGTTTTCTTTAATTTCCTTTCAAATTTTGGTATTCATAATATGGTTACACAATCATTAATACTAGCACACTATTTAAATAAATCGCTGCCCATACATTGGTACTTAGCTTTCCAAATTTTCCCCTTCAGTAATAATTTATAACTCTTTTTTAATGATTTGTGATTGTATGATTGCCGAAGGATTCCCTGCACTGAAAAAACTCTGGCACACAAGACGCACAAAACGAGGGACGTATTTCGTCCCTTCGGTTCGGCACGGCTGTTGTCCCGTAACGGTGCTACTGATTCCCCCTGGCGGCGCATATACCATATCTTAAGGCAAATTTAGGTTAGGTTTTAAAAGTATCGGCAATATTTGGTATGTATTACGTGCCAGAAGGGGAGATGCGCTGTGCCGAATCCAGGGACGAAATAAGCCACTCGTTTTGTGCGTCTTGCGTGCCAGAGTTTTTTCAGTGTGCATTCAGGCGTTCTAATAGCACTTTTCATACACTTCGATCTCTTAGCCAAAAGGCCGGGAAGTGATGCTGCTGCAACGTTTGCAAGCTTTTATATGCCCTGGAAAACATTTTTTTACGTGCGGAATTGTTTACGCCGCCTAGCGGTTATCAGCGGTAGATGCGAGGTGGTCCGGTGCGCCTGCGCAATGGCACTGAGCTGATCTGTGGCACGAACGTTTAAACGGTTAGAGATCTCTCCTTAATATTTTCCACAGTATTCAATCAAATAAATTTGATATAATATAATAAATCAAATTTCTATTATACTAATTAAGCATATTCATCATTTTTAATGCTTCGGTAAAAAAAATCAATATCGACAGACTTTTCTAGTGGATAAGAAAAATCTGTCATTATTACCTTATATTAATTATAATGCGTAATTGTTTATTACAAAATTATCAATAATATTATTTGCTTAGAAAAGTCACATTTATTAATTTGGCATGAATGTTTGAGAATAGCGTAGTACCGAGTGAGAGACGCAAAGTCGGTCTAGCATTCACTTAAGTAGGTTCGGGGGTTTTGATTGAAGTCAGCTTAAGGAAGTTTTTACAATGATTTTTACACATTCCATGATACAAGCAACGACATATATTGAAGATAGAGGTGTTAAGATGACGAACAAATTTTTTAACGAGATTTAATTATTATTCAAACTAATTACTGTCATCTAGAAGAAAATTCAACAAAATATGACAATCATTTTGACTTTTTATCAAATTTAGATTTGAAAACGGTCATGTTATTCCTTGCTCAATTTCAGGGGCAGTTAACACAGGAAAAATTAGAAAATTATCTAAACCTGCGAAGATACAATCAATTGTTTTTAAATATGTGAAAGTCTCTCATAAGTAATTGATTGCAACTACGCAGGTTTAGATAATTTTCTAATATTTCCTGTGGTAACTACCCCTGAAATTGAGCAAGGAATAACATGATCGTTTTCAAATCTAAATTAGATAAAAAGTCAAAATGATTATCATATTTTGTTGAATTTTCTTCTAGATGACAGTAATTAGTTTGAATAATAATTAAATCTCGTTAAAAAATTTGTTCGTCATCTTAACACCTCTATCTTCAATGTATGTCATTGCTTGTATCATGGTATATGTAAAAATCATTGTAAAAAATTCTTTTAGTTGACGTCAATCAAAACCCACGAACCTCCTTAAGTAGCGTCCTACATCAAACAAAACAGTTTTAAAATACTGATGTACGTCTATATTATCTAGATTAATTTTGTATTTAGATTAATTTTATTTTTAGATTAATTATATATTTAGATTCATTTTATATTTAGATTAATTTAATTTATTCTTAACAATAACCCTGGTAGAAATGTTAACGAGAAATTAGCTATTTTTCAGTTAACTTTATAACTAAAAACTAACATTGTTTGTATATTATAATTAGGTACCAATCTCAGTAATGCATATAAAAACATATACAAACTTTACTTATCTACAAAATGTTAAAACAATTGAACAAATTTTAATACATTCATCGTGCGACAAAGAAAATAAATTTTAAAATAAGAAAATTTTACATGTTAAATATTTCCAAAAATAACAGAATGATCTTAATAAAATTTTGTACAAATATTGCCTTTATAACATAAAAAACCGTTGCCAATTCATTGGTACGTAGCTTCCTCAATCTTCATTTACCGATTCCTTTAATTAATTTTTAATTCCAATATTTGAAATTTAATACTTTATTTTGTACGGTGAGACTATGTTAAATAGTTGGTGACTTTTTATTTTTACTTTTTCCGTTATTTATCATTAAAAAGCAATTTAATAATTGTTATGACGCTAATGTGCATAAAGGCAAAAAACAATCTCATGTCCTTTTTATTAAAGGTCCAAATCGAAAAAAGTTGTCAAAAATAAGAGATTATAACAATAAGTCAAACACTTATTGCAGTCTAAAAAATTCACGGGTGTTTCGTCCAGGCTACTAGATTGGACTCATCAGTGATGATCTAGTAGCCGTCATCAGACACCTAGCGCTCCATCGTAGCGGCCAAAGGTTTATAGACTGAGCCACTCTTTTTACTAGTGGAAAAGAGAGGCTCCATCTGTCGGTGCGTTACACAAGCACCGCGTTAAATATAAATTTAAGTGAAGCTAATTGCCTAGTGTAATATTTAATAATTGTTATGACGCTAATGTGCATAAAGGCAAAAAACAATCTCATGTCCTTTTTATTAAAGGTCCAAATCGAAAAAAGTTGTCAAAAATAAGAGATTATAACAATAAGTCAAACACTTATTGCGGTCTAAAAAATTCACGGGTGTTTCGTCCAGGCTACTAGATTGGACTCATCAGTGATGATCTAGTAGCCGTCATCAGACACCTAGCGCTCCATCGTAGCGGCCAAAGGTTTATAGACTGAGCCACTCTTTTCACTAGTGGAAAAGAGAGGTTCCATCTGTCGGTGCGTTACACAAGCACCGCGTTAAATATAAATTTAAGTGAAGCTAATTGCCTAGTGTAATATTTAATAATTGTTATGACGCTAATGTGCATAAAGGCAAAAAACAATCTCATGTCCTTTTTATTAAAAGTTGTAACGGGGTGAATTTAGAAGAGGGTATTAATCCCTCTCTGGGATGCGCCAGGTGATAAACGGGCGTCTACTACGCCCAGAGCAGCGCGCCGTTGTAGACGGACCCGTCGGCCGGCCGGAGCGCGTTGGCGCAGGCTCAGAACAAGCGCGCCCGGCTTTCGCTGTAGAAAGCTTCGGCCGCCTTCTACTAGACCCGGCGCTGCGCTCTGCCGCTGCCGCTGACTTCGGCGCACAATTCACCGGCGGCTAGATACGCACTAGCCTGACCTACTCTCGCCGGTGTTCCCGTACAACGTCGCTCAGGTTAACCTGAGCGACTTTCACTTACAATTTCCCCCTTGACGTTGCTCCTCTAGGAGGTGAAGCCTCCGACTAGCTGCAGCTGCTGAAAAGGTAGAGGGCGGTATTCGGGGGGATAGGGAACGGTTACTCGCGAAATGACAGACTCGACACGAATAATGAAAAGTAAAATAAATAAAGTTTATTCGTCAAAAGGAATCGCGCTAAGGGGCGCGAAGCCCGAACATCTCCTACAAAAACGAACGCGCAGGCCGAGACTTACGCGGAGCCGGCCGGTCGCACGGCCGGCGTCACCGCGCCGCGAGACGCCACAAAATGGCCGCCGCGCTCTCGCACACGAGGCCGCTTGCCTCTACGCAGGCGGCGTTGGATAGCCGCGTAACACTTCTTACGCGTGGCCGCTCGCACGCAAAACCTACGCGGCAAAAATACAAATGAAGCGCACACTTACTTTAGCGCTGGCCAGCGCGTCGCTCGAAGTCTACCTCTCTCTCTCTCTTACAGATTTACACACACACCACTATGGGCAAAATCCAGGATGGAATTGCTCGGCTGGCGGATGCGGCTCACTTAGTATCTGGGTGGGCAGTGCGCTCTGGGCTGCGTCTCAATGCCGGGAAAACTAAGGCAATATTTTTTGGGTCGAAAAGGAAAGTTAATGATTTAATTGCAATGCGCCTGCCTGGCATTGGGATGCGGGGCGGAGAGCTCATCCCGTTCAGTGCTGAAGTCGTGAGTCTCGGTGTTACACTAGATAGCAAATTAACCTGGAAATCGCATATAAATCAAGTCACGAAAAAAGTCAACAAGGCCCTCTATAGCTTGCGGTTTATTAGGGCCTGTACCACCGAGACTCTCCGCAGAAGACTGGTCGAGTCGCTGGTCCAGCCTCATCTGGACTACTGCTCGGTGGTGTTCTGTGATGCAACTGACGAACTACGTATTCGACTGCAGCGATTGAGCAATTCATGTGTGCGGTACATATTTGGTGTTAGGAGGGATAAACACATAACCCCCTACAGGCAGCGTCTGGGCTGGCTCCGTACAGATTCCCGCCGCTTATATTTTGCTGCCATTTTAATGTATAAGATTACTCGGTTGCGGGAACCATCATATCTGGCAGACTTATTTAAGGCGCACAAGCCCAGAGCGACTTGTAGGGGGCCGCAGCCCGAACTAGAGATACCGCGTGTATCCTCGGAGACCGGTGCCCGATCATTTCAGATACGGTGTGGTCGATTCTGGAACTCTCTTCCTTCCTCCCTGCGCCACCTACCATCATTGTCAACATTTAAGAGGGCGATGCGAAAACACCTTCTCGGCCTCGACGCCTAGCTCTCTTTTGTTGTGGGGGACGTGTCTACCGCCCTCAATCTAGTAATCTAGTAATCTAGTATTTTTTATTGTTTTACTTTTTCAGTCCAGAGAGAAAATCCCATCGACCTACTTTCTGTAGTTTCTATAACTTTTATTATTGTAGCCAGAGAAATAATTTTTGCGAATTTGTGATATTAGATTTTAATAGCTAGAATAATTAAAAGCAAATACTTAAAACTAGTCATTTATATCTGTATTGGAAAGAATGGAGACAAACTGTGATATCACAGACGCAGATAACTTAGTATTTATATATTATTAGTTTTTAAATATTATACTAATTATTAGTTATATCAACTTTACACTAAATGTATATTTGGAAAATTTATGTTTTATTGACTCTTGTCGCTTTCTAGTGTATTTATGATATGAATTTGTGATCTTTTTATCTAGTGTAATCATAAACATGCTGTTATATTGTTGTATTGTTATGCTATATTCTGTAATTTGTTTTGCCAGATGGTAAATAAAAATCTATCTATCTATCTATCTATCTCTCTCTCTCACGCTCCCGCGCTCTCGCCTCCTCGCTGCGAGGCGTCGGGCCTCGTGGCTCCTCGAGCCTCGGCTGCCGCCTCTTTCTCTCTCTCCTCCTCTCGCTTTCTGGGTGGCGGAGTGGCCCGGCCGGCGAGGCAGCCGGTGATGCGTCGCTGCGGGGCTGGCGGCGGATCGGAGGCGCAAGGGCTGTTCCGCAGGGCGGGATGCGGCACTGGCGGGGCACTCCGAAGCACAGCACTCGTATATGGCGGGAGAACACGTGCGCACCTGTTGCGCTACAGGACTAGACTGCCCATCAATGGCCGCGGCGTCCCTTCGGAGCGCTACGGCGGCGTCTTCTTCTTCTTCTTGCTTCGCCTCCCGCGCGTCCCGCTTGGCGCGCAGCGAGCCGCTGTACGTGCAAGCGCGCGCGATTCAAACCTCGCGGCGCGGTACACGCGGCTCTTTCACCGTTATTGCCTGCACCCGTTACACCCCCCACCCAGATTTGGCGTACCCCGTACGCGACATCTGAAAAGAGGAAGGGCGCAGAAATAAGGCGAAAACAACAGGTTAGGTGGAGGCTCTTCCTTTTTATTCCAGCCTCTGGGGCACATCACCTATACACTATATACAACAAAATATTTACAAAAAAAACTATGTACAAAAAAATTTCCACCAAAAAAAAAACTGTACAGTTCGAAACCGGCGAATCGAAAGCGTCCCCCCCCGGGCTAGCCACGGGGAGGCGCCGTGGATTTCGGCGGATGCGTAGCCGCTCGGGGGCATTTGCGCGGCAGGCGCACCCCCGGCCACCCGCACACATAGCAAAAGCGGGGGCGTCCCGCTCCTGGCGGGTTCGGCCGGACGGGCGAGCGCTCCCGCGCGAGGCCCAGGTCGACGGCCGCCCGCTCCTCGTCTCGGCGGGCCTGATTCCACCGAGCGCGGGCTGCCTGGAGCTCGGCTTCCTCGGCGAGGCGGCGGGCGTGGGCCTCCTCCAGGGCCCGCTCCGACGCGGCACGGAGGCGTGCCTCCTCCTCCACCTTTTCCCGCTGCATGCGGGAACGTCGCTCCGCTCGCCAGGCGACCAGGTGCTCGGCCTCCTCCTGCTTGGCCAGCATCATCCGGCGCCAGGAGTCGACCTCCGGGGGCTGCTCCCCGTGGACCCCAACGTGCCGCTCCAAGGCCGCGAACACCTCGGCGCGGGCCTGGTTGGCGGCGCGGTCCATCTCCCGGACTGTCGACAGCCCGGCGCGCAGCTCGTCCCAGGTGGGCTCCGCAGGCAGGAGGTGAGCCTCCGTCTGCGAGGCGGCATCGCGCTGGACCCTCCGCGGGTAGCCGGCGGGGATTGCGCCGCGGGGCGGCGTGGCAGGCTCCTCCTTGGGGGCGAAGCGGGGCACGCCGGGGCTGGTACCCGCCCGGCTCTCCTCGTGGGCGTCGGCCTCCTCTAGGAGGGGCTGCTCCTGCAGTCGCTCCATAGCCTCGTCTTCGAGGCGCTGCCGACGTTGGCGCAGGAGGTGGAGCACCGCCTGGGCCACGCCCTCGACGGGTTTGCCCAAGTCGAGGGTTATTAGCGCGGCCATGGCCTCCTCCAGCGTCTGCTCGGAGATCTCCAACATCTGGAAAAGAACATCTCAGGTTAGGCCAGTTTCACTATATCCGCGTGTAGTTTATCGCACGTCTCGGGGGGGGGGGAAGCGCTAAGCGCGCAGCGCTACGGAGGCTTGCGGGGACGACCGCGTCCCCTGCGAGGAGCATTCGGGGCTCGCGGTCCTACCGAAGTTGGTTCGGCGGGACCCGTAGTTGCGACGCGCACCCTCCGCGGTCTCCCCCGCGTGCTCTCGGGGGGCTCCCCTGTCCCCTGAGGGGCGGGTGGTTCGCTCACAGGCGTCCCCCTGGGGTCGCCTTCCGCGTCGACTCCATTCGACTCAGGCGACTCACCGCGATAGGGCTTAAGCTGGTCAGCGGCCACTATCTCCTCAATTTGGCCCCCCTCACCTACCAATCGGTAGGTGTTGGAGCCTAGCACGGCCTTAATCCAATACGGCCCTTCAAACCTAGGCGCTAGTTTCGCCGCGACGCCCTTCGCGGCCGAGGAGAGTGGGTGGCTGCGCTTCCAGACCCTGTCTCCCGGCTTGAAATCTGGCTCTCGCCTGCCGGCATCATAATAGCTGGCTTGGCGATCTTGAGCCGCTCTCGCCTGCGAGGCGGCTCGTTGATGAAGGTTTGGAAGGGCGTCAAGCCGCTCCTTCCAACGGGCCAAACTTTCTTCTTGTGCCGGGGTCTCTGCCGCGACCTCTTGCAGCCTACGCTGCGTACCAGGGGGCTCTGGCTGCCTACCGTAAAGTAACATGGCGGGGCTGACTCCGGTAGAGCTATGCACCGCCGTATTCATGGCGAAGAGAAGTTCCGGAAGCTTCTCGTCCCATGTGGTGTGCCGCTCCTTAAGGTAAGAGGCGACCATCGTCTTTAAAGTACGATTGGCGCGCTCCACCGGATTAGCCTGCGGGTGGTAGGTGGGAGTGTTGGTGTGATGCACACCTCGCTCCCTCAAGAATTCCTCTACGACACGGTTCTTGAACTCTGTGCCGTTGTCGGAGAGGAACACTTCTGGGCAACCGAACCGGAGGAAAACCTTCCGGTCCAATTCTCCTACCACCGTCTTTGCGTTAGCCTTCCGTATCGGCGAAGCCTCCGCCCACCTGGAGAAAAGGTCTTGAAACACCACAATGTATTCAAAACCTTTAGAGGTGCGAGGCAGCGGTCCTATTATGTCTCCAGCGACGACCTGCCAGGGTCTGTCGACGACTCGTCGACCCATGAGGCCGGCTGGAGCTCTTTGTTCCACCTTAAACCGCTGACACGTTTCGCAGTGGCGCACGTACTCTTGCGTTTCCGCGTAGTAACGTGGCCAGTAGTAGCGCAGGGCTACTCTGGCAAACGTCTTTTCTCGTCCGACATGTCCAGCGGTGGCGTCGTCATGGCACTCTTGCAACACCTCGCGACGATGCTCCTCTGGGACTACCAGCTTCCAAGCATCCTCATCGTCGCCGAGGGCCGCGTCAACGTCCGGGTTCGGTCGGTACCGGTAAAGGTTGCCCGCGACGAGTTTGTAGGTTGGAAAATCGTTGGGTTGCTCTCGGACTTTGGCGCTCCACTCTCGATACCACGCGTCCTCGGTGTCCGTTGACCAGGACACCGCAGCCACCTCCGGGCCTTCCTCATCCTCGTACATCCGGGAGAGGGCGTCGGCCACGTGGTTCAAGGCGCCTTTTCGATGCTCGATCGAAAACTTGTGGCCTTTCAACTCCAACGCCCACCGAGCGAGCCTGCTCGTGGGATTTTTCATCTGACAGAGCCACCGCAGACTGCTGTGGTCTGTCACAACCCTAAACTCGTAGCCTTCGATGTAAGGGCGAAACTTCTGTATCGCCCAGACCACCGCGAGGCACTCCCTCTCCGTAACGCTATAGTTTCGCTCTGCCGGGGTTAACACCCGACTCGCGAACTCAATCACCCGCTCTTGGGTCTCTACTTCCTGAAGCAGCACCGCGCCAAGGCCTACATCGCTCGCATCGGTCTGCACGATGTAAAGGCCGCCGGGATCAGGGCGATGTAGGACCGGAGCGGTCATAATCATCGCCTTCAACAACTCGAAGGCGCGTTGCTGCTCGTCGAGCCACTCGTACTTCTGGTTCTTCTTCGTCAGACCCGTGAGCGGCTCGGCGATCGTGGCATAGTTCGGGATGAACTTCCTATACCACGATGAAGTACCCAGGAATCGGCGCAGCTGCCTTAGTTTCCGCGGCTGCGGAAAATTCTTGATTGGCTCGATCTTGGCCGGGTTCGGCCTCGTGCCGTCCCGGTTAACCAAGAAGCCCAAGTATGCTACCTCTTGCTTGCAGAAAACACATTTTTCTGCGTTGAGGGTTAGCCCAGCGGCGACGAGCCTTTCCAACACCCTTTTCAAGCACTTCTTATGCTCCTCGAACGTTTCTGCGACTACGATGATGTCGTCGAGGTAGGCGTAGACGTAAGGCTCCAGCTCGGGTCCGAGCACTTGGTCAATGAGCCGCTGGAAGGTGGCCGGCGCGTTCGTCAGTCCGTACGGCATCCGCCGGAACTGGAACAGGCCCAGCCCCGGCACCGTGAAAGCGGTGATGGGCCGCGCCTCCTCCGCTAACGGTATCTGATGATACGCGCTCTTGAGGTCAAGCGTGGAGATGAACTTCGCCTTCCTCAATTTCCGCAGAATATCCTGCATATTCGGCAGAGGATAGGCGTCAGGTTCGGTGACTGCATTCACCTTCCGCAGATCGTTGCAGAACCGTCGTGTGCCGTCACTCTTCGGCGCCATCACGACGGGGCTCGACCACCCGCTCTTGGAGGGCTCGATGATGCCTTGGTTCAGCATTTCGCAAACCTGGCGATGCATCTCCTCCTGCACCTTATCCGACACTGGATAATGGCGCTGCTTGATGGGTCGAGCGTTTCCTACATGAATCTCATGCTCCACGCCTCTGACGCAACCTAATCCTGGCGGGAGCTTGCCTAGGACCTCGTCCACCATGGCCTTCAGCTCCTCTCGCCGAAGGTCTGTAGCGTCCTCGAGCCCAATCGCCGCTACCGAGCTAGGATCTGGGGTCAAGCTGGCTACTTCCAGCTCGACGTAGGCTTCCGTCTCCTTACAGAATAGCCTATCCGTATCCGGGTCTAGTACGGCCCTGAACGCTCGTACAAAGTTGACTCCTAAGTAGCAGTCGGCATCTAAATCGGCATTATGGCGACTCGGATATCGCGAGTGAGGCCAGCCACAGTGATGGGCAGCATCACGTGGCCTAGCAAGGGGCTGCGGCTTCCATCCGCTAGCCTTACCCCTTTCTTCTCGGACGCTACAAACTCCCGGTCCAGCGCTGTAGCTAGTTGGAGTCCGACGGAGCCCATCACCGTCGTGGATGCTCCCGGGTCCAACAAAGCGCGGAGATTAAACTCGCCGACCTCAATTCGCAGCCACCACCTTGTTTCTGCGTCGGTCGGTTGCTTCGCCGAGGCCTCTCCTCGGTTCGCAACTGGCGAGGGTACCGCGGACTCTTTCGCGGCAGGGCGGCTATCGCACGCGGCCAAAACATCTTCAGTTTTGGGGACCTCGTCGGGGAGGGGGGCGGTAGTGATCCCCTCTACCCGCTCCCCTTCCCGTTTCCCGCACAATTAGGGCAGTAGCGCGCTATATATCCGACAAGGCCGCATGAGTAGCAACTCAGCGGCGGCCTTGGTCCTTTCGGAGGGCTACCCTCGGGGCTGGTGGAGGGCGCGGAGGCGTTCGGTGGGCTCGTCGCCTTCGCCCCCTGCCTCGGTTCTGGGGGCCTCCTTGCCCCGCCACGCCCAGATGGCTGGTTACCGCGCCCTCTGCGCGGCCCAGGGGGCGTATTTCGCCCGGAGCGTTCTCCTCCGGAGCCTCGCCGGTCGGAAAGACGCTCGCTTAGCACTCGCCGAAGCATTTCCTCCAGGCCCTCCAGCTTGGCGTCCTTCTCGACCACCGCAGCAGCCACTTTGCCTTCCTTGGCATCACCTTTCGGCTTTTGTGGCGCGTCGGTGTTTGTCGGCGGTTTATACGCCATTTCCGGCAGTAGCGCCGCTGTTGGCGGTGGTGGAGGTCGGAACGTCTTGGAATTCTCCAACGTTTGCTCCGCGTCCACTGCCAACTCCAGTAGCTCCTCTACTGTGCTGAAGTCTGACCTACGGACCATCGCTTGCAGCTGGGGCCGTAGGTTTCGGTGCAGCTGATCCAGCTGTTGCTCCGAGCTGGGGGGCGGCGATATCTTCCTCACTATCGCAATGAGGCACGTGATATAATCTCTCACGGCCTCGTCCGCCCCTTGGGTGCGGTTGTTCGCCTCTGCTATCAACCGCTGCTGGTACCTCTTCGTCGTCCCGTACCAGCGTTTCGCTGCAGTCACGAACTCTTGCCACGTGGCCCATTTCTCTTTCTCATTACGGTACCACGTGGCCGCCGTGTCAGTGAACAGCTCTGACAACGACGACAACACCTCTTCTTCGGAGAGGTTTGCCAGGACTCGACAGTCCTCCAGCCTCGCCAGGAATACATCGATACTCTGGCTCTTCGCCCCAGAGAATCGAATTTGCCATTTCCTCACGATTTGGCCTATGTCTCGCGAGTGGAACATACTCGACCTCGAGAAGTTCCCTGTCGCGCCTGGCGCGCCATATGTCGGCCAGCTCGAGCCTCTCTCCGAACTTCGGCGGTCACCCCCCACCCAGGCTGCGTTTACTCCTTGTAAATCAGCCTGACCATCACGCCGAGCTGGTGGTGGTGTCGATTGCGGACCGATCCACGTATCGTTGCCGGTGACGGTGTACGTGTCTTCAAACTGCACGTTGTGACCTTGCCTAGGTTCCGCTATGTGCGTGCTGGAAGCGGCGTGTCGCTGTTGGTTTAAAACCAACTCCTCCAGCGACCTTACTTTCGCTATTAATTCCGCTAATAGCGAGCCGACTTCCCGAGGGATATAAAACTCGGAGCCGTCCTTTGCCAGGAGACGTAGCATCTCTCCTGGCTGCGCTTGTTGGTCGTCGCCGCGAGTTTCTTCTGCTTCGCTGTCCTGCTCCTGTAGAGGTAGCTGTGTGCGTTGCTCCTTTTGTTGTTGCGTAGTGTCCCGGTTACTGGCTGTGGTGTTTGGGTGTGGTGAGTGCTGGGTGTCGGACACGGCTTCCGCCGTCGTCCTACGCAGTATCTCCAATATCTGCTCGCTTTTGAGCACTACGTCCAGGGGGTGTAAATCCCAACTGGACACTTCGACGAAGGAGCCGTCGTCTTCTAAAAGGATCCTCCGTAAGAGGTTTTCCCTTAGTGCCATCCGCCGGGGATTACATCCCCGGCTCTTCCGGCTCCTCGAAGTCTTGAGGCGTGTAGTTACCCAGCACCCACTGGCTTAGCCTGTGCATTCTCAAGAATGTGGAGTCGTGTCGCCTCAATTGCAACTCCGACAGGTGGCTATCGATCTCGCTTGGCGAGATCGACCACACCCAATCCTCCACAGCTTCCTGGATGTTGTATGACATCATTCGCTGGTTGTGCGTGTGCAAGGGGATTCCTCTTCAATCCCGCAATTTACTATGCTTTTGCACGGCCAGTGGTATCCTTCACAAGGTACCTACTGGATTACCACTGGCTCAGGAAGTAACGATCTTCCCCAACTGGTGGTTTGGTCTTTACGCTATACCGAGGTTAACTCGTTTTTACTCACTTGCCTGGAGGTTATGTCGCTTTTGGCGTATTGCGCAAGCATAATAGTCGTCCGCGCAACCGATTCCCGGTCAAAACTGAAATTCGCGATTTTCGGGCGCTGCGCATGCGCGGCACTAAAATCACTATGTGTATCAGTACCGCCGCCGCATGCGCAGACGATTCTGCGTGTAAAAACAAAAATTTGATCTTTCGACCTTTTGCGCATGCGCAAAACCGAAATTAGTGAATATGCCCACCTCCTCGTGGGATGGGCAACCGAATTCGCGATAGCGATTTTTCACTTTTTATTTTCGGATTCTGCGCATGCGTGGGTCCAAAATTACTGCGCGCGCACCTTACGGTATCCCCCGCGCAGGCGTCTTCGCGAATTAAGCCCTAAATCCGAAAATCCAAACGAAATCCCCAGTATTTAAATACTGGGTGCGTAATCCGGTAGTTTACTCCCCGGTGTGCACGTGTGATGACGCACAAAGAGATAAAACACTAGGACCTATATAAAACAATTTTAATACTATAATACATAATTAATAAATAATTGCTACCTAATCTCTTTGTCGTCCTCGCTAAATACTTCAACAAATGCTCGGCCTTCACAAGCAATGTTCCTCACTAAATACGTGCAGACCGGGTAAATTCCTCCAAGCAAGGTTAGAAACCACCAGTTGGTTACCCTTGCACACACTGTACACTTTGTAATAATTAATTATCACCGCGATAATTAATTATTCGCAACGCGCGTCTCGACCTGTTTCGACGATCAACCAATTACTGTAAAATTCGCCGTTCCCTAATCTAATGTGCTGCACACGTTAATGGGCGCCAGTTGTAACGGGGTGAATTTAGAAGAGGGTATTAATCCCTCTCTGGGATGCGCCAGGCGATAAACGGGCGTCTACTACGCCCAGAGCAGCGCGCCGTTGTAGACGGACCCGTCGGCCGGCCGGAGCGCGTTGGCGCAGGCTCAGAACAAGCGCGCCCGGCTTTCGCTGTAGAAAGCTTCGGCCGCCTTCTACTAGACCCGGCGCTGCGCTCTGCCGCTGCCGCTGACTTCGGCGCACAATTCACCGGCGGCTAGATACGCACTAGCCTGACCTACTCTCGCCGGTGTTCCCGTACAACGTCGCTCAGGTTAACCTGAGCGACGTTCACTTACAATTTCCCCGTTGACGTTGCTCCTCTAGGAGGTGAAGCCTCCGACTAGCTGCAGCTGCTGAAAAGGTAGAGGGCGGTATTCGGGGGGATAGGGAACGGTTACTCGCGAAATGACAGACTCGACACGAATAATGAAAAGTAAAATAAATAAAGTTTATTCGTCAAAAGGAATCGCGCTAAGGGGCGCGAAGCCCGAACATCTCCTACAAAAACGAACGCGCAGGCCGAGACTTACGCGGAGCCGGCCGGTCGCACGGCCGGCGTCACCGCGCCGCGAGACGCCACAAAATGGCCGCCGCGCTCTCGCACACGAGGCCGCTTGCCTCTACGCAGGCGGCGTCGGATAGCCGCGTAACACTTCTTACGCGTGGCCGCTCGCACGCAAAACCTACGCGGCAAAAATACAAATGAAGCGCACACTTACTTTAGCGCTGGCCAGCGCGTCGCTCGAAGTCTACCTCTCTCTCTCTCTCTCTCACGCTCCCGCGCTCTCGCCTCCTCGCTGCGAGATGTCGGGCCTCGTGGCTCCTCGAGCCTCGGCTGCCGCCTCTTTCTCTCTCTCCTCCTCTCGCTTTCTGGGTGGCGGAGTGGCCCGGCCGGCGAGGCAGCCGGTGATGCGTCGCTGCGGGGCTGGCGGCGGATCGGAGGCGCAAGGGCTGTTCCGCAGGGCGGGATGCGGCACTGGCGGGGCACTCCGAAGCACAGCACTCGTATATGGCGGGAGAACACGTGCGCACCTGTTGCGCTACAGGACTAGACTGCCCATCAATGGCCGCGGCGTCCCTTCGGAGCGCTACGGCGGCGTCTTCTTCTACTTCTTGCTTCGCCTCCCGCGCGTCCCGCTTGGCGCGCAGCGAGCCGCTGTACGTGCAAGCGCGCGCGATTCAAACCTCGCGGCGCGGTACACGCGGCTCTTTCGCCTTTATTGCCTGCACCCGTTACAAGGTCCAAATCGAAAAAAGTTGTCAAAAATAAGAGATTATAACAATAAGTCGAACACTTATTGCAGTCTAAAAAATTCACGGGTGTTTCGTCCAGGCTACTTGATTGGACTCATCAGTGATGATCTAGTAGCCGTCATCAGACACCTAGCGCTCCATCGTAGCGGCCAAAGGTTTATAGACTGAGCCACTCTTTTCACTAGTGGAAAAGAGAGGCTCCATCTGTCGGTGCGTTACACAAGCACCGCGTTAAATATAAATTTAAGTGAAGCTAATTGCCTAGTGTAATATTTAATAATTGTTATGACGCTAATGTGCATAAAGGCAAAAAACAATCTCATGTCCTTTTTATTAAAGGTCCAAATCGAAAAAAGTTGTCAAAAATAAGAGATTATAACAATAAGTCAAACACTTATTGCAGTCTAAAAAATTCACGGGTGTTTCGTCCAGGCTACTAGATTGGACTCATCAGTGATGATCTAGTAGCCGTCATCAGACACCTAGCGCTCCATCGTAGCGGCCAAAGGTTTATAGACTGAGCCACTCTTTTCACTAGTATGCACATTAGCGTCATAACAATTATTAAATATTACACTAGGCAATTAGCTTCACTTAAATTAAATTAAAAAAAAAAAAAAAAAAAAAAAAAAAACAAAAAAAAAAAAAAAAAAAAAAAAAATTTATATTTAACGCGGTGCTTGTGTAACGCACCGACAGATGGAGCCTCTCTTTTCCACTAGTGAAAAGAGTGGCTCAGTCTATAAACCTTTGGCCGCTTCGATGGAGCGCTAGGTGTCTGATGACGGCTACTAGATCATCACTGATGAGTCCAATCTAGTAGCCTGGACGAAACACCCGTGAATTTTTTAGACTGCAATAAGTGTTTGACTTATTGATATAATCTCTTATTTTTGACAACTTTTTTCGATTTGGACCTTTAATAAAAAGGACATGAGATTGTTTTTTGCCTTTATGCACATTAGCGTCATAACAATTATTAAATATTACACTAGGCAATTAGCTTCACTTAAATTTATAAAAAGCAATTATTATTATAGAATTTTCTATTTTACAATGAGTTTAATAAGTGGTTAAAGTTTTAAGTCGTGTGAAGGATAATTCTTCAACGCCAATTTGTAACGGACTCTTTATTCCCGACTAGCCGATATAAATATATTTAATTATACGAGAACTTAAGGGGCAAAAGCGTAAATAATAACGCGCTAAGTACGATAAAACTGGTTAGGTTTATTGAACGTAAATAAAGCCGGCGATACAAAACACTGTTTGGGAGGAGCGCGGCCGCGAAGGTTGCCCGCCGAGGCTCTTGATGAGTGCGAGAGAGAGATGTTGTCGAGGAGGCACTCACAGTGACGAAGTCGCCGGTGTCTCGAATCGCACGCTCGCCGTCTCGCGGGACTTCCTCATTGCTCGTTCGCCCTATAGCGTAGATCGCCTTGTTCTCGTGATCAGCGAGGATGCGCAGTACAAAGTCAGGTGCACAGTACTAAACACGGTAAAACGAATACGCGAAGTCACTCTCAAATTAAAATATAGCAGAATCGCCCGATAATCCAGAGGGGATTTTGTAAGTCTCTCTCCGAGGGCACGGTGATTGCCGAAAGACTACCTTACTTGCACTGTCAAGGCCAGAACAATACTCCTAGCGAGGATCGCACATTATTCGGGGAAATTGTTTACGCGAATTTGGCTAGACAATTAAGTATTGGTATAATTACCAATACTTAATTGTCTAGCCAAATTAATAACACAATTAATTAACAAATTAATTTAACAATTAGCAATAATTAGATAAAAATTTTCTTTTTTCTTTTGTTATGTTGCTCGAATAATTAAATAATAAGTCATACAATTTTAACATTATTCAGCAACAATTTAATTATTTAAATAATTGAATTTTGTTTTTCTTTTCTCTGAAAATATTTTCTGGAAATTTTATTCGGTTAAATTCTGTATGCAAAACAAATCATAGATACATTTATTTTACTCTACCAATTAACCTTATAATTAACCTCATAATAGTACCTTATGCACCAAGTGCGCAAAATGTACTTTCGCGGCGAGTGCGAGCGAAGCTCGCACGAGTGCGAAAGTACATTGCGCACGCGGTGCATATACTATTTTTTAACACGAGGGGCGCTGCATATTAATTTTAAATAGTATTTAAACATAAATATAAATAAATTTTGTTATAAGTTATAAGAATAAGCTAATTTTTTTAATGGCACAAAATAAAATTTATTTAGATAAATATAACGTCGATACAAACATTTGTTAATTAAATACTGTAAGAACGCACTGTATATTATAAATTTAATTGAACTTTATTATTATTAATATTACAGCTTTTAAAGTATAAAGCTTGTTTGTTATTCTTTGAATTTCTGATAAGCAGCTCCATTTCATCATCAAAAAAATTATCTGGGACATCAATTACTTCATTTGGTTTGAGATTGCTTTGTGCAATGACCGATGTTAAGTTTTCATTCATTTTTACTGAGTTTGAACTTACATCGAAGTTATCAAAAAATAATTCTTCTGGTATGTCGTAATTTTCTTCATTGTTTTGTGTGTCACTTGTCTGAAGGTCGGGTACAACATCAGTTGCATTCGTGTCAGATATTTTTGGTTTTTTACATGGTCTTATTAAATTTTTATTTTCTTGACGCGACGAAGATGAAGTAATAGTACATGGAGCAGAAGCGACAGATTGCATACTTACATCATTATTTCGTTTTCGTGATGAAGATGGCAGCGGAACAAATGTAGAAGTGGAAGCTGAGCCGGAAGTAGATGTTACAATATTTAGTGTCTTGGTAATCATAGCACTTGCCTGTTTCTTATTTGCCACCGAATCATCTAAGTATCGTTGGGCAACTCTATCAGAATTCCACCCACCGTGTCTCTTTAAGGCAAGGATATCGGCTCCGCCGTCAACAAGGAGGGTAGCAGATGTCCTACGAAACGAATGACCTGTGTACAATGTAGGATTAGGTAGATCTAAGAACCGTGCAATTACTTGTGGCATTTTTGATATTGTGTTTCGTCCTATTGGTTGTTTTGTACACTTAGCCATTTTGTAATTCAAGAAAAAGCGGTTATGCTCCGTATTTGGTGGTCTAAGAGCCACGTATTTTTTGCAGATGTCGTAAAATTCATTTTCAATTACAAATGATCGTTGCAAATTAGTTTTAAATTTTGGTACTTTGACCAATAAAACTCCATCACGGTCCGTAACATTTGAAAATTTCATATTGGTCGATTCACATGTACGTAAGCCGCCACAAACTGCCATTGCCACAATTGCCTGTAAAACAAAACACAAAGTATCAATGAGATGACTCAGAGACGGAAAGAGAGCGCAGAGGGGGTCCAGGGGCGAAGCTCCTGGTAGGGGAGCAGGGGGCGAAGCCCCCGTCGGGGGGTTCGGGGGGCGGAGCCCCCCGCCTCTAAAAAAAAGTTGATCGTTCATCAAAAAATATACTGTAAAAAAATGAGCAAATGATTCAATGATCAAAATATTTAAATAAATAAATTAACGTCATAAATATAGAAAAAAAACAGTATAATAGTATAAAAACAAGATTAACATAAAAAGCAACGAACGATAACAAAAAATAACAATAAAGCAGTAAACGAAAAATTAAAAAAAAAAACATACACAATGACTATATAAACACAAATAAAAAAGAAACTAAAAAAGATAAATAAAATATTAGAAAACAATAGAATAACGAAAAAATGAATACTATAAAAAATAGTAAATAACAAAAAACAAAAAAAAACAGGAAACAAGAATTTACCTTTATATCCAGATATTGGCTATCTGGTGCATCATTGCAAAAATGTGTAATTTCCTCCGATGTAAAAACCAACGCTTGCTTTGGTACGTGGTTTTTATGACAGTCTTTTCAAAAATTCGACACTTTCTTGTAACTTGATATATCAAGATTGTCATAAGCTAATATCGTTTTTTAAGCATCGAATATTTCGCCCATAAAGTCGCTGATGATAGTTTTGTAGATAATTCTTGCAAATAAACCATGAACACTTCTTCTTTTAAACATGAAGTTTTATTACTCGTAAGCCAGTTCTTGAATTTATCGTACTCTTTCCTGTACTTTATAACTGATTTATCTGGAATAGATTTTTCACTGATTTCACGAGCTTTTACAAGCATGCTTATGGGTAACGAATCGTCAAATTCATTTTCACTTTCGCCACTCATTTTTAATCAAAAGATAAACAGAGATTAATAACGTACGTGTGAACACTATAATATAAACGACGCGACTGAGCGAGCAAGATTGCACGTATTGTATAATTTAATAGTAAAAATTACTAGAATCAATGGGAATGTCGAGACAGACTGCCCCAAGTAATTTTATTCTTAGTTTTCTAAGAAAAAATATTCGATATTCTAGGAAAATTCTTAATGTATAAGATTCCAAAAACAAGTGAGTTTATTCTTCTGTTTTGTTTTGGTTCTCATTCGCTTTTTTTCTTTTCACGCGCACGATATCCGCACAACGTACAGCGGCACAGCGCCTACGCCGTCTACACAGCCAGCTCTCTCTCACTCTCTCTCTCTCCCTTTCTTTCGTACCTACATCAACAGACGTTTAAGTGTACTCACTAAACTGATGAGAGTGAGACCGACGAAGACAAAACACGATACGCTGTTCATTAGACAACAAAGGTTACGCGTTATTCGTCTTTTTTTTTTGCCCGCAGTGCGGGAAATTTCATTTTGCGCCCGCAAAGCAGTGCACAAAATGACCATTTTGCGCCCCGAGTGTTGAAAAATAATTTATTTAACCCTTTCGTACCGAGACCCCTTTCCCGGGGAAAAAGTGACTTTTTTTTGTATACTATAATTGTGGAGGCTTTAACTAAGATCAATCGACAGTTTTTTTTCTCCAAAAGTGTCGATAAGTACTATTTTCCAAGTGGGTCCTGGAGGACCCATACAACCCATACCCGCCAATAGAATTATTTTATTGAACTCGGATAGCAATAAATTCTTAGTACGTTGTCTCATTAACAAGATCCATCACTCAAAATAAAAAAAAAAACCATTAACCATTTCTTTTATTCTAATATAAATCATTCATGATCCGAATTTTCGTCAAATCCCAATTTTCATTGCCGAGCCCTTTTTTAATGTACTAAACGAAACGGAAGAAAACAAAAAAATTTAATTTTAATGGCCAGACGCGCTTCCCCTTGAATAAGAGAACCCGACTAAATAAGTAGATTTAAAAAATTAGTTAATTTCGGATTTCTACAGCATGTTGAACAAAGTGGGTCCTACAGGACCCATATGGTACGAAAGGGTTAAATACTCGGAAACTATTTTGATTTCAAATTCAACTTTAAGAGATTTTATATAAAACCCAAATAGCGCGTATTCGCTATAGTAAACGAATTTCATGTTAACGGTAGAATATACTCTCGTAGAATACCAATGAAATCTCGTAAAATAGCGTCTCAAAACTTCGCGCGTACACCTCGCGCATATAACTTGTACAAAGATAATCGAGCAAAGCGTCAGCTGATCGCGCGTAAGCATACGTCGTATAGTGCGTAGCGTAGTCACCTATTAGTTAACAAGGATAGCGACTTACACGCACTGATTTTAACGACTGAACGATTGTATTGTTAAACAATCTATATAATTAAGAATTATTTTAAAAACATTTACCTTATTATCTATTAGCGTAGAAGATCGAAGAACGTACTATATATTAAAATAAATACGAAGTCAAAATATTAGATTTATGACAAGCGAAATAATTTAGAAACGCATATACGTTCTAAACTATTTCAGAGAAATTCGGGTCTCAAAAATTTATTTCAATAAAACAAACATTTCTTTCTTTCTCTATTATATTGAAGTACTAAGCCTTCAATAAATTCTAATAAAATAACCTTTGGAGTTTTAAGTTAAACCAAATACTCTTCCAGTTAAGGGGATCGGACACCTTTAAAATTACGAAAAATCAATTTTCTTTTTATTACATATTTTACTAAAAAAAAACAGTTGTAGAATATGTCCCAATTAGTTTTAAAGCATTATCTATTTTTGTTTTAAGAATATACACAAAACACTGATAAAGCTTTTCATTTGTTTTTTGTTCAAATTACATTTTTCTTGTTGTATACATATTTATATAATCATATATTATTTCTACTAATTTTTTTTCATTTCACTGTTCTCAATATATTTAAAATTCTGACTCTACATATCTATATATACTTTAAAAGATCTAAAAATAATATTTTAAACATTAATATAAAGATAAAAAATAAATAATATAATTTATGGACGGTATTTTTGACAAAAATAAAAATTTGAATTTAAAACTTATATAGCAGTTAAGTTGGCACCATAACAACCTGACTTATCGACGACAGCCTCTCACAGCTCACTCCTTTATTGTAAGCTGATTTTAACCTATGCAAAAGTCCGCAAGCAATGTAAACATGCACAGCTGTCAATCATATAAACACTGTGATATCAACATCAGCACCTTTTTTATACAAAGTGTTGTTCTTAATTTTCATTGTTTCCAATGAATTTAGGAGTAAACATTTAGTTTATTATAATACGTAAAGGTATTTTAAATAAGTTTTTAGAAGTCATTAAAAATATTACTTATGCCGACTGTAACTTACTATCAACTGATGAGAATTTTTCCATCGGTCATACAGTCTTATAAATTAAATTAACATAATTAATACTTATTGCAGTCAGATTGCCCTTGTTTATAATAACCCCCGCAGAATCTGAAATAAAAACTTAATTAAAACCTGGAAAAAAACTTTATTAGCAAAGGACTATCTTACTGCCCCCCACCACCAAATTGCCCAACTGCCCAACGTTTCGAGCCCGCTCTGGCTCCTCCTCAGGGACTGAAATGAAACCCGCGATACACCTCCTTATATACCCATACCCACTTATTTCCTCTTACCCCCACCACTATCCACCTTCCCCTCTCCAACTTTCCATTCTCACTTAAATTAATAAAGAATGATAAATATTATCTAATTTACTTGACTCTACCATTAAATTTACATTATTCTGATTCCTTAGAATGCGAATACTTTCAAGGCTTTCCCTCTTATATTTATTCTTAATCCCTTCTTCCAAAATATCCACACTCCCAAAATTGAAAGAATGCAAACTATTTAAACAATGTTCTTTCAAACCCGATGTAAAATTTGTACTACGTAAACTATATTGATGTTCATATATTCTCTTCTTCAAATAAGTATCTACCCGTTTGATCAATATAACATCCATTACAATCCCTACAATTAATTTTATAAACTACTCCCAATTTTAAACCTTTATCATCCTTGTCTTTACAATTACTAAATAACCTTTCTAAATTATTATCGTTTCTAAAGAAAACATGAATATTATGTTTACTAAAAACCCTTCTAATCCTTTTCGACAACCCTCTAACATACGGTGAACTAAAATATTTTGGAACAAGGGATTAAGAATAAATATACGAGGGAAAGCCTTGGAAGTATTCACATTCTAAGGAATCGGAATAATGTAAATTTAATGGTAGAGTCAAGTAAATTAGATAACATTTATCATTCTTTATTAATTTAAGTGAGAATGGAAAGTTGGAGAGGGGAAGATGGATGGTGGTGGGGGTAAGAGGAAATAAGTGCTTATGGGTATATAAGGAGGTGTATCGCGGGTTTCATTTCAGTCCCTGAGGAGGAGCCTGAGCGGGCTCGAAACGTTGGGCAATTGGGCAATTTGGTGGTGGGGGGCAGTAAGATAGTTCTTTGCTAATAAAGTTTTTTTCCAGGTTTTAATTAAGTTTTTATTTCAGATTCTGCGGGGGTGATTATAAATAAGGGCAATCTGACTGCCATAAATATTAATTATTTTAATTTAATTTATAAGACTGTAAGACCGATGGAAAAATTCTCATCAGTTGATAGTTTTTAGAAGTGTTTGAATAATGCGGGTGACAGTGAATTAAAGTTTTAGAAATAGTTTTTAATACTTGAACTTTTATTGGAAACTTTATTCTTAAAATAACAGGGATGATACTAAAGCAAAATTAAGCCTATACTGACAATTACAAAAAACACTTAGTGAACAGATTTAAATCAACTTTTAAAGGAAGCGAAACATATGCTATTGTGCAGAAAAATGTTATGGAACCTTCGCTTCTGCCAGAAAGCTACTATGATCATCCATCGCCTGAATCTCACTATGATATAATTGAAATTTTATTTTCTGAAGTAAAAACAGTTATGCACTGCAATAAATATGTATCAGTCATATTCTCTTTATTAAGTAATAATACTATATGTGAAAAAGAATAATGAAGGATAAGTAAAGAAGTTCACCCTATCAGACATTGAAAGAAGATCAATATAGGAGTGTTGCTGCTATAAACATTTTTCTTAAGCATTTAGCTATGGCGATACTGGCTTCATAACATGCATGAAGGATTTTGTATTTCTCAATACATTCTTTATTTACCTCAGTATATGTATAAGAATCTAATATATGTGATCAAGATTATTAAAAACATGTGGATTTAAAAGCACCAAAGGATCTACATGCTAAACCACTTAACAAACTTGACTGACTGATGTGGATATGACTGTTACGCGTGCTCATAGCTTACAAGTCTGATGGACCGTATACTGAGGTACCAGAATATTTGTTCTAAATGTAAAATATTTTGAGCTAAAAACAATATTTTTTTGTATTTCAGGGCAGAGATGGAGTTAAGAAATAAAGAAGAAGAAATAAAGAAGTATTTTAGTAATTTTATCTTTAAAGCTGTTTTCTACTTAATGTAAAATTTTGAGCTCTGCCGTCGACTCC
Source organism: Torymus aiolomorphi (assembly GCA_036365515.1). Taxonomy (NCBI): domain Eukaryota; kingdom Metazoa; phylum Arthropoda; class Insecta; order Hymenoptera; family Torymidae; genus Torymus; species Torymus aiolomorphi. The sequence continues at coordinate 177,678,903 of CM070875.1, forward strand.
AGATTCAGGAACTGCATATATTATAATGGAAGAGGTCCTAAAATTTTGGTATTTTATATGTCTATTGACTGAAGACTTATACACGGAAAAGTCATTGAGCACACCGTAGCCTCTGCAAAGAGCGCCCGGCGCCACCATCACCTCGGTGCTGCATCACGCTTACTTTTGGGCTTGCAGCGCGCCCGCAGAGTTGGCGCGCTGCAAGTCGGGTATACGCGAGCGCGCCGCTGTCTCAATTTTAAGCGCGCTGCATGATCACATAATCAGTGCAACGAGCCGACGGCTCACTCATTTCTGCAGCGTTTGTATAAGATTTTTACTGCAGAAAATAATTAACATCTTGAACTAACAGTAATGCGTGAAAATTCGCGGAAAAAGAGAACGGCACGACCATTAGCTCCGGCTTGCTGTAAGACCACAAAGAGAGCTGCCGCAGCCTCAGCATCTTCGTGCTGCGGGAGCCTCATACGGGGCGTGCCGTGCGCCCGATGTGAGTGAGCCGTGCGTCTAAAGCACGAGAGCGCCGCGCTCTTATCAATTGGTTATCCCGAAGGCTTGTACGAGGCTGCAGCGTGCCCAACGACTTTTCCGTGTATGTATCCAATTTACTTGATTAAATAATTTTTTAAGGTCAAAGATGCTAAAAAATCTGAATTTCACTTAAATTTAAGATGTTTTAGCAATTTTTGACAGTACAAAATTATTTAACCCAATAAATTGGATACGTACAACTCTTCAGTCAATAGTCATATAAAATACCAAAATTGTAGGAACTCTCCTATTAAAATATATGCAGTTCCTGAATCTGGAATCGACGGCAGAGCAAAAATTTTTAAATGGCCATATATTTGGTTAAAATCGATCAAAATTTTTTTTGGGTCTCATTTTATCACAAATTGAATATGTTTTTAGGATATTACTTCTAAATATTTCTAATTATGAAAATTTATTTTTTTCAGGTCATTTTATGAAGAAAATTTTAAAGGTGTCTGACCCCGTTAAGATTAATATCTCCAACAAAGTACGCAGTTTAATAATTTATTTTACCTTTTGGATCGATTATGAAGGTTTCGCACCGACCAGCAAAAATCTATTTTTAAAGATTATTGCTTTTCTACATAATTTAGTAATAAATTTTTTCCTTTTTGTTATAATAAAGAGATAAAATAATTTAATTGCGATCATTAATAAAATATTCTTGGAATTTATTTACCGCGATTCACGAAAAATAAATTCTCAGAATTTAAGGAGCGAAATTTATTCGATAAATTAACTATTGAGTGCGTATGTGGGAAGCGTATATCTGAATGCAACGCATTTATACAAAGCGCAAACGACCCCATACAGAAGTGTTATAAATTATTTGAATTTATTTCTTTTTGGTTTGGCAACAAATTGCCTTTTGTCAATTCAATTTTTCTTGTTGTTAAATTAATAAGCAGTAAAACAAATAGAACTGGAAGAGCCAAATTTTTTTTTCTTTTCTTGTTTTTAACTTTTTCTCCATTCCGAATTAAATAGGGAAATATTAAAACTTTCATTCTCCTTAGAGATGAAAGAGAATTGACCAGCGATTAGCGAAAAGTAAACTTAAAATCACCAAAGGAAATAATTTAAAAAATCAAAATTTGAAAATCCGAATTTTTCCGCGAAGCATTAGGGATTTTCGAAGGACACCTTCGAAAATATCATGGGAGTAGAAATCCAAGGCTGGATAATGAACCTGTCAGGTGATCTGCTCGACGATGCGCTCGAAAAATTAGAACTTCGGAAAAGCGGATAGGTTATATAGGCGACTGCGAGGCGACTATACGGTGAAAGACTTCATGCGAACGGAAGAAGAAGAAGACGAAGCAGAAGAATTCGACAGAAGAAACAAGAAACTGGAAACTATGGTACAAATTTTGCCGTTCGACGCACTTACACATGATGAGTTGACAGAAAGGCGTGAAGCTATGAGACGCACACACCACACGCAAAGACGTCTCGCGTCAACCCCACTAGACCATGGTCACACACTATGGGACCAAATGGACAGGTCACTCACCGAGGTACAAGAAGACAACGCCGCACAGTGGGCACAACCGACTTTTTCTTTTTCAAAATCGTATAACTTGCGATAGGAATATCCATACTCAATGAATCTTGCTGGAGCTTCAAGATTAAGAATTGCCGAATATAGGAAAACTATAGGGAAAATGATATTATAACATTATAACCTCGAAAACACGGTGTTAAAGTGTCAATTTTCTGAAAAAAAATTCTTTAGTTGATTGGAGTATACGACTTAACACTATATATCAAATGTTTAAAGTCATTTTTCATAGATTACGGAGTGCTGAATTAGATAAGACAATTAATATTAATTAAAAACCTAACCTAAAATAATAGTGATGAGCTAATGATTAATAATTACATTTTTTTCATACTTAATTGTTTGTAATCTATCAGTGTACAAAATGAATGCTAATAAATGATATTTAAAATTCAAAATTAACCATATAACCTTCTAACCTCAATTTAGATATGTTATGATTACATGAATTATAATTATATCCGTCCATAGTCCTAATAAAAGGAGATTTAAGAAGATTTACTTTACTTTTCTATTCTCTTTTACACATTATGTATTACAGAATTTAGATGCACAAGTTTTGTTGGTTAAGAACATAACCTGGAAAACAGATCCCGATTTACATTCAGTCAGCTAACAAAGAATCACTGATTTCTCCTTATAAAGTAAATTATTTAAGTAATTTTTCATAGATCATGCACAACTGAATCAGATAACACAATTTATATTCATTAAAAACATAACCTAAAGTATCAGTGATGCGCTAATGATGAATGAGTACAGTTATCTTCACATATTTCATGATTTATAATGATCAAGTATGCTAAAAGGTATTGGCATACTGATAAATAATGTTTAAAAAATGAAATGAACCAGACAAAACTTCTAACCTCAATGTAGGTAGGTTATGATAATATGAATTATAATTGCTTACCCCATACTCTTAAATAGAGTCAATTCACTTTACTTTTCAATTCTCTTTTACACATTATGTATTACTGAATTTAGATGCGCAAGTTTTGTTGGTTAAAAACATAACCTGAATAACAGATCCCGATTTACATTCAATCAGCTAACCAAGAATATTGATTTCTCATTATAAAGTACATGATTTAAGTAATTTTTCATAGGTTATGGACTACTGACTCAGAAAACCCAATTTATATTCATTAAAAACATAACCTAAAATATTAGTGATGCGCTAATGATAAATGAGTACATTTTTCTTTACATATTTCATGGTTTATAATGCTCAAGTGTGCTAAAAGGTATTGGCATACTGATAAATAATGTTTAGAAAATGAAATGAACTAGAAAAAAATTCTAACCTCAACGTAGGTAGGTTATGATAATATGAATTATAATTGCTTACCCCATACTCTTAATTAGAGTTAAGTTACTTTACTTTTCTTTTCTTTTCAAATTCAAATTCTCGAATAATGTCATGAAGTTGTGTACAAAAGTTCGTCTTTACAGACAGTTTGAATCTACCCTACCGACACTAGATAAAAGTTTTTACTTAAAAAGTTACTGGCGTTTAGAAAATTGCGCCATGTGCGAAAAAATTTTCTTCATAATGTGTAAAAGAGAATAGAAAAGTAAAGTAAGTCTTCTTAAATCTCCTTTTATTAGGACTATGGACGGAAATAATTATAATTCATGTAATCATAACATATCTAGATTGAGGTTAGAAGGTTATATGGTTGATTTTGAATTTTAAATATTATTTATTAGCATTCATTTTGTACACTTATAGATTACAAACAAGTAAGTATGAAAAAATGTAATTATTAATCATTAGCTCATCACTATTATTTTAGGTTAGGTTTTTAATTAATATTAATTGTGTTATGTAATTCAGTGCTCCGTAATCTATGAAAAATGACTTTAAACATTTGATATATAGTGTGAAGTCATATACTCCAATCAACTAAAGAAGTTTTTTTAGAAAATTGACACTTTAACACCGTGTTTTCGAGGTTATAATGTTATAATATTATTTTCCCTATAGTTTTCCTATATTCGGCAATTCTTAATCTTGAAGCTCCAGCAAGATTCATTAAGTAAGGATATTCCTATCGCAAGTTATACGATTTTGAAAAAGAAAAAGTCGGTTTTGCCCACTGTGCGCCTGTGCGACAGCGCTAATAACAACCGCAGAGCAAATATGGACCGCGACGACGCAAAATCAACTGGGATCGAGGCGAACGTCGCAGCGAGATATCCGTGAAGCGATAAACCTGGGAAAAGCGATAGCCGAAGGTAGATTTCCAATGCCTATCACAACACAGTCAACGTGGGTAAACACGCTAACAACTACGACGTCAACGACGAGTACAGCCGCAGCCAGCACTGCGGGCACGTATACAATACATTTCGTCTCTCAATCGGTCTTCACGACACGAACGGCAGACACAGCCGAAGACCCTGTACAATGCACGCTCACAAATGGCAAAACATACACAATGCCAAGAGCAGTAGCATGTGAAATAATGAGAATACAAGGAATCGCAAAAGATTACGACCAATAAATAAGGCAGCTGCAGGAGCAGATGTCAGACTTGATAGCGAGTACACACCTGTATGCAATGTCAAATAGAACGACATGCAACGAAGCGAGCTCGGAAAAACATAAAACAGTGAACTTCCAGGACACGTACAGCAAAACTTCACACCGCAAACGAATTATGCGAACAAACGTGGTCCCCAACGACATCCTCAGCCTCATGCCCGCGACCGGCAAGAGTCTTGAGGGAGGGGGAGCCTCCCGTATAACTCGCAAAGCAGATACTCGGGCGAAGGTACCACGCTCCACCAATCTATTAACATGGACGTTGGCAGAACGGTGCGGCAGTAGAAACTGCAATTCACCGGGGAAAAAAGCAGTAGCATCGAGGAATTTCTCGAGCGAGTTAATGAATGCCGCTCTGTCGCGTGGATGACAGACGAAGATCTGCTGAACGCGATGTCCGAGCTGACGTCTGGCGTGGCAAGGCATTGGTGCCGCCAAGCTCGCAAAAATTGGCGAACTTGGGAAGATTTCTGCGCCGCCGCATGCCGCTGCTACGGGGTCGACAAGCGATTTCAGCAACGGCTGGTCAGCGAAGCACAAGCACGCATCCAAAGCAGAGATGAGCCTGTAAGGGATTATATTATATGCCTCCTTACAATTTTGAGTAAGTTCGAGGAGCCTTAGAATGATGAAAGGCAGCTCGAGCATATATATAGAAATATGCTCCCTAGTCTCCAGCGCTTGGTGCCGCGGGAGAAAGTCACCGATATAGACAAGTAGGTAGTTGGCTCCCCCAATCTCTCTTCGGCGTCGCGAAGAGCGAGCCACAGAAGAGCATGCCGAGTCGACGGAACACGAAAACTGGCGCACTCGCATGCTCACGCTACCAGACGTGCAGCAAATAGCCGCGGATAACGCCTCAAAAGCACAAAAGCGACAAGCACGGTACTATAATGCGTCACGCTGCGAAGTGCGCTATAACCTAGGCGATAAAGTCTGGAAGCGAAATCGCGTGCTTTCGTCCACCTTACAGGGCGTAGCCGCAAAACTAACTCCGAAATTCGCCGGCCCATATAAGATCGCCGCACAGCTAGGGCCAAACGTGTATGAGGTTGTCGACCAGGACGGAAAATCCGTGGATAAAGTCCTCGTGGAAGATCTTAATCCTGCATCCGGCAGCGGGCTCGGATAAATTCAGCGCGAGAGGTACGCAACTCGTCGCGCACCTCTGCCACGCTTCTGCAGCGCTGCGCCGCTTTGTGGCCAGGTCCACTGCCGGTAGTGCACTGAAAAAAGTTTCGGGGAGCAGCGCCCTCACAGCTGGAGAGCAGCTCCCCAGTTACTTTCGGGGAGCAGCTCCTCTATGTTCGAGGAGCAGGCACTCGAAGGAGATCGGGGAGCAACCACTCTCTTTTGTCGACGAGCGGCATCTCGACTCACGCGGGGAACATAATGACCGCAATTGTAAGGTAAACGGACGTATTGTGAGACACTGTATCCGATAAATGGGACACTTAAGAAAACATTAAATTTGGTAATAATTATTGCATATATTAAAAAAGAAAAAAATATCATTAAAAGCATAACTTCTTAATGTATAAATATGTATACTTATATTTTGTTTAGACACGTTTAATATGAAGCAAAAAATTATTATGTATTTTCCCTTAGAGGTTATGTTCAACGTATTAGTTATTTGAACAGAAGCAGCAACTGCACTGAACTAGTTAGGTCAACTATTATAAGGAAATTAAATGCTTTGAAAATATGTAATATAGCTTTTCCGAAAGCTTATAAGCCGTAGATTATGAATATATGGTAATTTTTTTCAATTTTTATATAGTTCAATCAATTAATTTAACTGTCTTATAATTGGTAGATCGACGTTTCAGTTGTCCGTATTTATGGTACAATAAATTACGTGTCTCATAATACGGTGCACCTTGTCCCCATTGATGAGACACTCTTTTACACAATATTAAAAAAAAACTCTTTTTACAAACTTTTTACTCTAATAATGAAGCAGTCTTCGTTCCTCAGCTTTATTTTAATTTATGAAACCTAGAAAACAGATATAAATCTTAATGAAAAATTATAAAATTCTAATCAAGGTTTATATTCGTTTTCTATCTGTGATTGATCAAAGTAATGTTGAGGAATGAAGATTACTGCATAATTAGCATAGAAAGTTTAAATAAAAGAGATTTTTCAATAAAAAGGGTGTAAAAGAGTGTCTCATGAATAGGGACAACTTTGATGAGACAACTGGGACATACGCTTGAACTCTGTCCCATAAAAACGGACATTAAGACTATACCCCTCTTTCCTTAGATTTATTATATTTTAGCTTATTTTGACTTTCAACAGTTTTTATTTACTTTACGAAGAATGCAGTAAATACGTACTGCAATTTTATAAATCTGGGCGCAAAGGTTATAGTTTTTAATACGCGCCGCGCGCCTCTTCGCGACTCTCTGTCGTGCCGAGTATCAATCACTCGATTGCCGAGGAGCTGCTACTCTTCTGTTTTGAGGGGCAGTCCCTCTATATCAAGGGGCTGCTCCTGGATAAGAGAGTGGCGGCTCCTCGAAAGACAGAGTAGCAGCTCTGCGGCGCTGCATGTTGCCGCTCCACGGGCCAGAGGAGCAGCTCCCCGAAACTTTTTTCAGTGTGGCTGGTTGTCAGCGCTGGTTGGGGGGCTTGCCTGCTCCTTCGCTGATGGCAGCTGGGCGGAGCCGGTAGAGGGGTCAGCTGCATCATCCACCGGTGGTGTAGGTTGAGCAAGACGCTGCAGAAATGGGTGGATGAGCATTGGCACTTCTTCCGGCGCCGCCTGTTCAGCGCTCGTGCGCCGAGGCGAGTGCGCTGTCATGCGGGTAGTCGCGGCGGTGTTTTCCGAACCCGCTGGTCGTCCGCGTGGTCTGGGTAGAGACGCTGCTGCGTCACTGGTACTTGGTTGCGTGGGTGGCTCGTCAGCGCCGTCTGCGACCAGTGTTCACTTGTTCGGTCGTCTACCGAGGATTTGCGCGGTTCGCTTCACTACCAGGCGAGCTTTTCCCGGTCTGCCTCGCTTGCGCAGGTGAGTCTCGGCCTCTGGAGCTTCGGCGTTGGCGCTATGACTCGGGGAAGGGGCATTGCGCTCTTCGCTAGTTTCCGAGGGACTCACAGCATCTGAGGCCACAGACGGCTTCCTCCTGTAGTATCTCCAGGAGGGACCGGGACTCGCGCGGGAATACCACCAGAGAACTGCGGACGAGAGGGCGGCCCAAGCCGCTTATCGCGCCGAGCACGAGCGACGAGTGGACCTACACGCGTCATCCCGCGCCGTGAAGCTAGCCAGAACGCAACTCGCTGGCTTCTAGCGAGGAAAAAACAAAAGCAGCTCGAGGAAGCGGAGGAGAACCGTTGGCGTGCCAGGAGAAGCGCTTCTGAAGACGCGGGGAGCGAGCAGCAGCTTCGCCGCTACACAAGTACTGCCCCGTCTGCGGGGTTTTCCCCTCTGGGACAACCGGCAGGGGCTGGAAGTGCCCCAACCGGGGTGCGCACCCTGCTATATTGGCCAGGAAGGCCGAAGACGCGAACCTGCGCTAGGTTGAGTGAAGAACAGCGAGGAAGTTTTTGTATATACATTTTTTTTGTAAATCACACGTGACATGTACCTGAAGTGAGTTCGTTAAGCACTATAATAAATAGTCAAATTTGGTAACTGCCGAGTTTTTTATGGGTAGTTAGGTCCCTATTCCTTATAATGTTTGCTTCATCCCCTTTTCTATTTTTGGTGGATGCTTCTTTATTTTTATTTTTATTCCCCATATTGTTCCTATACTTTGCACGCCGACAAGGAAAGAGAGCGAGGTCGTGCTGTCACACCAATCAGCAGCCAGCGTCTGGGGGAGGGGTGTGTAGCGGATAATTCCTCATCCGTCGAATAACTCTCTCTCGTTGCTCATATCATACACATGTACATTATATTTCTGTTACAGGTGCCGTGAGCGCGCGAGAAGCCCTTGCTACAGGGTGAGTGAGAGAGACAGAGAGAGAGAGGGAGAGGGGGGCATTCTCGCGAGCGCGCAGAGAGCGTGCGCGAATTAGTATTGTTCTGGTCTTGAGAGTGCAAGGAGAGTCTTTCGGCAATCACCGAGCCCTCGGAGAGAGACTTACAAAATCCCCTCTGAATTATCGGGTGATTCCGATATACTCTAAGTTGAGATTGACTTCGCGTATTCGTTTCGCCGTGTTTAGTGCTGTGTGCCTGACTTTATACTGCGCATCCTCGCTGATCACGAGGACAAGGCGATCTATGCTAGGGCGAACGAGCGACGAGGAGGAAGTCCCGCGGGACGACGGGCGAGCGATTCGAGACACCGGCGACTTCGTCACTGCAAGTGCCTCCTCGAGTACATCTCTCTCTCTCTCTGTCTCTCTCTCCCTCCCTCTCTCTCTGTCTCTCGCGCCCATCAAAAGCCTCGGCGGGCAACCTTCGCGACCGCGCTCCTCCCAAACAGTGTTTTGTATCGCCGGCTTTATTTACGTTCAATAAACCTAACCATTTTTATCGTACTTAGCGCGTCATTATATACGCTTTTCCTCCTCACGTTCTCGTATAATTAAATATATTTGTATCGCCTAGTCTTGAATAAAGAGTCCGTTACAGTCGATAAATCAAGCCTTCTCTGAGAAAACGCGATTCAAAAATTAAAAAAAAAATTTTTAACCTGAAGTATCTTTTTTCGTAATTAACCGATTTTTTTTGGGTAACCAACTCGATCTGAAGATACATAAAAGCTACATCTGTGCAAAGTTTCAGGTCGATTGAATAATTTTTACTCTCGTTATCGTACGACAACGAAAATGCAAACTTTTTCTAAAATAATTTAATTTGAAAAACAAGTGAAGCTAATCTCTTAAAATTTTAACTAAATATAGTTTTCAATGTGTTTATTAAGAGTAGAGACCACATGAGAAAAAATTGTTTTTCCCTCGTTCCTACATTAATATTTTCATCTAGCATGTTGTATAGTACATAAAACTAGAAATTTTCACCAATTTTGAAGACATTTTATAAAGAATTACTTAAGCTATTGTTAAAAGAGTGATTAAATATACACGGTGACCCATTTTAATCGCTACACCCGGATTTTTCGGATCCTAAGACAGATAGGAAAAAATGATTCAGACAAAAGTTGTAGGGGACGAAGGGGGCCAAACGATGGTCCTAACAGCTTTGACCTTGAACTTGACCTTCAAGGTTATTTCAAGGTCAAGTGGTTTTTTTTAATAGGAACACCTATTTTTGACCCCGGATTCGGAAAGAGCGGGAAATTTTAGGTTCAAAATCATATTGAGACATTTTTTTTCAAGGTCATTTCAAGGTCATTTCAAGGCCAAATGAAGGTCGAACTCCGAAAAATCCATTTTAAGTCGTTTTTTCCATGAGTCACAGGCTTAAGTGGTTCAAACTGATCGTAGGTTTAATAGGGAAACCCACACACCCAAAACTTTCACATCCTAGTAAACAAATATCAAACTTGCACATCCGAGCCCCATGCTCTTCATAGCCTCACATGCTAAACTGTTACACCAGACATCCCTCAGTCCCACACATCTCTACCCCATGTCTGATGTTTGTTTAACGGAAACTTCAAGATCATTAAAGCTTCTGTTGTAAATGTGCCAACCTTACGTTTAGCGCTACCCAGAAACAACGACGTGGACGTAGTAAGGATTGTTTCCTTTGGGGTGCTTGATTAAAGTGAGTCCCCTTGCCTCTCACTGTTCAGGGTGCTTGATTTAAGTGAGTCCCTTCGCCTCTCACTGATCGGGGTGCTTGATTAAAGTGAGTCCCCTTGCCTCTCACTGTTCAGGGTGCTTGATTTAAGTGAGTCCCTTCGTCTCTCACTGATCGGGGTGCTTGATTAAAGTGAGTCCCCTTGCCTCTCACTGTTCAGGGTGCTTGATTTAAGTGAGTCCCTTCGCCTCTCACTTATGTGTTTATCTAACCTCGAAGAAAATGTTCGAAATTACGACCATTTGCTTCCAGGCACATAGTCAAACGCCTTTGGAAGTGGCGAACGGTGTTTAGCAAAGTTTGCCTTGGAATGGCAGCGCATGCTCGACGAATTCTGTCCATCATGTCTACTCTTGTGGTGGGCCTTTCCTCAAAAACGGCATTTTTTAAATATCCCCATAAGTAAAAATCTGGTGATGTAAGATCTGGTGAGCAAGCAGGCCATTCAACCGGACCACCTCGACCAATCCATCTGTTACCATACTGCTCATTCAAAAAAGTCCTGACAATTCGAGCGAAATATGGTGTTGCGCCGTCCTGCTGGAGCCACATTCTTCGTCGCGTTTCTAAGTCAACATCTTCCATCAATACAGGTAGTTCATCTCTTATTAGCGTTAAGTACGTGTGTTGATTAACATTTTCTTCGAAAAAATAAGGGCCAATCACACATCCATTAATAATCCCACACCATACCATAATACTCCATCATCTTTGATGGTTTACAGTTCTGACCCAATGAGGATTAACATCAGACCAGTAATGACAATTATGTCTATTCAATTCCCCATCACTTTGAAATTTTGCCTCATCAGAAAAAAGAACAAAATTAAAAATGTCTCGATCGTTTTCTATCATTTGTAAAGCCCATTGGCAAAACACAATACGCTGTTGAAAATGAGCAAACTGTAGCTCTTGGACCAGAGTAATATGATACGCATTATATCTAAGCACCTTCATAATTCTTAAAAATGTACTTTTTTGAAGACCGATTTCCCTTTCGATTCGACGAGCGCTTATCTGTGGGTCAAGATGAATTATTGCCAGAATAGTCACAACCCGATTATCATTTTCATCATATTGATGGCGCCTACGTTGACAAACCATGTGTCCACCACGAGCTCTTTGAGTTAAACGTCTGATAGCCATAGCGTCATGGTGTCGTCTGTCTGGATAGCGTTCAGCATAAATTCTTGCCGCAGCACGATAATTACTTCGGCTTTCTCCTAAAGCCAACATCATGTCAACGATCTCGTTGGGGGGATAGTCAGCCATTTCAGAGCCAGCTATTAATTACTATTAAATTTGAATAGTGAAATGGTATAAAAAATATTAATAATTATAATATTTGCCCGTATACGGTCCGGACCAAAAAAGAAAAATGTTCCTAAATTATGGTAACTTTATCTGACTAAGTGTATTTGCCAAAAGTACTCCGATTGTCACACTTTTGTAATTGTAAGTTTTATAATAAAGTAATAATCATTAAATTATTTCTAATTTGAACTGCACATAATACTAAAACTTGCTTTTATTTTAAATATTGTGAATTATTGCCGTTCAAACTTGAGAAATACTAATATTGATAATGTAATCATTAAAGGCACATTTACAAATAATTTCTGTTCCGTCAAGATTTTTGTACAAAAAGGAAATGTTGTATCTTTATTCTTTTGAAAGTTATGACTTTTCTTTTTAAACAATGACATTTTTTTACAGCTCATATCTTTAATTTACTCATAACTTTCAAAAGAATAAAGATACAACATTTCTTTTTTGTACAAAAATCTTGACGGAACAGAAATTATTTGTAAATGTGCCTTAATGATTACATTATCAATATTAGTATTTCTCAAGTTTGAACGGCAATAATTCACAATATTTAAAATAAAAGCAAGTTTTAGTATTATGTGCAGTTCAAATTAGAAATAATTTAATGATTATTACTTTATTATAAAACTTACAATTACAAAAGTGTGACAATCGGAGTACTTTTGGCAAATACACTTAGTCAGATAAAGTTACCATAATTTAGGAACATTTTTCTTTTTTGGTCGCGACCGTATACGGGCAAATATTATAATTATTAATACTTTTTATACCATTTCACTATTCAAATTTAATAGTAATTAATAGCTGGCTCTGAAATGGCTGACTATCCGCCCAACGAGATCGTTGACATGATGTTGGCTTTAGGAGAAAGCCGAAGTAATTATCGTGCTGCGGCAAGAATTTATGCTGAACGCTATCCAGATAGACGACACCCTGACGCTATGGCTATCAGACATTTAACTCAAAGAGCTCGTGGTGGACACATGGTTCGTCAACGTAGGCGCCATCAATATGATGAAAATGATAATCGGGTTGTGACTATTCTGGCAATAATTCATCTTGACCCACAGATAAGCGCTCGTTGAATCGAAAGGGAAATCGGTCTTCCAAAAAGTACATTTTTAAGAATTATGAAGGTGCTTAGATATCATGCGTATCATATTACTCTAGTCCAAGAGCTACAGTTTGCTCATTTTCAACAGCGTATTGTGTTTTGCCAATGGGCTTTACAAATGATAGAAAATGATCCAGACTTTTTTAATTTTGTTCTTTTTTCTGATGAGGCAAAATTTCAAAGTGATGGGGAATTGAATAGACATAATTGTCATTACTGGTCTGATGTTAATCCTCATTGGGTCAGAACTGTAAACCATCAAAGACGATGGAGTATTATGGTATGGTGTGGGATTATTAATGGATGTGTGATTGGCCCTTATTTTTTCAAAGAAAATGTTAATCAACACACGTACTTAACGCTAATAAGAGATGAACTACCTATATTGATGGAAGATGTTGACTTAGAAACGCGACGAAGAATGTGGCTCCAGCAGGACGGCGCAACACCACATTTCGCTCGAATTGTCAGGACTTTTTTGAATGAGCAGTATGGTAACAGATGGATTGGTCGAGGTGGTCCGGTTGAATGGCCTGCTTGCTCACCAGATCTTACATCACCAGATTTTTACTTATGGGGGTATTTAAGAAATGCCGTTTTTGAGGAAAGGCCCACCACAAGAGTAGACATGATGGACAGAATTCGTCGAGCATGCGCTGCCATTCCAAGGCAAACTTTGCTAAACACCGTTCGCCACTTCCAAAGGCGTTTGACTATGTGCCTGGAAGCAAATGGTCGTAATTTCGAACATTTTCTTCGAGGTTAGATAAACACATAAGTGAAAGGCGAAGGGACTCACTTAAATCAAGCACCCTGAACAGTGAAAGGCAAGGGGACTCACTTTAATCAAGCACCCCGATCAGTGAGAGGCGAAGGGACTCACTTAAATCAGGCACCCTGAACAGTGAGAGGCAAGGGGACTCACTTTAATCAAGCACCCCAAAGGAAACAATCCTTACTACGTCCACGTCGTTGTTTCTGGGTAGCGCTAAACGTAAGGTTGGCACATTTACAACAGAAGCTTTAATGATCTTGAAGTTTCCGTTAAACAAACATCAGACATGGGGTAGAGATGTGTGGGACTGAGGGATGTCTGGTGTAACAGTTTAGCATGTGAGGCTATGAAGAGCATGGGGTTCGGATGTGCAAGTTTGATATTTGTTTACTAGGATGTGAAAGTTTTGGGTATGTGGGTTTCCCTATTAAACCTACGATCAGTTTGAACCACTTAAGCCTGTGACTCATGGAAAAAACGACTTAAAATGGATTTTTCGGAGTTCGACCTTCATTTGGCCTTGAAATGACCTTGAAATGACCTTGAAAGAAAATGTCTCAATATGATTTTGAACCTAAAATTTCCCGGTCTTTCCGAATCCGGGGTCAAAAATAGGTGTTCCTATTAAAAAAAACCACTTGACCTTGAAATAACCTTGAAGGTCAAGTTCAAGGTCAAAGCTGTTAGGACCATCGTTTGGCCCCCTTCGTTCCCTACAACTTTTGTCTGAATCATTTTTTCCTATCTGTCTTAGGATCCGAAAAATCCGGGTGTAGCGATTAAAATGGGTCACCGTGTATATAAAACTGAAAAGTTCCAGCCATTAAAATTTTTGTCAAAGACTTTTGGGGTTGAACGTACATCATTTTTATAGTAAATATTCAAAATCTACCTAGAGCTATTTGAGTTAAAGTGAATATTTTTTTTTATTTGGCTAATGATAATGATTTTTTAAAATAAACACTAAAAATTTGTTAAATTTTAAATATATTTTTTAGTTTTAAAAAAACAATATAAATAAAATAAAAAGAAGCCTTGGGTAGAATTATTTGAAATGCATCCAAGAATATGTACTAATAATTTTCAGGAGGATACATAAAAATTTAAGACGGTGAGAACATTATGAATATTGAATATTTCAATACTAAGAAAAATGCATTTAAAGTTTAATGTAATTTAAAAATGAGACGTACCACTGAAATGATCAGCTTGGTTATGTTTACTATCAGATTAAAAAAAAAAAATCTACTTTATAAGATAAATCTTTATTTTCTTTGTAATAGAGCTTATACTTGCATTGTTGGCGTACTTCTATTCTTTAAAATGTTGCTACTTCTTACTATCTCAGCTTCTTTACATAGCATCGCACATTTCAGTAAATCTGTAAGTGCTTGGATAAACTTCACCAGCTGTCAACGCGTGTTTCATCAAATCCTGAGAAATAAATCTCATACTTAAGTAACAAATTGTAGTATGCCTGCCAATGTACTTGTCGGATGCTGATTGTAATACAGCAGCAGCAATAGAGTAGGACAAAAAACTTGGAAAGAACTTCAAAATCCACAAGTCCAGTGATAATGTCTACAGCAATTCCAATACCATGCAGCGAGCGATAGCTTCCTCTTTACCATGTACTACCATAAGACACTGCTATTTCAAGTAGATTGTTACTTGATATAGCAGCGTGTGCTTCATGTACATCTTGACAAGCACTCCGCAGTATATTATCCTTGAGGGCATGGCTTTTTTATGCAGCGTTTTCAACTGGAATTGAAATGCAGACTTATACAAATACTGCATGTTCATTTTACACAAACTCTCTATAAGGCACCAAAACTTAAACCAATAGAACTTATGCTATCTAGCATTCTTTGGTTTATTAAATAAGGAGAGCGATACTTGGATTTTGTACAAGGACTTGAATGATACTCTCCAGCTATCCAGCAAACAAGACCTACACTTTAAAAAAATTTTGGAGGAGAGTCGCATTGATTCAGAAATAACTGCACTAACTTCTCACTACACTGAATGCAAATATTTTGGTCACACTGCTGAATACACTAGAAATAATTCTCCTATATTGTTATCAACAGGTATGTGGCTATTTTTGATTTGTCAAGTTGGAGTCTTCCACTTTTCTTTCTGTCTTGTCATGAATCTTATACTGTTAACATGATATATCACTTTAATTTCATGTCTAAAAATGCTTCAAAAGACAATTAATGAAAAGCCGGTATTTCAGCTGATCTTTTCTTTACTGTACACTAAAGGTTAGGGGGCCAAAAGTTGATAAAACAATGAATAGATATGGTTAGTAGTAGTCAGTGCTGCTCTCTAAAAGCCAAAATATGAAATGGTTCAAAAAATGGGCAGCAAAATGTCTACACAAAAACTATGCAAAAAATCAAGTAATGTAGGCTAAAAGTTCGTAAATACAATTTTGTAAAAATACGAAATAAAATAATATATCATGTAAAAAACAAATGAAGATAATCTCTTGTAATTTTAAATAAATATAGTCTTCAATGAGTGCAATAAGTGACTAAAATTTCAAATGGATAAATCAAGTATTCTCTGAGAAATTCATTTATAAAATATAAAAACGTTTTCCTTAATAAAAAATAACAGAGTGAATATAATTGTTCGGGATTGTAGTATCCGAGCGAGCCGCCAGATGGCAAGCACCAACGAGCAACCTTCAATGAAAAATACTCTTATGAGTATACATATAGAGGCCTGCGGCGCTCACTAGCCAGGTGCTTTATGAACATGCCTTATTACTTTGCCCCTATCGATTTTACCTATACTTAGCCTTATTGCCGACACTTTGCCTACATTTATTGCCTACAGTTACATTGCCTATACTTTGTTGTCTTATTTTCGAATAAGACACTTTATATTTTGCCTATTTTATTTGAACGCATTTTACGTTCATACCTTTTCCTGTAATCAACTTTTACTTGCGAGTAGAGTTGATTGCATAGACTCTCGAAGTCTTAATTTTCCCTTTTATTTCTTCTGGCCGACAAATCCTAATAATATAAATTTTCGTATACGTTCAATCGTAAATATTTATCGTCCTCCGAGCCGGATAGGGTTGTCAACCGAGAGAAATTCTTACGAAGCAATAGAACTCTCGAGTGTTACATTAATTGTCAGAGATTTACGGCCTTTGGCAAGTTAGTTCGTTGGAGATTTACGACCTCCTAACGAAATCTATCGTGTGACTGATCTCTTTGCTCCTGCCACTCTGCACAGTGGGTGAACATACCACACAAACTCTCATAACACTCAGGGATCAGCTTATTTCTTTCAATCAAAATGCCAACACTTTCACTTACGCAAACCATCGCGCGTCAGCTCGAATTATTTAATCGAATCTGCAATTCAAGTACCAATATCAAGAAAGTGGGCAAGGACAATATTACTCGTGAGCTTCTCGAAGCTAAGCTACAGATATTAGAGAAAAACTGGAAAGAATTCCAAGAAAATCACACTATTGTCCTATCTCAGAAATTTGAGAGCACTAGCAAGAGTGATTATTTTGTCAATGATTGCTATGGTGTAACAGAAGACGGTTATATCAATTCAACTGTCTATATAGCCCAATCGCTTAAACAATTCTCTCAACAAGACAATGTGCCTATTGTACAACAAACAGTTCCTACAAGAAATTTACCTAATATCGAAGATCCTACTTTTCCCGCGAAATTCACTGACGGGCTAGATTTTAAAGATCTATTCAAAGTTACCATCATCAAAGATGAACGACTCTCTAATTCAGAGAAACTACAACAATTGAAAATGCATGTTCAAGGAGAAGCATCCGACATGTTCAAAACAATTCAAATTACTGATCTGAACTTCCCCATTGCCTGGAAAAAGCTAGAAGACCACTATACAAAGAAACATCGACTTATTGACATCTATACTAAGACACTACTCAATCTGCCTGCTGTAAGTTCCGATTCTCTATCTCAATTACAATCCCTTCTTAACTCAACGACAAATGCAATCTCAGCTTTAGAGCAGCTTAAAAGGCCAATCAACCAATGGGATGATCTTCTTGTACCTATCATTGCTCCTAAACTTCATTTCAAAACCTTACGCGAGTGGGAAATACAAGTCAGTAAGAGCGCCGATCCCCCACTTTTTCCCAGCTTAGTCAGTTTATCACTCAACGTATTGACTTTTTAGAAACCACCTCAGTGCCTAATTTAAGTAAATCTAAAACTCCAGAAAACAGATCAATTAGCTCTCATGCTACGTTCACCGACAAGTGTGTCTTTTGTGCAGACGCACATTTCATTACTCGTTGCGACGCCTTCAAAACCAAAACCGCAAGTAAGCGGAAAATCCTCGTGGAAAAAAAGAAGTTATGTTTCAATTGTCTTGTGTTTCACCCGATCAGTAATTGCCGATCTGATAGAAGATGTATCATATGTAACAAACAACACCATACGCTTCTTCACGAAGATATAACTACAAGCTCACATGTGACCCCCATTCATAATCACGTCGCTATCCCAGCCCCTTCTTTTGTTTCAAATAGTGAGCTTAGCTTAAGTTTAGTAGCTCAAAGCTTCTCCGTGCAACCTGCTATACTAGCTACCGCTTTGGTGAAACTCCGCGGTGCTGACGGTAAAATGACACTGCCTGAGCTATGATAGATCCTGGATCCCGAAGTTCCTTTGTATCCAAGGTATTATTAAAGAAGATTCAACAACCACACTCTGCCTCGACAATACCGTTAAGTGGTATTGGAGGCTACTCCCACATCCCAGCTAAGGGTCACACAACCTTACAACTTAAGTCTGCTTTCAACTCTGAAACAAATTTGCAGATGAATGCATTAGTGCTTCCCTTTATTACCAAGTTCTCACACAGATTCTATAACTCAAAGAATGCCTGGTCCTATCTAAAGGGCCTAGAGATGGCGGACGATTTCCGAGAAGTGCCTGTGAAATTGATATATTACTTGGTGCCGACATCTTCCCAGAGATCTTGCTCGACGGACTGGTCAAAGGACCTTCCGGAACTCCAATGTCACAACGCACGGGATTATTAGCGGACCTATTGCCAAACACAATACTTCAAAGTCTCCAATTACAGCAGCTCATACATAGTTTATACATGTCAGTCTTATGCTGCTAAACTGTATTTTTCATTCTTCCACTGTATGGACGAAAGCGGGCGGAATGTTCGGGATTGTAGTATCCGAGCGAGCCACCAGATGGCAAGCACCAATGAGCAACCTTCAATGAAAAATACTCCTATGATTTTACATATAGAGGCCTGCGGCACCCACTAGCCAGGTGCTTTATGCACATGCCTTATTACTTTG
Source organism: Torymus aiolomorphi (assembly GCA_036365515.1). Lineage (NCBI taxonomy): Eukaryota > Metazoa > Arthropoda > Insecta > Hymenoptera > Torymidae > Torymus > Torymus aiolomorphi. The sequence continues at coordinate 177,697,839 of CM070875.1, forward strand.
CCCCTATCGATTTTACCTATACTTTGCCTTATTGTCGACACTTTACCTACATTTATTGCCTACAGCTACATTGCCTATACTTTGTTGTCTTATTTGCGAATAAGACACTTTACATTTTGCCTATTTTATTTGAACGCATTTTACGTTCATACCTTTTTCTGTAATCAACTTTTACTTGCGAGTAGAGTTGATTGCATAGACTCTCGAAGTCTTAATTTTCCCTTTTATTTCTTCTCGCTGAAAATCCTAATAATATAAATTTTCATAAACGTTCAATCGTGAACAATAATTTAAATATTAAAAAAAGAAAATATATGTAAATTAAATACCTTTCAAGAAAAGTTCATAATATTATATAATAATGGCTGTAAGATATAAAAAAAAATCAAAAAAACTAAAAATTCAAAATCCTTTTTGGTCGTAAAAAAAAGAAAATCAATAAAAACTCAAATCCATCAGGGTAACGAGTTTTTTTCGCGATATGAAGAGAATAGTCTTTGTCCTATGAAAATCAGTCGATTCGTTTCCGAGATATAACGAGTTTAGACACATACAGACACACACACACGCATGCACGCACACACACACAGACACGCACACGCACGCACGTCCATACACACACACGCCCACGCACACACACGCACACATACTCGCACACGCTCACGCGCGCGCACACACATACACACACACACAGACACACACAGCCACACGCACGCACGCACGCACACGCACACTCACACACACACGCACACGCACACACACATCTCTGTAGTTTATGGACCAATACTTCTGCCCAAAGAACTGTCTCGACAGGTATCCAAAATCTAAGCGGTCCAACAAAAAATAAAATTTAAATATAGAAGGAAAAAAGTTTGAACATTATATGTATGTTAAATTTATGAAAAAAAACTTTTGCGAAAGCAATTCATACAAAATAAAAATACAAACTTTACATATCTTCAACATGTCAAAACAATTAAACAAATTTTACTCCATTCATCGCGCGAGAAAGAAAATAACTTTTTGATATAAGAAAATTTTAAATGTTTAATATTTCCAAAAATAACAGAATGATCTTAATAAAATTTTGCACAAATATTGCCTGTATAACATAAAAGCCGCTACCAATTCATTGGCCCGTAGCTTCCTCAAACCTAATTTGCTTATTCCCTTAATGAATTTTTAATAACAAAATTTATAATTTTTGCAACAATTTATGACAGAATTATAATTAAATTCATTTATGAAGATTAAAAATTATTAATTTTTAAATTATGTATAAAATATGAATAAAATAATAGGTATGATTTTTTTTTTAATTATGTGTGAAAAATAAATAAAATAATTGATTGTAATATTATCGACAAAACCTTTTAAAATTCCTAAATATCCTTTACTTCAAATTATATTTTCTTTGTGAAATTTCACACGTAGGGTACTTATTTTTAGTAGTATGCCTGTCCGTATTTGTGTGCTCTTTCTGGAATTTCCGGTGTAAGAAAAACGTTCTAACCTTAAAAATAATAAATGGCTATTACAAAACAAAAGCAGGTATACAACACGCGCGCATAGGCGCATAGCGCATGTCATTTCCATTTTATAGTATACATAAATGCGTCCCCGAATAACTACGATTTTAAAAAGGGCTAAAATGGTTTGAACATCAAATATTTCTGAAATTCATAAACCAATTCTTTTACCCTAAGAACTTTTCTAATAAATAATATACAAACTTTACATCTCCACCAAATTTCAAAGAAATTAAAACAATTTTAATGTAGTTATATTGTGCGACAACAAATAAAGTAATTTTCAAAAAGACTAAAATTTTAAATATCAAACATCTCAAAAAATAACCATACAATCTGGACGAAATTTTACACAGGTATTGTCTATATTGCATACAAAATAGTCTATAAATTTCCAGCTGATACATGAAGTCGTCATTGAGAAATTACGATTTTGAAAAAAACCATAAAAGAATTTTAATCTTAAATATCTCTACAAACCATGAGTCAATTCTTGTACCTAAAGGACTTATACGATAATATATAGACTCTACATCTCTGCAAAATTTCAACGTGATAAAACCAATTTTTGTTTTCTCTAGTTATCATGCGACAAAGAAAATAACTTTGTAAAATACGAAAATTTTCAAAATCAAATATCTCAAAAAGTAATCGTACGATCGTGATGAAAATTCGCACACATATTATCTGTATCACGTACAAAATTGTCTATAAATTTGGAGCTGATATAAGCAGCCGTTCTCGAGAAATTACGATTTGAAAAAAGGTTAAAAAATGTTAACCTCAAATATTTCTGAAATTTCTGGATTAATCGTTTTGCCCAAAGAACTCGACCGAGAGCTATGACAAATCTACCTCTACAAAGAATTTCAAAGAGATTAATTCAATTTTATTCCCGTAATCGTTGGACATACAAAACTCATTTTTTTACATATCAATTTTTTTCTCAAAATCTAGTCGACAAAATGAATGCAATTTTTACAGATTGCAGCTATTTATATTCTCCATTATCATGATTTTTATAAAGAAAATTGATCGTTTCGTTTATGAGTTATAAGCTTTTAAAAAAAAAACAGGTTTTTGTTAACAACAAAAGAACCGTGATAGCTAGAGAAATTTTTTTTTTTTATAAAATATAGGTATTTCAATGCTCTTTCGAATGCTATGCATTCGATTCAAATATCCCGATCTTATTATTAAAAAAAAAGCAAAAATCAATTTCGAGAAAAAGAACAAAAAAATGAGACCTGTCCGGTCATAATCGATCGAATAGAAGCTGAGATCTGGGCGTACACACACACACACACACACTCACACACACACACACACACACACACACACACACACACACACATACACACACACGCACGCACGCACACACACACACACGCACGCGCGTGCGCGCGCACGCATGCACGCACGCATGCACGCAGGCACGCACACGCACACACACATCCATACAGACATTTTTCAAAAATCATGTATTTTGATTCCTAACACCTCGAAAAACAGTTATAACATGTTTTTACAATAACTCAAAAAATTACTATCACAAAGCTTCCTCTAGGAGGAAGCAAAGTTGTCTATAAATTTCAAGATGATACATAAAGCCGTTCTCGAAAAAATTACGATTTTAAAAAAAGGCTAAAAACCTTCCTCTAAATTAATGTGTCTTCCTATACTCTTCATCTCTCCCTCTTTCTCAACATCCGTCAAACTGAGTACCAAAAACTTTAATGAGAGTTTAAATATTTTTTTAAAACAAGTAACACGTTTTTTAAAAGCTAATTTTTTAAGTACGATCTAACAACACAATTTGTCTAGTCTTTTTAATTCTTCTAGTCTCATCTATTCAATAAGCACTCTAAAATGGTAATAATTTTTTTCATGACTGTACAAATAGTAATATTGTTAATATAAAACTTTCTACGAAAGTATAAAATATGGCAAGCATAGAAGTTTTTTCTTTATAATCTACTCTCCCTCCCTTACTTCCTCCGACCACTCTCCCCCTCTATTTCTCCTCCTCTCCCACTCACTTCTTCCCCCCCCTCTCTCAGTAACAGTCAAACTCTGTACCAAAAACTTTAATGAGAGCTTTAATTTTTTTTTTAATATGATCAACACGCTTAAAAAAAATAATTTTTTATGTACGTTTTAACAACACAATTTTTGTCTAGTCCTTTTATTTCTTCGAATCTCATCTATTCAATAAGCAATCTCTGCAAACGGTAATAATTTTTTTCATGACTGTATAAATGTATAAAATAAGGCAAGTATAGACGTTATTTCTGTATAATATCTATAAAATAATAATATTCATGATTTTGTAAAAGAAATCAAACAAATATACCAGTGAAAAAGTCTTTTACTTCTTTAAGTCATTGTATGCTAAACAAATTATATGTAAGTAAGTACATTCAAATTGTTCACTGCAAATCAAACAAACGAAAGTTATGAAATCAATTACCGATAGACAATTAATGCAAATAACTCTCCGAAATAACTGTATGACTGTTCTCAGAAATGTATTCAAATTTGCTTATTCTTCTATACAAATTAAACATAAGAAAGTACTGAAATCAATTTTTCTGCCCTCCGGCCGGAAAGCTCCAAGTTCCTGGACGCTGCGTGTTATTATTAATATATTGAACAATATATTTATAACTCTGATAATAATTATGCCCGCCCCGACCAGCAAGACCTCGGCTTCGCCTCGGTTTTGCAAAAGTCGGGCGGGTATCAAAAAAAGCAGAAATCGAGTCTTGCGCTCCACAATATGTAAAGTGGCGCTGAAGCAGGCCTTCTATACATATGGCCGAGCCGTAGTTAGCAGCCAACAACGCTATTTTATTAATTAATATCAACTATATGGGCGTACTTTCGGCCGGGGATGAAGAAAAATAGTATATTTTTGCTCGGCTTCGCCTCGAGCGTCAAAATGGCGTCTGCCAGGAAATCCAACTTTCTGGCCTTGTGTCGTAATATACTATATTGTAACCAAGTACCCATAAGTTAACTTGACTGACATAATAGAATTTTTAGTACCTTGCGTGTAAAGTTACATTTGACGCCCACGTTGTAACTTCAAAAATATTCAGCTAGCGGGCATAAAGTACTACTTAACGCGTAACAGACGCAATAGCTCACATACTTCTGCAGAACTTTATAGAACCTACGCACGTTACGTCCATGTAGGCGAAAATTATTTTAATTATATAACTATTATGCCTTCATTTTATTTCTAAAATTCATAAGAATTTTTTCAGATATTTACGAAAAATCAAAGCCTATATAAAAAAATTAAATATTTACAACCACATCACCATTTTTCATGATTTTTTCTCAATTTTGAAATTTCTATAATATTACGCATTTTGGGAGCACAATAGAAGTCTATAGAGCTGCTCTAGCAGGGATGGTCCTCCAATCTCCCATACATACTTGGCGGACCCAACGCACAATGGGACAAAACCCCAAAAAATTGATAAAAATTCGAATTCCACTGGATTTTGATAAAAAGTGGAAAACAAAACATATGATGGTATTTTACTTAGATAGTACTATAATACTCTGTGATAGTTTACAGTTTATACTAGGTGCTTATATTAACTAGAGGGGCTGCGCCCCCCAGCGTGCCTTCGGCACGCCATCCCCCCCGCCCCCATACACACCTGCTCCTCGCTTCGCTCGTCGCCCGCCCCCTCCCTATGTAAAAACTTCGTTTTTACATAATAGGCACGACCGCAATACTCAGGAGAACCTTGTATTTTTATAAAAGCAAAAATTGTAACACTTCCGATATTTATGGCCGAATCGATCTCAAATCAGGTGGTCCGCGTATGCCTATGTCACCGATCATTTTGGAATGAAACTATTCATGTTCTTCTCCAAAAATTATTTGACACGTATTTTTTCATTTTTTTGTTTTATCAAAATTTCATGCGTTCAGCGATACCGAAAGATTCCGAGAAAATTCTTATTTAGAAAAAAAAATTTTCAATGTAATTTTCAAACGGCTACTGTTTCACCAGTTTTTTATGCTTTTAAGCATGTAACAGATAATCTTACTCAGTTTTGAGCCCTCTTTCACGTTCTCTATGTTATTTAAAAAAAAATAAAAAATACACGAGTTATGCACTTTTTACTGAAAAATGCACTTTTTAGAAAAATGCATTTTTCTCGAAAACCCCAATTTTTTTTGCACAATTTTCGTATATAGTGATAGAGGACCTAAATACCTATCTAGACATGTTTGTGAGATTCAGAACATTTGCACTGGGATAGCGATCACTAATGAGATAACACAGAAACAAATTTTTTACGCTTAACGCTTATATATAGTCAATGATATTAGAGACAATATAAAGGTATTTATCTTTGTGCGTATGTAATATACAGGTACACATAAGTATGTATTTATTTTTTATTTGCGTCTTTTAGATTTTTTATTTTTATACCTATTTTACTACCTTTGTTTTTCTGCTTCATTGTTCTTAAATCAGTAAGCGGACGATCAGCGGTCTTTGCCGTCAAACAATGTACTTTATCATCACATGTTTTTTTAATCCATATATGAGTTTTTTGAATTCCAGGATACTTTGGAGTTGTAAGCCAATCAATATTTTTTTCTTTTCTGAATTGTTCTATTTCAACATCCCGTAAATGTATTATTTTAATAGCATCAGTATATTTTTGAACATGTATTGCAAAATCATTTGCGTTTCGAACAGCTTCTTCAAGGGAGTCTCGAAGGTTATGCGAAGTAGCATAATGCTTTATAAGTCCACCCATCTACAGCTCCTTTGCCGTGCCCAGTAGCAGAGAACAACCATTTTATATCATACGGTGCACGTTTTAATTCATCTAATTGAAAGCGATTTTTAAAGTGACTAGCGGCGCCGTCGAATACGATGGTAAATTTTTTAATTGATTCACAACAATTTTCTTTCCAGAATTTTATAATTTTTTGTACTGCTAGCAAAGCATACGCTGAATCATGTTTTCGGTCATCACTTATGACTGCGAAACTTTGTGTCGAATCCCCTTGATAAGACACTGCTGTGAAAATAGAAATTTGTTCATTAACCCAATGATTTCCTTGAACAGCTTTATTATGAATCACAGCCCAGTTTTCAGCGAAGTCTATTTGAAGAACTAAATGATGTGGGTCTTTTTTAGCATTTTCTCTTTCTGCTTTTATAGCTTTGCGTTGTATATTTTTTACATACATGTGAGTACTAACCTTCATGGTTCAATCCGAAAGTTCATCTTTAAAAGCAGAAATTGACAGTGTTTTTTAATCAAGTTTCCATTATCCCACAAAGCATATGTAATTTCTTCTGTGCCTTCTATATCTTGAAGTTTTAAAACATGAATAGTAATTCTGTTACGGCCTGGACAAATTTTACATTCTTGTAAATAGCATAAATCAGATGGCTCAGAACACATTGTTGCGTTTATTATTTGTGACCGAATTTCATCCAACTCGGTAACATTACGCCCTCTGAAATTAATTAAGCTCGTAAGAAGTAAATCATAATTTGCGCAATAAATACAGAGACAAACTTCTTTGATGGGGGAAAGTAAGACATATTTTGGTCGTAAACTATAAAACTTCGATTTACCAATTCTTAATTCGGGATAATCATTTTTAAATGCTTTATACGTTGCTTTCAGACTTCGAGTAAGAAAACGTTTAACTTTCTTCTCTTTCTTATCATTTATTTTAACGATAATAACATCACTCTTATTGGGACTCTGTCTTGAACAATTAAAATCGTCATTTATATAATATTCCATAACAATTTTTTCGGTCCTTTCATCAATTGGATGGCCTGTGTATGCTTCTGGTTCGGAATAAACTCCCTTTTCTTCTGCAAGATTTTTCGCTCTTTCTATCGTGTACATTGTTATGTCTGGAAATAAGGATGAAATTTCATCTTTTGTTAAGGATGAGGGTAGCAAAGTCAGAATTTTTATTTTTTCTGATACCGTAGAACACTTTTGCAAGGCTAAACCAAGATTTTGTATCCATTATGTATCATGGCATACAGTTGATTCGTTTGCTGTTATAGAAACGTCATAAACATTGTTCAACTTCACATCAAGGGTATTAGACAATGTTGAAAGTATATTTTTTTCTTCTTTTTTACGTAATTTTCAAGTGATTTTTTCTCTTAAGAGGCGATACAGAACCTAAGAAGGATGTACTTATTTCATTATTAAATTTTTCGATGCGTTCTGGATTACTTGGTAAAAATTCTTCATCTCTATCAACTACGTTGTCGGTAACTTCATTATCCGTTATAAATTCATTGTCAGTGCTACTCACCAATTTTAAAGCACGATTGTAACAATGTTGACATAGATATGTAGAGAGTGTCAAAGGTAAGTTAGCTTGTGTAAAAAGTCTGCACATTTGATTCTCTTCGTTGAGTAATATTGAGACATCGTAGTTGAGTTCATAAGGTGTAAATATGTAATAATTTTCCAAAAGATGATGGTTTTAAATAAGACGAGATGTGTGATATATAGCAGAAACCGAACTTGTCTTTGTAAATGTTAAGTAAAACCATATCCATCTAGCGGACAAATGTATTAGTACATAAACTCATACAAGTAGACGCACGTATATGTATATGTGTGCACAAAGATAAACATCTCCATATTGACTGTAATATCATTGGCTACATATAAGCGTTAAGCGTGAAAAATTTGTTTCTGTGTTATCTCATTAGTGATCGCTATCCCAGCGCAAATGTTCTGAATTTCACAAATACATCTAGATAGGTATTTAGGTCCTCTATCACGACATAAGAAAATTGTGCAAAAAAAATTGGGGTTTTCAAGAAAAATGCATCTTTCTAAAAAGTGCATTTTTCAGTAAAAGTACATAACTCGTGCATTTTTTATTTTTTTTTTAAAATAACATAGAGAACGTGAAAGAGGGCTCAAAACTGAGTAAAATTATGTGTTAGACGCTTAAAGCATAAAAAACTGGTGAAACAATAGCCGTTTGAAATTTAAATTGAAAAATTTTTTTCCAAGTAAGAATTTTCTCGAAATTTTGCGGCATTGCTGAAAGCGTGAAATTTTGTTGCAACAAAAAAATAAAAATATACGGATCAAATAATTTTTGGAGGAGAACAAAAATACTTTTATCCCAAAATAATCGGTGACATAGGCATACGCGAGCCACCTGATTTGAGATGGATTCGGCCTTATAATGAAAAAAAAAATTAAGTATATAATAATAATAAAAAACTAGCTGCTCACGGACTCACGGGTGTTCCTAACTACATATACCTATACAATCTCAATTACAAAAAAATACTTGCGCACATATGCACATATACACTAATACCACGAAAAGGAGAAAAACAGAGGGAGAATGCTCAATACTGATGCATTCGGCAACGGCAATCTGGCTTAGCCCTGCGACCTGCGTGCATGAATACTTATACTGCAGCAGTCGTAATGGCTACGCTAGGTACCTCGGCTCACGGTAGTACACATTTTCCGAACCTATGTATACTACCGTACCTCGGCTAGCCTGCGTTCGCACACCAAGAGCAGCGGAAAAACACAAGCAACTCGTGCGACCGCGAGGTATAAGATATATCTATATATATATGATCACGCGCTCTTTCTTCTACTGCTGAGTAGTGCGGCGTGCCGTCAGCCGTGGTGCACATGTGTCCATGGTGTGTCTTGTCAACAATCAAATCGTCTGGCTCTCGGCGTCCCCAGCGATGACTGCGGCTGCTGTAGTATGCCGCCCTGGTGAATCGTGTTCGCCCTTTCATCGTGTTCGTCGATTGTCGATGATTCGTCGGAGATGGGAAGGCAGTGTATCAGCGGCAAGAGCAGATTTAGTAAGCATTTTCTCGTTTCTAAACTCTCCGATGAGTGAGCTGATGGTACTTTCGCTTGTTGCAGGTATCTGTGGAAGCGAGAGTAGTGTAAATGATGGGCACTGCTGCAGACTGTTTCTTGAGTGTGAAAATGTTGTCTGAGTCATCTATTTATTAATTATATGTGGTTTTGAGGTGCTCAACTTTCCTTGTTTGGCTCTTACACTATGTGTACAGTTAAGCTGCTGCTTGTGTCTTCAGCGTCTTCAGTGAAACAACGGTTTAAGGTTCCAGCAGTTCTTCCCATCTAGTTGTTACAGGAAGCTGGTACAGTGAGTGAATAACAGCCATTGCTGCAGACTTTTCTTTTGTATGGTATGTTTTTTTGAGTCATCTATTTATTAGTCATATGTGGTTTTTAGGTACTCAACTCTCCTTGCTTGTCCCCCAGAATAGTGACTGATCTGCTGTTCATGCGCTTTGCTGACCCCTAGGCTGAGGCAGTCCCTGACATTGAAACACAATTGACGGTCTCTGTCAGTACTTTCCTCCTAGGTGGTATGGTTACTGACACAGTGGATCGCTGTTAGATGCTTCTCAGCAGACTGGCATCCATGGAGTGGTGCCAGCCTAGACCGTCCAGCCCTATTTTGCAACTTCTGCATCTCTAAGTGATCTTCGAGTGTTAATGCTTTAAAGTGTGAGGGGATAGGTAATAGAAACTGGAAAATATTATATAAGTGCTGTGTGTGTTGTTAAATGCGATAAGGGTAGGTAGTTGTCCCTGGTAATATTAGCTCGTCTATTTAATTTCTGAGTTTAGTCAGGGTGTAAGAACTCGCTTCAGGGTATCTGTTGTATTAAAATACATCATTATGTATTTCGGAGACTTCTACCCAGTGAGACTTGCCTATTTAATAGTTTTCCACATGCTATGAGACTGAGTCAGCTAGAACATTGCATTCTTTATGCATTGAAATTTACCATATTACAACATTTATAGCTCATACATTACACAAAAGTTTTTTTTGTATATATGATATTCCTTTAAAATGTACTTATATATTATTACACAATTTCGATTTTTAGTTTAATCGCTTAGGTCCTGGAAACATAGTTAGTAGGTTAAGCTGGGTAATCTTATATCAAATTTTTTAAATTTGTTATTAAAAATCTTTTCGTAGAAAACAGGGAAATAGATATTTTGTTTCTTTAATTATTCTTCCAATGTGTTTATCCCATTGAATATTGTAATCATATCTAATTTTGTATCTTATTATTATGTTTTTGTGATTATATTATCTTTGGAATGTTATGTCGATTTTTTCCATCTTATTTAGAGCTATTGTATCGAATACTTCTGTGTAAATCTAATTCTGTGAAATAATAAGCGAAAATTCACTATACGTGTATTGGGGTATTAAAAATCATGTTTATACGTTTAGATGATCCAGAAATTATTGTACATAAAAATGTTAATTGGGAATAAGTTTTGTTTAAACTATATCTATATGCTTTGTATTTAACAGTTTTATTGAAAGCAAATTCTTGTATGATAAGCGAAAATCGACTATTTCAGGTGTATTTAGGCATTAAAAATCGTTTTTATAGGTTTAAGCGGTCAGGAATCCATTTTATATGAAAATGTTAAATGGGAAAAAGTTTTGATAAAATATTATCTAGAACTTTTGTATTGAACATGTTTGTGTAAAATCAAATCCTGTCAAGTTTTAGCCGAAAATCGTCCATTTTATGTATGTTTTGACGTTTAAAATCGCTTTTATAAGTCTAACCCGTCAGGAATTGATTGTACAAAAAAATGTTTAACAGGAAAAAGTTTTGTTTTAAATAACTTTTTTAATAACTTTTACATTTAACATTATTGTGTAAAATCAAATCCTGTAAAGAAATAGCAAAAAAACGACTATTTTTGATGATTTTAGCGGTTTTTTCGCTATTACATTGTTAAATATTGTTCATAGAAAAAAATTTTCCATGTAAAAAAGACGTGCTTTAATTAGTTTTAGCAGATGCATTTGTTGTTTTTTGACGTAAAATTATTTTTGTTCACATTATGTTCAAAAATCGATTTTTTCAAATTCTTATTTTCTTTGGCGTTTTTTTATTTGTTGATCGAAACGGGTCGGTATAAGACTGGAGCTTACTTATAATTAGACGAGTATCTGGGCCAAATTCGTTAAGATCTATTGGAAATTCGCAGAGATATTCCATAAACTTGACTACATACGAACGGACATAAACACATACACCATAAAAAACGCCTAAAATGAACCAATTCTGGGTGGAAAATAGTTTTTATGCAACAAATTGCTCGTGTTTGAAGTGTTACAATTTTCGCTCTAGTGAAAATATAAGGCTCTCCCGAGAAGCGGTTGTACCTAAAAATATATCAATAGATCCGTATTTTTAATATTTAGGTACACACACATGCACATGCAGACGCACACGCACGCACGCGCGCACGCACACACGACTTTGGATCCATAGTATCTAACGTAATAAACATATTTTTAAATGTATTTTTTAAATTCACTTCTTATTTATTCACTCCTATTTTAATCATTTATCCTTTTCACTTCACAAAACTTTTATCAAAATACACAAAATAATGTATATTTCACTGACATAAAAGCCCACAAATGTATTTCACTGGAAAATATCATGTGTTTATATTATAAAATATTCACTCCTTTCATTTTAATCATTTATACTTGTCATTATACAGTACTCCTTCAGAATTCGGCCGCTATGTGTCTCTCTTACTCTAACGAGTTGTTTATGAGATAGAAAAGGACACACGGCGGCGGTATTCTGAAGGAGCACTGTACGACACTTATCAAAATACACAAAATAACGTACATTTCACTGACATATATAAGAACCCACAAATGTATTTCACTGGGAAGCACCATGTTTTTATATTACAAAAAACAAGTTATTTCTCAAATGCCAAATGTTTACTTCTCTGTACTAATTTTTATTGTTTATTTCAAATAGTTTTTTCACACACGCACATATAATAAACTCGTGTTCCAAGGTTCATCACATAAGTTCTTGGATCCATATATCACCAACATAATAAACATAGTTTAAATGCTTATATTTGCACTCATATGATAATGTAGCAGATGTTTTTCTATATTGTATATAGTACCACCATGAGCCAATCGTTAATGATACAATTCTCAACAATTGGATTCGTTGAAGTTTTCACTATACAAACCATCTTGAATTAATAACCCATAATTGCCACACATCTTGAACTAATAATCACTGAGAATAAAAGCTTTCTTGATAGTTTTGTACATATAGATATCATTTCTTGTAATTATTATCTGAATCTTGCGTAGAAAAATATTTACTGATGACTTGTTTGAATCATTTGGACGTCTCTCACCATATGAAAATCATAAATTAGATCATAACTGAGCACAGTTTTTATTCGTTAATTGTATATAGTATAAAATTATAAAAAAGAATTATGTAACTTAGAATTTTTATAAAATGATAGAATGTAAAATATGTATAATATAATACACACTTGTGGTGTTCTCAAAACGTTTGAAACTTATTTTAATAGAAGTTTTAAAATTTAATTATAAACACTTCATGTAACACGTGTCATGGGGTGGTTATTTGGACTAAGACGTGTTTTACCTGCTCGTCTTAGCGGTTCAACTCCGGGTCCTCCGGTTCAACTTTCGGAGATCCAATAGCCAGATTAGGCAGCGGACGCTACAACGTCGTGCAATACTAAACCTAATCTGGTTACTTATCGTGCAACAAGCAAGTCGGAGACTCGCGTTTTATTTCTGCCAGGGACTCGAACTCCTCACCGGGTTCCTGGTTCGTGTGCCCGCTGCTCAATTGTAAACGATACGTTTTCACCAACGTAACGATCGCGGAGGCGGCAGGGAATGGGGAATGACTAGGTAGCGAAATAATAACTCGAGCAGTTAAAGTTAATAATAAAAGACTATTTTTTATTAAGATAAGGGTTAAATAAGCTGATTGAATAATAATGAGTTAGTCAGTTGATGTGTCGCGTTGAAATAGTTTAATTACCTACCTAACGGTGCGCCAGCACGTTATCTCAGACGTCAGCTGTCTCAGAGGCTGACGTCACGCTCGCGGTAATTTATGCCGCGCACGTGAGGTATAATACGCCGCACGTCTGCGGTATCCTACGCGCACGCTCGCCCAGTAGAACGGCGAAGTGAGAGAGCGGTCGCGATCGCCGCGCAACGCACACATGTATAAGTGTGAGAGAGAGGGTAGATGGCGGGGCTGCACGTGTGCGCACCTGTTGTGCGCACTCACCGGCTTTGAAATAGCCGATGATTCGACCTTAAGTCCAACCTTGATAACGTGCGAACCCGGAGTCCACACTCTCTCCTCACACTTGCTCTCTCCACACTAGAGCGCCTACTCGAAACTTTTGTCCACGTACGACGAGCCTGGACGAGCGGTTACGCGGAGCTAATTCGCGGCGCAGTAGATGCGTGCATGCTTACATTAATTGGCGATAACTACCACGCAGTCTATTGGACTCTCGGCTGGCGTCCTCCCCTCTTGGCTGCGGTGTTGCTGGGTCGGCTTTGGCGTGTCCGTGAAGATTGTGCGGCAGGTTGACTTAATCTGTCGCACGATCGCTTAGCTTCGTCACGTCACAACGGCGCAATTATCCGACTATGAAGCACGAAAACTAGCGGGAAATCTTCAGCGGACACGGCACTGTCTTCGCGAGCCTTGCGGGCGAAAAAGCCAATACTTTCTTTTATGTTTCCTAATAAAGCGGAGCGTACTCGGGCGCGTGTTCCTTCCTCTCCAAAAGCGAACTATAAGATGGCCGCCCGGCTCGCCGAGGTCTGCTAGTCCTCACGTCGATGCAGCTCCAATTCTGCATCGACGCGCCATCTCGCGTTCGCGAGCGCGAGCTACTATAACCGCTCGCTGCTACCGACGTCGGTACGGCAGGCCGTGACACACGTCATACCTGTACTTTATTTTATTTATTACACAAAACACGGATTAGATGTAACTTTTTAATCACTATGTTATTTGTTATCAATAAAATTTGATTTTATCAACACTTCAGGCAATACATCATACCGGTATTTTATTTGATTTAGTACAGAAAACACTGATTAAATGTAATTTTTTGATATTTAATATCTCATCTACAAGCAGTAAGGTCATTCCTCTTTGTGAATTAGATTTAGTAAATCTTTCTTGTAACATCTTATGAACTTCTTCTCATATTATAGATTGACCTGTTAATTGTTTCCGTATTTGTACATAAACTTGCATTGGTTCACAAAGTTTCATTCCACTGATATCAATAAATTTAAATTCCGGTAACTCTTTTTTCATTATTATAATTTTTATTGAAATAGCGTATTACTTCATTTCCGGTAGCTGTATTACCAGTACCAGAAACTTCACTTATATAGATGCAGCTTTTAACAGAACTTCATTAGAGCTACTGCGCTCTCACTGATATTCTCACTCGCACTTGTACTTTCATCCTCTTCTTCCGCACCATCATTATATTTGTCACTTTCATTAACTTATTCATACATAGAATCATCAGCATGTTGATTATAGTTAACTTTCATAATTTTTTAACCAAATAATTGGTCTTTTAAATTTTTTGCATATCTTTTCCCGGTGTTGTAGATTTACTAGGTGTTCTACTAAAGATTTTTGATCCAAGACGAGTAGAAGAAATATTTATTTTTGTATTTGGTATTTCATTTTCATCTACTTCGTTTGCATCTACTTTCTGGTTCTTATTTCAATAATATTCTTACTATCTTCAGCTTTTAGAGTTATAATTATCTTGAAATTGAGAAGTAGCGAATAATGATCTTCACCTCATACAATTTTTTTTACTGACTCCAGTAAAAATCTTCTTGACTCTGTAAAATAAATAAAAAAAACCGCTGCCAATTCATTGACACGTAGTTTCATCAAAATAATTTATTGATTACTTTTATTAAATTAAAATTAGAAAAATAAATTTTTCACGAAAAAAATTGGAAAAATTTTATGGAAAATATTAGCTTGTAATTTTTTCATGGCTATTCATTGAGGTTCCATTTGTAATTTATTTGTGTGTGATTTTAATTCTGAACTGTAACATACATGTCTCCAGAAGTGTTCATTTCATCGCAAACAGCAACAGAAAAGTCTGATGTTTGATCTTCAGCATTCACTGTAATTGAGATTTACAATGAAATGTATTTATATAGTACAGCAGCTCTAATAGATGGAGATACATTAACAAATATTTTTCCATACAATAATTTTCCTTGTAAACACAATCAAAGAACAATTGTAGATTATTTTTTTTATTTAGACCCAATGTACGACGGGATGCCGTTGACAGAGGACTTGAAGAAAAGTTTGATGAAGAATAGTTCTTCATCAGAGTTTGTATTTGTGATTGTTTTCCATTCCATACAAGAATTAAATTCACAAAAAAATAAATTACAAATGAAACAACAATGAATAGCCATGAAACAATTACAAGTTAATATTTTCCATAAAATTTTTCCAATTTTTTTCGTGAAACATTTATTTTTTGAATTTTAATTTAATAAAAGTAATCAATAAATTATTTTGATGAAACTACGTGCCAATGAATTGGCAGCGGTTTTTAAAAAGCAATCTGAAACAAGATTGTAATAAATATCCAGTTATTATTCAAAGTATTACTGGTGATTTACCGCCTTTCCACATATCGCGTTAAATGTAACACGTTCAATGTTCAACGTAACACGAAAAGAAAAAAAAAATTATAATATATTTATATATTATTCCATAGAAAATTTTTGATTCGGATTTTATAAATAAATGTTTCTATATAATTTTTTTTTTTTTGGTTTGTAAAGGCGCTTATGGTAGAGTGTGAATCATAATTTTGTATCTTGAATCTAATGGCCAATTGTCTACCAGGAAAGGTTTAAATAAATGTGCACCATTTATTTTTAACCTTTTCTGGTAGACAATTGGCCATTAGATTCAAGATACAAAATTATGTTTCTATATAAATATTATTCATATGCTAGTTCAATATATTCATTTTATTTAATATTTTTCTGTCCGATTCTATTGAATTCATAGTCAGTGGTAGAAATGTACCCATTCTGCACCACTACCACTGAGTATGAAATTGGTAGATGTCAGACAACAAATTTCTTTTCGTGTTACGTTGAACATTGAACGTGTTATATTGAATGCGTTATTTGGAAATGCTGTTATAATGTGAGGGGGTGTATTTTAAAAAATTCGATAAAGACAGATTTTTGTTTTCATTTATCAATTTTTCAAGTTTTACATTTTTGTTAATAATAAAAAACCGTGATAACTTAAAAATTTTTCTCTTTAGAAAATACAAATATTTTAATTCTCTTTCAAATGCTACCCATCCCATTCAGATACACAGAGCCATCCTCAAGAAATACATTTTAAAAATGACTAGAAAAATTTTAACCTCAAATATCTCTGAAATTTATGAACCAATCATTTTGCCAAAAGAACTCATCCGAGAACTATCAATAGTATACCTCTACAATGAATTTTGAAGCGAATAAGACAATTTTACTCTTGTAATAGTTGAACATATAAAACTCATTTTTTTCATTTTTCAATTGTTACGTTTTTGTTAATAACAAAAGAACCGTGATAGCTAGAGAATTAATTTTTTTAGAAAATATAGGTAACTTAATTCTATTTCGAATGCCACCCACCCATTTAGATACATAGAGCCGTTCTCGAGAAATTACGATTTAAAAAAAAATTGAAAAAAATTTTAAGCTCAAATATCTCCGAAATTTATGAATCAATCCTTTTGCCCAAAGAACTCACTCGATTGGTATACAAAATCTACCCCTACAAAGAATTTCAAAGTGATAAAGCCAATTTTATTATAGTTATTGAACGACAAAAAAAATCACTTTTTTTTATAAATTATTTTTTTTCTCAAAAAATAATGTATAAAAAAACCTAAAAATTTAGTAAGTTATAGTACTTAATATCCTTTATAACCAAAAAAATATTCATGTTAATATCTTTTTTTAATTTCGAAATATACCCTATTTACAAAAAAATACGTTTTCATCAATAACTTCTGACGAAATATAGCTACCGACTTTTTTTTTTTAAATTCTAGATAATTTTATCCTACATACAGAGAATTCATGATATATAAACAATATTTGTTTTAAATATTAAAAAAATCGAAAACAAAATTTTTGAAAATTAAAAAATGGCTATAAAAAAAATTAAATTTTACAAAAATAGAATATTGACCCCAATTGTGGAAGCAAAATCTAAAAAAATGATCACTCTCCCGTTAAAATCGGTCGAGTAGATCATGAGATATCAGCGTATATGGACATACATACACACACATACACACACACATCCATACGGTCATTTTCTAAAAATAGTGTATTTCGATTCCAAATTTGCTAAATAACATTTCTAACACATTATCTCATAAACTTTTGTTTTACTATCACAAAGCTTCCTCTAGGATGAAGCAAGTTTCACAAAGTATCAATTCTTTTATAATTACCATGTAACAGTTAATCGTTTAATACTTATCTAAAAACAGTTATTGCCCCATTGATGCTCGTAAATAAATTCTTTTCGTCATTCCACTTCCTGAGATCTTTAATTATTTAAACGAATTATATAAGCAATCTACCGCGATGATCAGTGATATTGTGTGTGTGCGCGTGTGCGTGTGCGTGTATTTGTATATATATATATATATATGTATATATATATATATATATATATATATATATATATATATATATATATATATATATATATATATATATATATATATATATATATATACACACACACACACACACACACACACACACACACACACACACACACACACACACACACACACACACACACACACACACACACACACACACACACACACACACACACACACACACACACACACACACACACACACACATTTCTCGAAAGGGGTTTATAAAGCCCGTTTTTTATATATAGGGGTTTATCGAGCCCGATTTTGATTATGCATCCCGGGCTTCATAATATTTCTAAATATAGGGGTTTATGCGGCCCGACCTAGAGTCTATAACCCCAGGGCCCATTATTTCTTTAGTCACTTGCCATAGGGAACTCTCGGCTGTAGGTACTAATATACAGGGTTGGGCTCCATAAACCCAGATAAGTGTGTCTATATATACATCAGTAACTGTTTTTTCCGGGACTTTTTATTATATATAACTGTTATTTCCGGGACTTTTCTAGAGTCCAAACTTTGAGAGTCGGTAACCTGAGGGTCATTATTTCTTTAGTCACATTGTCCGAACTCTGAACGAAAGGTTCACATCTCCTCAAAAGTACCAATTTAAAAACATATATATATATATATATATATCAACTGATAAGAATTTTTCCATCGGTCTTACAGTCTTACAAATTAAATTAAAATAATTAATATTTATGGCAGTCAGATTGCCCTTGTTTATAATCACCCCCGCAGAATCTGAAATAAAAACTTAATTAAAATCTGGAAAAAACTTTGTTAGCAAAGGACGATCTGACTGCCCACCACCACCACATTGTCCGACGTTTCGAGGGGACTCAGTCCCTGAGGAGGAGCCGGAGCAGGCTCGAAACGTCGGACAATGTGGTGGTGGTGGGCAGTCAGATCGTCCTTTGCTAACAAAGTTTTTTCCAGATTTTAATTAAGTTTTTATTTCAGATTCTGCGGGGGTGATTATAAACAAGGGCAATCTAACTGCCATAAATATTAATTATTTTAATTTAATTTGTAAGACTGTAAGACCGATGGAAAAATTCTTATCAGTTGATATTAAATTGCAGTCGACATAAGTAATATTTTTAATGATATATATATATATATATATATATATATATATATATATATATATATATATATATATATATATATATATATATATATATATATATATATATATATATATATATATATATATATATATATATATATATATATATATATATATATATATATATATATATATATATATATATATATATATATATATATATATATATATATATATATATATATATATATATATATATATATATATATATATATATATATATATATATATATATATATATATATATATATAAATATATGAAACGCTAGTTATGCAGACACTTTCCGAAATTTAAATAGACTTATGCAGACAGAGACCGACTTATGCAGACGTCAGCATAAGTAGAGGGATTATTTCTTTAGTCACGCTAGACTTGTGCAGACACTTGTATAAACGGTACTACACTTATGCAGACAGGTCACGTGGTCTTATACATTGGTGTCAGCATAAGTCGATGTTCATATGATTATATATATATATATATATATATATATATATATATATATATATATATATATATATATATATATATATATAAACCTATAAATTATTCAGCTGCTTCTATTCTGCTTCTATAATATATAGCGAATACCGATATATATATATATATATATATATATATAAACCTATAAATTATTCAGCTGCTTCTATTCTGCTTCTATAATATATAGCGAATACCGATACGACACTTGCTTAAGGGACTGTCTCCATAAGGTTATGTCTACAATAGGATGTAAACTCCAGCGTAAACGTGCGCTATAGTAATTTCTAGTGGAAATCAAGTAAAAAGCTAGTAATATAGGTTCAAAATTACTAGATATTACTTGATTTCCACTAAAATTACTAAAACTGCACGTCTTGGAGTCAAGATGGGCAAGGTGCGCTCTAGTCCCTTCACTGAGAGTTCGTGTACCTAGGTACACGCACACTTATGGAGACAGTCCCTAAACTGGTATGTTTGACCACGGTCTAATATAGTCATAATCATATAAGGTGTAAGGCACCCGTATGTAGAAATACCTTTATGTTTTAGATAGGAAAGCCCATAGAAGACAGTCCCTAAACTGGTATGTTTGACCACGGTCTAATATAGCCATAGAAGATTTCCGTATATATATGGGAGCGTCCAGCAGAAACGGGCCACCGAGCGCGCGCGGTGCCTTCTTTCGCGTAAAAGGCGCTCTATTTAACTCGCTCATAATCGTATGCTGCGTCTTTGAAAAAAAAACCAAACATCTATATCGATAGATTTTTTCTGCTCTTTCCAACTGCGCTATTGTTTTTATTGCGAAACGCGTCTTCCGGACGAAAACTCGAGTTGAATATTGAAAGCCATTTTTCTCAAAGTATATCATGTTTTTTTTCAAAATAAACTACACCATTGGAAAGTGCAACTCTTAAGCTTCAAAACCCTATCTTAGAGAAGTTGGAGAAATAAAGGGTTTAAAAGTAACAACATGAAAAAGATAGCGCCGAGGGTCCGCGCGAGCCCCTCGCGCCCGTGCTTACGGCACGTTTAAGTGCACGCTCTATTCAATTCGCTAATAATCGTGTACCAAGTCTCTGAAAAAAGAACTAAGGACATATATCGATAGATTTTTTCCTGCTCTTTCCAATGGTGCTACTATTTTTATTCCGAAATGCTTCATTCTCGTTGAAAATTCCATTTGAATGTTTAAACTCTATTTTTTCAATAAAATATCAGTCTTTTCTTCAAAATGAATTATATTCTTCAAAAGTGCAAGTCTTACACTATAAAATATTATATTTTTAAGTTGAAACATGAAAAGTTCAAAAATAGTAAGATCAAAAAGACAGCGGCTGCCCGAACTTTTTACGCTATGCTCAAGGGCGGATTAATACACGCGATGTGCTATTTCGCCCTTTCAAGGCATTGTAAGTTACAAAATGTTTTGTAACTTACAATGCCAATGCGTGGACATAATTTTGTGGATCTAGTTGTAACATTTAGTATAATATTACAATGAACTTTTTTCATTTATAAAACAAAATTTGAAAAACATAATATATTAAACATAAAAATATCCATGAACGCACTGAAAGCAGTGAAACAGAAATTTAAAATAACCTTATAGATTATTTAATCTGGCATAACAATATTACCTTTCGGAAGCATTTCGGAATAAAAATAATAACACCATTGGAAAGAGCAGGAAAAAATCTATCGATGTATGTCCTTAGTTCTTTTTTCAGAGACTTGGTACACGATTATTAGCGAATTGAATAGAGCGTGCACTTAAACGTGCCGTACGCACGGGCGCGAGGGGCTCGCGTGGACCCTCAGCGCTGTCTTTTTCATGTTGTTACTTTTAAACCCTTTATTTCTCCAACTTCTTCAAGATAGGGTTTTGAAGCTTTAGAGTTGTACTTTCCAATGGTGTAGTTTATTTTGAAAAAAAACATGATATACTTTGAGAAAAATGGCTTTCAATATTCAACTCGAGTTTTCGTCCAGAAGAAAGCGTTTCGCAAAAAAAAACAATGGCACCATTGGAAAGAGCAGGAAAAAATCTATCGATATAGGTCCTTGGTTTTTTTTCAAAGACGCAGCATACGATTATGAACGAGTTAAACAGAGCGCCTTTTACGCGAAAAAAGGCACCGCGCGCGCTCGGTGGCCCGTTTCTGCTGGACGCTCCCATATATACCCTGTTAAAAAAAATCAGCTAAAAAAAATAGCTAAAAAACAGCTAAAAAATATAGCTGTATCGACCTGAAATACAGCTGTATTTTGTTGGATATTTAGTTGTATTTTTTATCTGAAAATTTAATTAAATTTTTAGCTGTAAATCTAAGTAAACGATTACGACCTATTAACAACTGGAAATTTAGCTAAAATTTTTAGCTGTAAATCCACCTGTTAACAACTGGAAATTTAGCTAAAATCCGTCTATGAATAACTGGAAATCCAGTTATATATTTAGTGGCATGGAAATTTGCAGCTACTAATAGCTAAAAATTTAGTTAATTTTTCACTTGTAAATACACCTATAAATTTATTATTGAATGGAAATATAGGTAGATTGAAATGTGAAAATATAGCTATATTTCTTAGCTACAAATAGAGCTATATTTTATTCTCGATTTGGTCATATTTTTTAGCTATAAATCAATGTATTAATATGAATTGGATTGTTAATTTCATTTTATGCTAATAATAACAAAATTTACAGATCATATCTGTTTAACATAGGTATATTTCTTTTTTTTGTTTTTCCGAGGTACTAGGTGAATCTTCCGAGGCCCCCGTCCTTGCTTACAGCATGGAGGGGGGCCCACTAAGCCATCACGAAGTGTTGGGCCCCGCGGTGTGAGGGATTTCTATCCCCTAAACACCCAAAACCTTTCCCGCGGCGTTCACCGGAATCCGGCCCGGAACTGTTATACACATTACTTCGGACCGGTCGGCGTTTCTATGCCCTACGGCAATCTTATATATCTTGTCTGGTCTATCTATTTTTCGTCTTCTGTATCAGTTTTCAAGGCAACCGTCAGTCTTTTTGTCGACCCAGTTTTGTTTGCTTGATAGCATCAGTGTCACGACGTTATCCGGTGCGATGTCACCTGTCTTCGTTTGTAGTCTGTGTCTCGTGACTATCCAGCGGGGGTACACGAAAAATGTGTGCTCCGCGACGTCTCTATTATGTCCGCAGTACCTGCAGGACGGGGTCGTTACCTTCCCCATCCGATGCAGATACTGGCGGAAGTACCGGGTAGCGCGCAAAGAACTGAGGTGCGCTATCAACGACAGTAAAAAGGAAAGTTGGACCAAACTGATTAAGGAGGTGGACTCAGACCCTTGGGGAGCGGATTACAAGATCGTCACCCGCAACCTGGGAGGCAACAATCCACCGGTAGTCAGGGACGAAGAAAAGATGGACAGAATCGTTGACGGACTCTTCCCTACACACTTTGAACAAGGGTGGGGGGCGACGATACTGGCGACGACGAGGTGAAGGAGTTCACCCGGGGTGAGCTCAGCTTGGCTATTGCGCAGCTCTCGGCGGGGAAGGCACCAGGACCGGATGGCATCCCAGCGGAAATCCTCGGAATTGTTGCATAACGACGCCCGGGGATACTCCTGAACCTATATAATACATGCCTGGCGGAGGGCGTGTTCAGCAAAGATTGGAAGACGGCGCGGCTGATCCTCATTGATAAAGAAAAGGGTAGGGATCCGGACTCGCCGTCATCCTACAGACCGCTGAGCTTGCTGAATACACTTGGCAAGCTCTTCAAAATGCTCCTGAGACCGCGAATCCAACAGGCGGTTCGGGACGCTGGCGGCCTGAACGACAGACAGTATGGTTTCAGACAAGGACGGTCGACGATAGGGGCGATCCAAAAAGTGATCGACACCTTTGACAGAGCACAGACTAGACCCCACAAAAACAGACCAATAGTGCTCATGGCAACACTCAACGTACGAAACGCTTTCAACTCGGTGAGGTGGACGGACATCATGCGGACATTCTCCGATGCTTTCCCGCTGCCCCATACCTTCTCCGAATCCTCAAGGACTATCTACGAGACCGTTACATTACGTACGGGACGCAAACTGGGGTCAAGAAAAGAAAAATGGCGGCGGGAGTAGAGCAGGGCTCGATCCTTGCCCCCGATATTTGGAACGTAGGTTACGATGAGGTGTTGGATCTTCCGATGCCGCTGGGGGTCTATCTGGTCGGCTACGCAGATGATCTGGTCATCGTCATCACGACCAAGGATACACGACTGGCTCAGATGAGACTGACCCAAGCCACTAGACGGGTGGACGAATGAATGCAAAGTCGGGGACTACAGCTGGCCACGCAAAAGACGGAGTTACTATACCTAACTAGGAAACGGATAGACACGACAATACCCATAACGGTGGGGACGTCCGTTGTGCATCCTGGGCGGTCCGCCAAATATCTGGGGATGGTCCTGGATACGAGGATGACCTTCTGGCCGCACATACGTGGCGTCGCTGAGAGAGCGGCGTTAAAGACCGCCGCCCTCGCCCGCCTCATGGCAAATACGAAGGGACCAAGACCGAGCGTACGACGACTGCTTATGACAGTGACCAACTCGATGCTCCTTTATGGGGCCGAGATATGGGCGGACGCGACGCGAATAGAGAAGTACCGCAAAAAGATCGCGGCGGTACAAAGACTGGGAGCGCTGCGAATCTCGTGCGCGTTCCGCACCGTCTTAGAGGTGGCGGTACTAGTGATCGTAGGGATTGTCCCAGTAGACCTTCTCGCTCTCGAGCGGAAGAGGATCTACGAGTACAGCGAAGAAAGGGAAAGAGCGAGGGCCTCCATAGACGCATGGACGATGACGCTGACATCCTGACAAACGCGATGGACAGACAGCGACAAAGCCAAGTGGACGAGACGCCCCATTACGGACGTGCGACTCTGGCATAAGAGAGGAGCTGGGGAGGTGAACTTTTGCCTGACCCAGTTCCTATCTGGACACGGAAACATAGATATATTGAAAAAGATATATTTATATACATAATATTACTATTTAAAACTAAAAAGAACTTTTCTGATTCAAATATATTCAAATATATATTTGAGCCGTAATTTACATGGTTTAAATACTATTGGCGTAAATACAATTAGCTAAAATCCACCTATGAATAACTGGAAATCCAGTTATATATTTAGTGGCATGGAAATTTGCAGCTACTAATAGGTAAAAATTTAGTTAATTTTTCACTTGTAAATACAACTATAAATTTATTATTGAATGGAAATATAGGTAGATTGAAAGGTGAAAATATAGCTATATTTTTTAGCTACAAACAGAGCTATATTTTATTCTCGATTTGGCCATATTTTTTAGCTGTAAATCAATGTATTAGTATGGATTGGATTGTTAATTTCATTTTATGCTAATAATAACAAAATTTATAGATCATGTCTGTTTAACATAGGTATATTGAAAAAGATATATTTATATACATAATATTACTATTTAAAACTAAAAAGAACTTTTCTGCTTCAAATATATTCAAATATATATTTGAGCCGTTATTTACATGGTTTAAATACTATTGGCGTACCCCAGATCACCCATACACACTATAAGTACACTAGCGTGTTGACATTAACGACGCCTGAGTTAAAATTATCCAAACTGTTCTTTTCATGATTTGATATGTATGGTTTGCAAGTGATATTAACAAGTAATACTTAATTATTATCACATACCATTGAATTAGGAAAAAATCCACACAGAGAAAAATTTATTCGTAAACATCACTGTGTTTATAAGAAAATTTATTATTTTATAGCGCTGGGACACACTCGACATGCGGGATTTTTACTGTTTGAAACAGTAATTTTTATGATTTTCGTAGCAAATTTTTCTTTTTAAATAATAATTTTTATTATTTTTGTAGCAAATTTTACTATTTGAAATAGTAATTTTTATTATTTTTCAGCAGTCATAAAAAGTACTATTTCAAATAGTAAAAATCTCATATGTCGAGTGTGTCCCAGCGCTATTATAAAAAATAATATATTTTTCTCCATATCTGTAAACAATATTATATTGTTTTAAATTTACTGCTAAGTTTCCTCCTTCACTGTAAGTTATATAACAATAACTTGTACTTGTACTCTAGTATGAAGGAACACTGACATTTCATAACTTTACACCTCTGCCAATGTAGAGAAAGGAGGAACGATGGTCAACGAGTCTCGTGCTCGCGCTACTCGATGCCGACTCGCGATAGCAAAATCACACGAGGCCGGCGCCGAGCGCGCCCACGTGTACTCGATATTAGCAGCTATCAAGAACAGCCATGATAGCCACGGCGACAGCGCGAGGAGGCGACGTCTTGGCGATGATGTCCCCGTTGACAGAACTCAGCTAAAATTTTACGCCAAGTCTCATATAACAAAATAAAGTAAAAAGTATCTTACAAAATTTGAGTCCTCACTAGTTTCGGTGAATTCACATATACTTATAAAAGCACTTTACATATGAAAGAGTATTTCAATGCGGATGGCTTTACTAGTTTATTAATTGTAATCGATTTTTAAATAAATTATTTGTACATTCATTATTATTTATTATAATTGAAGTTTTTTCTCCACCACTCACTGTTGTACTGTGAGGCATAAGCTCACTGTTGTACTGTGAGTTGTAACCTTCAGTTACAACTTTTATTACTCGATAAGTCACTTATGGGCTTGGCTGACTTTATCGCAGGAAACATTGGGACCGTATGGAAGAAATGATTTGATTCATATTTGACTATAATAGTTATGGCTTGTACGTATTGCTTTTTTCAAATAAAATTTATATTTAACATGATATTGTTACCAAATCTTACATTTTCTTTTAATTTAAAGCAATGTTTTCAAAAACATACTTAACCATTACGGTCACAAAGAATCATATCAAATATGATGCCATTTGGTCCATCGAGTTCAAATATGTCCAGCGGTAAAGTCACCTAGCCTATATAAATGTGGATTTTTTATTTAAATATATTTTTGTATTTTGTTATTTAGTAAATATTCTATACTTATAGGTACAGTCTTTAGGCTGTAATTAATAATTATAGGTACATCTCCTTTGAGATCCACAATTTAGTTGCTCGTTGATAGATTCAAGACTTGGGTGGCCATAGCACAGGAAATATATTTGGCGCCAATGAACTAAATAATATTGTAGATAACTTATACGAGAGGACCAAAATCAACCTTGATTGTGTGTAAATTGTAGCTAAAGATACTAATCCACATAGCATGAAAGCTTGCTAGAAACTTCCTGGAAGCTTTCATGAAAGTTTCGTATGCTTCAGGAAAGCTTCCACGAAAGCTTCCTGAAAGTACCTAATGTCTGGGTCAAATTCGTGACAAAAAGCTTCCTCGGAAGATCGCAGGAACTGTTTCAGACACTTTTCAGGAAGCATTTTAGGAAAATTTCTAGGAACTTTTCACGACGCTTTCAAAAAGTTCCTGGAAGCTTCATGTAGGCTGTGGGAATCTTCCAGTAGTCTTCCCCGAAAGATTACAGAAAGCTTTAAAAAGTACTTTCTACAAGACTTCAGAATCGATTTATGTCAGTTTGAGAATGGAAGCTTCCAGAATGGTTCCATGAAAGCTTCCCGGCAGTACATAATGTCTAGGTCAAATTCATGACGAGAAGCTCCCTTGGAAGATTTCAGGAACTGTGTAAGAATCCTTTCAGGAACCTTTCAGGAACTTAAGGGATCCTCCGAAAAAATTACTGTACGTTTCATATAGGAAGTAGGAATCTTCCAGGAAACTTTCAGGAATCTTTCGAAAAAGTTACTGAAAGTTTCAAGTAGACTATCGGAATCTTCCAGTAAGGTTTCAGTTAGCTTTCAAATAAGTTACTGGAAGCTTCAGGTAGTCTGTGGTAACCTTCCAGGAAACTTTCAGGAATCTTTCGAAAAAGTTACCGAAAGTTTCAAGTAGACTTTATGAACTTTCCAGTAAGCTTTCAGTTAGCTTTCAAATATGGTTCTGGAAGTGACAGGTAGTCTGTGGGAACCTTCCAGTAAGCTTTCAGGAAGCTTTTTCCAAGTTCTTGAAAGAATAAGTTAAAGCTATAAATATTAGAAATTCTCTATAAGTATTAACAATTCGCACATATTCTTTAGAACTTATTTCTACCTATATTAATCGCCATTTTATAATCGCAGAAAAAATTTCACATAAAATTTTTTGACCTGACCGGGAATCGAACCCACGATCCTTGAGTTACTACGCACGCATGCTAACCGTTACGCTATCACTCGCTTGAAAGAGTTCGGACATTTTCATCTAAATAAGTTACACTTTTCACGATTATTTAATTGTTATTATTTTGATTATTTCATTTAAAATATTAATGCATTTCAAAAATGACATATTTAATGCGGTAAATTAAAAAATTATAGTGTCGGAATTATTACTCTGAATAAACATGTTTTTATATTTAGCATTTCATTATGTTGATTAAATAATTTATGAAAATTCAAATAGAATGGTTTAAAAAAATTCTTAGTATAGTATTTATATATACGGTGGGCCTAATAATTGTGTTTTTCCAAAAAATTGTTTAGAAATTTTTTAATTAAAAAAAATTGTAATGTCGATAAGTAGGAATCTGCTTTTTGTCATTTTAATGCAATTTTTCAACGAGTATATCTTATGATAGTACGAATAGAATCGCTCAAAAAATTCTGAGTATAGTATTTATATATAGGAAGGAGGTCAACATTGTGTTTTTCTAAATGAATGTTTGAAAGTTAATTTATTAAATAATGAAATTGGGTTTAGACTCCAGGTAGACCATTCAAGTTGAAGATTTGATAAGCTATAATAAAAAAAATGTTACTGTATATTTTTCATTATATTCCTTTTTTGGCCACATGGAGTCAAAAATTAACCTAATTTAATTATTTAATAATTTAACTTTCAAACATTCCTTTCGAAGAACACAATTTTCACGTCCTCTCTATACATAAATACTATATTCAGAATTTTCTTAGCGATTCTATTAGTACTATCATGAGATATGGGGCTATCTCCAGAAATATATACTTTCAGCAAAGTAAATAGGTAAAAATAAATGTTTTTTATATGTTCCATGTACGAAACAATCGTTCCAGTTATGTATAAAGCGTAAGTAGAAAAATCTAATTTCAGAGATGTGCTACAATACATCTGAAATCTAGAATCAAGAAAGTTGTATCAGTCATTTCTCAAAAATAAAAATTTTCATAGTAATTCTGTTCCATACCTTTTAACATAAAGAATTTTCTTAATATGACTATCAGATTTCATTCTTTATTAAAAATACAATCATTTGATTTGTTGCACGTGGGTGTACCACGCATTGTTTAAAAGTCATGCGTCTTTGTTACGTGACGTCTGTTAAGACCTCACGCACTCGTTATAAAACTGTTGTGGTCGTTGCCCTCGAGAATATTAGTGTCACTCTCGCCAAGAGGATACCTTCGCTTACCTTCGTACCCTATATTCGCCCATACGGATATAGCGGCGCACAATTGCTTCCTTGTGATATTCGTATTGATCGGGTTACCGTAGTATCTGCTCTCCTTATTTGTTGTCGAGACCGGAGACGTAAGTTCGTACAATACTCTTCGTACCCCAATATCGAGGGATAATTTATTGATGAAGTGGAATATTGTATAACTACTAGAGTTCTAAGGTATATTCTAAGTTTTAAGAAAGGATAAAATCGATTGAAGGAATAATGAAATTATAACAATGCCTACTATTGGATATGACTTATTTATTACCAACCCGCAAATATTCTGTTAAATTACAATAAGAAGACTTACTATCGTTTTATTACACTAGGAAATCATTTATGTATATAAAAGCGTCCTATGCAAATAAGGAATTGTCCCGTACTAATCAATAATTATTTGGGAAAATGTTAAGGAGAACAAAAGAAACCACACATGCCACTACTTATTCCTCTTACGGTCAATTAATATTCGTCGATACCCGTCGTACGCTAATGTTATGGAGTAATCACTCTATTAGGCCGGCTGTCAGAATCTGAGACTTTATTCAATTTTCGCTGCCGCACTGCAACATGACCCTGAGTCTGGGTTAGGGAGCGATGCGCGCGTCTATGTGACGATACTGGCGCACGGCTTAACGCGTCCGCGGAGGAGATATAATCTGCCGTCTAGGCGTGTCGTAAACGTGGGACGGGAGCACGCGGCGAGAGCGAGCGTCGTCAAACAATCTTCTCCAGCACCCCGGATGGGTCTTCCGGATCCAGCTGGATCCGCGGATTAAGTACGAGGGTCATTTGACAAGTACCTAGCCTCACCGCCAGATGGTGCCACTATCGCACCAGAAATACACTACAGTGCAGTATCTTCCTGTAAACGGTTACAGACGAAATTTCAGCCGGATCGGAGTTGTAGTTTGTTTTTGAGAGCGTGTGA
This sequence comes from Torymus aiolomorphi, assembly GCA_036365515.1. Taxonomy (NCBI): domain Eukaryota; kingdom Metazoa; phylum Arthropoda; class Insecta; order Hymenoptera; family Torymidae; genus Torymus; species Torymus aiolomorphi. The sequence continues at coordinate 177,728,146 of CM070875.1, forward strand.
AAGCAAATGTGTCCGTTGATTTTTGAAAAAATGGAGAAAGAACAATATCGGTCGGTGATTCGATTCTTGTCTTTGGAAGGGAAATCGCGCAGTCAAATTAAAGAACGCTTGGATGCAGTGTATGGGGATGCTTCTCCTTCGCTGACGACCGTTAAATTTTGGTATAACGAGTTTCAACGTGGTCGTACGTCGGTTTTTGATGATCCACGCCCAGGTGCTCCGAAAACAGCCACTACGGAGGAGAACGTGACAAAAATACACGATATCGTTTTGTCAGACCGCCGATTAAAGGTGCACGAGATAGCTGCGATAGTAGGCATCTCAGAAGAACGCGTGTGGCATATCCTACATGAGATTTTAGGCATGAGGAAGCTGTCAGCAAGGTGGGTGCCGCGTTTGCTGACTGCAGACAACAAGCGCATCCGTGTGACCAGTTCAGAGCAGTGTTTGGAGCTGTTTAATCGCAATCCAAAAGAGTTTTTGCGTCGTTACGTGACCGTCGACGAAACATGGATTCACTACTACACTCCAGAGACCAAGGAGCAGTCAAAACAGTGGACCTTACCCGGTGAACCTGCTCCGAAGAAGGCGAAGACGGTCCCGTCGGCCGGAAAGGTGATGGCCACTGCTTTCTGGGATTCTCAAGGTGTGATTTTTATGGACTATCTGGAGAAGGGCAAAACGGTCACAGGACAGTACTACGCCGAACTATTGAGCCGATTTGACGCCGTGTTAGAAGAAAAACGGCCCCATTTGTCTAAAAAGAAAGTGCTTTTCCACTACGATAATGCGCCGGCTCACACTTCTGCACTCGCCACGACTAAATTGGTCGAATTACGCTAAGAACTGCTGCCCCATCCACCGTATTCTCCAGATTTGGCTCCGTGCGACTTTTTTTTTCGGAACCTAAAAAATTCGCTCGCCGGGATGAGATTCCACTCCAATAACGAAATAATCGCCGCCATGGAGGCCTATTTTGCAAACCAAGAGAAAACATTTTTTTCAACGGGGTTAAAAAAATTGGAACACCGCTGGACCAAGTGTATTCAACTAAAAGGAGACTACATTGAAAAGTAAATTTTATTTTTTCTAAAATTTTGGTGTTTTCATTTGTAGGCTAGGTACTTATAAAAATGACCCTCGTATTTCTATATTTATAGATCTAGGTACAGGCGTAGAAATATTATTATCTACGCAAGTAATTATTTTTCTTGAAATGTGTGATTATATATTTTCTTCTTCGTTGAGATGTTCCTCGGTGTTGCTGGATTTCCTCTATTATATGTGGAATATGGTTATTTCAATCCTCCCTTCCCTTCGGTTCTTGTTCCCTTTTTATAGGCCGTTACTGCTCTCTGGTTCCTTGCGGTTTGGATCTAGAATACGCTGCCGGGTTCTGGATGGACTGGTTTCGATGGATATGGCATATCAACGTAGATTCGCGAACTAAAGTAATCCTCAACCTACTACGTAGGGTGTAACGAAAGGACGACGATATCGAAGTCCTATTAGGGTACGGTATAGTTCCGATACTATCGATTATTGTATTAATATTAAAAATATTAATCTATTATAGAAAGTGAAAAATTTAATTTTTATTAGTAAAAATTATTAATTATTAATTAACAATATATAATCAATTATTGATACAATTATTAATATAATTACTTATTAATATAATTATTAGTATACTTAATTAATATTAATTATTAATTAACAATAATAATTAAATAATTATTATCAAATTACTATCCAATTATTAAATTACTAGTTATCAATTATTTCTTAGAAATTCGTTAATTTATTATCGAATCGTTTTTTATTAAGGACACTTTATAAGAAACTTAACTTTCGTGGCATGTGTGGTAATACGCACAAGGGTTGAATGCTAAAGGAATCGATTTGAGGTTTCCGGGATTTTTCCATTCGATATTTGCAGAGGTTCACAGAAATTAGTTTATTTTTCCCTTAGGGGATTAGTCGCTCGCCCTAAATCCGTTAGTACTAGTCAAAAATTCTTGATCGGATTTTCTTAATTAAAAATTAAATATACCGTTTCGAAGAACGAACAGCACTTTGTTTACCGACAATTATCTTAAACCAATCGTATGGTATAGAAATGGTATAATGGTATGGTGTGAAATTCTCGTAATAAGCAGTGCTTATAAATTTATAAAACTAGCGAAAATTAAGGGTTATCGGTCACACTTCAGTAGAATCGCGTAACGGTCACACTAGGTGAATTTCACCCAGCGTCGAAAAAGTAATATTTAGCTTCGATAGTGAGTTTTATTTATCTAAAAATAATTTGTATGAATTTTCTCTTTAAGGATTCTAAAAGATGTCCTATGAGTATCAGTAAAGAAAATAAATTTTTATTGCTCCTTTTAAAAAGTATATTTATTTTAAAGATTGAATGCACGAAAAATGTCGAGTTTTAGAGTGTTTGTTTATTTCCTTGAATAATGAATATAAATGAATGAACAATTATTATGACACAAAAATATTGTAGAAAATACTTTTTATTATCTTAATCTAATATAAGTAATGAAAAGTTATCAAAAAGGGTATTTTCAAAGACTAAGCTACTGTCTGAGGAGTTAATATTTTTGTTTAGGTGAATTCCACCCACGGTGACCGATGAGGGTTAAGGGTTAAACTTATTAATTCACCGTTATTTGTTCTTTAATAGGGCATATTATTTGCCACGAAGTGATCGCTAATCGAGCGGGTTAACATAATTATGCCTTTGCACTGAGAGATAAGGAGTAGGCTGGTCACCTCGCAGTCGCAGGAGGCTGACGTCAAAGGCACTTGACTCACACGTGTGAAACAGAGAGGAAACGCACGCTCGGAGAGCGAAGGTAGCTGTACGTACAAGTATAGGTATATATATATATATATATATATATATATATATATATATATATATATATATACCGAGATACACATGCGCTCGCTGTTAATTATGCATTGAATTAATTTCCTATCTTTGTTTATTTACGGAGTCTATCAAAATCCACGGGGAGAGAATTTACTACACTTTCAAATAATTTCAAGCATCCAGAGAATATATAGATAAATAATTGTGTCTTGATAATTTCGAAATTAACCGTTATTATTTAATGTAGACGTATGCGTAATGGATAAAAGATATAAGTATATGCCATAAAATTTTAATTATAATTGTATAATATAGTTGTTAATTGTCATTATGGTTATTACCTAAATTTATTCCCTTTCTTTTATTTTGTTTTCCACTCCTGAGCAATCGATCAATTGACACTGTAACCTTATTGGTCCTGGTCCTGCAGGAAAGTCCACGTGGATTACTCGTACAGTCAATTTGTTAAGCGTCCCTTATTATGAATCTTTCTTGTAAAACTCGTTAATTTTATCTGTTATATTCACTGTTAGAGTATATGCTTCACTAATGCGTAGATGGATATAATATATGTTTTCTATAATTTTCTTTCTTAATATATTTCCTATACCTTATTGTATTAATTATTAATTGAACAAAGAAGCTTTTATTCCGTAGCCTAAGGCGTACTTCGTAGTGCGGCTGTATGCGCCGAACTGACTCTCCGCGGTTGCCCGGTCGCGAGCTGCACCTCCCCCGATTTTCTTTTCTCTCTCTCTTTCACATTCAGTCATCCCGGGCGGCAACAGGCGATAAGCATCACGCCACCACTTTAGGGATCCTATTTCGCTTTTAACGTGGTGTGCTGCAACGTGACATAGTTGTCAGCACATTCTACAGACGATCGACTTCGGTTGTGAGGCGATTAATAAGGAAACGAATAAATGAAATGAAATTGTGTAAAGAAGCGAATTGAAAATTTTCTGAACGAAAAACTATCGCCGACAACTACGTCACGTAACAGTACCCCCTTCTTAGGTTTAGTGCCGTCCCTGGCAGTGAATTCCGCTCCTGTCGATTATGACCATCGTAGGTTGGTGTTTATTCTCCTAGGGAAAGTGCTGATTATTTGGTAACGTGCTTGGAGAAAGTCCAATTAACGTAGTTGCGTGTTATGTTTTAGAAAAGTCAATGTGTCCACTACAACTTTAGCCACTGTAGGTCTACAAGGGCACTTTGGTTGTCGCCCGTCTCATCACTTGTAGTGATTATTTCGAAGTTCATAAGGTCCGGTGAGGGTGTGCGCCGGAAATTCAGAAAGCGCTGTAGTTCCTGAATCGGGTCCGTGCATCCATGTGGATAGTTATAATAATGGCGATGGCGGTCTCCTTAATTCACGCTGAGCGCGACATATGGCAGCATGGAGCTTGTGGTTGCGGACGTCGATGGAGAGCCACAAGGGGTGTGAACTCTCTTGACCAGGTGTTCAGTGGTAGTATACTGTCGTCGCGTGGGTCTGGCATGGTAGCAACGGTCGGCATAGTGGAGAGCCTTACGGGCCGCACTCTCGGTAAAGTATTGCACGAACCCGTGTGACAATCTACCCTTTTTATCCCGTACGGCATGGCAGTAGTCCATGACTCCGAACTGCGAAAACTGGAGGAGGAATTGATTCTGGTGTTCTTTCTCCGCACGCCCTTTGTTGTCTTTGATTGTTTTTGATTTTCCCCAAGGGATCTGGAACCTTTGGGCGAATCGATAAATTCCATGATGAAGGTTCTGAAATGGACATTAGAAATGTTAATCGGTCTCTGCAATTTGACGCGAAGGACCGCTAAGTAGGCAGGGATTGGGGGGTGTAGGCGGTGTGCTGGTAAATTGCTTCATTTCTAGAGAGTGGTTATGGTTTCCAATACCGGAGGTTACTATAGTGAAAGGGGGCCTAACAGTAGGAGGTGAAGTTCGGCGGCATTTAAGCCTGAAGTACAATACAGCGAGTCCAATTGCCAAGAATATTATGACTTGTACCGAAAGTCCACCATACAACATAGTATGAGTAAGGTTCGTACTCCTTTCGTGTCTACCGAGCTGCTGCATATGTTCGACCAGGGTTTTCAAAGGTATTTTGTTATTACTCCATGCTGGAATATCCGCATCCTTTAGCGTAACGAGGTTAATTGGCGCAGTATTATTAACCAGCCCTGGGTACAGATTCGTAATGTTTAGTCCAAGGTTTGGATTATAGATGTATTGTTTAGTGGTCAACTTCATATCATGAGCCATTAAAACGGTAGTTTTGGTTTTACCCATGCACCTATTGGCCATCCGCAGGATCCCTACCCCCTTTAAGGCGATGGTTCGATAAATCCCCTCGGGACAGGAAATCCTAAGGGTTTCCTCCGTTAGTGTAGAAAAAAGCCAGGATCCGTCGGTTTCTAAGTACCTCCAGTGGGTAGACTCTGAGTTCCATACCTCTATGTCGCAAAAGCTAAGGACATCCTTGGTAGGGTTCAACAACATTTCTACCTCACATTTCCGAGGTTCGGACACAGTTGCCATCATCCCTTGCGCAGAACAAATAGGGCTGTAATGGGCGTCGATGCAATGAGACATACGAGCTCGGTCCAACTCAAAATAGGTTTGCTGGTCTTTGCTAACGGCAAGGAACGTAAATTTGGGCGCGATATATGCTAGCCCCATGGTTTCGTTGTGAAATCTTTGGGGAACCCCTATTGGGTGCAGTTTATTTAAACCGTATATCATTTTGTCGGTTAGGGGTATAAATAGTTTTACGATGACCCTTCCCTCGTGGTAAGTGGCGTCAAGCGTGCTAATCCTGGCAAGTTCTTCTGCCCGGACGTGTTTCGTAGGTATCGGCAGATCCAAGTTATCCTCGAGCTGGTTAATATTGGTTGCGATTTGATCCGAGGTATCATATCGCAAGAGTTTCGGGTGGAGTCTACGTTCGACCAAACTGTTAAGGATGTCCAAGAGCTCCTGGTTACATATTATGAGATGATCCACTTGTGCTTCAGTCTGTCTGGAAAAGCTGTTGTACTCCCATAGGAGGTAATTCCGTTCAGTTTTGTGTGTTAAAGAATCAATTCTGTCCTCTAGCAAGGTCTCCATGGCCTTTAGCCGGATGTTATGAGATGCCGTAACATTATATAGTTCTTCTAGCCCCGCTGATAAGATGTGAGTCTTTTCGTTGGAAAGTTTTACAAGGTTATTTTGGTCTTTAAACAGCTGGTCAATGTTTCGATTAATGAGGTTGGCATCATCCGTGGTGATCAATCCGAACAGGCTTTTACTAAGGCTGCCGATTACTCCTAATGGGGCCATTCTTCAATCTCTCATGCCGCTCAGTGATGACTCAGCGTCAAAGTCCTGTACATTCATACTATCAGCCGCTAACTTGATGTCATGATGTATTTTCTTTAAAGTCCGTAATTTTATTTCTATAAGGTCCTTATGAAGAACTATGTGACATAGATTAGGGCTGAGGTGGGTTGTACAATTCTTGAAGTGGCCGTCATAATTTCGAGTAGGCCCATGCGCTCGTAAGAAGGTGGGAAGGTCGAGATATATGATAAGGCTCCAGGTTCCCCGTTGGAACCGCACTGGATGCATTTTCTCGTAGTAGATCCCTGGACTTGAGGAGATTTGGGTGACCTCATAATGGGTATTAGTGGTTACGGAGGTCTGCAAAGGGATTAATATAGCAAGGAAAGGAAAGAGAACAGGGTTGAAGTTAGGCATGACGAGAACCTGAAATACACGTGCAATGTATGTTAGTCGGATGAGTCGGAGGGCGGTACCATTTTTAGTTTGTCGGTGTGCTTCCGAATTCGTTTCCCGCCGGGTAGTTCAAGTATCACATTATTTCTTCCTAGTACCTCAACAATTTTGAGCGGCTTGTTATAAAAGATATTAAATTTTGCGGTTCGAGGTTCCTTGAGTATCCACGCATACTCTCCTACTCGAGCATTAAGGGGTTTTACCTTTTGATCATACCGCACTTTGGATCGTTCTTTACTACGAATCTGTTTCTCATCAGCTATGACTTGCAGTTCTCCTAATCGGGTAACTAAATTCTGTAAGTACAGGTTATACGTTCTCAACTTTTCGTCCTTGGGGATTTTTACAGGGAATCGTGCGAGTTTCCCAAATACAAGTTCGAAAGGAGTGAAATTTGTGGAGGAATGTACACTTGTGTTGTAAGTGAAGGCAGCGAATGGAGCAAGATTGTCCCAATCATCGTACTTTTCTGAGTAAGTACGTATGAAGTCTACTAACGGGGCATAGCTTCGCTCTAAAGATCCGTTGGTTTGGGGGTGATATCCTGAGGTCGTGAGATGATGGATTTTAAAAATACGCATCAGCCCTTCAACAATTTCCGATAAAAAGCTGGTTCCTCGGTCTGATAACATGGCACGGGGTGCTCCAAAGTGACAAATGAGGTGCTTAGCGAGGGCGTCTGCAATAGTAACCGCCCGTAAATCTCAGATTGGTACTGCAATAAGATACTTTGTTAAGTTACATTGCATGGTGAGCAAGTGACAATTTCCTCGCGGAGTCATCTTTAATTTGCCCACGGTATCGATTGAAACCTTATCGAAAGCCTCAATGGGTGTGTCAGAGAGTATCATCGGCTCTCGGGTTTTTATGCGCTCTATCTTCTTTTCTTGGCAACTAGGACATCGTCGAACGTAATCCAATATATCGTTGCGCATGCCGGGCCAATAGTATCTTTCCTGGATTTTTTGGTAAGTTTGATTAATTCCCTTATGTCCTCCGACCAAACTATCGTGTAAGGTTTCAATAATGTGGCGGCGTTCGTTCTCGGATGACAGGGTGACCTTTCCAAAACATATAACGACCTTTATTGGTGTTCCACCGAACAGGTCTCCCAGAATTTCGGTGAGTAATCCAGGGTCTAGGCTATCGGAGAAATCCCCCCTTCTCGATATCCGGAAGCTCGTAAGGTTTTTCTTCATTAGAGTGTCTCTTAGGGTTTTAGGTGTTCGCCTTATACAGGGGACATCGGCGGGGTCATAGTATTTGTCCTTAATGATAAGGGAAAAAATATTATGGTTTTTATATGGGGTTGTTATGATTTGTCCTACCTTAGCCTTCTTTGCCTTGAGATCCTTTAGACTAATGGCTCCAATTTCCGAAAGCAACCTAGAGACGGGAGTGTCACTATCACAATCCCTGGAGAGGAAATGTACGTAATTATCCCTCTTGTAGGTAAGGCACTGTCGGGAGGAGATTACATTATTTCTTAAGAGAGGAGGAGACGGGGTTATAGCAGGTGAGTTAGTGCTAGACTCGTCCGAGTGTTGAGATGTCTCATTTCGCTCGGCAGGGTCTTTATATTGATTAAGAGGAGTGTATTGCCCTAGTAGTGAAGCAAAGAGGGGCAAGGTATCAGAGGGCGCCTTGCTGAAGTTTAATCTAGCAGATTGCGAGGGTTCTAGGTCTTCCGGTATGTGATCTAATCGGGGAAATTTCAGGCCGGGACGCTGTCCGTCACATAGTGGCGTACTTCTAGCTGTCAGAAGGCCCATGTGTATCTGTGGGGTCAGAGAGATGCTTCGTGGTCCAGGTCTGCTGATGGTTGAAACGTCATCTCTTTTGGTGTCATCAGGGCTCTTCATTGGTTGGTCGTCCCTTTCCGTTTCGTTCTCAGATGGTTGTGTGTCTTTTCCTTCCGAGTGTGACTCGCGTGGCTAACTTCTGGAGGCCTGGTGATATCGGCTGTACGTTCTACTAGATCCTTAATTCGTTGCGATAGGGCGGCGTCATTGCCGTTATCCTCGTCATAGGGATCTAGCCTATCTAATACACTGCGAATTGTTTCATCGACTCCTTTTCCCTCCGAAATAGATGTAGGAAGTTCTACTTCTAACTGCTGCTCTTCATCTTCATTCTCATACTGAGACTTACTGGCATGGGTTCTCATACTCTCGTCGAACCTTTGAATGGTTTCTAATATTTCAGCTTTAGAAAGGGTGGTTTTAGACCCTGGCGAAACGTGAACAGACTCAGTGTCACTCTGTCCCGGGGCCGTAGCCTCAATTTCCACTTGACTCTCAGGAACCTCGGCTGGTTCTATCCTTGGTTCGGAGCTCGAGTTCACTTCGGGTCTTGCTCTTTCAGGGTCATCGAGCCTCAATCCACTTTTCCGTGGATCATAGATCGGCGGTTGTTCTTTTGACTCCTCAGAGTCTTCGATGGTTGTGGAAGACATGGCGGTCGGAGATTGACTAAATCTCGGTCCTTGTGACACGTTAATATGGTCCCGAGAGGTTTTGTCGATCGGGGTAGAACATCGGGGTTTGATAACGCTCCCTGGTTCAGACGAGATTCGTTCTCGAGGGGTTATGACCTTCTTAGGATCGGTTGCAGTTTTCTGTCTTGTTCTTTCTGCTATTGCACTGTGGTCCAATATATGGGCGGTTTTCCGTGTCGTAGCCCCTAGGGATCGCCCGTTAGGTTTGGGGATTTGCTTCACTGGTACTTGGGTTTCCCTTCGATCTCGAGAGGTTGATGGTCCAGGGTTGTCGCAATAGGCACTGGGAGGCGGTGTAGCGGCGTTTCCCTGTCGGATGCGGAGTGCCTTAGAACCTGATTTTGCTTTCTCGATTACCATCACCTTTAGTTCTGGTAAGTTGGTATCGATCTCCTCTTCAGACGGTTGATCAGTGGGATTCCTCGACAGGGCGTCCGCGTTACAATTTCATTTTCCAGGTTTGTATTTGAAGATGTATTCATAGCCAGTGAATTTAAACATCCACCGCATGAGTCTTTGTTCCGGATCTTTCCGATTATGCATCCAATTCAATGGTTCAGGATCGGCGACAAGGGTGAATTTTCGACCCAAAAGATAGGGCCGAAACTGATTAAGGGCATATAGGACGGCTAAGCATTCCTTCTCGGTAGTGCTATAATTGCGCGCGGCCTGATTCAAGGTTCTTGAGAGGTACGCAACAGGATGGTCAAAGTTTTCTTTTTCTTGGCTTAGAACGGCTCCTATCGCTCCGTCTGAGGCGTCAGTCGTCAGAGTAAAAGGTTTTTCGAAATCGGGGAATAGCAAAATCGGGTACTGGCATAAGCATTCTTTGAGACGATTAAATGCTTCTTCCTCGGTTCCTTCCCAGTTGAACTCGTGATCCTTCTTCAGTAGGTCGTATAGTGCTTTCGCAATTTTAGCGTAGTTTTTGATGAAGCGGCGATAGTATCCGGTGAGCCCCAAGAATTTTAACATTCCTGACTCCTTTAGGCCAATGGAAGTTCTTGACAGCTTTGATCTTTTCCGGGTCCGGTTCGATTCCTCGTTCACTAATAATATGACCTAGAAAAGCGACTTCTTTTCGAAGGAAGTGCACCTTTTCAGGTTGTAATACTAGTTTTATCTCGGATAAACGAGTAAAGAATTTCCGGACGCGGCGATCGTGTTCCCTTAGGGACTTTGCGTGGATAATGACATCATCCATATAAACTAGCATTTCTTCGCATTTTAATCCCTCTTTTATTTGGTCCATCATTCTTTGGAACGTAGCCGGGGCATTTTTCAATCCCATGGGCATGCGGTTAAACTCGTAGTGCCCTGAAGGGGTGGAAAAGGCGGTTTTCCATTTATCTTCTGGAGCCATTTCGATTTGGTGGAACCCAGATGCGAGGTCGAACACCGAGAAATACATGGCTCCACCCAATTGGTCTAAGAGATCCGCGATGTTGGGTAGAGGGTAAGCGTCCCCTACAGTTCGCTGGTTTAGGTCACGGTAGTCCACTACCATTCTCCACCTGGCGTTTCCTTGCGAATCCGCTCGTTTGGGCACAATCCATATGGGAGAATTACTCGGGCCATTAGAAGGTTGTATAATTCCATCCTTGAGCTTCTTGTCGATATCCTTCTGTATGAATTCCTTGTGGATGAGAGGGTGACGATATTGTTTGGCGTTCACCGGAAGATTAATCATCGTAGGAATGTGGTGTTGAACCAGGTCGGTGCAAGGCAGGGCATCGCCGGGTAAGAGGAAGATGTGGGGAAACTCTTCAAGCAATTTCTCTATGCTATCCTTCTCCTCAGTGTTAAGGTGCTCGGTAGAGATGAGCGTTTTGAGCTGTTGGGTTCTTTTCTCCCAATCCAGAATGGGGTTATCCGGGCTTACTTCGATCTCGTCGTCGCATCCTGGTTTAAAATCGAGAGAAGCGAATTCACATGGGATGATCTCGCGGGGGTCTATCTCGATGGCTCTCTCTTCCCCTCTAGTGTTGATGGCGAGTACATGGCAGTGCCCTTCGTCAACGCGCACTACTCCTTCCCCTACGTACACATCATCATAACCAACATCCACTCGTGGTAAGTATCCTTCCTGCGTGCTTTTATTAATGATATTGACTCGAATTACTTGGCGTGATCTACCGGGTATAACGTGTCGCACAGATTCTGGCTTGTCGGTCCTTGTTTCAATATTCGGGATAATTATTGGTTCGGAAATTTCACTCCTCTCCTCCGTATCGTGACTTTCAATCTCGTTGTGTTGACCGCTGGGTACACAGAGACGATTTGTGGGGGAGTTTGTAGTAGGTGAATCTATAGCAGAATTTATGAAAGGGACAGGATGCATGACATCGCCTCCAATCATGAGGGTGTTATAATGGTATGAAATTACTGCCTGCTCCTGTTTTAGATAGGCTCGACCCAGGACACCATCTTGGTTAATAGGAAATTCGTTATGAGTAACCAAGAAGGAGACGGGTTTATTTCGTATTGTAAGGTTGACCATGCCTAAGGTATGTACTACTTGATCACTAATGCCGACTAAGGGAATAGTCTTATTAGTATCGACTAGCATATCAGAATGGAGGGACCCAACCTGTATTAGATTGACGGCAGCGCCGTTGTCGATCATGAACGTGAGCCATGGTTGGCGACCTTCTAGAACATGGAGTCGAACTACTGTGGGGTCATCTTTCCTTTCATCCTCTCTTCTAGCTGGCTCGCAGGCACCAATCCTGACAAATTGTTCCTCCGAGTTTGAGTGAGGTACACCCGGGAGCTCGATTTTTGTGGCCTGGTGGGAGCTTGTGGAGTGGTTGCCGAAGGTTGGTTCTCTGGAGTTGGCAGCGCTGTAGGTGGGGTTGGATTCGGGTTCGTAGGGAGATGATTTTGGTTCAATGTCGGGTTCATCGGAACGTTCTGAATTTTTGGCTCCCGTGAGGTTGAACACGCCGGCGGCGACTGGAATGAGGTCGGAGGGCCAGGCGACGTTGGGGGGCCACTCGTAAAACCCGTCTGGGGGTTAAACAGTCGAGGATCAGAGAAACCAGCCAATCGGGACGGGTTTTGTGGAAAGTGTCCACGTCCACCTCCGCGGCCTCGACGAAAATATCCTCCTCGACCCTGGTTGTATCCCCCTTGTCCCTGAAATTGGTAGTTACTTGGGGGGGCCTGAGGATTATTAGACTTCTGCTGCGGATATCCTTGATGACAGTACTGCGTGTATTGGAACGGTTTATTTCCATAATTCGGATCTGATGGGCCCGAGGCGAAATATCCCACAAAAGGAGGCTGTTGCTCCTATGGAGAAGGCCCTGGTTCAATGAAAGGTTGCATTTGCTCGGGGTGGTGGGGATCGCAGGTAGCTTCCCCTACATGTCCAACATATGCAGAGTGAACATTCGAATAGCCAGCGCCAAGCTCGTGACTCGGTTTCGTCTTCGGGCGTAAATCGTGCGATAATTCGCTACTCTCGTTGAACCTAGTGCCATACTCAACATAACCTCGTCCATCTGGGAGAATACGTGATCGTATTCGTGATTCGATACGAACGGCCTCCTGGTAGGCCTCGCCAAGGTTTTTGGGTGACATAGATTAACTGCACCGCTAATATGGGCAGGAAAGCCCCGAATGAAAATGTCGACTGCCGCTTCTTGCATGGGAATCATCATAGCGGCCACGTATGCTTCTCCCTTCTCCTCTTTTAGGGAGCTCTCGGCACCCATAAGGAGGATATTTAGTTTGTCGCGGAAGTCACCAATGGTGTCTTCCCGCATCATCCTTAAGTCGTTGAGTTGCGCGCTATAATAAGCGAAATTCTTGCCAGGAGCAAAACGTCTCTTCAGGTGTTTAATGAGTTCGTCGACGCTCTCGAAAGTGAATCCGTACGTAGAATTTCTCGCCGACCCTCTTAGTTTGCTGAGGACCTTTTTGAGGAACGTATCTAATTGCTCCGGGGTGACATCCGACGCAGCGTTTCATACGTCCTATATGAAATCCTTCAGGAGAATATTTCTTCCATCGAAGACTGGAATTCCCGCCGTAGCTGCTTGGAGGGCCATGGTGTGCGCCATGGTAACCATAAGGACGAAGTTGTCTACCGCCGCTGCGGGGGCGGCCTGATTGCCGTCGTTAGGAGCCATTATGACAGTTCGCTGAGCGTTTATCTCTAAAGAATTTCTTCTGCTAACAGCGTATAAAACCTAAAGTTCTAGGTTGTGCTTGACTTACTCCAGACGGAGATTTCCAAAACTTTCAGTTACTTGATTTATTTTACCTTCAAGGCTCGAAACGCGTCGATCCAATAGGCGGGTTTCCCAGTGTGCTTTGCCCACCAGGACTCTTAGGGTACGACCGGACTTTTCTTTCTCTTCTTTAAGTTTTTCGATTATTTCTTCGAGGGTTTTAATTTTCCCTACGTTAAGGAAATTATGAGCACGCAAGAGCCCAATGTCTTCCCGCGCTTCCTTAAGTCTACTAACCAAGTGTTCGACTTGGCTAGTCAGATCGGCAACTCAGTTAATGATCCTCGCTTCCGAAAATACGACGTGGAATTCGGGGACCATTCGACCGGAATTCGAAGGGAGGATGCAAAAGAAAAATAACAAGGAAAGAACAAAATGGATAAGAGAAAAAAATTATTTCGGAAAGAGATGTAAATACTTATTAATAATATAAATGTTTATAATCATAAAACCACTTTAACCAATATAGTTTAGAGGGCGTACACGTGTGCGCGCGACCACCCGGTACGCTGGGGACCCGCTCAAAACCGGTGACCTGAGACCATAAGGAGGTCGCGGGAAGAGATTTCTGAATGTGCAAAAGCGAGAAGGTAGTGAGGTTAGGGCAGTAAACCACGCTCTGCTACCAAAAACTGTTACGTGACGTCTGTTAAGACCTCACGCACTCATTATAAAAATGTTGTGGACGTTGCCCTCGAGAATATTACTGTCACTCTCGCCAAGAGGTACCTTCACTTACCTTCGTCCCCTATATTCGCCCATACGGATATAGCGGCGCGCAATTGCTTCCTTGTGATATTCGTATTGATCGGGTTACCGTAGTATCTGCTCTCCTTACTTGTTGTCGAGACCGGAAACGTAAGTTCGTACAATACTCTTCGTACTCCAATATCGAGGGATAATTTATTGATGAAGTGGAATATTGTATAACTACCAGAGTTCTAAGGTATATTCTAAGTTTTAAGAAAGGATAAAATCGATTGAAGGAATAATGAAATTATGACAATGCCTACTATTGGATATCACTTATTTATTACCAACCCGTAAATATTCTGTTAAATTACAATAATAAGACTTACTATCGTTTTATTACACTAGGAAATAATTTATGTATATAAAAGCGTCCTATGCAAATAAGGAATTGTCCCGTACCAATCAATAATTATTTGGGAAAAAGTTAAGGAGAACAAAAAAAACCACACATGCCACTACTTATTCCTCTTAGGCTCAATTAATATTCGTCGATACCCGTCGTACGCTAACGCTATGGAGTAATCACTCTATTAGGCCGGCTGTCAGAATCTGAGACTTTATTCAATGTTCGGTGCCGCACTGCAACATGACCCTGAGTCTGGGTTAGGGGGCGATGCGCGCGTCTATGTGACGATACTGGCGCGCGGCTTAACGTGTCCGTGAAGGAGATATAATCTGCCGTCTAGGCGTGTCGTAAACGTGGGACGGGAGCACGCGGCGAGAGCGAGCGTCGTCAAACAGTCTTCTCCAGCACCCCGGATGGGTCTTCTGGATCCAGCTGGATCCGCGGATTAAGTATTTCTATATTTATAGATCTAGGTACAGGCGTAGAAATATTATTATCTACGCAAGTAATTATTTTTCTTGAAATATGTGATTATATATTTTCTTCTTCGTTGAGATGTTCCTCGGTGTTGCTGGATTTCCTCTATTATATGTGGAATATGGTTATTTCAATCCTCCAGTATGCGGACACCTTGCTTCTGGGTTCTTGTTCCCCTTTTAGAGGCCGTTACTGCTCTCTGGCTCCTTGCGGTTTGGATCTAGAATGCGCTGCCGGGTTCTGGATGGACTGGCTTCGATGGATATGGCATATCAACGCCCGTATTGCGTAGATTCGCGAACTAAAGTAATCCTCAACCTACTACGTAGGGTCTAACGAAAGGACGACGATATCGAAGTCCTATTAGGGTACGGTATAGTTCCGATACTATCGATTATTGTATTAATATTAAAAATATTAATCTATTATAGAAAGTGAAAAATTTAATTTTTATTAGTAAAAATTATTAATTATTAATTAACAATATATAATCAATTATTGATACAATTATTAATATAATTACTTATTAATATAATTATTAATATACTTAATTAATATTAATTATTAATTAACAATAATAATTAAATAATTATTATTGTTAAATTACTATCCAATTATTGAATTACTAGTTATCAATTATTTCTTAGAAATTCGTTAATTTATTATCGAATCGTTGTTTATTAAGGACACTTTATAAGAAACTTAACTTTCGTGGCATGTATGGTAATACGCACAAGGGTTGAATGCTAAAGGAATCGATTTGAGGTTTTCCGGGATTTTTCCATTCGATATTTGCAGAGGTTCACAGAAATTAGTTTATTTTTTCCTTAGAGGATTAGTCGCTCGCCCTAAATCCGTTAGTACTAGTCAAAAATTCTTGATCGGATTTTCTTAATTCAAAATTAAATATACCGTTTCGAAGAACGAACAGCAGTTTGTTTACCGACAATTATCTTAAACCAATCGTATGGTATAGAAATGGTATAATGGTATGGTGTGAAATTCTCGTAATAAGCAGTACTTATAAATTTATAAAACTAGCGAAAATTAAGGGTTATCGGTCACACTTCAGTAGAATCGCGTAACGGTTACACTAGGTGAATTTCACCCAGCGTCGAAAAAGTAATATCTAGCTTCGATAGTGAGTTTTATTTATCTAAAAATAATTTGTATGCATTTTTTTCTTTAAGGATTCTAAAAGATGTCCTATGAGTATCAGTAAAGAAAATAAATTTTTATTGCTCCTTTTAAGAAGTATATTTATTTTAAAGATTGAATGCACGAAAAATGTCGAGTTTTAGAGTGTTTGTTTGTTTTACTTGAATAATGAATATAAATGAATGAACAATTATTATGACACAAAAACATTGTAGAAAATACTTTTTATTATCTTAATTTAATATAAGTAATGAAAAGTTATCAAAAAGGGTATTTTCAAAGACTAAGCTACTGTCTGCGGAGTTAATATTTTTGTTTAGGTGAATTTCACCCACGGTGACCGATGCGGGTTAAGGGTTAAACTTATTAATTCACCGTCATTTGTTCTTTAATAGGGCATATTATTTACCGCGAAGTGATCGCTAATCGAGTGAGTTAACATAATTATGCCTTTGCACTCAGAGATAAGGAGTAGGCTGGTCACCTCGCAGTCGCAGGAGGCTGACGTCAACGGCACTTGACTCACACGAGTGAAACAGTGAGGGAACGCACGCTCGGAGAGCGAAGGTAGCCATACGTACAAGTATAGGTATATATATATATATATATATATATATATATATATATATATATATATATACCGAGATACACATGCGCTCGCTGCTAATTATACATTGAATTAATTTCCTATCTTTGTTTATTTACGGAGTCTATCGAAATCCACGGGGAGAGAATTTACTACAGTTTCAAATAATTTCGAGCATCCAGAGAATATATAGATAAATAATTTTGTCTTGATGATTTCGAAATTAACCGTTATTATTTAATGTAGACGTATGCGTAAAGGATAAGAGATACAAGTATATGCCATAAAATTTTAATTATAATTGTATAATATAGTTGTTAATTGTAATTATGGTTATTACGTAAATTTATTCCCTTTCTTTTATTTTGTTTTCCACTCCTGAGCAATCGATCAATTGACACTGTAACCTTATTGGTCCTGGTCCTGCAGGAAAGTCCACGTGGATTACTCGTACAGTCAATTTGTTAAGCGTCCCTTATTATGAATCTTTCTTGTAAAACTCGTTAATTTTATCTTTTATATTCACTGTTAGAGTATATGCTTCACTAATGCGTAGATGGATATAATATATATTTTCTATAATTTTCTTTCTCAATATATTTCCTATACCTTATTGTATTAATTATTAATTGAACAAAGAAGCTTTTATTCCGTAGCCTAAGGCATACTTCGTGGTGCGGCTGCATGCGCCGAACTGACTCTCCGCGGTTGCCCGGTCGCGAGCTGCACCTCCCCCGATTTTCTTTTCTCTCTGTCTTGCACATTCAGTCATCCCGGGCGACAACAGGCGATAAGTACCACGCCACCACTTTAGGGATCCGAGTTCGCTTTTAACGTGGTGTGCTGCAACGTGACATAGTTGTCAGTACATTCTACAGACGATCGACTTCGGTTGTGAGGCGATTAATAAGGAAACGAATAAATGAAATGAAATTGTGTAAAGAAGCGAATTGAAAATTTCCTGAACGAAAAACTATCGCCGACAACTACGTCACGTAACAGTCTTCAAAAAATTACTTCTCAAGCGGTAACTCATTAAGAAAAGAAAAAATAATTGATTTTTGATAAGCACACGCTGAATTTTGAATTTTATATTCCAAAAGTCATTGTAATCACTAACTTAATATTTTAGAAAAACGTAGTTAAATTGTCAAAGTGATATATCTAAAATTTAATACAATTTTGATAGGATTAAGCCAAATAAGTTCGCCATTTATATTATAAAAAGAAATTTTTCGATATACTCGTAAAATGGAATTATGTTGCTTTCGTTAAAAAAAAAACTAAAAAACGAGTAAATCAAGCTTTGAATAGATAAGTAAGTGCTCGAACAAAAAAATTATTTTTTTTTTTAAACTCTGAACATTAAAAGTTCTAGAGAAATTCTCATATAATCGGCGAAAAATTGCATGAAAATGACTAAAATGAAGATTCCTACTTATCGACATTACAATTCAAGAAACATTTGTGAAACATTTGGGAAATATTCCGAGAATTGATAAGGCGATACATTATTACGGAAATATTGCAGAGACATTTCATTTAATTATGATATTTCACTAATAATGACGTAATATTCAACATTATATTGAAGAACTATTTTTCCATAATTCTATAAATGTTTTTTAATTATTTCGGAAGCATTCCGAGAAATGACAAAAGCGATACATTGTGGAAGTCTTAAGGCCGTGTGAAACTGTGAATTTCAATATTTTTTAAATCAACATTTAAACGTTTATTTGGAAAAAGACGAACGTCAAGCGCTCCGTACATGTAAACACTATATTCAGATTTTTTTTTGGATGATTCTATTGGTATTTTCATGAGAAATCCATGTTTGAAAAGTAGCTTAATTGCAGATTCCTACTTACCGATAATACGGTTTTTATTTAATTAAATAAATTCTTATCATTTTTTTGGAAAAACACGAACGTCAGGCGCTCCGTATATGTTAATACTATACTCAGATTTTTTTTTGGACGATTCTATTGGTATTTTCATGAGATATCCATGTTTGGAAATTATGTCGGTATTTTGCATCACCTTAAAGATAAATATTTCGTGATATATTTCACTAAAAGCGACGTATACTTCTCCATCAAATCGAAAAATGATTTATTAGTAAATCAAGAAACGTTTTTAAAATATTCCAACAATATTACCTGAAACGATAAGGCGATACATTGTAGAAATATTACGAAGAAACCTTTCATAAAATATTATGTTAGCTTCCAAGAGCCTTCCGCGAAGCTTCCAGTGCTCATTTCAGTAATCGTTTGTGTAAGCTTCGTGGAAGCTTACTCGCAAGTATTGAATAACATTTCACCGTAGCACTTTTGGAACCTTTCTGTTAGACTTTCCTAACGCGTTCTGGAAGCTCCCTAAAAAGATCACTCCGGAATCTAGCCGGAAGCTTCCGTTATAACTTTAGGCCAGTGGCTTTACTTATATGTCAGGAACCTTGCTTTAATACTTCCTAGAATCTTCTATGAAAGCTTTTCTCAAGGTTTAATTGGAACTTCTAGAGGAAGCTTCCTGGAATGTATTTAAAAAGCTTCCCTTAATCCTTATATGTAATTTAACTTTTGTTCTTCCTAGAAGCTTTATGTTAGCTTCGAAGAGCCTTCCGCGAAAGCTTCCAGTACTCATTTTCGATAATCTTCTATGTAAACTTTTTTGACGTTTCCGTAGAGCTTCCATGTAATATTTCATAGTTAGGTATTTGAAACTTTTTCTGTTTTCTTCCTAGAATCTTTCCGGAAGCTTACTTAGAAATCTTCCAATGTAACCTTCGTGAACGTTTCAGTTAGCTTCCTGGAAGGTTCCATTAACCTTCCACTGTAAGCTTCCTTGGGACTTTCTTTCGGAACCTTTCATGCCATGTGGGAAGTACCTATAAGCATACAAAATTTTCTAATTACATAGAATATTTTGTATACTCATAGGTAGTACCTTTAGTTACAACTTTTATTACTCGATAAGTCACTTATCTGCTGGGTGACTTTATCACAGGAAATATTGGATCGTATGGACAAAATGACTTGATTCATATTTGACTATAATAGTTTTGGCTTGTATGTATTGCTTTTTTCAAATAAATTTTTTATAATAAATTATGGTATTAATTTATTTATATTATGACCAGTTCTATTTATAAATTAATAATGTGAAAGAGTTAAAATTATATGATTAATCATATTAAAGAGGATTGACATGTGCGTAGCTGGGGCTGTAATTTTCATAATGTTATATTTATGCTTTGCAAGTATTTTATATATAACACTATACAAGTTATTGTTAAAAAATTGGCTGTTGTTAAACGTCCGACAGATGGAAAAAAATATGTTCCTATCGTAAAAAGTTATAAAAAAAACACCATAACATTAAGGGTAGTGTTTTAATAATTAAATATAAATGCATAGACTGCCAAAATATAATTAAAACAAATAATAAATCGATAATAAAACTCAAATCTGTCGGATAATTTGTCGTAGAGCAGAAGCGTTTATCACTTTTAACCTTAAATTTGTTTTAAACTGACCGATCGGAAAAATAGGTTCAAGTTGTAAAAATAGAAAAAATACAGAAATATTAAAGAAAATATCGTTAAAGTGAAACCGTTACACCCAAACTGCCGAAATGTAAGTAAAATAAGTAATACAGGGATAATTCGAGCAGATTATCGACGAATCTGCCGTAAGAATCGCAATTTTTCGTAAAATCGTTAATTAGCGTGTAATAAACCAGGGGGCGGGATAAACTGGAATTTGTTATATTCTCACGTGTAAATTATTTGCTTCTATAGAAAATATGAATTTCGCGGAGAAATCTGTCGGACGTTTAACATCTCCGTACAAAATTTACAATGAAAGAAGAAACCCATGCATTATTGCTAAATGCTATTTGATCATTAAAATATAGCTTACAGCTTGTTTGCTAAATGCAGCAGTAAATTTAGAACAATTATATTATATTTATAACATAAGCTTTTAAAAACTTTAAGCTATAGTTTAATGATTAAATAATATTTAGCAATACTGTATGTAACAGGACAGAAGCAAAAATACATAAAAGTGTACGGGCATACCCAGATATAAACCTGGGGAACATAATCTCAGTGATGACAGCATGAGCACGGACAGCAGCAGGTCTTTCTAAACGTAGAAGCCACAATGACCACTCCCTCACGTTCGAACTTTCGTCGTCGTTAGTCGTAACTCCTAATACATGAAGCGCGAAAGCGCCGGTTGCCACACGTTATTCCTTGTTCGATGACTACCACGCACACGTATAATTAGTCACTAGAGAGGGAGGAACAGAGAGGGGCGTCTTCGGAAGTGCAGGTGTGCAGCAGTCAGCGAGAGTTCGAACGTAAGTGAGTGGTCATTGTGGCTTCAACGTTAAGAAAGACCTGCTGCTGTCCGTGCTCGTGCTGTCATCCCTGAGATTATGTTCCCCAGATTTATACCTAGGTAAGCCCATACACTTTTATATATTTTTGCTTCTGTCCTGTCTCATACAGTATTGCTTACAGTATAGCTTACAGTTTGTTAAAGGTTATGTTATAAACATAATATAATTGTTCTAAATTTACTGCTGCATTTAGCAAACAAACTGTAAGCTACATTTTAATGATCAACTAGCATTTAGCAATAATGCATGGGTTTCTTCTTTCATTGTAAATTTTTTAACAATAACTTGTATAGTGTTATATATAAAATACTTGCAAAGCATAAATATAACATTAAGAAAATTACAGCCCCAGTTACGCACATGTCAATCCTTTTTAATATGATTAATCATATAATCTTAACTCTTTCACATTATTAATTTATAAATAGAATTGGTCATAATATAAATAAATTAATACCATAATTTATTATAAAAAATCCACATTTATATAGGCTGGGTGACTTTACCGCTGGACATATTTGAACTCAATGGACCAAATGGCATCATATTTGATATGATTCTTTGTGACCGTAATGGTTAAGTATGTTTTTGAAAACATTGCTTTACATTAAAAGAAAATATATGATTTGGTAAAAATATCATGTTAAATATAAATTTTATTTGAAAAAAGCAATACATATATACAAGCCATAACTATTATAGTCAAATATGAATCAAGTCATTTTGTCCATACGGCCCAATATTTCCTGCGATAAAGTCACCCAGCAGATAAGCGACTTATCGAGTAATAAATGTTGTAACTAAAGGTACTACCTATGAGTATACAAAATATTCTATGTAATTAGAAAATTTTGTATGCTTATAGGTACTTAGTATCTTTAGCTACAATTTACACACAATCAAGGTTGATTTTGGTCCTCTCGTATAAGTTATCTACAATATTATTTAGTTCATTGGCTCCAAATATATTTCCTGTGCTAAGGCCACCCAAGTCTTGAATCTATCAACGAGCAACTAAATTGTGGATCTCAAAGGAGATGCACCTATAATTATTAATTACAGCCTAACGACTGTACCTATAAGTATACAATATTTACTAAGTAACAAAATTCAAAAGTATATTTAAATAAAAAATCCACATTTACATAGGCTAGGTGACTTTACCGCTAGAAATATTTGAACTCAATGGACCAAATGGCATCATATTTGATATGATTCTTTGTGACAATAATGATTAAGTATGTTTTTGAAACATTGCTTTAAATTAAAAGAAAATGCATGATTTGGTAAAAATATCATGTTAAATATAAATTTTATTTGAAAAAAGCAATACGGACAAGCCATAACTATTATAGTCAAATATTAATCAAGTCATTTTGTCCATACGGTCCCAATGTTTCCTGCGATAAAGTCAGCCAAGCCCATAATAATTATTATTAAAATTCAAAATCAAAGTTGACTTGTTTTAGGATTTTTTCTAATAACAACATTATTGGGGTTTAGAAGCCCCTTGGGCACGTATACTTACAATTAGTACCTTTGAAATAAATATTTTGAGGTGTATGGTGCGTATAATCAGAATAAATAATCATGGATATTTTATTTATTGCAGATTGATTTGTCTATAGGCTCAATTTTCTATTTAATGAATAAAAATCACTGGCAAAGAATTTGACAATTTCGTTATTTTAATGTTCAAAATATAATAGCATAAGATAAATAGAGGAATAAATAATTACATTACTATATTTTTATTATTTCTGCATAAATATTTGTATGCAGAAAAGCTTTTAAAAGCTGAGCCAGGATTAAAACTATTTTCATGGTATATTTTGCAATTAGTTTTTTTTATATATCACTGCTTGATAATTATAGTTTACTTATAATTTTAGAATATTTATGGTTGCGTATTTAGGCATATCACATTATATTTCATTTGTTCTTTTTCATAAGTACTTATTTTTAAGTAAATATTTTCCTGATTTCTATTTATATATATGAGGCGTTTCGCCTCAACTCTCCCAGCGCGGCGCGCGAGCGTCAAATCATGCTATTTTCAAGTCGTGTTTACGATATCAATATGAATTTCAAAAAATTATGTGATAAGCGTTTCCGACGTATTTTTTCCTCAGCTTTCCAATGGTGTAAGTGGTTTTTCCGAAATTTTCCATTTTCACCCTCAAAAAGTATAAAACATACTATATCTCGGAAAGTATATTTTTAATATTTTTTTTTATCATCTAGATCGAAAGCTGAGCATTTTTTACGTCGGAAAGGATTTTTTGCAAAATTTGCTCGAATGTTTTTCTTAGAGAAACAGAACGCGAAAGAGCAGACGCAGCGTCTCCTTCGTGCGCGGTATGCGGCGCGCTGTACAGCGCGTGGACTAGATGTATTTCGCTCTCTAGTAACCTTATTATTTTTATTTATCATTTTTAATTCTTTATGGAATATCTTTTTGCACTTCGAATTTCACTTATATGCACGATTGACATTTTCATAGGTTATTTCGCAAAAAAAAAACCGCTGCCAATTCTTTGGCACTTAGCTTCCTCAAACTAATTCATCGTTTCCTGATTAAAAATTGAAATTCTGAAAATACATTTTTCATAAAAAGGAATGCTAAAGAATTTCAATAATATTTTGAACCGATGCGTCTTATACCAGTTTCTTGGAAAATAGTATATTACGTACCTATTTTAAAAAAAGCTTTGACAGACCACCAAGTTTTAAAAAAATTGAGATTAAAAAGAGATAAAAGAAGGGGCTAAAAATGGCACTATTAATACGTTTTGATATTTTAATTTACTACATTATATAAAAATATTAAAATGATAGTTCTCGAAAATAAATGTATAATATATATTCATATAGATAATCACTTAAAATTGCAACACAATATTGCCACCAACAAGTGTAATAAGTAACAGTTAAAATTTCAAGTCGATAAATAAATTATTTTTTGAGATATTAATTTTTTAAATATAAAAAAGTTTTCATTAATAACAAATGACAGAGTGAAGATATTTTAAATTTTAAATTTTAAAAAAAGAAAATGTAGGTAATTTGAATACCTTTTAAGAGAAGTATATTATTTTATGTAATAATTACTATAAGATACGAAAAAATCAAAAAAACTAAAAATTCAAAATCGTTTTTTGGTTATAAAACAAAAGAAAATCAATAAAATCCCAAATCCATCAGGGTACTTTCCTTTTGCCGCAAGACGAAGCGAATAAGCTTTACCCGACGAAAATCGGTTGATTAGTTTCGGAGATATTAAGAGTTGAAATATACACACACACACACACACACACATACATACATCCACGAAATCAAAAATCATCAAAATCAAATAATATACACATATACCACCATAAAACATCTTTTTGAAGACTTTTTTTCGAAAATTTTTTCACCGTTACAAAGCTTCCTCTTTGAGGAAGCAAAAACATTACAATCAATTTGAAATAGCAGACGTAACGCTTCTCACTTACTTTTTACCCGATAGGTGGCTTGCGTATAGAAAATTTTTGCCCGAGAGTAATTTGTTGTATCCAATTATATAAGTCTGATGAATTTTCGATCTTTGTTATCCTTGAAATTGTTTAAGAATTTTAACGCTGTTTCCGTTATATTTGTGTTCTTCGTGTGTTTGCTGATTAAATCATAATTTATTTTTGGTTTATTTATTGCATTTATTTTCTCGCTACTGAAATGGATCCAGCTTTGAAGCTGAAATGCATAAATCCTTTTAAGAAAATTAATCACTCTGTGCGTAAAAATTTGTCGAATTTTCCTTCAATATTTAGGAGTGCGTATCCCCTCGTACCAGAAAACGCGAAAATTTGTTCCAACTGTCAACGTCAACTTTATAAACATAAGTTAGATTTACCTTCATGCGATGCCAAAAAAGCTAAAATTGAATGTACTGATGAATATCATAAAGCAGGCGTGGCAGTTCTCAACCAATTAAAAAAAAAATTTTTAGAATCACCGGGTAAGGAAGATAAAATTCAGCTACTCACGCTTGCTCCTGATTTTTGGTCTCGCAGAGACTTAATCAGAGAGTTCGGTTGTACTGAGTGGGAAGCTCGAGAAGCGAAAAAGTTAGTAACTGAAAGTGGAATTTTTTCAAAACCTGAAAAGAAAAGGGGCAAAATATTTCCAGTTGAAAGTGTAGATTCAGTTAAACGTTTTTATGAGAGGGACGATATTAGTCGTGTAATGCCCGGATTAAAAGATTGTATATCTGTTAAGCAGGATAATGGTAAAAGAGAACATGTACAGAAAAGGTTACTACTTGGTAATTTACGTGAAATTTATTGTTTATTTAAAAAAGAGCATGAATCTGTTAATATTGGCTTCACTAAATTTACTCAATTGAGGCCGCCGCATTGTGTTCTAGCGGGAAGCAGTGGTACGCATAATGTATTCGTATGTGTACACCACGAAAATATCAAGCTGATATTAAATGCTATTAATTTACAGAGTTTAACTGAAGGTACTCGAGTATTTCTTAAAAACTACTACGATTGCATCCAAGCAATCGTATGTAGTAATGCTAGTTCGAAATGTTACTTGGGAGACTGTTTAGATTGCCCCAATATGCCTGAATTACGGAAACATTTGCTTGAATGTTTTGAGAGAAATGATATTTTTCAAATACAGTATGAGTCATGGCTTCAGACAGATCGTTGCACAATAGTATCTACAACTGTAAATGTTTATGAATTCATGAACATACTGGGAGAAAAATTAATAAAATTTAAAACTCATGATTTCTTTGCGAGAGAACAATATCTTTTCTTAAGCGATTTGAAAAAAAACCTTCAAAAAGGAGAATTCCTTGTTTGTTGTGATTTTGCAGAAAACTATGCGTTTATAGTGCAAAATTCAACACAATCGTTCCACTGGAACAATAATCAAGCAACAGTTTTTACAACAGTGGTATATTATAACGAAAATCAAGATCTTAAACATATAAGCATTGCTATAATTTCTGATAATCTAAATCACGATACTGTTGCTGTTTATGAATATCAAAAAATTATAATATCGTATTTAAAAAGTAATTTCATAGTCAAGAAAATTTATTACTTAACTGATGGAGCAGGTCAGCATTTTAAGAACAAGTCTACCTTCCAAAATCTTCTGTTTCATCAAAAAGATTTTGGAGTTCCTGCTGAATGGCATTTTCATGCAACAGCACACGGTAAAGGTGCGTGCGATGGTATAGGCGCAAATTTGAAAAGAGGGGCAAAAAGAGCAAGTCTTCAACTCTCTTCGAGTAATCATATTTTAACACCAGAAGACCTTTACAACTGGGCTTTACGTAATTGCAAAGAAACTAAAGTTTTTTACAGCACTAAAGAGACCTATAAAAAAGGCGTTTTGAAACTAAAATCAAGGTTAAGTAAAATTAAATCTATACCGGGAACTTTACAGTACCATGCCGTTATTCCAATGAATAAAACAACATTAATACTAAAAAAAACGTCAATGAGTTCAGAATATCAAATCTTCCCTAAAAAACCCGTAAAACAAAACAAAATAAAATTATCTACTTTAAAAAAAAAGAATTATTAATATAAATACTAGTTTATTGTTGCTATTATTAAGGAAATCAAAATTTTAAGTGGTTGTTAGAGAGCGAAATGCATCTAGTCCACGCGGTGTACAGCGCGCCGAAAACCGCGCGCGAAGGAGACGCTGCGTCTGCTCTTTCGCGTTCTGTTTCTCTAAGAAAACATTCGAGCAAATTCTGAAAAAATCCTTTCCGACGTAAAAAATGCTCAGCTTTCGATCTAGGGGTAAAAAAAATATTAAAAATATACTTTTCGAGATATAGTATGTTTTATACTTGTTGGGGGGGAAAATGGAAAATTTCGGAAAAACCACCTACGCCATTGGAAAGCTGAGGAAAAAATACGTCGGAAACGCTTATCACATAATTTTTTGAAATGCATATTGATATCGTAAACACGACTTGAAAATAGCATGATTTGACGCTAGCGCGCCGCGCTGGGAGAGTTGAGGCGAAACGCCTATATATGAATAAGCGATTTTTTGTAAGCCCATCTTGTAAACATGCATAAGCAAAGATGACGCAAGTGAGCTTGGAGTCCACGGCTGCCTAAAAACGGATTAGTTAGACAGTATATTTTTATCGTTTCTGTTGCGAGGTACAAATTTTCGAGAGTCCGCTATTTGTTTTTCTCCTACAATAGAATTTATTATTTCATAAAAATCAAAGAATAGAAAAAATGAAGGTAAATCCTATCAACGTCATAAATTTATTATTGGCAGCATACTCAGGGCTTCAGATACCAGAAAGTCCTGTTAATCTTGTTGAAGTGGATTTAGCTGAAAAATTCGAAAATATTTTATACGACAGTATGAATAATTTTAATGCGATTGAAACAATGGAAGAAGAAACATTAGATTTTCAAGAGCAATTTAAAAATTATGAAGTACAAGCCATTGAAGATGACGCAATTTTCAATGAAAAAAAAGATTATTGTTGAAATAATGATACATATTATATTGCGCGAGAATGTAAATATTTGGAAGTCGCACGAGAGACGAAAACAGCGAGCGCGACACACGCACATTGTAGGTTCCCCCACTCTAGCACCTATGGTGTGACTTGAGAGCGTGCACGGCAGCGACGAACGCGAGCCCCGCTCTCTTGGCTCTCAGCTCTTGTAAGGAGCGGCACGCGGTGCCCAAGCGTATGGCGCTGTATTATATTTCTATTTTAATAAATATCCTTTTACCAACAACCACGACTTTTTCTCTCTCATTTTAACATGGTAGAAGAGCGTGGTTACATGGAAAAGGATATTCGTCAGTAACTCTGACCCAATACAAGCCTCGGCGAGTGTTGGGGGCAGTTTGCTGCAAGGTGAAAAAGTTTGCATTGACTCGGAAGATGACTTGGAAATGAAAGTAGAAACAGACGAAGAAAGTGAAAAGACAGTAAGCGAAGAAAAGTGTGAAAAACGATTTGTGAATATCGTGAATAAGATTATAAGACTAAGAAGAACAAGTAAAGTGTTTGAAGAAAACGGAAGAGAAAATAGAAGAGTCATCATGGCGGACGAGTACAAAGTAACGCTACCAATTTTCGACGGAAAAGATTATAGTACGTGGAAGAAGAGAATTATAGTATTGTTGAAACTGAAAAAATGTGAAGAAGTTATACAGAGAGCGAGAGCTGAAGGCGATAATGAAGCCACGTGGAACGAGAAAGATTTGAAAGCGATGAATTACATATACGCCGCACTGACGAACAGACAAATGGAATTAGTCAATGAGGAAAACACAAGCTATGAAATAATTAAGAAACTGGATAAATTGTATTTGCGTGAATCAACCGCATTACAAATTTGTGTGAGAAATAAACTGGATAGACTAAAATTAAAAGATTATAGTGAAACAAGTGAATTCTTCAGTGAATTTGAAAAACTAATAATTGAATTGAAAAATGCGGGTGCTACAATAAATGAAAAAGAAAGACTGAACTATTTGTTAAGAACATTGCCAAGTTCATTAAGCCATATTGGTGATTTAGTAGATGTGATGCCAGAACAAGAAAGGACAGCGGATTATGTTATAAACAAAATAAAGATATATGAAGACCGAGAAAAAGAAGAAAATCAAAATACGAGAAATAGAAGTTCAAGCGTATTTAAAATTGAGAAGAAAAATGATGGATCGTGCTTCAGATGCGGGAAGCAAGGTCACTACCAGTACGAATGTACGAGCCAAGGCAACGCGAGAAATTCTTGGAGAGGCTCAAGAGGAGCCGGACAGCAACAAGCGCGAGGAGGCGCACACCATCAACAACACCAGCAGCGAGGCGGAAACAGCCATAGCAGAGGCAACGGCGGCAATGGGACAGAAAAGCAGATTTAGGAATATTAGTTGGTTATGAAAATGTAGGCTATAGAGTCTTGATAAATAATAGAGTAACTGTAGCAAAACATGTTGATATTGTTGAGGAAAATGTTAAGTTAGTTGGTTTTAGTGGTAACGATGAAAATAGTGATAATGAAATAATTGAAAAAATAAATCAGGATATACATAATGAAAATGTAGAAAATGAATTTGATGAAATCGATGAAGTAACTGAAAAAGAAAATATAAAAAGTAATGAATATGAAAATAACGTACCCAGTACAAGTAAAAAGAATTTAAAGGTAGTAAGAAAATCCGAAAGAAAGAAAAGTCCTATAAATCGATATGGAAATCCAATAACAAATTGTATTTACGTGAATTATGTATACGTTGAAAATCCCGAGAATTATAACGAAGCGATAAATAACAATGAGTGTGAAAATTAGCGAGAAGTTATGAATAGAGAGATTGAATGTTTAAATAAAAATGAGACGTGGAAATTAGTCGAAAAACCGATTGATAAAAAGGCATTAGATCTAAAGTGGGTCTTTACAAAAAAAGGTGAAAATAAGTTTAAAGCTAGAATTGTAGTAAGAGGGTTTCAACAAAGGGAGATAATATTTATTCACCTGTTGCAAGAACTCAAACATTAAAAATCTTATTAAATTACTGTGTGCAAAGTGATTTTAAAATTGATCAAATGGATGTCGAGTCAGCATTCCTTAATGGAAAAGTAAAATCCGAAGTTTATGTTAAACAACCTCAAGGTTATGACGATAATTCAGGAAGAGTGTGTAAATTAGAAAAAGCATTGTACGGACTGCGCGAAAGTCCACGTGTATGGTATGAATGCTTAGATGAATATTTGAAAGATTTAGGATTTAAGAAAAGTAAGATCGATTATTGTTTATATTCACTAAACATTAACAATGAGAAAATCTATCTAATAATCTTCGTGGATGATTTATTAATCTGCAGTAAAAATGTAAAATTGATTGAATCTATCAAAAAGAAATTAATTGTAAAATTTAGAATGAAAGATTTGGGCAAGATTAAAACTTACTTAGGAATAAATATTGATTATGAGTGTGAGGAGAATATTATGACCTTAGAACAAAAGGACTATATTGAATCTTTAGCAAGGAAGTATGAAATTGAAAATGCGAAATTGTATGGTACTCCGATGGAACAAAATTTAAAATGTGAACCGGCACTATCAGCATCAAACGATATAAAATATAGGAACCTAATTGGAGCATTGTTGTATATAAGCTCGAGTACTAGACCAGATATTTGCTATTCAGTAAATTATCTTAGTAGATTCCAAAATTGTTATGATCAGAGTCATTATAAATATGCATTGAGAATACTAAAATATTTGTACTATACAAGAGAATTAAAATTAACGTACGAAAAAAATTTAAATGATGATATTTTAAATTGTTTTGTTGATGCTGATTGGGCAGGAGATGTAGTCGACAGAAAATCTACGACTGGTTATGTAATTAAAATGTATGGAAATAGTGTTTATTGGAAATCAAAAGAACAAAATATTGTAACAAAATCATCAACCGAAGCAGAATATGTTGCTTTGTCAGTATGTGTGAGTGAGATTAAACTAATAAAAGAATTGTTGAAAGATTTTGAAATAGAAATTAAGGAACCGATATGTATACATGAAGATAATGCAGGTGCAATCAGTATCAGTAAATATGGTAATTTGACAAAAAACTCTAAATATATAGAAACACATCATCATTTTGTAAACGAAAATTATCTAGAAGGCGTTATTACAGTAAATAAAATTGACTCAGATGAAAACCCTGTAGACATATTTACAAAGTCATTAGGTCGAATAAAATTTGAAAAGTTTAGAAGAAATTTAAATTTAGAATATTAAATTAGATTCGATACTTAAGTTAAGTTTATACGCAATATAAATGTAAGGAGGCGTGTTGAAATAATGATACATATTATATTGCGCGAGAATGTAAATATTTGGAAGTCGCACGAGAGACGAAAACAGCGAGCGCGACACACGCACATTGTAGGTTCCCCCACTCCAGCACCTATGGTGTGACTTGCGAGCGTGCACGGCAGCGACCCCCGCTCTCTTGGCTCTCAGCTCTCGTAAGGAGCGGCACGCGGTGCCCAAGCGTATGGCGCTGTATTATATTTCTATTTTAATAAATATCCTTTTACCAACAACCACGACTTTTTCTCTCTCATTTTAACAATTATGATGTATGTTCATACGATGATGAAGAGTTGAGCTTCGATTATAAAAAAAAGAGCAGTCGAATATTGGAGATCAGGTAAAACTAAAAAAAATCTCAGTATAGAAAGTGTTAAACATCGATTTAAATTAGTTAATTCAGAACGGAACTGCGTCGATGGGCTAATCAAATCAACAAAGGTGGAACTTACAAAGAAAAATTATATCAAATTTCTGAATTTGTTTTCAAAAATCTCAAAGAATCTCTCGAAGCTGGCCATATTATTCACGATATTGATATACGTAGGTGGGCCTTAGCAGCTAAAAATAATTTAGAATTTAATGATGTTAGATTCAAAGCAAGTGATTTCTGGCTGCGAAAATTTAAGAAAGCTCACAGAATTGTCAGTAGAAAAATCAACAAATTTATAACAAAAAAAACTCTTGAGGACAAAGAAACTGTAAATGAAGAAGCCAGTAAATTTGTAGCCGACATCAAACTACTGATTTCAGAAGTTGGAACTGAAAATACCTACAATGCTGATCAAAGTGGATTTCAATTAGAATTACATACTGGTCGTACATTAGCAGAAGAAGGAACAAAGACTGTTGAATGTGTTGTGCAATCTGCTTCGTCAACAACACATAGTTATACAATGTTACCTACAATTCATGCTGCTGGAAAATTTCTCTCTCCATTATTTGTAGTTTTAAAAGAGACTAAAGATGAATTTGGGCCAATAATACAAAAAAATTTATTTCAGCCAGATAACGTATGTTTGATGGCATCTAAATCTGGCAAAATGACATCATGTGAGTGAAATTAAATAAAGTGTACTTGTATTCGTAAACTTGTAGCTTATATCTATTTTAAAGATTTTACTTGTAAACTTTTAATTTCAGTAGACTCATATTAAAAAAGATTTACAATAATTAGTAAATTATTTTTAAAATAAGGTATTTTAACGTAAACTCCGAAAATTATAAAAAAGTTCTTGTAAATTATCAATGAATTTCATTATTTATTTTTGTTAATTTGATTTCATGTAAAAAATCGATATATATATATATATATATTAATACAAATAGCAATAGTTTTCTATAATGACCTGCAAAATTTATTTGTTTACAATTTATTTTTAGATCATTTTCGGAAATGGTTAAGGTATGTATTTTTTCCAAATGTTGGAAAAAATATTATATTATTGCTAGATTCTCTGAGTGGACATTGCATAGAAGCAGTCGAAAGAGAAAAACCTGATGATAAAAACATCAAACTTTTCAAAATTCCTAAAGGTACAACTGGAAAAATACAACCGCTGGATGTGTTTGGTTTTTGTATATGGAAAAATTTTGTGAGACACTTTTCCGATAGTGTAATTTTGTTGGATAAGGATATAAGTTTGCACGTACGAAATAATGTAATTAAATTGCACTCTCTGGTGCACAATCAGTTATCTTCTCCTCGATACGTAAATCTTTTTAAATACTGTTGGTATAAAAGCGGTTATATCGATAATAAACCAAATGAATTTTTAAATCCGGTGGATTTTAGCTTTGGTAGATCCCAAGCTCATTGTGAGGTATCAGGATGTAAAAATACTGCTATTATAAAATGTTCATGGTGTCAGAAATCACTCTGCTTAAAAGATTTTTTTGAAGATTTTCATTATTGTTCAACCTATAATCCTTAAACAAAATTAATTGCGATAAGAACTAAATTATAAGCTCATTTGTATAGAGTTTCTTTGAATATTTTTTGACTATTTGTGAAAATATACCTATATTTTACTTTTAATAAAAATTAATTACATAATAACAATTAATATTTTATATTATATTTTTCTATTTATATTTTAATTTTTTTATTTTTATTTATATTTCTCTATTCGTTAGATTAGTCAATCATTTAACTCACCTATTCTTTTCCCAGTTCCATCCTTTTTATTTACCTATAAATACGAACAAAATATTCGAATGTAAATTGCACAATAAGTATAAGAGTTTATAAGTGACTTCATTAATTACGCTATCTCGATAAAAAAAAAATGACACAAAAATAAACTAAATCTGCATTATACACCTGAAAATATTTATTTCAATGATTCAATTGTAAGTATATTTGTCCAAGGGGCTGCTATATCCCGATAATGCTTTTATTAGAAAAAATCCTAAAACAAGTCAACTTTGATTTTGAATTTTAATAATAATTATTTAATTTTATTGCAAATATTGTATACAAAAAAAATTTTTAAAATAATTTTTCCGAAATAAAATATAAGGGTAGCTAATTTGGCATTTCAAAGAGAAATATTTTTCATTTTAAATTTGAATCTGAACTTGGGATATTCGGATAAAACCTATTTTAGGGGTGATTTTTAGGGGTGCGTTTTACCCCTTTAATAGGAAATTGGGCCCATAGAAAAAATAGCCCAAATAAAAATAAATTATGCATTATATATAACTTAAAATATTAATTTTAATAGTTCGAATGTATTTTGTGCCTAAAGGGTTGTTTACCCCTGATGACGTGTTTATTTGCAAAAACCCTGAAACACGTAAACTTTATTTTAAGTCAAAAAATGATTTTTATTATAATTAATTAATTTTATTGCAAATATTATATGCAGAAATAGTTTAAAAAATAAGGTTTTTCTAAAATAAAAAGTAAGGGTTGCCACCCTCGAGGACCAAACTATACTTGATGGTTACATAATTCAAGGAGAAATATTTTCCATTTTGTTTCATTTCAAAATATCGATTAGAACTTAAGATATTAAAAAAAAACCGTTTTCGGGGGTAAACTTTAAGGGCGGTTTTCACCCCTTTTAAGCAAGCAATTACTGGCGATTTAAGTAGAAAACCAGCCAGCGCATTTCAAAAGTGAACGACTGGTATCAAACCCTCTGCAACTCGAAGTAAAATCCAGAGAGTGGAAGTTATGTAGAATAATAATAAATTATAAATTATTTATATTTATTAAATTGTTTATTTCTTTACTTAAATTAAGAAGGTGCGTCTTAGGGAACGATCCCTTTAATAAAAACCGCACACATAATCACGCTCTGAAATACGCACTCAAACGCATGTAAAGAAGACATCGAGCGGAACAAGAATCCAAAATGGCGCAGAATATAGAAGAAGCCATCGGAAATTGGTGCCAATGTTTGACGGCAAAAGAGATAGACGATCAACTGCAGACACTGGATATGAAAACTGGTGGCTTAAAATTTATAAAAATGAATCGACTGTCGCAGTGGCTATTTGGAATATACGAATCGGAGGATTTTCAAATGGAAGAAGGACAGGACGAACATACCCTGTTCATAAAGAAACAAAACCTCTGGACCACGTTCCTCCAAGAAAACAGTGCAGAAAATCTTGTCCAGCATATAACAGCTGAATTCATGGACGAACCGCGCACCCGTTAACCATGCTGGCAAAAGATGAAACAACAAAAGCCAAACTCGAGGCAACGAGTTTGGCAATAAAAAAAACTGCGCCGCTACAGTCGACGGAAAAGGAGACGACAGACGGAAAAACTACAGAAAAATCGAATCAGCAGGACTCTGGCAACTTAGTAAACCAGAGTTCTGTAGTGGACGACGCAACACTTCCACAGTTTTCCTGGCCGACGGTTCTGCGGTAACATGATGCAGGAAAAGAAAACCTTACGTGCAAATGGCACAACGCAAGGAACAGCATCTAGCAACAGAATGGAAGAAAACCGCTCGAGACAAAGGAGGGAACACGTGCGCCTACAAGACACATACTCGTATCAGTACCTCGTCAATCCAAATCGCGACGGAGCATCGATCCCCAGGCGCATTTAGGTGACAGGACTCAGCCACTGTTGGACAACCGTGGCAGAACATGGAGGGTGAAGGGAGAATTCTCGAGGAACGAAACCTCCGAGAACCTCGGCGCCAGTGGAATCGAACATTCATCGTTAAGAAGGCGAACCTTCCCCATTGTGGACGTCGGACTCACTGTCCGAAAATGGAACGTGTCTTTCTCCGGCAAAAGAGGCCCGAGTATAGAAGTTTTCCTCGAGGAAGTGGAAGCGTGTCGTGGATCAACCAGCCTGTCGGAAGCTGAAGTGTTTCAAGCCCTACCGGAACTCTTGAAAGGAGTAGCAGCCATGTGGTTCCAAGCCGAAAAACACAGATCGAACACATGGTCAGACTTTCGTTCGGCAGCTCGTCATTGGTATGGAAGCGGAAGCGGTTACCCACAGCGGTTACTAGCCGAAGCGACAGCAGGACGCAAGGAGAAGATGGATTGTCGAGAGACTTTATAACTTACCTCCTGGTAATAATCTGGAAAATGGAGCCAATTCCGTGCCAGAAAATGCAGGTCGACATGCTACACCAGAATTTGAGGCCGGGACTGCAGAAGCTGGTGAGAAAAGCTGATTCCCGTGACATCAACGAGTTACAAGAGATATCACATGAAATAGAGATGATTCTCGAAACCAAAAGACTTTTCCGACCTCTGCCGCCTTTGGATTTAACCAAGTTGCCAGAGGAGGCATTCAAAGCCTGCGAAGCCAAATCTCTCCGAACTGGGAACCGGAGGGTACGATGGTTCCGCAGGCCAAGAAATGCCCCCAGATCAGTCAATACTGACGGCAAATTCGAGGTTAGAAGCCGGATTGAATGAGATGAGGCGGAAGCAGAACTTTCGTCAATCCGTCAACCTAGGAGGAAAGGCGATTATCGTCAAGATAAGGGCAAACCGCCACCGATAAAACCTCACGAGGGGAAAGACGAAGGAAAACGACTCTCAACCGGTGGCGGCAGGAGAAGTGAATGTGGCGGAGAGACAAACCACAAAACCAGCGGACCTACCAAACCGATTAAGTGCTGGAGCTGCGGCATGACAGGATATAGCCGCTGGTTTTGCCCCGAGTATTTGGGAAACGAGAACTGGCGTGATTAAACGGATCCGATTCCGCCAAAACCATGAAAGAGGCCCCGAAAGTGACAAGTAGGAGATAGAGCGACCAACTGACCTGATAGTGACCGCTAGCCAGGTCAAAGCCGAGCAATGCTCAGACCAAGTGAAAGTCCAGCTGAGAAACACTTCCGTGAAGGAGCTCGAACCCAGCTCCAATCAATTCCCAGTACAAGCCGACGAGTTGCGTTGGTGGATACAAGTGGGAATCGGAGGGTTCCGCATGCGTGCGCTGTATGATACCGGAGCATCGAGAACAGTGATGGGATCGCTCGGTTACAGTTAGCAACAGAATGTGGACGCATGTTCCGACTAGCCTCTGGCGCAAGAGCCAGAGGTGCTGGTAATAATTTACTTCGCGTAACGGGACACGTAGACCTCCCGTTCGATTTGGGCGGGAGCAATAAGGACATGCTGATATCGATAATACCCGATTTGGAGGTTGACTGATATGTCTGCACCAATTTAATCTATGCGTTCGAAACAATGCATGATCCCTTGGAGAACAGGTTGATAGTAGAAAAATCCGGAAAGAATCAGATCCATGTCAGATCCAAAAGATCCGACATAGATCAGGATCGCCTCCATCGATACGATGAAAGGTTCTTCAGCGGGTCTCGCTGATATCACGCTGGAAGAGCACCAGGGACTGAGGGAGTCCCTGAGGAGGAGCGGGATCGGGCTCGAAACATTGAACAAGGTGATGGTGGGGGGCAGTCAGATCGTCCTTTGCTAACAAAGTTTTTTCCAGGTTTTAATTAAGTTTTTATTTCAGATTCTGCGGGGGTGATTATAAACAAGGGAAATCTGACTGCCATAAATATTAATTATTTTAATTTAATTTGTAAGACTGTAAGACCGATGGAAAAATTCTTATCAGTTGATAGTAAATTACAGTCGGCATAAGTAATATTTTTAATGAATTATTGTATTTATATTTAAATAAATATCCAGATCCAAAAGATCCGTCATAGATCAGGATCGCCTCCATCGATACGATGAAAGGTTCTTCAGCAGGTCTCGCTGATATCACGCTGGAAGAGCACCAGCGCTTACAAGCCCTTTTGACTAGATCACTCCCATCAGAGGATGTTCCTCTTGACTGTACTAACTAGGCTAAGCACGCGATAGACGTTGGCAAAACTCGACCAATCCGGCAGAAACAGTACCCGATCTCTAGAAAATTGGAAGAAGAAATGCGTCGACAAGTTCGGGAGATGCTCGCGGCCGGATTGATTGAGCCGTCGTCGAGCCCTTGGGCCCGTCCTGCTATCATGGTACCGAAAGCTGGCAATAAACACCGCATGGTGATGAATATGCCAAAAGTCAACGCGGCCGCGAAGGGAGATGCATATCCGCTGCCAAATATGGATCAGATCTTGCGGAAGCTTCAAGCCGTCTGCTACATATTAACTTTAGATCTGAGCAGCGCGTATCATCAGATACCTTTGAAAGGAGCGTTGCGCGAAATAATTGCATTCACAGTGCCAGGCCTTGGCCTTTTCCAATTGGAAGGGATACCTTATGGACTGTCGAACGCAGGAGCTACCTTTCAGCGCATGATTGACAGCGTAATAGGGCCTGAATTAGAGCCATATGCGTTTTCTTACCTAGATGACATCATTATTGTAACAGAAACGTTCGAAGAACTCGCTGACGTTTATAGTACTGTGCTGGCGCACAGTAAGGTAGAGAGTCGAACCTATTTCCACGCGTGAATCCCACAATCAAACTTACTATTATCAACTCAACTATTTTACTGAACCTGAACCCTATTTCATTCAATAAACAATAGTCTTTTGTTATTAACATTAATTACTCGAGTTATTATTTCGCGACCATAATCTTTCCCTGTTCCTCGATGCCACCGCGGTCGTTGCGTTAGCGAGAACGTGTTGTTTACATCTGAGCAGCTGACACACGAACCAGGTACCTGGTAAGGAGTTCGAGTCCCTGGCAGAAATAAAGCGCTAGTTGCCAAATTGCGTGTTGCACGGCAAGGAACCAGATTAGGTTTAGCATTGCACGACGTTGTAGCGTCTGCTGCCTAATCTGGCTATTGTGTCTCCATGAGTTGAACCGACTGACCCGGAGTTGAACCGCTAAGACGTGCAGATGAAACGCGTCTTAGCCATAATAACCACCCCGTCACAAGGTCTACACCGCAGATCCAACAATATTAAAAAAATTAATTTCTTCGGCTAAGGAATATTTTAAGTAGATCTCTATAAATATTGAGTTCATTTAGTGAAGGTCTACTCCGCAGATCCAAAAATATTAAAAAAATTAATTTTGACATGATTGACTTTAGGGTTTCCAAATTAGTAATTGTTATTTAATAATCAACTTTTTGTTGCATTCTTTATTTATGTCAGCATGTATATTCTCTAAATTGACAACTTTAAATGCATACGCTGTTACAGTTGCAGATGAATAATTAATCAAAAAAGAAACAACATTTTCATTAATGATCTTTGGTCCGCTTTATTATCAATTCAGCTATTAACGAAAAACTGTCCTATTCGAAAATGTAGTAGTATTACGTATTCATAAATTAATCCGCAGCTCTTGAGTAATATTACTTGAATTCAAATTATACATACCAAATAAGAAAATTAAAATATGTGAGCAAGGAAAGTGCATTATCTTCAGGTCATAGAGTATAGCTTGAGTTTGCACTATATCATTTCTTAGTAAAAAATATGAAACGCAATTTCTGAGGTTGACGGAACATACAGGCCCACTTTGCATAAATAATGATCTTATTTTTACATTTATTTTACAAAGATACGATTTTATCACTCTTGTTTTAACTCCATTATTGAGACTTCCCTCTGAATAAATTTATTCAAAGCACATTTAATGATCTTCCCTTGCATAGCCCATGAATGGTGATTGCGAAGATTGTGCGTATTCCTTGTTCACTGATTTTAATTTCCTTAATCGGTATATATAATTTGTTACTGGCACTATAAGTCACTTAAATGGCATATTAAAGTAATATTATTCAAGGGCAACGAACTATTTTGTGAATACGTAATACTATTACATTTTAGACCGGTAAGTTTATGGCTGAATTGATAAGAAAGCGATCCAAAGATCATTAATGAAAATGTGATTTCTTTTTTGATTAATTACACCGGCACACAAAACAAAAGTGGTCTGTACTTTTGACCAGGCCTACACGTCGAGATTTTGACGAAATTACAAAAAAAAAAAAACTAAAAATTGCGAAAAATCGCGAGAAGTGGTGAAAAATCACATTAGTGAGTATGAGAAAAAATCTGAAAAATTTTTTTTGACTCGGATTAAGGATGTTTCTTGTGCATTTTTTTACGTTGAATTCGAATCTGGCGTCCGTTTAAGCCGTACACCTCGAGATTTTGAGGAAATTGCAAAAAAAGCTAAAAATTGCGAAAAATCTCGAAAAGTGACGAAAAATCACATTAGTGAATGCGAGATAATTCTGAAAAAATTTTTTTGACTCGGGCGTCTCTCGTGTATTTTTTTGCGCTGAAACAAAATGTGGAGTCCGATTAAGCCCTACGCTCTATGATTTTGAGTAAATTGCAAGAAACAGCTAAAAATTGCGAAGAATCGCGAAAAATCGCTTTAATAAGAACGAGAAAATTCTGAATAATTTTTCTGACGACGATTAAAGGTATTTCTTAGATGTTTTCTGAGATGTTACACATTTATAGTACCAATAATAATATAAATAGACAGTTTGATACTATCAAACTAAAAAATTGTTATAAATCCACAGTCGACATTGTTAATAGATCAACCAACATTCGTAACAAACCTAACAAATTCATAAATTCTCGTCGGTTACGTAGCAGAGAGTAGTTTTTCATTGGTGGGCACTGCGTTACTAAGTCAATTTCCTTACTAAATTTCTATCCCCACTACTTTATTCCGTATAAATAGCCCCGGAGATACCCGTAACTCTTATTGTCTCTTTTGGACAGTGAGATTACATCATCCTGGGTAAAACAGCTTTTGACGTTATGACTAAACGACTGATTTGTAACATGTAAATTTTTTGAATTTTCGTGCCTTTTTCTTATTTTGGGTTTTTTCTTTAGTGCAATTTAATTTTTCTAAATATTCTTATTATACAGGTATTGCTTTACAAATGTTGGTGATTGATTAAAAACCTATTGTAAAAAGAAAAACTGTTTGACACGTGGAGTCCACGCAATGGCCGCTTTATAAATTTGTAAATTGATATACTACCTCGAATGGTAAGAGAAAAGAAAGTTTTTTCTTTAATGTGACAAGAAATTTTATAATTGCCGTAATGTTTAATATTTTTTGTATGTTCATTGTGTTTAGCCTTGATAAGGGGAGTTCATTATACTCCCGTAACTTCGGTGTATCAATAAATTTATGATGCTCGAAAGGATCTATGGTGTACGAATTTATTACACCCTCAATAAAAATTATCATTGAACGCGAGCAGCTTGGGAGGGCAATAACCTTTTGAAAGGTATTTCTTATGTATTCTGATGCGCTGAAAACATTTCTGAAGTTTTTTAAATTCCATTACATACCGATATTGCTAAAACCGTGAAAAGAAGCTAAAAAAAGCGAAAAATCGAGAAAATTTGAAAAATTCGGAAAAAAATTAGAAATCATAAATAGTACAAAATCTGGAACTAATTTCACTTTTATACCTTTTGATTCCTCCTAGAGGAAGCTTACGTCTCTGAAGTTGGCAGAACACTTTTAACGCAAGGTAAAATAAACTATTGGATAATTTGCCGTAAATTATCCGTAAATTATCCGTGGAATTAATAATTTTGCAGCGACCATTTTTTTTAAAAAAACGCGAATGTTCTGCTCACTACCATCGAAGTTGGCAGAGCACCTGTCTAAAACTAATTAAAAACAACAGATATCACAACGGCAGTTACATAGAAATTTGCCGCTTTTTTGCGGTAACAAAATTAGGCAGTTTCAAATAGTGAAATATTATTTTTTCATTTATTATAACAATACTACTGTCATCTTCATATGAAGCTAGCAGATCACCTCACTGAAACTCAGGAAAGACGACAGCTATCGAGACGAGAGCGGTACAGGAATTTGCCGCTTCTTAGCCGTAACAAAACTGTGCAGTTTCCAATAGTGCAATATTATTTTTTATTTTATTATAACAATAATATTTTCAGTTTCGTATGAAGGTAGCAGGTCACCTCACTGAAACCTAGGAAGGACGAGCGCTATCGAGACGAGAGCAGTACAGGTATTTGCCGCTTTTTAGCCGTAAGACAGCTGTGTATTTGTCGAAAAATCAAAACAAATATTGCTTCCTCCTAGAGGAAGCTTTGTGATAGTAAAAAAAAAAAGTTTATGGGATAATGTGTTAGAAATGTTATTTCGCAAATTTGGAATCGACATACACTATTTTTAGAAAATGTCCATATGGATGTGTGTGTGTGTGTGTGTGTGTGTGTGTGTGTGTGTGTGTGTCCGTACACGCTGATATCTCATGATCTACTCGACCGATTTTAACGGGAGAGTGATAATTTTTTTAGATTTTGCTTCCACAATTGGGGTCAATATTCTATTTTTGTAAAATTTAATTTTTTTTTTTTTTTATAGCCATTTTTTAATTTTCAAAATTATTATTTTCGATTTTTTTAATATTTAGAACAGATATTGTTTATATATCATGAATTCTCTGTATGTAGGATAAACTTATCTACAATTTAAAAAAAAAAAAAGTCTGTAGCTATATTTCGTCATAAGTTATTGATGAAAACGTAATTTTTTGTAAATAGGTTATATTTCGAAATTAAAAAAAGATATTAACATGAATATTTTTTTGGTTATAAAGGATATTAAGTACTATAACTTACTAAATTTTCAGGTGTTTTTATTCATTATTTTTTGAGAAAAAAAATAATTTATAAAAAAAAGTGATTTTTTTTTGTCGTTCAATAACTATAGTAAAATTGGCTTAATCACTTTGTAATTCTTTGTAGGGATAGATTTTGTATACCAATCGAGTGAGTTCTTTGGGCAAAAGGATTGATCCATAAATTTCGGAGATATTTGAGGTTAAAATTTTTTTAAATTTTTTTTTAAATCGTAATTTCTCGAGAACGGCTCTATGTATCTAAATGGGGTGGATGGCATTCGAAAGAGAATTAAATTACCTATATTTTCTAAAAAAAATTAATTCGTTAGCTATCACGGTTCTTTTGTTATTAACAAAAACGTAAAAATTGAAAAATGAAAAAAATGAGTTTTATATGTTCAACTATTACAAGAGTAAAATTGTCTTATTCGCTTGAAAATTCATTGTAGAGGTATATTATTGATAGTTCTCGGATGAGTTCTTTTGGCAAAATGATTGGTTCATAAATTTCAGAAATATTTGAGGTAAACACAATCAGAACAACTTTAGAATATTTTTTTTATTTCGAACCAATGTACGACGAGAAGCCGTTGACAGTGAACTTGAAGAAGAAAAATTTGATGAAGAATAGAACTTGAAGAAGATTGTTTTCCATTCATATAAGAATTAAAATCACAAACAAATAAATTGCAAATGGAACCTCAATGAATAGCCATGAAAAAATTACAAGTTAATATTTTCCACAAAATTTTTCCAATTTTTGTCGTGAAATAGTATATTACACACCTAGGCAGTAAAAATAAGAAATGTCTCAGATCACATGTAATTGTCGGCCGAGGCGAAGTCGAGGTTCACAAACATGTGATCTGAGGCTTTCTTTTTTACTGGCCAAGGTCTCTATACTATTTTTCTGCTCGACGGCGCCGGAAAGCGGCAACTTCGCGCAGCGGCTGGGAAGTTGGCGCTTTCCGGCCGGAGGACAGAAACATTTATTTTTCGAATTTTAATTTAATAAAAGGAATCAAAAAATTATTTTGAGGAAGCTACGTGCCAATGAATTGGCAGCAGTTTTTTTATTGTTATAAACAATAATTCATTAGCATTTATACAGCTCCGTCGCCGACCGATTAAATTAATTAAAGATATCTGATATTACATCGAGAGTTACTTACAATTAAGCCGTTTTTTACCGTAACAAAACGGTATAGTACAGAAGTACAGATGAAAATTTTCTTAATTTTTATAAAAATAGTCCTGTTATCTTCATACGAAGCTAGCAGGTCACCTTACTGAAACTCAGGAAAGACGAGAGCTATCGAGACGAGAGCGGTACAGGAATTTGCCGCTTTTTAGCCGTAACAAAACTGTGCGGTTTCCAATAGTGAAATATTATTTCTTCAATTATTATAAGAATAGTACTGTCACCTTCGTATGAAGATAGCAGGTCACCTTATTGAAACCCAGGAAGGACGAGCGCTGTCGGCACGATAGTGGCACAGGAGTTTTCCGCTTTTTAGCCGTATGAAAGCTGTGTGTTTGTGCACAAATAAAAAAATTATTTTCTTATCTTAAAAAAATGATGGATTTGTTGTGATATCATTTTATTCGTGATTTAATTGATGGAAGTAATGGGCTACTAGGTTACAAAAACAAAAGTGGCGCGAAGGTTTGCGAAAATTACGGCGCGCGAAGCGCGCTTAGAGATGACTAGTTATTGTTATAAACAATAATTCATTAGCACTTATACAGCTTTGTCACCGACCGATTCAACTAATTAAAGAGATCTGATATTACATCGACAGTTACTTATAATTAAGCCGCTATTTTGCTGTAACAAAATTGTATAGTACAGAAAGATGAGCTTGAAGTTTGCAGCGCTCGCCTCGAGCACTTCCATATTTATTTTTTTTTTTATTTCGGTGTTCTATTCGGTAAAAAATCGCAGAAGGACACAAGAAATGTCGAACACAACAATTCCCGAATATACCCATACACGTTTAACAACCCTTAAATAAGGGAAATACGAGGGTGCACATAACTAATATATCCATGACGTTTAAATGACATCATAAGACGCTAATTTTGTTAGGAACTCCTGTAAATGGCAAAATTGAAATAAAAAATGTATTCAGAGCAAAATCCCATGTCCGGAAACTACCCTTAGGTGGGAAAAACGGGGGTATTTTTTGAAGGCTTCTTGTAAATTATAAAACTAACCTAGAAAAAATTTAGAGCAAAATCCTATGTCCGGACACTACCCTTAGGGGAGAAAAACGGTGGTGCGAGGCCGATAAAAAATTCTTACTCGTAAAATCGAACTTACACCCCACCAGTTTGATAATATCTTTTTTAGTATAATAATGCAAGCTTGAAAAATAAAAATGGCAGCAAAATCATATCTTCAGAAAACGGGAGGAGGGGTCTAGAGTTTCAACGATTCACTATAAAATTGAAGTCAACTATAGACGTTTTTCAGTTAGACATATGATAATGCAGATTGTTCTTAATTTCGAAATTCTAAATTACGAAAATCATATTTACGAATGTAACACTTCACCTACTGTCCAAAACATCGAATTTCATTAATAGAATTTTAACAGGGGTACAGATA
This sequence comes from Torymus aiolomorphi, assembly GCA_036365515.1. Taxonomy (NCBI): domain Eukaryota; kingdom Metazoa; phylum Arthropoda; class Insecta; order Hymenoptera; family Torymidae; genus Torymus; species Torymus aiolomorphi. The sequence continues at coordinate 177,772,828 of CM070875.1, forward strand.
TAGAAATTTCGAAATAAATCATTAGAAACAGGTTATATTTGCTTTGAGATTAAGAAATTAAGAACAATCTGAATTACCATATGTCGATCTGAGAAACGTCTATAGTTGACTTCAATTTTATAGTGAATCGTCAAAACTCTGCCCCCCCCCCCTGCTTTGTAGGGGAGATTGGGACGATATGAGCGCAGACAGCGTATACGTGAACACAGAAAGCATGACATATTAAAAATTCTATCTCGAAAACCAAGTCTTGTACCCCGCCAAATTTTTAATATTTTTTTTAGTATAATGATACAAGCTTAAAAAAAATTGGCAGGAAAATCGTATATCCGGGAAACCCTACTTTGAAGGGGAGATTGGGGCGATACGAGCGCAGACAGTGTAAATGAGAAAAGAACGCAAAAGTTGCAAACAGCAAGCGGCAGAGGGGCAGGTAGGCGGGGCAATCGGCTGCACTGTTGCGGCGTCAGCGGCATTGTTGTCATATGAGTGCGCGCGTGGACCGAGTGTCTCTATACAGGCGCCGGAAAATTTTTCGCTTTTGTCTCCCCCTCTATACCGGCTACTGCAATTGGATAATGTAACCATCGTTCTTTATAGATTTTTATTCGTAGAATCTAAATTTCGAGGTTACAATTTATTAAAATTGCAAGAACCTTGATTTAAATGCATTTGTTTAAATAAAAACGCAATTTGAACAAATAAAAACAATCTTTTCCTATCAGAATAATTTTTTCTTGAAAATTCAGGCAATTTGAAGATTTAAATGTTACATTTAACATCTACAAAAAAACAATATTCAAAGAGTTATAATTTTTTTAAATATTCATCTTCAGTATTTAAGAGATTTTTAATAATAGTCACAAAATTAAACATCAAGTAAAAATTATTACGCAGTTACTTATCGTTTATCATCTAAAACCGCTGCTAACTGCTTTAGCAAAATGCTTTCTCAAAGAGAATTGATAAATTACATCAAATAATTTTTTTAAATGTACATTTTAATATAAAATTTCATTCTTTCTGCATATCTGATTTTCCATAAATACACTTATTCAAAATGATCAAGAAAATTATATTTAAAATAGTTATGAAGTAATCATTAAATTGCAAATTGAAAAGATTAAGGTATTATCACATGTTATTTATTGAATTTATAAGTTAATTGCATTTCTTCGAAATTTCTTCGGCATTTTCTTCCAAAACCTGCTAACTCGGTGTTTGCTTCAAAACCCCGCGAACTCAACAAAGACTTGGAAAATCCACCAACTCATAGGGTGGTTTCAAATATCCTCTAACACAGGCGTTTCTTTTTCCTTGAATTTTGTAGTGGTAGCTCTAGGATATTAAAGTACAATTTCTGTATAAGCGATGAAAAAAATTATTACCGTTTTTTTTCCATATTTTTCTTTATTTTTTTTACCGACTTAATATTATCCGATTCGACGGGCAAAAATATGGATTGATAGTTAATTTCAAGACTTTTAAGAAAATGTGACTACTTCCGACGGATATCCAAATCCAACGCCGTAAAAAAATATATTCGATTTTTCCATATTTTTCTTTATTTTTTTAACCGACTTAATATTATCCGATCGAGCCGACAAAAATATGAGTAGATAGAAAATGTCAAGACCTTTCAGAAAATGAGCCCACTTCGGACCGTCATCCAAACCCCAATGGAAAAAAATTATTTTCGATTTTTCCATACTATCCTTTATATTTTTCAACCGAGTTAATATTATCCGATTGGGCCAACAAAAATATTGATCGATAGGAGATTTTAAGGCCTTTCAGAAAATGGGCCTACTTACGACCGATATCCAAACCCAGCGATGAAAAAAATTATTTTCGATTTTTCCATATTTTTCTTTATTTTTTTTAACTGACTTAATATTATCCGATTGGGCCGACAAAAATATTATTTAAATGTTGTGATGATCCTCGTCAGGGCCAATTCCCAGAAATAAATTTGAAAACAATCTTGAATACTAGATTGCAACGTTTCGTCAGGAAGTTCCCTGACCTCTTCAGGCTTTATTAAAAATATATAGAGTTAAAACACATACAAAAATAAAAATAAAAAACTAGTCAAATAAATTAAACACAATCTATGCAAAAACCTTTACCTATAAATAGCTACGTCGATACTGGTAAGATACCAGTAGAGTCGAGATGGTATGCAGAACATAATGCACGCTTCGCTGGGGTTTATATATAATCACGCTTGTTTACATTTTTAAATGTAACGTTCTTAACAGCTTTTTGTATATATTATTCAAATTTTGTGTATCTTCTATTCTATTGATAGTGTTATGATTTAAATTAATATGTAACATTTCGGAAATAATTCGTTTCGTGTAATTTTTTTCCCTATCTAAAATTTGGATGTTTTTCCAGTCAACGATGTGTTTCATAGTTCTGTGGTGTGTTGCTATCACTGATTTGTTATTCTTATCGCTTTCATGTTCTTTAATCCTATTTTTTAACATTCGCTTAGTTTCGCCAATATAAGTCGATGTACAAGACATACAATTTATCTTATAGACTACGCCACATGTTTCTGATTTTTCTATTTTATCCTTTCCTAATTTAATTATATTGTTCAATTTTTTGTTGATCAAAGGTACTGTGCGGATGCTATATTTGTTTAAAATATACGAACATTTTTTATAAATCGATCTTACCAGTATCGACGTAGCTATTTATAGGTTAAGGTTTTTGCATAGATTGTGTTTAATTTATTTGACTAGTTTTTTATTTTTATTTTTGTATGTGTTTTAACTCTATATATTTTTAATAAAGCCTGAAGATGTCAGGGAACTTCCTGACGAAACGTTGCAATCTAGTATTCAAGATTGTTTTCAAATTTATTTCTGGGAATTGGCCCTCACGAGGATCCTCACAACATTTAAATTATTAAACATGGAGGGTGCCACTCAACATAATACGACAAAAATATGGATTCATAGGTAATTTCAAGACCTTTCAGAAAATGGGCCTACTTCCGGCCGATATCCAAACTTAGAGCCAAAAAAATTATTTTCGATTTTTCGATATTGCTTCCTCATATAGGAAGCCTTGTAATAGTAAAATTTTAATTTTCTTTAAATTGCTCTAGAAACATGAATAAAGGTGTTAGAAGTTTGTGTCACATGATTTTACAAAATGTCGGTATGGATGTGTGTATGTGTGTGTGTATGTGTGTGTATATGTGTGTATACCGCAGTATTTTCGGATCTACGTGGTCGATTTTAACCGGACGGGTCTCATTTTTTTTGTTTTTTGATTCCGAATTCGGGAAAAAAATAATTTTGACGACTAACTGATTCGTTTTTGTTTTATGTCAAATTTTTCATTTTCGAAAAATTTATTTTTGATTTTTTTTAATGATTGGATTTAAATTTTATAATCCGATGGGTAGCGTTCGAAAGAGCATAAAAAAACCTATATTTAAAAAAAAAAAATTCTAAATTTTTCTCTAGCTATCACGGTTATTTTGTTATTAACAAAAACGTGTTTTTTTTTCAATGCTTATAACTCCCAAACTAAATGGTCAATTTTTTTGAGAAAAATCATGATAATGGAGATTATGAATAGCTATAATATGTATAAAATTGAATCCATTCTATTGGTTAGTTTTAAAGAAAAAAATTAAAAAATGAAAAAAACGTGTTTTAGGTGGCGACAATTTACGGGAGTAAAATTGTGTTAATCGATTCAAAATTCCTTGTAGAGGTAGATTTTTGGTTGCCATCTGCACCTTCCTTTGGGATAGATGATTGGTTCATAAATTTCAGAGATTTTTGAGGTTAAAATTTTTGTAACCTCTTTTTCGAATCGTAATTTCTCGAGAACGGCTGTATGTATCAGAATGGGATAGGTAGCATTTAAAAGAGAATTAAAATACCTATATTTTCTGAACAAAAAAAAGTTTCTAGCTATCACGGTTCTTTGGTTATTAACAAAAACGTAAAACATGAAAATGAAAAAAATGAGTTTTGTATGTCCAACGATTCCGGAGGGAAAATAGTCGTAATTTCTTCAAAATTCCTTGTGGAGGTAGATTTTGGATAGCTCTTGGTCGAGTTCTTTGGGCAAAATAATTGGTCCATAAATTTCAGAGGTATTTGAGGTTAAAATTTTTTAAACTTTTTTTTAAATCGTAATTTCTCGAGAACGATTCTATGAATCAGCTACAGATTTCTAGACAATTTTGTATGTGATATAGATATTATGTATGTGAATTTTCATCAAGATCGTACGATTACTTTTCGATATTCAAAATTTTCCTATTTTACAAAGTTATTTTATTTGTAGCCTGATAACTAGAGAAAACTTGTTTTAATTTTTTTTTTTAATTTGGCGGAGATGTAGAATGTATATTATTTATTATATGCGTTTTTAGAGTAAAAGAATTCGTTTATGAATTTCAGAGATATTCGAGGTTAAAACTGATTTAGCCTTCTTTTCAATTCGTAATTTTTTGGATATATCTATACTAGAAAATGGAAATAACACGTGCTATGCGTGCGTGTTGTTCACTTGCTTTTGTTTTTTATTGAGGGTAATTTACAGCGCGATCAAGTTTTAACCTTATTTGTTCGGAATTGTAGTACTCATGCTACGTTTACCGACAAGTGTGCCTTTTGTGCAGACGCACATTTCATTACTCATTGCGACGCCTTCAAAGCCAAAACCGCCAGTGAACGAAAAATCTTCGTGAAAAAATGGAAGTTATGTTTCAATTGTCTCGGGTTTCACCCGATCAGTAATTGCCGATCTGACAGAAGATGTATCATATGTAGCAAACAACACCATACGCTTCTTCACGAAGATACAAATACAAGTTCTCACGTGTCTGCCAGTGAACCCATACATAATCACGTCACTTCAACTGGTCCCTCTTTTACTACCAACACTGAGCTGCAACTAAGTTTAGTAGCTCAAAGCTCCGGTGTAGAATCTGCTCTTCTGGCTACCGCGTTGGTGAAACTACGTGGTGCTGATGGCAGAATTCATACTGCTCGAGCTATGATAGATCCTGTATCCCAAAGTTCTTTTGTATCCGAGGTGTTATTAAAGAAGCTTGAACAACCATACTCTGCCACGACAGTGCCGTTGAGTGGTATTGCAGGTTATTCTCGCATCCCTGCTAAGGGCCGAACCACTTTGCAACTTACATCGGCTTTCAACCCTAAAGCACATTTGCAGTTAAACGCACTAGTACTTCCTTTTATTACAAAATACACGCAAAGATGCCATAAACTAAAGAATGACTGGACCCATTTGAAGGGATTAGAATTAGAGGACGATTTCAGAGAAACACCTGCTGAAATTGATATTTTACTTGGTGCTGACATCTTCCCAGAGATCTTGCTCGACGGACTGGTCAAAGAACCTTCCGGAACTGCAATGGCCCAACGCACAATCTTCGGATTGATTACTAGCGGACCTATTGCCAAACTTTACACCTCAACGTCTCCAATTGCAACAGGTCAATCTTAGTTTTCAGATCGGTTTAAATGTCTGCTAAACTAATTCTGTTCGCCCATTGTAAGGGCGAAAGCAGGCGGTATGTTCAGAATTGTAGTACCCGAAGTGACCGCTAGATGGCAAGCGCCAAGCGCGCAACCTTCAATGAAGAACATCACCCCGCGTGCTTAAGTAGGGGCCTGCGCCACGCACTGAGCTCTCTCGCCAAACATTATTTGCCTTACTTATATTTACCCCTTGCTTTACTTATTGCCCAATTGCTATTTTTTTGCTTTGCTGATATTACGCGAGGCTCTCGTATTATCAGTTTGTCTATTGCATATTCCTTGCGTATTGCTTGCCTATTTTACTCGAAGGCGCGTAGCGTTCTTATTCCTTTTGCTTCCAATTTTACTTTCGAGTGGGTTGGAGCAAAGACTTTCAGAGTCAGTACAATTTATTATTTTCTCTCGGCGATAAACCCTAACAATATAAACTCCGTATACGTTCATTCGTATACATTATTAGACTCATTGAAGAATATATCTGGTTGAAATTTCAAAAGAATATCTTTATTTTTTACTCAAAATATCGAAATTGTTTGTATAGAACATTGATTGGGAAAAGTTTGCATTTTACTTGCAGAATATGCCAGTATTTTTTTTGTAACCTTTTTGGAAAGTCTCTTGACTGATTGACTTGATTGGTGACTTTATAATAAACATTCATATGTGTAATAAACGAATATATGTAACAGAGTTTGGTAATTCGTTCGAATTTATTTTTAAGTCTTCAAAATATTATGGATTTAAAATATTACCTAAAGTTGAAGGTGCACGCGATAACAATATTAAGAAAATCAACCAATAGTCCTAAAATTTGGGAGAGATATATTTTTTTTATATCTTCAAACTGAATTTGTTGCCCAATAAAATCGAACTATTACGACGAAAGATATTTGAGGTTTAAAATAAAACTAATTGAACATATGATAATATTTTGAAAAAATTGATTTATAAAAATATCGGGTTGTCGCACGAGAAAAAGTGTAACAAGAATGAATTTTCGAAAAATATATATTAATTTATTACGAATATTCATAAAGAAAATTGGGTATGATACAATTAATTATTGTGATAAAAAATTAAAAAAAAAATGAATAAATACATTATATTGAGGAAGCTAAGTGCCAATGTATTGGCAGCGGTTTTTTTCTTTATTTTTTTAACCGACTATATCCGATCTGGCAAAAAATATGGGTAGATAGGAAATTTCAAGATCTTTTAGAAAATGGGCCTACTTCCGGCCGATATCCAAACTTAGAGCAAAAAAAAATTATTTTCAATTTTTCCGTATTTTTCTTTATTATTTTTTAACCGACTTAATAATATCCGATCGAGCCGACAAAAATATGGGTAGATAGAAACTGACAAGACCTTTCAGAAAATGAGCCCACTTCCGACCGATACCCAAACCGCAGAGGAAAAAAATTATTTTCAATTTTTCCATATTTTCCTTTATTTTTTTAACCGACTATATCCAATCTGGCAAAAAATATGGGTAGATAAGAAATTTCAAGACCTTTCAGAAAGTGGGCTTACTTCCGGCCGATATCCAAACTTAGAGCCAAAAATAATTATTTTCGATTTTTCCGTATTTTTCTTTATTTTTTTTAACCGACTTAATAACATCCGATCGGGCCAAAAAAATACCATGAAATAGTAAGTTGTTATATACGAACTTATTCTTATATAATTGATGACAAGTAGCTAATCATTTTGTTAATAGAATTAATTTTCAACAGATCGATTGAATAACTCTAATTATAACACCTAACCTAGAACAAAAATAAAATAATATAATTTTATAGTTGTAATAAACAGATTTTTTCATTGTTATTACGCTGTTTTACCTATTACCTTATAAGTTTAGATTTTTCTCCTCATCATTTGTTAGATGTTAGATCAGCTGCTATATTATAATATATATATATATATATATATATATATATATATATATATATATATATATATATAGTTGAGGTAGCCGTACGGCTGCTGCAATAGTATCCTTATGCACGCAGCGCTATGCCAGATTGTCTTTGCCAAATGCATCAGTGTTGGTTTTTTTTTCTTAATTCTGCAGTTTTGTCCTTTTCGCTTTGCGGTATTAGTGCATGTGTGAATATGCCGCGGGTATATTTTCGTAATTGAGATTGTATAAGCATATGTAGTTATAGGAACACCCGTGAGCAGCTATAGTCCCCACCTTTCGTTAGAACAGAATACAATTTTGTAAGAGATATGCTTCAAGAGCACGCAACGTAGCAGGCCGCTACGCCTTACACACACAGCGAGGAGCTGGCGTTGTATGCCAGCGACTATGGGAGGGCGCCACGTCTCATGCAGAGCAGCGCAGCGGACAGCCAGCCTTCTTCCCCTCTACCCCGCTCACCTACCACATGAGAGCGCGAGTGACGCCGCTCTCTCTCTCTCGTGCCAAACGCCGAAGGAACAGGACGCATCGCTTTCGCTACACCCTGTGCCACAAAAACCTACTCAGAGTCTCAATAAATAGATTCATTGTTTTATATAGTATTTTGGCCTCTTCATTTACATACCCAATCCAACAGGTTATAGGCTCAGCCACGCTGTTTTTTTGGACGGACTCAGAAGAAAGGTGGTAAGTACCTGAGTTTTGCGAGGCTAACCTACAAGCGCGGCCATGTTGAGTTTCTGACCGCATGGCAGTTTTTTTCAGACGCGAGTTTTTTTTCAGACGAGCTAGTTAATGTAGAAGCGATTAATTTAGAATACGCGACAAATAGCTCTCTTGCATTAGAATAAATAAAATAACTAAGACTAACTAAATAAATTTAACATTAAGTATTCAGAATAAAATCTATTAAGAAGCAAAATCAGACGAGATTTTGACGGGGCGTGTGGGGTTTTTTATAAATTGTGGTGCGCGCGTGAGAAGCAATTAAGTGAAATGTGCATGTGGATCCAGATTTAAACAACTTCATGTGAAAAATTCAGAAATTCGGAGGGAGTGCGAAAAATCGCTGTGACGTACATGCTGTGCGCACGTACGGACGCGCTCGCGCGGTCGAGCCGCGAAGAGAAAACCAGACGCCATTTTGTCTCAAATAAGTATTTTCTCTTAGACGGGCGCGCACACGCACACATACACAATTCTCAGAAGTAAATTCAGACGCGAGATAAAACACTGTAATGACGACATGAGGCGTAGAGGATACTGCCGTGCAGAGAATTCTTGCCTTCATGTAAAGTTGTTGCAACCTTGTGAATTATCGGGACTGTGTAAGTGCACGGCCAACTCTCTGACACTATTGGCGGCATTGCTGTGCGTGACGTCACGATCGGAGGGAGCACGAGCGCGGAAACGATACACACGGGAGTAACGACTAGCTTCAAACTTACTAGACTTGCTGTGCGGTCTAGTACGGGGAGAAGCAATAATACAACTAAATAGATAAAAGATATTATTTTATACAGAATAAATATTTGGCATTCCAGAATCAAGAAGTTCAGAGGTTAAGAAGAGATACACAGAATGTCAAGCAGAGGAGACAAAACACCAGAGAGAGACACTCAGCCCGGAGACGTACAAAGTAATTTGTTTTAATATATATATATATATATATATATATATATATATATATATATATATATATTTATATATATATATATATATATATATATATAAATATTAAAATATAAGTAAATAATTACGTCAATCTCACATTAAATAAAGTCATTTACACAGTGTAACAAAAATAATATTAATATATTACGATTATTATAAAGAAAACATAACGAAATTAATATTGATATTATTCAGAGCAGAATGTAAATAATTAATATAAGAGGATCAGAATACAGATCTGTAAAATTGTTCTTTAATTCAGATTATTCAGAAAGACCAAATATTTATAAGAATAATTATTTACATGTAAACAGACGAGAACACAACATCTCCACACACGCCGCCCGGTCTACCACACCCTCCACCAATAAAGCCGTCAAAGAGAGCGAAACATGACGTGGATGTGTGGTTTCGCGCAATGAAGGAAAATCATCAAGAAATGAAGGAGATGATGGCAAGCATGAAAGCTTTGATGGAGGGACAGCAAAAACTCATGGAGACGATGCTCGAGGTGGAAACGGCGAGAATCAGACGACTAGAGGTACCTCAACCCATCCATAATTCCACCACCGTAATCCCAGATGAAAATACTAATTCAGAATCAGAGAATAACAATACACAAACACCTCAAAACAGCATGATAGTAGAAATAAATGAAACTTTTAAAAACTTAACGCAGACGTTAGAATCGAATAAAAATAATCAGAAGGTTAACATCAAAAGAGATTATAAATTAACACAAAAGGTAGTTTTAAATGTGTGGTTAGATTACCTCTATTCAGAATTAAGAACAAATGAATTAATGGACATAGTTGATGATAATATACAAACACCAACAAACTTAACAGAAAAAGAAATAGAAAAGAAAAAATTAGTAGTCAGAGATATCATCATAAATCATTTGGACGAATACTATTACAAGAAAATTTTGAACTTAAAAGATCCCAAAGAAATTCTAATTAAAATCAGAGAATCCAGAAAAGTAGAAGCAAACATGACAGCTTCCTCAGTCAGGGCTCAATTGTATCGTCTAAAAATAAATAAGAAAGAAAAGATAAACGAATTTTGTGATAGATTTGATACAATTATAAGAGAGTATGAGAGTTGCGATACAATTGTGCCACTTTCTGAGGAAGAGAAAAGATCAGCCTTTTACCAGGCGGTTTCATGCGATAACTCTGAACTTCGTTCAGCCTATCTAATCAGAAGACAAACTGACAATAAAGAAATGACCTTAGAAGAAATAAAATCATTTCTTTTATAGCTGGAAGCAGAGAAGAAGAGCTCAGAGGAAACCAGAGGTCCCAGAGCGAATTTAATTCAGAGTACACCAGAGTGGCAGTCAGGGCCGCATGCAAAATGCTTTCGGTGCAACCAAAGGGGGCACATGGCACCGAACTGCCCGTTGAAGGCGCAGAACAGATGGTTCTGCTATTACTGCAATGCTGAAACCGACCACAAAGGCACTAACTGTCCCAACAAGGGGACAGTGCAGGCACCCGGAAGGTTTGATAACAATTATAATAAAGATTATACCACACAGAACAAAACAAACAATTACACACAACTCAGAGGTAATAAACATATCAGAGGGAGAGGTAATAACAAAGGCAGAGGTGTTGCTATAAGAGGTGGTGGAAAGGGAAATTTCAGAAATAGGGTTTTTAAAAGAGGTAGTAATCGAGGCCCGAGAGGTGCGTCACAAAACACCGTAAAGCAAGGAGCAGCAGCGTATATTGCAGGTACGACTAAAGATTTTAATAAACTAAAAACTCAGACACAGATAGCGTTTATAGCAGACTCAGGTGCTACCGATCACATTGTAAATAAGGGTATAATATTGAGCGATTTTAAAGAATGCACGGGAGAGGTAATCTGAAGCGCGAATAAAAATGATTTGGCAAATATAGAAATAGACGGAAAAGGAAATTTAATTGTAAGATCAAATATTAATACAGATGAAATAATTATTTTGGAAAATGTAATATCAGCAGAAAACATATCAGAGAATTTAATCTCACTCAGATGCTTTGCAGACGTAGGTTTAGGAATTTACTTAGATGATGAAATCTTAAAAATCTTTGATAAAAATACAAATGCTGAATATATTACAGGGAAGTATGAAAAACCAAATTGGATAATAAACTTAGAAGTAGAAAAACAAAGAAATAGTAAGAATGTAAATTCAGATTACGGAAAATATTCATGCATGGCTAGGTTCGTAACTTTGGACGAGTTTCTGCAACAATCTCAGACGGATGTCATGAACTTAGACTCAAACAAAGTATCAGAAGAGAATACAGAGATACTTGAGACAAGCACATCTGAGATTGGGAGGGAGAATCGAGAAAAACTCGTTCAAACAAAATCAAATATCAGAGGCCCTCAAACTAGCGACTTCGATTTAGATGAAAGAATTTTAAACAGAAAAATACATAACCTAGACAACATGAGCATAAATGAGTCAATGGAAATTTTGGAATATAATGAAAAATCAGAGGATAACAAAAAGAGCAAGTTGAATGAAGGCATGCTATGGCATATCAGATTAGGTCATGCTTCTTTAGGTTATCTCAAACAGATGCAAAAATCAGATGAAAAACTAAAAAGAATTAAATTTGACAAAGATATTATGGATTGCGAAGTGTGTATCATGGCGAAGATGGAAAAATTACCTTTCTCAGAAGACAGAACCAGAGGATCCAGACCCTTGGAAATAATACACACGGACACAATGGGACCCATAAAGCCAGCTTCATTTCCTGGTGGGAACAGGTTTATAATAGTGTTTATAGATGATCACACGAGATTTGCTAAAGCATACTCTGTGAAACATAAAAATGAGGCTGGGGATTGCCTAGAAAAATTCCTAATAACAATGAGAAATCTATTAGGCAAAGATGAAAAAGTCTGTTATATCAGAGCAGATAATGGAACAGAATTCATCGGAGGAAAATTTCCAGAAGTAATGGAAAAAGAAAAGATAGAGTATAATGTAGCACCACCACACACACCCGAATTAAATGGAACTGCAGAAAGATTTAATAAAACGCTACAAAATAAAATCAGAGCTTTAATGATCGATTCTGGCTTACCAGAAACCATGTGGATATTGGGAGTAGAAGCTGCAGTTCACTTGTACAATAGAACACCACATAAGTCGTTAAACTCAGAAACTCCAATAAAAATGCTAACTCCAAAAGGTAAAAATCACTTAGAGAAAATCAGAAGATTTGGATGTATAGCATATGCCAAAATACCACTAACCGAAAGGAAGTTCTCGGAGAGAGCAATTAAAGCTATAATGGTAGGGTACTCGCCAACAGGCTACGTCCTTTGGCATCCTTCAACTGGAAAATTCCTTCACTCCAGACATGTCAGATGTAATGAGAAACTGGTTTATAAAGATATCTATAAATATAATTCAGAAGAGAACAACAAATCAGAAGAAACAGAAGAATCTAAGGATCCAGAAAAAGGAATAGTACCAGTACACTCAGAAGAGAAAGAAACTCAAGCAGAAGAGATTCAAGAAAATAAACCAGAAGAAAAACAATCAGAAAAGAAACAAAAAGATGAAAGGCCAAAGAAGAGAAAAGCAGAAAACAAAGAACCAGACAACTCAGAAGCAAAGAAACGCAAACAACCTGGAAGAAATGCGAAGACCATGGAAAACAGAGAAAAATACATAGCAATCAGAAGAACCCAAACAACAAAACAATTAGAGGATACAAGCTTAAAATTAAACAATAAAGTAACAACATCAAATCTTGAAATAACAAGCGATAGAAACAATTCAGAGGATGAAATCAGACATGCTTTTATTGCAACCATCAATAAAGATCCAACAACATACTCAGAAGCTATGGAATCAAAAGACAAAAATAGGTGGTTGGAAGCTATAAATGATGAAATAAAATCAATGGAGGAAAACACAGTATGGCAATTTGTTGATAGACCCTCTACAACAAAGGATGGCAAGAAGGTACACATAATAGATTCGAAATGGGTCTTCAAAAGGAAGACAGGAGAGAAAGGTGAAAATGTGTACAAAGGCAGATTAGTAATCAGAGGCTTCAAAGACAGAAATGTATACGAATTGAAAGAGACATACGCACCAGTATCCAGATTAGCGATAATCAGAGCGGCGTTAGCCATAATAAATAAATACGACCTAGAGGTATTTCAGATGGATGTCAAAACCGCTTTTCTGAATGGAATACTGGAAGAGGAGATATACATGGAGATTCCAGATGGTATAAACTGTGATGCAGAAATCAGAAGAACAAAAGTATGCAAACTACAGAAAGCTCTATATGGTCTGAGAATCAGTCCAAAAAGATGGAATGTAAGGTTTTCAGAAGAAGCACTAAAACTAGGATTGGAAAAAGACATAAATGAACCATGCCTGTTTACCTGGAGAAAAGATGGAAAAGGAGTTATGTTAATTCTATACGTAGATGATATACTACTAGCAGGTGATGACAAACAAAAATTAGAAGAAATCAGAGAAAAACTAAGTCTTGTATTTAAAATGAAAGACTTAGGAGAACCAGAGAACTTCTTAGGAATGAGAATAATCAGAGACAGACAAAATAAAACCTTGGCATTAAAACAGACAGAATACACAGAGAAAATCTTGGAAAGATTTAACATGACAGAATGCAAAACTCAGAGAACACCCATGGTGACAAGACAAGTTAAAAATAGAGAACTCAGAAGTGAAGAAAACTCGAACGAATCAGAAGAACCAAAAATAAAAACCAAAGCACCATACAGAGAAGCCATTGGAAGTTTATTATATCTGGCAGGAGCTACGAGACCAGATATCGCATTTGCAGTCAACTATTTATCCAGACGACAAGTAAATCCAACAGAAGAGGACTGGAAAGAAGTAAAAAGAATTTTCAGATATCTCAAAGGAACTTCTGATCTTGGGTTGACATACAGAGCAAAAGACGAACATCTAACGGCTATGACAGATGCAAGCTTTAGAGATTGTTCAGATTCATCTTCCACAGGTGGTTATATAATAAAACTATTTGGTGATACAATTATGTGGAGAAGCCATAAACAGACGTATGTGACACTGTCAACTTGCCAAGCAGAGTATCTTGCCATGAGTGATGCATGTCAAGAACTTGTATCGTTAGATAAAGCAATCAGAGATATAACAGGCAAAACCATGTATCCAGTCACAATATGGTGCGACAATAAGTCAGCTATTGATTGCACTCAGATGGATGGCAGTCACAAACTGAAAAACTTTGATGACGATCTAGAAACAATCAGAAGTAACTTAGAAAATAGAGAAAAATCAGGGAGTAAAAGTCATATGGCAGTCACTCACGGTGACTATATAAAGTCATGTGTCTCAGAAGGAAAAGTAACAGTCAAATGGGTTTCTACTAAAGAAAATGAAGCAGACATAATGACTAAACCACTTCCCTTTGATACTCATAAATATTTAAGAGATAAAATAATGAATTCAGAATAGTTTAAAAATCAGAGAATCGGCACTATACACTAATACACATAAAATATAATAATAAATATAAAATCAGATGGATATAATATATATATATATATATGTGTGTAATTTTCTTCATTTCAGAGATGACTCCAAACAACACAAATGAAGGACATATTCCCTAAGTTTTTATACCAGATGTAAAGTTTGTATTCTTTGACAATATAAATAAAATTCAGAAATTTATCCAGAGTAATTAATTTATTTAGATTGAGTTTAATACCTACAAATATATATATATATATACATATACAAGACTCAGAGTATAATTCTATAATATAATCAGAATATACGATAATCAGAAGTTGCGTACCCTCGAAGGGAGGGAGTGTAAGAGATATGCTTCAAGAGCACGCAACGTAGCAGGCCGCTACGCCTTACACACACAGCGAGGAGCTGGCGTTGTATGCCAGCGACTATGGGAGGGCGCCACGTCTCATGCAGAGCAGCGCAGCGGAGAGCCAGCCTTCTTCCCCTCTACCCCGCTCACCTACCACATGAGAGCGCGAGAGACGCCACTCTCTCTCTCTCTCGTGCCGAACGCCGAAGGAACAGGACGCATCGCTTTCGCTACACCCTGTGCCACAAAAACCTACTCAGAGTCTCAATAAATAGATTCATTGTTTTATATAGTATTTTGGCCTCTTCATTTACATACTCAATCCAACAAATTTAACTCTATGTTTTGTTATTAATCGAGAGTAATAACCAATAGTTTTTCTCATATAATTCAACAGAATTTGACTATTCACAAAAATTTCAAACACAAAAGTTGTGGGTTATATTGAAACAATACGTTTTTTTTTCTACTTAACGTTTTCATAAATAATAAAAACAATATATCATAAAAACGATTTCGATATAAATTTTAATAACCATGCTTTTTGCTTCCTCAAAGAGGAAGCTTTGTAATGGTGAACAAAAGTTTTGGAACAAAAAATGTTTAAAAACGTTTTTTAAGACTTTTCGCACCAATATCCGATATTTTTGAGAAAAAAATTTTCGTGTGTGTGTGTGTGTGTATGTGTGTGTGTACCGGCTATAACTTTTGAACCAATTGACCGATTTTCATTGATGAGGGCTTATTCTCTTCGTTTGGACATAGAATAGAGATAGCTTAACCTATTTTTTCAATTTATCGTTTTTCTTTGTTTTATAACCAAAAAACGATTTTGAATTTTTAGTCTTTTTGATTTTTTCATATCATACAGCCATTATTACATAATATAGTAAACTGTTTTTGAAAGCTCTTCAAATTACCTACAATTTCTTTTTTTAAAAGTAGAATTATCCTTATTCTGTCATTTGTTATTAAGGAAAACATTTTTATATTTCATAAATTAATTTCTCAAAAAATATTTTATTTATCGACTTGAAATTTTAACCACTTATAACAATCATTGAAGACTATATTTGGTTAAAATTTCAAGTGCTTATCTTCATTTGTTTTCTAGAAAAACATTATTTTTGAAAGAAATTGCATTTTTTTCGGACGCGATAACAGGAGTAAAAGTCAACCAATCGTCTTGAATTTTGGCACAGAGATAGCTTTTTTATATCTTCGAACCGAGTTCGTTGCTCAAAAAAATCGGTCAATTACGACTAAAGATATTTGAAGTTAAAAATTTTTTTTTTTTTTCGAACCGCGTTTTTTCAGAGAATTGTTGATTTATTGACCTAAAATTTTAACCACTTATAACACTCATGGAAGACTATATATGGTTAAAATTTCAAGTGATTATCTTCATTTGTTTCAGGGATAAAAATATTTTTGAAAATAAGGGAATTTTCTTTCGGACGTGATAACAGGAGTAAAAGTCGACCAATCGTCTTGAAATTTGGCACAGAGACAGCTTTTTTATATCTTCGAACCGAGTTCGTTGCTCAAAAAAATCGGTCAATTACGACTAAAGATATTTGAGGTTAAAAATTTTTCTTTTTAATTTTCGAATTGCGTTTTTACAGAGAATTGTCGATTTATTGACCTAAAATTTGAACCACTGATAACACTCATTGAAGACTATATTTGGTTAAAATTTCAAGTGATTATCTTTATTTGTTTCAGAGAAAAAAAATATTTGTGGAAACAAGAGAATTTTCTTTCGGACGCGATAACAGGAGTAAAAATCGACCAATCGTCTTGAAATTTGGCACAGAGACAGCTTTTTTATATCTTCGAACCGAGTTCGTTGCCCAAAAAAATCGGACAATTACGACTAAAGATATTTGAGGTTAAAAATTTTTCTTTTTAATTTTCGTATTGCATTTTTACAGAGAATTGTCGATTTATTGACCTAAAATTTTAATCACTTATAACACTCATTGAAGACTATATTTGGTTAAAATTTCAAGTGATTATCTTCATTTGTTTCAGAGAAAAAAAATATTTTTGGAAACAAGAGAATTTTCTTTCGGACGCGATAACAGGAGTAAAAATCGACCAATTGTCTTGAAATTTGGTACAGAGACAGCTTTTTTATATCTTCGAATCGAGTTCGTTACCCAAAAAAATCGGTCAATTACGACTAAAGATATTTGAGGTTAAAAATTTTTCTTTTTAATTTTCGAATTGCGTTTTTACAGAGAATTGTCGATTTATTGACCTAAAATTTGAACCACTGATAACACTCATTGAAGACTATATTTAGCTAAAATTTAGAGTGTTGCTTGGAGCACGGACGCAATAATATTGGTAGACGGCACACTCATTTTTCAAAAGCGCACGGCACGGCACGGCACGGCACGGCATGGCACGGCATGACACGGCACGACACGGCACGGCACGGCATGACACGGCACGACACGGCACGGGTCATTGGTGGCTAGCCCATCAGAGATGTGAGAAGGCGCTAATCAGTACGGCTACGATTTTATGTCTTCGAAACGAGTTAGTTGCCAAAAAAATCGGTCAATTACGACTAAAGATATTTGAGGTTAAAAATTTTTCTATTTAATTTTCGAATTGCGTTTTTACAGAGAATTGTCGATTTATTGACCTAAAATTTGAACCACTGATAACACTCATTGATATTTGGTTAAAATTTCAAGTGATTATCTTCATTTGTTTCAGGGAAAAAAAATATTTGAAAATAAGGGAATTTTCTTTCGGACGTGATAACAGGAGTAAAAGTCGACCAATCGTCTTGAAATTTGGCACAGAGACAGCTTTTTTATATCTTCGAACCGAGTTCGTTGCTCAAAAAAATCGGTCAATTACGACTAAAGATATTTGAGGTTAAAAATTTTTCTTTTTAATTTTCGAATTGCGTTTTTACAGAGTATTGTCGATTTATTGACCTAAAATTTGAACCACTGATAACACTCATTGAAGACTATATTTGGTTAAAATTTCAAGTGATTATCTTTATTTGTTTCAGAGAAAAAAAATATTTGTGGAAACAAGAGAATTTTCTTTCGGACGCGATAACAGGAGTAAAAATCGACCAATCGTCTTGAAATTTGGCACAGAGACAGCTTTTTTATATCTTCGAACCGAGTTCGTTGCCCAAAAAAATCGGTCAATTACGACTAAAGATATTTGAGGTTAAAAATTTTTCTTTTTAATTTTCGTATTGCATTTTTACAGAGAATTGTCGATTTATTGACCTAAAATTTTAATCACTTATAACACTCATTGAAGACTATATTTGGTTAAAATTTCAAGTGATTATCTTCATTTGTTTCAGAGAAAAAAAATATTTTTGGAAACAAGAGAATTTTCTTTCGGACGCGATAACAGGAGTAAAAATCGACCAATTGTCTTGAAATTTGGTACAGAGACAGCTTTTTTATATCTTCGAACCGAGTTCGTTACCCAAAAAAATCGGTCAATTACGACTAAAGATATTTGAGGTTAAAAATTTTTCTTTTTAATTTTCGAATTGCGTTTTTACAGGGAATTGTCGATTTATTGACCTAAAATTTGAACCACTGATAACACTCATTGAAGACTATATTTAGCTAAAATTTAGAGTGTTGCTTGGAGCACGGACGCAATAATATTGGTAGACGGCACACTCATTTTTCAAAAGCGCACGGCACGGCACGGCACGGCACGGCATGGCACGGCATGACACGGCACGACACGGCACGGCACGGCATGTCACGGCACGACACGGCACGGGTCATTGGTGGCTAGCCCATCAGAGATGTGAGAAGGCGCTAATCAGTACGGCTACGATTTTATGTCTTCGAAACGAGTTAGTTGCCAAAAAAATCGGTCAATTACGACTAAAGATATTTGAGGTTAAAAATTTTTCTTTTTAATTTTCGAATTGCGTTTTTACAGAGAATTGTCGATTTATTGACCTAAAATTTGAACCACTGATAACACTCATTGAAGACTATATTTGGTTAAAATTTCAAGTGATTATCTTCATTTGTTTCAGGGAAAAAAATATTTGAAAATAAGGGAATTTTCTTTCGGACGTGATAACAGGAGTAAAAGTCGACCAATCGTCTTGAAATTTGGCACAGAGACAGCTTTTTTATATCTTCGAACCGAGTTCGTTGCTCAAAAAAATCGGTCAATTACGACTAAAGATATTTGAGGTTAAAAATTTTTCTTTTTAATTTTCGAATTGCGTTTTTACAGAGAATTGTCGATTTATTGACCTAAAATTTGAACCACTGATAACACTCATTGAAGACTATATTTGGTTAAAATTTCAAGTGATTATATTATTTGTTTCAGAGAAAAAAAATATTTGTGGAAACAAGAGAATTTTCTTTCGGACGCGATAACAGGAGTAAAAATCGACCAATCGTCTTGAAATTTGGCACAGAGACAGCTTTTTTATATCTTCGAACCGAGCTCGTTGCCCAAAAAAATCGGTCAATTACGACTAAAGATATTTGAGGTTAAAAATTTTTCTTTTTAATTTTCGTATTGCATTTTTACAGAGAAATGTCGATTTATTGACCTAAAATTTTAATCACTTATAACACTCATTGAAGACTATATTTGGTTAAAATTTCAAGTGATTATCTTCATTTGTTTCAGAGAAAAAAAATATTTTTGGAAACAAAAGAATTTTCTTTCGGACGCGATAACAGGAGTAAAAATCGACCAATTGTCTTGAAATTTGGTACAGAGACAGCTTTTTTATATCTTCGAACCGAATTCGTTACCCAAAAAAATCGGTCAATTACGACTAAAGATATTTGAGGTTAAAAATTTTTCTTTTTAATTTTCGAATTGCGTTTTTACAGAGAATTGTCGATTTATTGACCTAAAATTTGAACCACTGATAACACTCATTGAAGACTATATTTAGCTAAAATTTAGAGTGTTGCTTGGAGCACGGACGCAATAATATTGGTAGACGGCACACTCATTTTTCAAAAGCGCACGGCACGGCACGGCACGGCACGGCATGACACGGCACGACACGGCACGGCACGGCATGACACGGCACGACACGGCACGGGTCATTGGTGGCTAGCCCATCAGAGATGTGAGAAGGCGCTAATCAGTACGGCTACGATTTTATGTCTTCGAAACGAGTTAGTTGCCAAAAAAATCGGTCAATTACGACTAAAGATATTTGAGGTTAAAAATTTTTCTTTTTAATTTTCGAATTGCGTTTTTACAGAGAATTGTCGATTTATTGACCTAAAATTTGAACCACTGATAACACTCATTGAAGACTATATTTGGTTAAAATTTCAAGTGATTATCTTCATTTGTTTCAGGGAAAAAAAATATTTGAAAATAAGGGAATTTTCTTTCGGACGTGATAACAGGAGTAAAAGTCGACCAATCGTCTTGAAATTTGGCACAGAGACAGCTTTTTTATATCTTCGAACCGAGTTCGTTGCCCAAAAAAATCGGTCAATTACGACTAAAGATATTTGAGATTAAAAATTTTTCTTTTTAATTTTCGTATTGCATTTTTACAGAGAATTGTCGATTTATTGACCTAAAATTTTAATCACTTATAACACTCATTGAAGACTATATTTGGTTAAAATTTCAAGTGATTATCTTCATTTGTTTCAGAGAAAAAAAATATTTTCGGAAACAAGAGAATTTTCTTTCGGACGCGATAACAGGAGTAAAAATCGACCAATTGTCTTGAAATTTGGCACAGAGACAGCTTTTTTATATCTTCGAACCGAGTTCGTTACCCAAAAAAATCGGTCAATTACGACTAAAGATATTTGAGGTTAAAAATTTTTCTTTTTAATTATCGTATTGCATTTTTACAGAGAAATGTCGATATATTGACCTAAAATTTTAATCACTTATAACACTCATTGAAGACTATATTTGGTTAAAATTTCAAGTGATTATCTTCATTTGTTTCAGAGAAAAAAAATATTTTTGGAAACAAAAGAATTTTCTTTCGGACGCGATAACAGGAGTAAAAATCGACCAATTGTCTTGAAATTTGGCACAGAGACAGCTTTTTTATATCTTCGAACCGAGTTCGTTACCCAAAAAAATCGGTCAATTACGACTAAAGATATTTGAGGTTAAAAATTTTTCTTTTTAATTTTCGAATTGCGTTTTTACAGAGAATTGTCGATTTATTGACCTAAAATTTGAACCACTGATAACACTCATTGAAGACTATATTTAGCTAAAATTTAGAGTGTTGCTTAGAGCACGGACGCAATAATATTGGTAGACGGCACACTCATTTTTCAAAAGCGCACGGCACGGCACGGCACGGCACGGCATGGCACGGCATGACACGGCACGACACGGCACGGCACGGCATGACACGGCACGACACGGCACGGGTCATTGGTGGCTAGCCCATCAGAGATGTGAGAAGGCGCTAATCAGTACGGCTACGATTTTATGTCTTCGAAACGAGTTAGTTGCCAAAAAAATCGGTCAATTACGACTAAAGATATTTGAGGTTAAAAATTTTTCTTTTTAATTTTCGAATTGCGTTTTTACAGAGAATTGTCGATTTATTGACCTAAAATTTGAACCACTGATAACACTCATTGAAGACTATATTTGGTTAAAATTTCAAGTGATTATCTTCATTTGTTTCAGGGAAAAAAAATATTTGAAAATAAGGGAATTTTCTTTCGGACGTGATAACAGGAGTAAAAGTCGACCAATCGTCTTGAAATTTGGCACAGAGACAGCTTTTTTATATCTTCGAACCGAGTTCGTTGCTCAAAAAAATCGGTCAATTACGACTAAAGATATTTGAGGTTAAAAATTTTTCTTTTTAATTTTCGAATTGCGTTTTTACAGAGAATTGTCGATTTATTGACCTAAAATTTGAACCACTGATAACACTCATTGAAGACTATATTTGGTTAAAATTTCAAGTGATTATATTATTTGTTTCAGAGAAAAAAAATATTTGTGGAAACAAGAGAATTTTCTTTCGGACGCGATAACAGGAGTAAAAATCGACCAATCGTCTTGAAATTTGGCACAGAGACAGCTTTTTTATATCTTCGAACCGAGTTCGTTGCCCAAAAAAATCGGTCAATTACGACTAAAGATATTTGAGGTTAAAAATTTTTCTTTTTAATTTTCGTATTGCATTTTTACAGAGAAATGTCGATTTATTGACCTAAAATTTTAATCACTTATAACACTCATTGAAGACTATATTTGGTTAAAATTTCAAGTGATTATCTTCATTTGTTTCAGAGAAAAAAAATATTTTTGGAAACAAAAGAATTTTCTTTCGGACGCGATAACAGGAGTAAAAATCGACCAATTGTCTTGAAATTTGGTACAGAGACAGCTTTTTTATATCTTCGAACCGAATTCGTTACCCAAAAAAATCGGTCAATTACGACTAAAGATATTTGAGGTTAAAAATTTTTCTTTTTAATTTTCGAATTGCGTTTTTACAGAGAATTGTCGATTTATTGACCTAAAATTTGAACCACTGATAACACTCATTGAAGACTATATTTAGCTAAAATTTATAGTGTTGCTTGGAGCACGGACGCAATAATATTGGTAGACGGCACACTCATTTTTCAAAAGCGCACGGCACGGCACGGCACGGCATGGCACGGCATGACACGTCACGACACGGCACGGCACGGCATGACACGGCACGACACGGCACGGGTCATTTGTGGCTAGCCCATCAGAGATGTGAGAAGGCGCTAATCAGTACGGCTACGATTTTATGTCTTCGAAACGAGTTAGTTGCCAAAAAAATCGGTCAATTACGACTAAAGATATTTGAGGTTAAAAATTTTTCTTTTTAATTTTCGAATTGCGTTTTTACAGAGAATTGTCGATTTATTGACCTAAAATTTGAACCACTGATAACACTCATTGAAGACTATATTTGGTTAAAATTTCAAGTGATTATCTTCATTTGTTTCAGGGAAAAAAAATATTTGAAAATAAGGGAATTTTCTTTCGGACGTGATAACAGGAGTAAAAGTCGACCAATCGTCTTGAAATTTGGCACAGAGACAGCTTTTTTATATCTTCGAACCGAGTTCGTTGCTCAAAAAAATCGGTCAATTACGACTAAAGATATTTGAGGTTAAAAATTTTTCTTTTTAATTTTCGAATTGCGTTTTTACAGAGAATTGTCGATTTATTGACCTAAAATTTGAACCACTGATAACACTCATTGAAGACTATATTTGGTTAAAATTTCAAGTGATTATCTTCATTTGTTTCAGAGAAAAAAAATATTTTTGGAAACAAGAGAATTTTCTTTCGGACGCGATAACAGGAGTAAAAATCGACCAATTGTCTTGAAATTTGGTACAGAGACAGCTTTTTTATATCTTCGAACCGAGTTCGTTACCCAAAAAAATCGGTCAATTACGACTAAAGATATTTGAGGTTAAAAATTTTTCTTTTTAATTTTCGAATTGCGTTTTTACAGGGAATTGTCGATTTATTGACCTAAAATTTGAACCACTGATAACACTCATTGAAGACTATATTTGGTTAAAATTTCAAGTGATTATCTTCATTTGTTTCAGAGAAAAAAAATATTTTTGGAAACAAGAGAATTTTCTTTTGGACGCGATAACAGGAGTAAAAATCGACCAATTGTCTTGAAATTTGGTACAGAGACAGCTTTTTTATATCTTCGTACCGAGTTCGTTACCCAAAAAAATCGGTCAATTACGACTAAAGATATTTGAGGTTAAAAATTTTTCTTTTTAATTTTCGAATTGCGTTTTTACAGAGAATTGTCGATTTATTGACCTAAAATTTGAACCACTGATAACACTCATTGAAGACTATATTTGGTTAAAATTTCAAGTGATTATCTTCATTTGTTTCAGAGAAAAAAAATATTTTTGGAAACAAGAGAATTTTCTTTCGGACGCGATAACAGGAGTAAAAATCGACCAATTGTCTTGAAATTTGGTACAGAGATAGCTTTTTTATATCTTCGAACCGAGTTCGTTACCCAAAAAAATCGGTCAATTACGACTAAAGATATTTGAGGTTAAAAATTTTTCTTTTTAATTTTCGTATTGCGTTTTTACAGAGAATTGTCGATGTATTGACCTAAAATTTTATCCACTGATAACACTCATTGAAGACTATATTTGGTTAAAATTTCAAGTGATTATCTTCATTTGTTTCAGAGAAAAAATATATTTTTGGAAACAAGAGAATTTTCTTTTGGACGCGATAACAGGAGTAAAAATCGACCAATTGTCTTGAAATTTGGTACAGAGACAGCTTTTTTATATCTTCGTACCGAGTTCTTTACCCAAAAAAATCGGTCAATTACGACTAAAGATATTTGAGGTTAAAAATTTTTCTTTTTAATTTTCGAATTGCGTTTTTACAGAGAATTGTCGATTTATTGACCTAAAATTTGAACCACTGATAACACTCATTGAAGACTATATTTGGTTAAAATTTCAAGTGATAATCTTCATTTGTTTCAGAGAAAAAAAATATTTTTGGAAACAAGGGAATTTTCTTTCGGACGCGATAACAGTAGTAAAAGTCAACCAATCGTCTTGAAATTTGGCACAGAGACAGCTTTTTTATATCTTCTAACCGAGTTTGTTGCCAAAAAAAATCGGTCAATTACGATTAAAGATATTTGAAGCTAAAAAATTTGTTTTTTAATTTCCGAATCGCGTTTTTCAGAGAATTGTTGATTTATCGACCTAAAATTTTAATCACTTATAACCCTCATTGAAGACTATATTTAGCTAAAATTTAGAGTGTTGCTTGGAGCACGGACGCAATAATATTGGTAGACGGCACACTCATTTTTCAAAAGCTCACGGCAGGGCACGGCACGGCACGGCATGGCACGGCATGACACGGCACGACACGGCACGGCACGGCATGACACGGCACGACACGGCACGGGTCATTTGTGGCTAGCCCATCAGAGATGTGAGAAGGCGCTAATCAGTACGGCTACGATTTTATGTCTTCGAAACGAGTTAGTTGCCAAAAAAATAGGTCCATTACGACTAAAGATATTTGAGGTTAAAATTTTTTTTTTTCATATAATCGTCTTTTTCATACAAAAATATTAAAATCATCAATTATTAATAACAAAATAGTTTCTTTTTCAATAAGATAAGAAACCGCTGCCAATTCATTGGCACGTAGCGTCCTCAACCGTAATTTGTTGATTCCTTTAATTAATTTTTATAACAAAATTTATAATTTTAAAAAAAATTTATTGCATAATTATAATTAAATTCATTTATGAATATTAAAAATTGTTAATTTTTAAATTTATTTATTTATTATTTATTTATATCAAATTTATATAAATTTTGAGCTGATAAATAAAGTTGTCATTTGAAATAGAAGTAAAATATCTATATTTTATAATAAAACAA